>CAXIVR010000005.1:92162972-93362972 GCA_964035755.1 Teleogryllus oceanicus | reverse complement strand
CGGGCACGCGACGTGGAATGAAAGATTGACAGCCGGCGGCTTCCATTATCCAGCAGACGCGGCGTGCGGCCTCGACAGGTGGCCGCCGCTCCCCGCGATCCCCGCCCGCGCAGGTCCCCGCCTACGACCCCGTCCCCGCCACCGACCCGCCTCTCCCGCCTCGCCCGCGCGCTAAAGCCTGTAATCCTCCCCGGTAGCGTGTAATTTACATTCTCTTATCGAGTCCCCGGCTAGGAAGCGAGTGGGGTGTTTCAAGTTTCCGGCTGGCGAGGCCGGCGGGCGGGGCGGGATCGGGCGGAGCGGGTGGTCGGGGAGGGGGCAGCTGCGGCGGCATGTGAGAGCGCGGGGGCGGGGGCGGGCGTGGGGGGGAGGGGCTGTGAGCGCCGGCAGCGACGCGCTCCAACGGCCGCTCGCTGTGTCTGCGCCGCGAGGGCGGTGGGCGCGGGGGCTCGGGAACAGATTTGCAGCGACAACCGACCTGCCGCTCACGCCGCACACGGGCTGGGTGTCCTTCCAGGGAGATTACAGCGGCGAACGTTCATTAACAAAGTACAGTCAACTGTCCTCACGGGGGTTATTCTTGTCATATACATTTTTCAATTAACGCTATTACGACTGTAAACATAAATAATTTAATTTACAATTCTCTTGTGAATCCTTCTTTATGTAATTGCACCATAAAAATGTTAAAAAGTTTCATATTTGACGCGTTCTTAGAACACATTCATTCCCGTTACTCTTGTAGTACAGCTAATCATATAAAACCCTTGTGCATCAATACCCTTGAGTGATATGTTCCTGTTAAATTCTATATAACCCATCGACGTGCTTCATTTCTGTTAGTGAACAATTTACAAAAATAGCACGTGTAATAATGTGATAAAGCTCGAATTGAGAAGTTGATAACAACGTAATTTCATGAGATCATATCATAGCTCCGAAGGTGTTGTATCTCTATTAAAATAGGTATGCCGCGGACTATGATCCGTTTGACTCAACTTTCATTCATGCTTTTGCATGAATTCTATTAGCTTCAAAACTGGAGGTATAAAAATCGTAAAAACAAATAAATACATCCATAAAATAATATAATTTGCTAACTTTTAATTATTTACATTACAGAATTGGTGGGAGATCACAAACCTAACGACGCACTGAGGCACCTTAAACATCCTCAATATCTTTATGTAATGAAACAAAAAGATGTCATGACTATCATGCAATCATTAAAATTAACGAACGTGATCCAGTTACGCTATTGAGATATTTAAATAATGAACTACTGCTTCAAATCGAAATCTTGCATTAAATTTACATTGAAATTTGACTCCAAAATTTCGTAGTTATTAATAAGCTTACACCTTTTATTTATTTACACCGTCGTAACGTACCTCTTTTTACTTCTACTGTCTTCTTACAGTTCTGATTATTACTGATGAAAAAGACTCATTTGTGCTCATGAAACAAATAACTGGAGTCAATAATAGTTTATTGGGTGCTTGTGTAACGATAGCTCGAGTTCTCAAGCAGCTGGAGCAGTAGTTCTCAAACCAAGTTACTTACACCTCAAAGAGTACACGGTTGGGTTGGACGTGAACAACTTTCATGGGAGATTGATTGATTGATTTTTTCGTGTTTCCGGGCGCGTCAACGGCTTTGGTCATTAGTCCCGTTAGTGTAGTGCATGTTTTTATCGGGAGATGGCGGTGATCTTCCCCCTCCCCCTGAATCGCGAGATCCGGCACCGACCTACCGTCGGCTAGTGGGGCTTGCCCTAACCAGGACTATCCACCAGCGGGCACCGCCCCAGCCAGGACAAGCTCTAAGCTCCCGACAGGTCTCCGGAATATGTGATAGTGTGGTGCATGTTAGTGTAAGGTGTGTGTGTGTAAGGGAGAGGATAGGACAAGGAAGAGGAAGGACAGAGCGCGCGCGGTCCGTGGCCCGTTTGGTAGGGTACTGCCGCCGTCAGGACTCGAACCTAGGACCTCCCGGTCCCCAGCAGCGACTGAATTCGACCTAGCTGAAAAGCTAGTGTCGAAAATCCTGCCGCCGTCAGGACTCGAACTTAGGACCTCCCGGTCAGAGGCGCTGCAGTGACATCAGTTGATGCACTGAGCTACCGCTACCGGTTCATGGGAAAGCTTTAAGAATTTAAAAACCCATCTAAAAAGTGGATATATTCTGAAGATTTTGTAGTTTGTAAGAAAATGAAATAGTATTTAATATACAATTACTAACAATAAAATTGTCTTGCATTAATTTATGGTATTTCACAAAAAACTACATTAAAGAGAGGCTGAAACGAGAAGAGACTATAACAGAGACTGGTAAATGAACGTACTGCGTTATTAATCAGATTTACTTCCTTGTACTTCCACCAAATAATTTGCAATTTTATGTGCATAATTTTGTTCACTCTTTCGTGACGAAGTCATACGTATGGACTTTGTTACAACAGCTCCTTACGGACCAATGCCTACCAGTGGCATCCGGCCACGCGGATATGAGTTAAAGTGTCTAACTCGGTTCGTGTTATGAAAACCGAGCAGGCTGACCAGCGAACTACCCGAAGTAACATACGAGCCAAAAAGTAGAAGTAATATACAACCAACCAAAATAAGAGACAAACCAACACTAAATTTCTCATTTCTTCGTTTCTTAGCTCTCTACCTGACAACTTGAGAACAATATTCTCCTTAGGTGATCTGGATCAATGTCTCACACGTGACGATTTCCATCATTGAAACCATTTCTTTTAGAAAAAACCTTATTAATTCTGGGGTCCATTCTACTATCATGATCTTAATTACCATGATATTCAGTCATCATTATCAAAAACATCTAGTTCATTGTGCTATATGTTCAATGGGTTCGTGAAGTTGCGTGAATAAGAAAGGCATATGATTTGAAGAAGATCCTGTCGCGTCGTTTATAATGCTTGAAATAAATAATACCGAAGTGTGTAGTTTCGAAATCAAGTAATAAAATTACAACAAAATGTACTAGCAAAATGGTAACGTGTTTTCTGAATCACAATGGTTCCACACGTGGCAGCCAACAATGGGAGCGACTTGCTCGAGAAGTACGAGTACAGTAAAACTTGCTCAATGCGGAATCTCAAGAGACCGTATTTTCTTCTGTATTAAACAAGAATCCGCATAATGCACAGTAATATTGTAGAATGTATGTTTGGCAGAACCGCGATTTACGTTCACATTACACAGATTTCCGCCTAATACACGCATTGAGCAAGTTTTACTGTAGTACGCTGTTATCTCGGCCCAGCGCTTTTCGTTCATGACGTCGAGGCGAGCGAAAACTTGTCATAATTTCTACGCCTTTAGTTACATCTCTCTCTAATGCAAATTCACCCAGAAGGCCGCTGAAAGTGGGTTTGATTGACTGAATTTTTCGTGTTTCCGGGAGCGTCAACTGCTTCGGTCATTAGTCCCGTTAGTGTAGTGTATGTTTTTTCTCGGATATGGCGGTGATCTTCCCCAGCTGGATGGCGAGATCCGGCACCGAACTACCGTCGGCTAGTGGGGTTTCCCCCTAACCAGGATCTCCCACCAGCGGGACACCACCCTAGCCGGGACAAGCTCTAAACTCCCGACCGGTCTCCCGGAATACGTGATAGTGTAGTGCATGTTAGTGTGAGTGTATGTGTAAGGGGAGAGGATAGGACACGGAAGAGGAAGAACAGATCGCGCGCGGTCCGTGGCCCGTTTGTTAGGATACTACTCTGGCATTCGCCTGGTGTTGATCGGAGAAACCACGGAAAACTACCTATTAGAGCAGCCGCCGCTAGAATTCTCCTCCAGACAGCAACTGAAAGTAGGTGCTGCAAGGCGTTCCCTTTGATGGCGGTGCCCCAAGCGTTTCACCCTCGAGCACCGTACGTTCACGCGTCCTACGTTCGCTGCAGGGAGTTGATTCTCAGGTTAGACACGGCCCTGACTTCGCTTCGCCACTTGAAGAAGGAACAGGAAACATGTCATGTCTGTTAGCATTGCGGAACTATGTAGGAAATATACAGAACTTTTCAGACGAATATTCCATTTATTATAGCTACATTCACTACATGTAAGCGGACCAAATGAAAATGTAATCAACTGATTAATTTATAGTGTACAGCTTACTTTTTGAAACTATCGATCATATGAATGTCATTAATTCTTATCGCACTTTTTTCTAAAATAAGATGTGTCATGTACATTAAAGTTTCCTTCACTTGCTGAATATTCAGCTGGAATGCAAACTATTTTTGCTACTATCGCTAGCCCAAGGTAAACTGCATTTTCATTCCCAATTTTTGTAAGTATTTTTTTTTTCGTGTTTAGACTGTTAATTTTGTGACATCTTTTATTAACCATTTTAATTTAATAGTGTGTCTCCAAAGGCTAAGTCACATAAAGCGAACGTTTTCCTTCCGTGATGTGGAAGCGATCCAGCCCCTATCATGGTAGGCTGCCATCTAGTGTATTTTGAATTAACTGCTGTGGCCCTCGAGCAAACTCGTCTCTACTAATTGAAACATCGAAGAAAAGATTTACTATGGTTAGAACAAATCACTTTCAAGAAATTTCTGTAATTTGCAGAAAATAAAAAGGCTTATAATATTAATTTATTTAAAGCTTGAAGTTAAGGGTTAATCCCTTGGTCATGTATGGCGAGTAGAATTTTGCTTCTTGAAAAGTTTGTCAACCTCTGCCCGAGAGGCATTGAGGGAGGCTAGCGTGGAGAAGGCCGGCGGCGAAGGTCAGAGCGCCGGGTTGCATAGCGGCAGGGACAGCAATACTCAGCGAGACAATGTAACTTTTCTTCAACAGACGACGTCTTAAGTCCACCTTACGTTTTTCAGTTCTTTTGTTTTCAGTTTTCATTTTTTATCCCTGCATATAAAATATCGCAGTATAATAATATCCCTTATTTAAAGGGGTACACTTATGCACAAAAAGTATTATATCAAGTTACATCGGAGAAACCACGGAAAACTACCGGTCAAAGCAGTCGGCGCTAGAATTCTCCTCCAGACAGCGACTGAATTCGACCGAGCTGAAAAGCTAGTGTCGAAAATTCTGCCGCCGTCAGGACTCGAACCTAGGACCTCCCGGTTAGAGGCGCTGCAGTGACATCAGTTGATGCACTGAGCTACCGCTACCGGTACACTGTATTGGAGGAACATTTCAAGAGAGTACTTCGTTGTCCCAATGCGAGGAATGTTATTGTAATGAATAACCCGTTTTCCCTCAATTGACCCTTTACGCATCAGAGCATAAAGCCTATGGGAATAATTTTCCAACCCGTCACGAACAAGAATCTCAATTTAACCCTCAATTAACTTCCCCAAACTGACCGCAACAAATTAAAAGTTCGTAAAATGGTTCAAAATGCTTATTCAACATTTAAAGAGGATATTTTAAAACAAATTAATTACAGCAGTTGTATACGATGAATTAAGTCTGAAAAATATCCAAAAGTAATCAAAACTTCTATTGATGGTAATTTATACCACTACACATCATAAATAAGTTAGATATTTTTAACGGAAATGCGTTTGAGAGCATTCCACATTAAATACACAATTATAGGTGAAGATAATCTGAAATAATATTCATAAATTATCAACCTGCATTGTTCTCACACGTTTTTATGATACGTTCTTTCAAACAATGTGCTACATAGTTATCTCCGATTTCGGTTCGGCCTGTTGAAAACGATACTTTCTTTCTGAAAACATCGTAAGAATTCTGAAATCTCAACTTCAAAGACGCCTCCTGAATTTCCAGCGTGTGACAAACAAACAACTCAAAGGCAGGGACTGCCCCTCGGAGGGGCGGCTAAGAAGTTTAGCCCCTCGCGTCTCCTCGGGCTGCGGGCGCGCATCGATCCGGCGACGTGGAGGCGGTGGAAGACGGTGGAGGGGGGGGTGGAGCAGGCGGGCGGGGTGGCGGCGCAACAGCCGCGCGGCCGAGCGGCGCTGCCGGGGCGAGAGAGTTCGCGGCCGACCAAGATTATCGATTGCTAAAACCGCGTAATATTTCAGGGCACGCCCTACCAGCGGCGGCGGCGGCGAGGGCGGCGGGGGCGGCGCGAAAAAAAAGCCCGACGCCCGCGGCGGGTGGTGGCGACGCCGCTCCGCGCCCGCCATTGGCTAAGCCAGGCGCCGCCGCCGCGGACGCGCGCTCTCGAACGCGCCGCCAATCACACGCGCCACTGCACTCGCGCCACCGCGCCGCCCGCGCCTGGCCAAGCGCCTTCAGGGGCGAGCCCTTCGCCGAGTTGTCCGCCTGTCCCTAAGGGCTTTGCAGCATGGTGCTTCTGAATGAAAATTCATTAAAGGAATACAGACATTGAATTCTCAATATTATCATGTTTCGAATATTACAAGAGGATCATTATTTAAGAAATGGAAAATGTAATAACCAACTAGTTTGTTTAAAGTAGCTTGCAATTATACAAGAAGATTCAAAATTTAATACCACCTTTTGTTTAAAAATCTTATCTGGAAAATATTATTGAAATTATTTACGTATTGTATATGTATGATATCTTTCACAATTACACAGTAAAACAACCAAAAATTCCTGATGTTGTGAATTTCAAGTGCAACTATGTCATTTTATTTTTTTATAATATTCTTAGGAGAAAATAAACTTTTAAAGATGACGCGGTAACAGAAATATAGCAGAATGAAACAAAGAAAATTATAGCAATTGAAGAATTCAAATAGGAATAAAATTGAAGGGTAAAACAATGCTCTGTAAAAGCGACGATATACATAAAACATATGAGTAAGAAACAGAGCAATTTAGTTTTAATTTTTTCGTTTCTTTAGAATGATTTTGTAGTAAGAAAACATCTTGAAGAAAAGCTAACTTGTGATTAGAACACATTCGGAGACAGCTATGTCTTGGTCATGCTGACGGTCCACAGCATTCTTATATTCACTGTCTAAAGACTTGCAGTTACCTGAAATGGTCCCTTGGCTTCAGATCTGCGATGTAGTGTCAAAGTCAATGTGCTTAAAGTTTCTAATAAATAGCCTATTGTGTAAAAAATTAAGTGTAAGAACACAAATAATAAAATAAGCAAACTACGAAATAATCTTCACAAAATAAATTCACCTAGCCCTGCATTTTCAGCGATTCACCTCGTTGCTCTTGAGAGTTTGGTATCCTTATTCGATTAGACCCGTGTTAGCTGTTGATACGTAGTCTATGTAACTATTTTATATTATTTCATATGTAGAAGTAACGAGAAGAACAAACATGCTGTTTGCGAATTAACATGTTTGGGAGACATGTTTATACAATAAAATATTAAAATGTCTGACTCCAATTCCACGTAATCGTGATATGAATTGCTTTCAACCAGAAATAGAGAACGAGAAATAAGAGAGCCCTTGTCACGGCGTCTTTCATTAAATAAAAAGGTTACGGATGTTGGAAGCATCATTCGCGAAACGACGATCACCACGGCCCAGCTGAACGCATCGTAACGAGTCCATTCTCCCACGCGGGATAATGCAGACGAGCGAAAAGAAAGCGCCCTTTCGCTTGCACCACTGCGCCCCCGCCCGCGCCCCCGCCCGCGCCCCCGCCCGCGCCCCCGCCCGCGCCCCCGCCCGCGCCCCCGCCCGCGCCCCCGCCCGCGCCCCCGCCCGCCCGCGCCGCCCGCCCGCGCCCCCGCCCGCGCCCCCGCCCGCGCCACCGCCCCGCTCAAGGCGAAGCGGAAGGAGCGGGCGCAATGGAGATCGCCACTCTTTAATTTATAAAGCTTCCCTATTTTTCTTTAAAAGCGGGGCCCGCCCTCCTGCCACTTTCCTCTTTTCCATCTTCCGCGCGCGCTGGTCGTTCTCTCGCCCCTCGCTTCCCCTCCACTCCTCCTCCTCCCCAGCCACTCAAAGCAGTCTTCGCGCACACGCGATGCGTCCCTCTTCGTCGACGTTGCTTCTCGTCTACGCACAGTGGTCCAAAATATGAATGTGAATGGGCAGACGATAACAACTGTTCCCATTGCTGGATAATATATTAATAGTTTGATGACACCGGCGCTAATGACATACGTCTATACTTATATTAAATAATGAAGGTACAGAGATTATAATGCGTTTATGGTGTTCACGGAAGTGTACGTCACCTTTTTTATCTTCTGATGAAAAACACAAGAATTGCACCTTGCTTGATATTGGTCCGCATTATCGAATTACGCCTTTTGCGGTCACTCTATCTACGCATTCAGCATTCAATTATTAGACCATCTCTTACTTATGCTTGCCCTGTCTGGGTTGGACCTGCCAAAAGTAACGTAGAGATAATTCAAATACTACAAAATAAATTTTTATGGCGTATAATTTAAGTCCCAAGATTCGTGTCAAAGAGATCAATTCGATAAGAACTGAAAATAGAAAATTTGAATACTTACATTAGAAGATTATTTGTAACTTTTTTGAGGACTTACTAAAGATGAATTGTGTTCAAATCTTTAATCTAGGACATTCAGCAAAGGATATTCAAATTATTTCATGGTGCCCCAAGGATACACTAGGCCTACTATACGATTCAATAAGAATAAAAACTGAATATAAAAGATTGTTAAACACACAAACATAACATTAAAAAATAGGATGTTACAAATTCAAAATCAAAAAATTTCCAAGTGTTAAATTAAGATAAATCTAACAAGTAAGAGAGGGCTTCCAATAAATGAACTCCCCCCTGCCTATGTCCTCAGTTCTGGTAATATGACATGCAAATCTCTGTAAAATCAGAGGACTGGAAATAAAGGTGTTTAAAAAATCAATATAAGGTCAATAGTGGTCATAGTTGTTAACCCTCTTTTATTGGACCTGTTTTGTTCTTTTTCTCATTGACTTACACCTTTATGTTTGCAGTAGTGTACTATTCACCCTAATGTTTTTGCTGACGCATTCTTCACTTGGCTTCATATATTGACCCGGTTTGGAACACGGCAACACTTACTTCCATGTTGAAATTTGTTCTTCCATTGTGGTATACTTCTTAATTACATACTACTGGGAGGTGTAGAACATTTTCTTGTCAAGATGTTGTAAATGAAAAGGACAAGTTTATTGAAATTGAAATACAAATAATATAATTGAATGTAAAATAATAAATAATCTATAGTGATTAATTTATAGTATAGTATCTGCAGTATTCTACATCTGGAAGATAAACTGATTGAAAACGCATTAGTAAAATTACTAGACGTTAATTAGAACATAAAAAATTCAATTTCTATTCACTAATTTATTTTTTTCTCGATACCTTTAATTACATTTCGAAAATATTATTTTTACCATTCATAGCACATACAGTTACGGAAATTATTTTCGGCTAAAAAACTAATAAAGACAAGATTGGACCATAAATGTGAACACCAATCCTGACAACAAAATTCTCATTAATTTAGAACGGAAAAACATTATGTGGATCATTGTGAACAAGAAATAAATACAAAAGTATATCGTAACAGTTACGTGCAGGTTGCAAACTCTCAAGAATACCAAAATGCCATGCATCCAAAATTACATTTTCGTCCACTGTACATCGCCGCCGCCGCAACTCTCCCGTCTGTCTTCTGCAGAAGCCTTCACAGAAACACACACACACACACACACACACACACACATAGCACAACTCCTCGAGCAATTCTCGTAACAAAGTTCCCCCCGCTGGCTCGCGCGGCCTTCTCCCGGCGCTCGCCCTCTCCATTCAAATGCTCTCGAGCGCCTCCCCCCCCCCGCTTCCCCCCCTGCCCCGCCTCCTTCCGATCCCAATTTCACCTGACTTCCCTCATCTCGCGGATTATTTCGAGCTCTTCTGCGCCTCCGCGGCCTGGTGCTCCATATTCCGCCCTGTTCGACGGCTGCCTGGGGGCAACGATCGGGCGCTTGGCTGCCCTACTGTCACATAAAGCTGAAGGGCACACACATCGTCTTCGACGCACTAAGTAATTCAAACGGCAATTGGCTCTTCGTGGGAGCTACCGTAAACTTCATTTTCAGGGCAGTGGGATTTGAGTAACCTTCATTTTAAGGAGAGATTGATAGTAATCACCCATTGAAGGGCGGATTGGGGCTAATATTAATTAATCTGACCCACGTAACATCTAGATGGAGTTAAATCTTGTAATAGTTTTTACAAAAGTGGAAATAAAATTTCCTGTCGTCCCTGTAAATTAGGTAATGCTTCCAAATTATTAGCTACATTTTCTTTGTAGTTTGGTCATCTACAATTACCTGATCAACGTTACCCCATTTTCCAAAAAAATTACTAAACTTCCTTTTCTCGAACATCATCGTAAATATGTTAAGTAACTTGTTGTTTAGAACAGCGACTCTTCTTTCCCTTTGTATCACATACAGGGGAGCCGATACCACTGACAAATACATTGGAAAGGGGTGTGGGGAAGAGTACTAAGAAGGTAACGGTATGCGCACTAACTTTTCAAACCCAAATTCGCAGATTCTGATCCGCCTGGTAGTGGTGAACTTAGGAAGGCTGGAAAATCCTCAATTGGGTCAGGCCATGCTTGTAGCATATACTTCAATAATATCCGGTAAATATCGGAGAAAATTACATCAAACCTTAATTTACCCACAAATCAGATTCCACTTTATCTAGAGAACGACGCACAATGGACAAATATGATCTAGACCGTTGTGTGGCAAACCTATGGCGAAAACAAAATAAAACAGGAGTTTAAAGTATCGAAAGAAATAGAAGTTAGTAGCGTTGGATGATTTTGTTGTTCAAAATTTGAAAATAAACAACACTTTGGCCAATGGCCAGGGTGAGCAATGGACAAGTTCCCAGTGTCCAGGTATTAAATACATCATATCCTTTCGAAATACTCTCACTCAATTACGTTTCTCAGTCATATAATTTGTGAAGCGTGCTCATCAAGTTCACTCTGTGAAAATATAATACAAGAACTACTGAAGAAACACAAATCTCATTTACCGAAAGGTGGTTTTCGTATTATTTTTACATTTAGTCATCTGTTCACCCTCTTTTACAAGGCCTTTTACAAGCACAAATTAAACAAAAACAGGTTTTATATTTTTTTTATTTTTAATTTCACTTTCACATAGTTACGAATTCTTATGTTGCATATTTCATATTTGAATCATACCTCCTCCTTTTAAACCTGCAGCAAATTGAGAATCTGAAGATCTTAAATCTCTTTAAAGATTTCCAGGAAGATATGGAGTTCCAAAACTGAACTCAAGGTATCACCTGACTCGTCCATCTCCTAAGTATTCTTTTTAGTCAAGTACTAGTGAACAGTACAAATTTAGTGTACATCATCGGTTCTTAAATTTTTCGATTTTACGATGTAAAATAGAAATTAAACACAGCAATGCAAGAAATTATTCATTTCTTGTTGCTAACATTTGCTGAGTTGCCAGTTTTAAATTCAACTCTTGAATTACTAATAATATTAAAAAATAAACTAATAATACGAAAAAATTACTGGATGAGCATCAGCGTGCATGTGACTTTAGAACGTTGGACTCCTATGCACCAGCACTATGCACCTAGGCTTATGCCTACGCACTATGCACATATTCCTATGGACTCAAATGTATCTATTCCTACGCGTCGGTTAGCTATAAGGAGTGAGCGGGCACGCCTATGTAACTGTTCTTAGAATACGGGATGACCATCAACATGCGTTGGAAAATGTGTTAAATTTATAACTGTTGTCTCCTGACCTTGAATGTCATCACGAGTCCATAAAAATACTCTCAGTAATTAAATTAATGAATTATTGTATTTAATTTATAATACCGTTCGATGTATCAAATTAATTTTGGTTGAATATTCCGTAGTATAAAAACGGAATAATTTTCCCGTTTCATTGCAACATATCGTAATCAATTTCGAACATCAACATAACGATTTATTGAAGAACAATTACTGGCAATAAAAAGCAGTATATAGTTGCCATGTGACCTCTCAACTAAAACAATGTCATAATATCGTCCATTGTCGCATAATCTAGCATCCCTACATATAAGGTTTCTTAAGATGTTACTGACAAGAACCATCGATAGATTCTGAATGATAACTCATTCATGTTTCACCATATGGTGTGACTCGATGGAACTAACGGCATTTCCCTGTTTTAAAACATCTGGCAGGGCTAATTTTTCCAGTGACTTCCATTTGTTATGAATTCAAGAACTTCAAGAGTGGGAGCGAGAGCGTCCTGCAGCGCCAGAAGAGTCGATTGCATCACCGCAGTCTATTGTTTCATGTGCGCATCGGACGCACCCGCATCCCGATCCCCGCCCCCGCCCTCGCCCCGTCCCCGCACCGCCCCCGCACCGCCCCCGCACCGCTCCGCCCCGCCCCGCCCCCCCCCCCCCCCCGCCCGCACCGCCCCCGCTCCGCCCCGCACCGCCCCCCTCCCCGCCCCCGCCGCCCCGCCCCCCCCCACCCCGCCCCCGGAGCGCATGACGGGGCATTCCGCTCACCCGTTCGATTTCCCGCCCAGCGAGAGGGCGTCCCCGCCCCCTCCCTTTCGCCCCGGGCGCGCCCACAATTTCTTAATCCCGCCCATGGCAGCGGCGGTGAGACCAGGCTCCGGGGAACCAATCTGTAGGTATGTAAACGCAGCGGATTCCAAGCAAATTCCAGCGCTCCGGACCCGCCGCCGCCGCCGCCAGCGCTATCTGGGCGGTCGATCTGGTACCGCGGAGCACGGCGTCCCCGCCCCCTCCCTTTCGCCCCGCCCCGCCAGCACTGGCGCCGCTTGCGACGGCGCGGCGGGAGGGCGGGCAGTTGTTTGAGCGCGCGGCCAGCCCCTACAAGGGAATCGGCTCGCCCTCAACCCACCTCCATTAAAGGACACAGGAACACTGTCGATGCTGAGCCTGTGGAGAAAGTTTACAAAAAACCTGCGCTTCCAGGTCATGAGCCATGAGTTTTGAAGCATAACTTCATGACTAGTTGTAGAATATATTTCCTACAACATTTCTTTTTTTCTTTTAGGCCGCATTTCCTATATATTCTTTCATCATAATAGTGTTGAAAATAAAAAAGCGTATTCAGACGAATAACTTCTTACAGTAGATCAAAAGCAAACATTCAATCGACGAATGAAGCGCATTTAAAAACTATTCGTTTTTAAATACTCTCTATTCTATTTTTATCAATAAATTTTGATGATTGTCGTATTGTAATTGTAATTGATCATGCAGCAATTCATTCAACACTATATATGCTATTGATTTATTGAAAGCTTACAAACGTAACTATGCATCACAATTCATTCTATCTTCCAGTAGCTTGTCAGCAGAAGTTACTACTCCAAAATTGATATTTTATCGATTTACTAGTTTACGTGTTTATGGCGTTGTTCCCCATAATAAGGTGATTCATTAAAACGCTTATTTGCACAGTAAGTGACACACGTAATGCGTAACAAAACAATTCTTCGAAAAAAAAAACATCAAAAAAACAAACCAACACCAACGTATCATTAAAAAGTGACTAATTGAACCAATCAGTTCACATTGCGTACTAATGCTCAAGAAGAATTCAAATGAAAAATCCATCAACAATTCACGCACAAGTCATGTTTGTGACACTGTTGTCAGGAGTTATCTTCCCCAAGCGAACAAATTTTCGAAAACTCACCTGAACTGCTCTAATTTTGTGAAACTCTTCGTAAACAGGAAATTAATGTTCTGAAAAGCACTTTTTGTTTCCATTAATCTAAAACTGTAGGCAATAACCACATCGAAGGTTTATTTTGTACTTGCTATTAAAATATTTAATTTAATTTTTCACACTTAATCTCTCTTCCATCATTTCTAAATGTTTCAAACATACACCTCGAACAAAAATATTTTTTTTTTAATTTGGAATTTTAATTCCTAATATTCTGGGATTAATATTACATTTCAAAACATTTCGCAGATACGTAGTAAAACTAGATGAAAGATTCGTAATTCAATTCATTCTTCTTTTTATCTTAGATTTTGGGACTGTATGCAAAGATATTGGAAGGAAATGGATGAAAGATACGTGGTAAACAGTCAATAACTATTTTAAAAATCGTTTTAAACCAATTTTTATACCTTTCCAGGACAATGTCGACAATTTTCAGTAGATATCATTTGGTAAAATATAAGTACTTTATTTGGATGAGTTCTAAAAGTTGCGTTGGAGGAAACGAATTCGCAAAACGGAAAAACGAGTTAACCTCCAAGAAGTATATCTTTTACTTTTGGACGCTGTCAACGAGGTCAGAAATTGAAAAGGAAAACAATGACAAGGAAGGCCAGGTAGTTGCAACAGCCGAGTAATTCTTTTCAGTTCTGAAAAATGAAATGAAAAAATGAGGCCTGCGACAAAAAAGATAGTAAACATCTGAATAGGTGTATCCTCAAGAAGAGTATTTCTCAGAGAGCATGCGTCTCGACAGCCGAGTCCGCAAATATCTGAAGATAGACTAAAATAATATTAAATTCCGTGGTGGTAGCCAATATCGTGTGGTAAGCCATTATACGAGATATGGGGATAATAAAACCACAATAATAAATTATTATTGTATTGTATTATTGTGGTTTGATTATCCCCACATCTATAATAAAATAATATTACTTCACAGGAAATACCTTTTTCTGTACCTGTTTATGGACGTTTACTATATGAAGATAATATGACTTTCTAGAGTTTATAACCAATGTAAAGAAAATGAATTCTAGAAACCAATTAAAAATCAAGCTACTGCGCCATGCATAATTGCAGTATATCGTTTCCAATCTTCAAATACATTTGTATTTTTGAAATATATTTTCTCTAAAGCATATCAAGAAAATGTGATTCACTAATCATTTATAGAGACGGACAGGATAGCAAATATGAAGCAAATGCAGTGTAGCAACATGCGACACAATCATTACATGGAGAAAACCTGCCGTGATATGTCAAAAGAAGCAAGTAAGTTGACAGTCAGATAGCTGCAGGTAAAAAAGAAGCAAAGAAGATAAATTTTAATAAATATTGTGTAAAAAAGGCGATAAAAGAAAAAGTATGAGAATGAGAAAAAAACAATTTCAATGATTAAAACACAGGGCAGCGTAGATACATAGGTAGGGAATATTGATAAAAGTCGACAAAGAAATTCAGACAATCATGTGCAAGAAAGGCACGTCACAAGACGAAGAGACAGAAAACGGGAGAAAAGTTGTGCGAGCACTAAGAAACTTGAATATTATTTGAAGGAAGATAAAACCAAGATGGTGAATTGCTAACCACTGTAGTACAAAAGCCGATTCGGCGAAGAACGGTTATCAGTGACAATGGAACCGAAGGTGGCGTCGAGAATGGTGTACGTTTTTCCGTGCGTTCTCACCCTCTCTCTCAGTTTCTCGTTCTTCGCAGGCTCCATCGAGCGGCGCCGTCGCCATGAGAAATTTTTTCTCTCCCCTCCCCCCGCCCCCGTCTCTCTCCCACGCCGCGTCCCCTCACTTTCTGGCCGTCGGCTGCCGACTCGACCTTTTTCTACTTTTCCAGAGGAACCGCTTGATTAACGACGCTCGCCGACGAGGTGCAACTGTTTTTTCGCCGTCGCGGCCGCCGCCGCCGGACTTGTCAAAGAGCTTATATTAACAGACAGATACAGCCCAGAGATTAGGCCGCCGACCGGCCACAGTCTGGCGCCCAAGTTGGTCCCCGGCGGCGACGCGGCGGCGGCGGCGGCGGCGGCGGCGGCGGCGGCGGCGGCGACGGCGGCGGCGGCGGTGAGCCTGGCGGGCGGCGCGGCGCTTGCAGTCACTCGACCAAGAAATACTCGGCGTCCCTCCTAACGAGACCCTTCTCCGGCAGGCAGCGCAGGGCCTCTGCTGGGGAGGTTCGCCTGGGAGGAGGGCGGGATACTCACAAAGAACTTGGACAGTCCTGATAGTAATGATTTGGGGGGTATTTGAAATGTAGTTTTTGATTGATTTTTTCATGTTTCCTGGCGCGTCAACTGCTTTGGTCATTAGCCCGTTAGTTTTCTCGGGAGATGGCGGTGATATTCACCCGCTGGATGGCGAGATCCAGCGCCGACCTACCGTCGGCTAGTGGGTTTCCCCTAACCAGGACTCTCCCACCAGCGGGCACCGCCCTGTCGGAGAAGCTCTAAACTCCTGACCGGTCTCCCGGAATATGTAGTAGTGTAGTGCATGATAGTGTAAGTGCGTGTGGAAGAGGCGAGGATAGGACAAGGAAGAGGAAGGACAGATCGCGCGCGGTCCGTGGCCCGTTTGTTAGGGTACTGCTCCGGCATTCGCCTGGTGTTGATCGGAGAAACTACGGAAAACTACCGATCAGAGCAGCCGGCCGCTAGAATTGTCCTCCAGACAGCAGCTGAATTCGACCTAGCTGAAAAGCTAATGTTGGAAATCCGACGGCCGGCACCTAGGCCTCCCGGTTAGAGGCGCTGCAGTGACATCAGTTGATGCACTGAGCTACCGCTACCGGTGAAATGTAGTTAATATTATCACTGTAGTTATCAGAATCAGTATGAGGATTCATGGAGGTAATGAGGTGTGTTGAGTATCCATGAAGTTAGTTGCAATGACAATAATTCTGATTGTTGTAATGGTAATGTAGTCTACGGAGGCGACAGTTACAGCAACTACATGGTTCGAAACTACAAGAAAAATATTTTAAAAACAAGGGAAGAAACGTAGGTTGGAAAATGCTGAATCTTTCAATGTCACACAAGCAATGTAGCACTAGCACTAGTAATATCAATGGCGTCTGTTGAAATGATCGTAAATTGAAATGGTAATGGTATATTTAATAAATATGAATAAAAGACTAAAAGACATCATTGAAGGAATAGTGATAGGGTAATATGAATATGATGCTGAGATAATAGATGACACGACAATGACGAATGCGAATGGTGTGATGATAAATTTGATTCTGATAGCGATGAAAGCGGTGGTTGTGGTAGCGGTGATACTAGTGGGAGGAGAAGAAGGAAAGGAGGAGGAGAAGAGGAAGAGACGATAGAGAGGGTGATGACAGTGGTCGGGGGCAAACGGTCGTAACTGCATTGGAAGAGCAGCTTCTGGTTAACGCCAACACGCATGTGCCTCTAAACGGCTGCTGATCGTGGTGATGACGTCGACCTCGAATGTTCAGACCAGGAGCGGTAGCTCAGTGCATCAACTGATGCCACTGCAGCGCCTCTGACCGGGAGGTCCTAGGTTCCCACCCCACGGCGGCAGGATTTTCGACACTAGCTTTTTAGCTAGGTCGAATTCAGTCGCTTTCTGGAGGAGAATTCTAGCGGCCGGCTGCTCTGATCGGTAGTTTTCCGTGGTTTCTCCGATCAACACCAGGCGAATGCCGGAGCAGTACCCTACCAAACGGGCCACGGACCACGCGCGATCTGTCCTTCCTCTTCCTTGTCCTATCCTCTCCTCTTACACACACCTTACACTAACATGCACTACACTACCACATATTCCGGGAGACCGGTCGGGGCAGAGATTGTCCGGCTGGGGCGATGCCCCGCTGGTGGGAGAGTCCTGGTTAGGAAACCCCACTAGTCGACGGTAGGTCGGCGCCGGATCTCGCCATCCAGTCGGGGAGGATCACCGCCATCTCTCGAGAAAAAAACATGCACTACACTAACGGGACTAATGACCAAAGCAGTTGACGCGCCCGGAAACACGAAAAAACCAAACCAAACCAATCGAATGTTCAGACAGCATTGGTGGCGGCGCTGCGGGCACTCGTGACGGCAGCGAGTGGCAGGCAGTGGTTGGGGATGCGGCAGCGCAACCCGACAACCCTCCGAGAGAAGAGATACCGATCCGGCGATTCCGGTGCAGCGTCGACTACTGTGTGAAACGAGCGATAGGCATGGCCGATCCAGTATCTGCCGTCACCATCTGCGGTGGAGGCATAGGGACGGTTACATTACTCCTCACACTACAAGAGTGAAGATCGATCTATCGAACTTGAGAGAGGAAAAACTAGCAGGTGGCGCTCTAATTGAAAGATTCCAATGAAACTTTTGTTGGGGATTTTTTTCATTTGTAACAGTTCAAGTTTGCAAAAAGCACATCTAAAAATATTTCATTTTGTCTTAGAGAGTTCCCATGACATGTACTAAATTTTACACCTTCATTTATCTCGATTCCATTTCTTCCAGGAATTCTGGAAAAATACAGAAAAAATCTCTATTACTAATTTACAATGTAGACAGAAATTAGAAAAAGTATAGAGCCTCCGGCAACGTGAGAGATGTCTATATTTTCGTTCCCAAGAACTAATAAATCTTGATGTTGACTGAAAAGTGGAACTATTTGATTGTGTTATCCGGCCTATTCGCATACTACGCGCCCCGACTGAACCGCTCACACTCACTTCGTTACCACTTTCGACACAGCTGACCTCACGTGAAGCAAGGCTCTGAAGAAGAGACCGCTGGACATTAAATATTTATCACATTTATTCACCTGTAACTTTTTGATACTCTTGGTTTTATGTAGATTACACTATACTACATTATTGCAGTAATTGGAAAGACTGTTTTTGTTGAAATATTCATATTGTTGCAGTGTTGAAAGAGAGTATTTTATTTATTCTTCTTGAGCGCCGTGCATGTCACTTTCTGAAAACCCATTTTGTGAGGTTTTGTCCAGCAGCATTTTTGCTGGCGCAGGCCATTCATATTTTGAATCTCAAACGCCTCCAATAAGAATAATTTGGTTAGGTAACGGGAAAAAATTAACTAATTAGAAACTCTGTTTTGCAGAATAATGAATTAAGGATATTTGAAATTAATAATTACAAGAATAGCATTCTATTAAATAAAATAATCAAGTAATTACTAAAATAGTTAAACATAATTACAGAAAAGCCGGAAAATTTTAAAATTTTAAGCTCTTCAAGATTATGAAATAGAAGCAATATAGATTTTTTGAAGTAAATAAGGAATAAAAAGGAAGAGGAACTAAGTGTTGATAGTCATTTCTGTTTCAAGTACATTATACTCTGCAGACGTATACACCTGAAAAACTCATTCGATTCTTTTAACAACCTTTTAGTATGATATTTTAAGCAGATAACGATTACACAGTTGATATTAAAAGGATAAATTTCGCTCGGCATGAACTTAAATATAAGAAGGATTTTATAAAAATGATGAAAAAGTATGAAAGCAATCACAACGCTTTCAAGGTGGCAGGAAAAATAACGAAAAATTAATCATTATCTCACAGATATTGTCCTCGATCATCTTACTAAGATTGTACTGACCTTACTGACCTTGTACTCTTTTATTGAAACATCCATATTTCTCCCACAAAATAATTACAAATGATTTTTAATTCTATAAATTAAGGATGTATTTATTTGAAAAGTGAATCCTGAAACATTTTTTCTATGATCCAGGAAAACAACACCGAACAGAAATGAGCCATATTCAATGTATTCTAAATGCTCAAACAATAGAAGATTCGCTATAACATGAACTGATAGACGCTGTACGAAAAATGAAATAGCTGAATGCATTGAGAGCGAATCCGAAAGTTAGAGTGGTTGCACTCGAGCCCCCTACAACTATAAACGCCACCCACTTCGACCACTCACTGCCACTCTTGCGGATTCCCAATGCGTCACGCTATCTCCCGTATCTCTACATTAAAGCTATCTCGTGCCTATGTGCGCAGCGCGCTCCTTCCGATTTCCTCTGCTTGCCGTCCACACGCACGCTCCCCCCCCCCCCCCCCCGCCCGTACCGCCCCGCCCGTACCGCCCCGCCCGTACCGCCCCACCCGTACCGCCCCGCCCGTACTGCCCCACCCGTACCGCCCCGCCCGTACCGCCCCCGTACCGCCCCCCGTACCGCCCCGCCCTGGTACCGCCCCGCCCGTACCGCCCGCCCGTCACCGCCTCGCCCGCCCGTACCACCCGGTCCGTACCGCCGCCCGTACCGCCCCACCCGTACCGCCCCGCCACGCCACGCCCCACCCTCTTCACCCTCCCCGCTCCGCAGTGTTCCTCCCCATCCCATCCCGCCCCGTCTTGTCCCTCTCAGCCCGCCCAGCCGCATGAGGCCCAACGCAGTGGCCGCGCGGTGCTAATTGAGACCGGAGCGCGGGGGCGCGCGCGGCGCGGCGCGGCGCTCGCCGGAGTCCTGTGTTCTCGTGTAAGCTGTCAGCGGCGCTCGTTGCTCCGAGGCACCCGCCGCCGCGCATTAATACCCATCGGCGGTGGCGGCGGGGGCAGAGGCGGGGGCAGGGGCGGGGGTGGGGCGCGGGGGCCGCGCGCGGAATGCGGCGGCGGTGCGTGGGGGCGGCCGGCCGGAATGCCGTGCTATCGGCCGGTTATCGGCCGCCCGCGCGACACCTCGCCACCGCGGCGCCCACCGCCGGAGCCACACCGCGCCGCGCCGCGCCGCGCCGACCGGCCGCAAGAATGCGCCGCCGCGCCGCGCCGCGCCGCGCCGACCGGCCGCAAGAATGCGCCACAGCGCGCCGCCGCGCCCGGAATCTATATTTTCCCTAATTTATAGAGGGGTCGGCTCGTTTCTCCGGTAGCGAGCGGCTGCTGACACACGGGAGGGAACGTCGGCGGTGGCGGGGATGGAGCCCACACGAGCGGTGGAGACGCAGGTAGTTGCTGTGCTAATGGAATAACTATGGCCGTGTTAATGATAGCAGAATTGCGAACAGAGGTGTGGATGGTAATTGTGGAAGGAATAGTATCAGGTAGAGATATCGGCGGTTCGCCCATTGAAATAGCGTTGTAAAATTGATTAGATAAAATAAAGACGGCAATAAGCATACTTGCGAAATGAATCCTTGGATGTGATCAGGCAGCCAGCAATGATTATGATGTTGAAGACGCCACCGGAGTTGTTGAAGATACGGCGCTGTCAAATGGGGAAAGTGAACATGTTGCGATCGGTGCATCGGATGGGGTATCTACGCGAGGCGCAGATTGATTGATTGATTGATTTTTTCGTGTTTCCGGGCGCGTCAACAGCTTCGGTCATTAGTCCCGTTAGTGTAGTGCGTGGTTTTTCTCGGGAGATGACGGTGATCTTCCCCCCGTTGGATGGCGAGATCCGGCGCCGACCTACCGTCGGCTAGTGGGATTTCCTTCTAACCAGGACTCTCCCACCAACCGAGCACCGCCCCAGCCGGGACAAGCTCCAAGCTCCGACCGGTCTCCGGAATATGGTAGTGTAGTACATGTTAGTGTAAGTGTGTGTGTAAGGAGAGGAGAGGACATGAGGGATGACATCAGTTGATGCATTGAGCTACCGCTACCGGCGCGAGGCGGAGGATAAAGGAAGAAACAGAAGTGATGATAAGAACTGCGAAAATGACAGTTAAGACGAACAAGAGCGTTGCCATGAAGATGATAAGAACGGTATGGCCAGTGAGGGGAACGACTATCGCGGGCGGTGGAGTGAGGGGGGAGTGAACGATGGCAGTAGCGCTGCAGTCGACGCGTCGTCGGCCGCCGTAGCGGTCGCGGGGCGGTGGCAACGGGTCGGTGGCGGCTGCCCACGGCCCGTCCGCCGTAGGCCGGCCAACTTGGTCCACGACGTTAAGGAATCGCCAGCCGCTCCGCGGGAGGAAAGGGTGCGAGCGAGAACCTCGTAGGGTCCGTTCAGGGAGGAGCTTCTCAAATCTGCTCCACGACTTTCTTAGAAACTCTCCAAGGTGATATACAACGAAATCATTACAAAATAGGTAGTAAGTAACTAACGTGAAATGAAACCCTGTTATGACTGATATTTATGACGATTATCTCTGCCATTTAAGGACATTAGATAATTTTACTTTCGTAGTCAACAAAAGACATCGTTATTGGAAGTCAACAAAAAGTAAAATATTGCTGACCAATTCTTTTGGTACAACAGTTTTCTCAAACTAATAGTCTCCAAAGTTTCTAGATTATTCGTTCATCATGTTTACGAATCTAAGTAATTTTACGATGAAATTACTGTCCTAAGTAATTTTCTTCATGCTGTCTCCAATAATCAATTATTTGTACCAAGATTTTGTATATAAATAAAGTATAAAAATATATGATAAAAATAAATGTGCAAAATATCTGAGATAAATACAAAATCGAGGCGTTATATATAATACATTATTGCGATTATAGAATTTAGATAAGCAAAACTTGTTTTTTGAAAATACACTAAAGAATATTAAGTGCAACTTTGACCACTAATTTCAATCCTACGTTACTGTTAGTTGTTCAATAAATCTGAAATTTAAATTATGCACATAGTTGCCTGCCAGAAGGCGGCGAACAATTATAGTTCTACCAAGCTTTCTCATTTTCCACCCTGCAGTTCTCCTTAGAATTGTCATGAACTTAGTTTATAAAATATCCCTGCTTTCAGGAGCTTCGGCCTGTCATCAATTAAAACCAATCCTCTCGTAATATGCAACTCTTATTATAACATTTACATTGTGTCACATTAATGGGTCTCGGAATTTACGCTCATCCGAACAAGGTCTCGGAATTTACGCTCATCCGAGAACTTGCACGTGTCCCAGTAAGTAATCCTTGAACCGCGCTTTCGTCCGGCCACGCCGCCGGGGGCGGGGTTCCCCCCCCCCCCTCGCAGCCATCAGCGCCGCGGGCGCGCGAGGGAGCGGGCGGGCCGTCGGCGGCGCCACGCGCCTGCGAAATACGATCCGGAAGCTGGCTCAGCGGGCGGAAGCAGGCGCCGGCGGGAGACGGCCGCGCGCTCTGCATCACAATAGCGGCCATCTTCGGCGTCGCCCGCGCCGCGCCGTGGGCCTCTGGGCGGGCAACGCCCCCCCCCCCCTCGCGCCCGCCAGGCGCTCCCGGGACGCACGCACGCGCACGAGAAAAACGCCGCCGCGTCGCGTCGCGTCGCGTCGGGTGCCTTTATGGCGCGCGGGCTTTGTGTTCGCGGACGGAGCGGCGGCCCAGGCCCAGGGGAGGCCCGTGCGGAATCGGCGATGTTCACGCTTCTTGAGTCGATGCCAGCAACTGCGAGGAGGATGAAAGAGAGTGGTGGAGGTGGAAGTTCCGATGACGGGCACTCAACATTCGCTGATGGAGACAGTAACAGCGATGACATTATGTCGACAGTGGAAGCTAAGAGTTTTACTGTGACGGCAGTAGTGAAACTTATTTTCGCGATGCAAGTTTAGGTAAATTTTAAACGTAACACTGAGATCCTTGTTGACGTGGAAGTGGCAGTGTTAACGTGTAGCGTAGGGCAAGACAGGACTGCTTGAGAAAGTTACAGAATGAGCAGACCATCAGAGAAATGAGAAATATAAGGGAATGGGTGATGAGTACCCAAGCATAATTGAGTGTAGATCGTGAAAGTAGTGGATGGGTTACTTATCACGAAACCAGTGCCTAACTCTAAAGGCTATATCTGGAAATTAGTGAATGATTTTATTGGGTTACGTAATGTGATATGAACGATGATGCTGCAAATGAGCCTCAGTGGAAGGAAGAGAACACCGCGAGCAAACTCGCACCGTTCGGCCCGAATTCCACGTCAGACGATTAGGACTTGGACTTGGGTTCCAGCAGTCCAGAGGCTTGACCGTTCCACCACGCGTCGCCCCCAGTGGCTTAGAGAGCGAATGTTGGGTGGCGGGTGGCGGGTGGCGGGTGGTGGCGGCGGGTGGCGCAGGCAGGGGCTGAATGGGTAGCGTCGCCGGGGCGAGGGGCGCCAGCGAGGGGCTGCGGGCGAAGCGCCGGGTGCGTCGCGATCTGCACAATGGGCGGCGGCGGCGCGAGGGGCGGCGCCCGATGAGGTCTCAATCCATTAGCGCGGCGCCGATTTGTCACGCGGCGCGCCGATCACGTCCGGCCGCGTGCCGCCCTCGCCGCCCTCGCCGCCCTCGCCGCCCTCGCCGCCCTCGCCGCCCTCGCCGCCCTCGCCGCCCTCGCCGCCCTCGCCGCCCTCGCCGCCCTCGCCGCCCTCGCCGCCCTCGCCGCCCTCGCCGCCCTCGCCGCCCTCGCCGCCCTCGCCGCCCTCGCCGCCCTCGCCGCCCTCGCCGCCCTCGCCGCCCTCGCCGCCCTCGCCGCCCTCGCCGCCCTCGCCGCCCTCCCCCCCCTCCCCGCCCTCGCCGCCTCGCCGCCTCGCCGCCCTCGCCGCCCTCGCCGCCCTCGCCGCCCTCGCCGCCCTCGCCGCCCTCGCCGCCCTCGCCGCCCCTCGCCGCCCTCGCCGCCCTCGCCGCCCTCCCGCCCTCGCCGCCCTCGCCGCCCCCCCCCCCCCACCTCGCCGCCCTCGCCGCCCTCGCCGCCCTCGCCGCCCTCCGCCGCCCTCGCCGCCCTCGCCGCCCTCGCCGCCCTCGCCGCCCTCGCCGCCCTCGCCGCCCTCGCCGCCCTCGCCGCCCTCGCCGCCCTCGCCGCCCTCGCCGCCCTCGCCGCCCCCCCGCCGCCCTCGCCGCCCTCGCCGCCCTCGCCGCCCTCGCCGCCCTCGCCGCCCCCGCCGCCCTCGCCGCCTCGCCCTCGCCGCCCTCGCCGCCGCCTCCACTTCACTACTCTGCCGCATGGCCGGGGGCCTGGGAAGTGAGAATTTTTAAAGATATCCATACAGTGAGCTTGACTCGAAAACGCCTGCACTGCTCTTGCACCTTCAATGAGCTCAAAGGAGTTCGAATGAACGGCTTATATGATCATTTTTACTGTTTCCTTGAATGAAAGAATTCAAACGAGTTAACCGGGAGGGATGGCTCAGGACATCAACTGATGTCACAGCAGTCCTCTGACCGGGGTCCTAGGATTGTCCCAACGGTGGCAGGATTTTCGATAATAGCTTGTCCGCTAGGTCGAATTCAGTCTGGAGGAAAATTCTAGCGACCGGGGCTCTGATCGGTAGTTTTCCGTGATTTCTTCGATCAACACCAGGCGAATCCAAGAGCAGTACCGTAACAAGCAGGTCAGGGATCGCGCGTAATCTCTCCTACCTCTTCCTTGTCCTCTGCTCTCCTCTTATACCCACTTACACTAACATGCACTACACTACCACAATTACCGGAGACTGGTCGGGAGCTTAGAGCTTGTCCCGGCTGAAGCGGTGCCTCACTAGTGAAAGATATCTGGCTGGGGAAAACCCTGCTAGCCGACGGTAGGTCGGCGCCAGATCTTGCCATCCAGCGGGGAAGAACACCGCGACCTCCCGAGAAAGATATACACTACATTTACGGGAATAATGGCCCTAGTAGTCGACGCGCCCGGAATCACTAACAATCAATCAATCCAACGATTGTATTATTACTTGGTCGATTTGATGTCATTAAACTTTGTTTCTGCTCATCTGATTTCATTTTCCTAACAGGAAAATTAAATGTCTGTGAGGACGAGACGTACATAGAGTAATTATCTAAGGTTGTTGCAACTCCAATAACAGAAGAACAATAAGTTTAAGGATTTCATACATTGTATCTATATTATTCTGACATTAAATGAGCTATAGCGTTCAATTTTAGGAGCATGTGTGTTACATTCTTTGTTTTGAGCTATGCATATCCACGTCGGTATGAGGTATTTCGTGTTTATTGAGCAATTATTTTCTTTATTCAATTCAGTCGTGTTAAAAATCACATACAGGCATAATTGAAGCTGTCGCTACAACACCGATCTCTATTTATCAACTGATTTTTATGGATTAATTTAAAATTTTAATTAAATATATGTTTAAAAAACGAACATGTCAATTTTAATGTTAGTATTTATAAAAGGATCAAATTTGTGATTTATATCTTAAACAAGACTTGTAATAAATGTTTCTCATATAGAACATAATCCTCACATGTCATTTACAATTTTGATGTTGAATGCTGGTAGTCAAAACATGTCAAATTTAACACCGCATAAACCATAACAATATGTAACAATGCAACAACACATGCTCATACGAGTTAAATGTAAAATGTCGTTTTCCACCTAGCATTATTCCCTAGAGGGAATTGTGGTATGTAATCTTCTCGAAAACGAAACGAGAAAACGGAATTCATAAATTTCAAAGAAGAAACTCCCTCTCAATTTCCAATTTGCCGTCCGAAGGTGAAATCAATGGACATCGCGTGAGCAGCACCTGGCGGACGAATTCTCGCGACGCAGGCCCCTCGCCCGGTCCCCACGGGCAGGAGCGGCAGGTGCAATCAAGGAGTGCCCATTGCCTGGTTTCGCCTAAAAGATTGCAGATTGCGACGGAAAGTATATCTGCACGTCAGAGATCAAGTTCTTTCTGAAAGAACGCGAATGAACAAAAAATTAAAATACTGGCAGTCGTCAAGAAACAGTCGATACAAAAACTCAAAGTAATTTTAAATAAAATCGTTATATTTTAATATGTGTGCACTACCAATACATAATGTTATTCCAGTTAAAATTAACAATTTATTAACTAATAAATAAATAAATAAAAAATAAAGTTAACTAAGAAATAATAATTAACAACAAACATTGCTTGATTGATTAGTGTTTCTGGGCATGTCAACTGCTACAGTCATCAGTCCCGTAAGTGTAGTGCAAGCTATCTCTCGTGGGAATTGTCGGAGATCTTCCTCTAATGGATGTCGAGATCTGGCGGCGACCTACACGTCAGATTGCGGGTTGTGGGCCAGCATGCGTCTCCACAACTCGGATACGCCCAGCCAAGACAAGCTGTACGTTCCTGACTGGTCTCCTGACATGCATGGTCGTGGAGTGTGTGTCAATGTAAGTCTAAGTAAAGGTCAAGGCAAGGAAGAAGAAGGAAAGATCGCGCGCGGTCCGTGACCCGTGTGTTAAGGTAGTGTTCCACCATTCGCCTGGTGGTGATCGGAGAAACCACGGCGGTCGCCGTTCACTAGAATTCATCTTCAGGGATCGGCTGAATTCGACCTAGCTGTGAGCTAGTATCGCAAACCCTGCCACGCCGGACTCAAGCCTTAGAACCTGGTTCATCATAGGTACTGCAGTGACATCAGTGAATGCTCAAAGACGCACCAACAAAACAAACATTAGTACGTCTATTAACGGACCGGAGCGGTAGCTCAGTGCATCAACGATGTCACTGCAGCGCTCTGACTGGGAGGTCCTAGGTTGAGTCCTGCGGCGACGGATTTGACTCTAGCTTTTCAGCTAGGTCGAATTCAGTCGCGTCTGGAGGAGAATCTAGCGGCCGGCTCGCTCTATCGGTAGTTTCCGTGGTTTCTACGATCAACACCAGGCGAATCCCGGAGGCAGTATCCTAACAAACGGACCACGGACAGCGCGCGATCTGTCCTTCCTCTTCCTGGTCCTATCCTCTCCCTTATACACACACTACACTCAACATGCACTACACTACCTCATTCCGGAGCTCAGAGCTTGGCGCGGCTGGGGCGGTGCCCGCTTGTGGAGAGTCCTGGTTAGGAACCCCACAGCCGACGGTAGGTCGGCGCCGGATCTCACCGTCCAGCGGGGAAGATCACCACCATCTCCCGCAAAAACATGCACTACACTAACGGGACTAATGACCAAAGCAGTTGGCGCGCTCTGAAACACGAAAAATCAAATCAAATCTATTAGCGGACTTTGCATCAGCGGTGGATTTTCAGTAGGAATAACTACAGGAAATGTACCTGCCTCTGCCCCATCATACGTATTTCCGTAACTCTTGGTTTTAAAGGTCAAATTTTGCAATAATTCAATTAATACTTAGAGCGCCACAAATCACAATACTTATTCTGAGTCAGGATCCAATCTTAAAGACTCATTATGATCAAAGGAAAAAATAATTATTCAAAATATCAAACTTCTATGATGTACGTTGTTATACATAGTGACAACAGAATGGCAATAAACGAGTAAGCAGACACCGCAAAAATGTTACCAGTACTTAGTTTACACGTTCTACATATACTCAGATGTTACTAAATATTTAAGAATGAACTGCAAACACCATTACATCTAAAAGATCTTAAACAAACAATGAGACTGCGAAGACCTACTTTTTTAAAACTGCAATCCATTCTTCTTGGTTTTCGCACACTTGTTACGACCTTTAATAGCAAAGATAGGGTTCCAGGCGTATATGTGTTGGCAAATTTAAAGCAAATGAAATTAATAAATCTACCACTGATTTACCTTTCACGTTTAGGATTACGCTTTTTAAAGCACACCAATGATATAAAATATATCTATTACTAATTACTAGGGAGCGGCTTTCGATGACCTAAAACATCGCCAAAAATGATCAATAAAATGCTCTTAAAATGCTTTACAAATGCCCTAAAACCAAAGAAAAAGACATAAAAATCGTATTAAAACCAATTCGGATGAACAACTCAAGCTGTTAGATACATTACGGATGTAATAGAGACTTCTTCCATTCGTTCCAGTGAACTCAGCTTGCAAAATTTTAGTTTGGACAGTATTATTCCAAGAAATTTAGCTATCCTACAATCGACGTAACCGGCAATAGTGCAACTGGCAATAAATATCTGTCACAAGAATTACATATTCACAACGGCTGTCAAAACAATTTCTGAGAAACATCCAATAGACTACTGAGTAATTCTATGAAGAACATTTGTTGCATCTCGTAAATATTTTTGAAGTATGTTACATTAAATACGACATTAAAATTGATGAAATAAACAAAAAATGCATTAAAAATGTCGGAAAAAGGTGAAAAATGATTTATTAGTCGAAATTGACAAAAAATGCAAAATAATGATCGATAAAAATGGGTCATTTCCTTTTGTCATAATATAAAATGAATTTCTATAATAAACGCCATTGTTCTAAAGTGTGAAGAAAAAAATAACATTTCATTAAACCCCCCCTTACTAATTACTAATAAGCGCAGAAATTGAAATAAAATTATGAAGACTTTAGCAATGTGAGAGGTGCCGTTAAATATCCAGGAACTTGGAAAAATACAAGAATAATGAAACTATTTCATTTTGGACTGAAAATGCACTAATGTGATTGTGTCATTCCGATAATTTTAACCAAGAAGGAAGGAAGCGGCCAATTATTTTTTTTATATTTTATTATTATTATTATTATTATTTTACTTACGAGTACTTTAGTGTCAGAGGAGAGTATTATATTTGTTGACCTTCAGCAATGTATGTAGTACTTTTTGGAAAAGTATTT
This sequence comes from Teleogryllus oceanicus, assembly GCA_964035755.1. Taxonomy (NCBI): domain Eukaryota; kingdom Metazoa; phylum Arthropoda; class Insecta; order Orthoptera; family Gryllidae; genus Teleogryllus; species Teleogryllus oceanicus. The sequence goes on along the minus strand of CAXIVR010000005.1, from coordinate 93,333,825 downwards.
TTGCTGCTACATGTTTCAAGGCACAATCATTTGAGCGTCGCCTAAAATCTGATGGACAGGTTCGCCCACCGTGTTCGGAAAGCATTTTCAGGGAAAGGGCTACGAAAAGGGTGGCTTGACTGCCACGAGAGGGCTCTTTCAGAGGCGAAATGTTACCGAACCCTTCCACGCGGGGCGAGCGGCGGAGGAGGAGGGGGGGTGGGCGTCGCGCGTCGCATGCGAGGAGCGGCGCGCGTGTGGGCGGAGGGAGGGCGGCGCGCGCGTGGCCAGTGAGGAGCGCGCACCATTAATACGGAATGCGGCGCGCGAGGGCGTAGGATGAGCGGGCAGGAGCGGCGGGCGGCGGGCAGGCGGGCGAACGGGCGGGCGGGCGAGCGAGCGGGCGGGCGAGCGGGCGGGCGAGCGGGCGAGCGAGCGGGCGAGCGAGTGGGCGAGCGGGCGGCGAGCAGGCCAGCGGCGAGCGGGCGAGCGGGCGGGGGCGGGCAGTCGGTCGGGCGGGCGGTCGGTCGGTCGGTCGGTCGGTCGGGCGGGCGGGCGGCGGGCGGGCGGGCGGGCGGGCGGGCGGGCGGGCGGGCGGCGGGCGGGCGGGCGGGCGGGCGGCGGCGGGCGGGCGGGCGGGCGGGCGGGCGGGCGGGCGGGCGGGCGCGGCGGGCGGGGCGGGCGGACGGGCGGGCGGACGAACGGGGGCGGACGGACGGGGGGGGCGGACGGGGCGGACGGACGGACGGGGCGGACGGACGGGGCGGACGGACGGACGGACGGGCGAGCGGGCGGACGGGCGGGTGGGCGGGTGGGCGGTGGGCGGTGGGCGGGTGGTGGTTGGGTGGAGAGACGGCTGGACGGACGGGTGGACGCGCGGCCGGCGCGGAGGGGCGCCGCAGAGGGTCTTTTGACGCGGCGGACTCATCTCCCCGCAAAGTATCGCGGCCGCCAGGATATGCGCGCGCCGCACGCGAGCCAACGAGCGTGCCTGCCCCCTGCCGCCGCTGCCCCACCCTCAATAATGCAGGCGCCGCCGCCACCGCCAGCGCCACCGCACGCACGCGCTGCCACCCTCTGCCCCCGCCCGCGGCGCCGGCAAGCCACGGTCACTCACTGTCACGACCCAGGGCTGAATTCAGGCGTATCGCCGGCTTACGGGCTCAGGATTTCAATTGACGTCATTGCACTGACCGATCCTAGGGTTCGAGTCTCGACGGTGGCAGGATTTTCGATTCTGGCTAGATAGTTACGTCGAATAGACCTGGAGGAGAATTCTTGTGTCCGGCTGCTCTGATTGATAGTTTACCGTAGGGTCTCCGATCAACACCAGGTGAATGCTGGAGCAGTATCCTAACAAACGGGTGACGGACCGTGTTCATTCCTTCCTCTTTCTTGTTCTATGCTATTTCCCTTATTTATACACACTGACACTTACATGTAACACTCTACCGCACATTTCGGGAGGCCAGTCGGGGACTTGGAGCCTGTCCGGCTGAGCCGGTGTCCGCGCTGGTGGGATACCTGGTTAAGGAAAATCCGCGATCTGACGTGTTGGTCGGCGCTGAATCTCGCCATCCTGTAGGGTAAGATCATCGCCACCTTCTGTGATAAAACATGCCTTACGTGTGCATTACGGGAATAATGACCTTAGCCATTATCGAACCCGAAACACTGATCAATCAGTCTTACAAAGGAGGATCCTGAAAATTCAATGCGAACTCAAACTTATTTTGCCAAAACGAAATACTTTCATACCCTCATTGGATTCCAATGTCGTGCTGGATCACCGATGGAGACTCCCGATGGTAATTTTTTATATCACTAAATAAAACTGAATTACTCCTTTTTACAATGTATTCTTTTAACAATCTTATTTTTTGTACTCACGTTTAAAAGGTACTTGTCCGAAAATGAATCCCTGTTATTCTATCACAGCAATGGTTTCATTATATACCCGATTCCATGGACTTATAAGCATGAATTTTAATGCTGGAATATAAAAGATGATGTTTTAAATATATATTCCAACAATTCGCAAATCGTTCCCAAAAATGTCTGAGTCCTCTTGAGAAAAATAACGCCCTATCATCACGTCGCATTTTCGTTATGACCAGCCACCGTCTCCCACAACAATCATCATCAACCAGTGTCATTGCCTCTTATCATTGTGGACACCTACCAGCCACCGCGAGACACTACATTCACCCTTCCCTCCTACTTCCACTCTGGTTGGTTGCCATAGGCGAGGAAACGGAAAAGAATACGATTTAGGGATGACGAAATGAGAGAACAATAATGTGATTTGGTTGTCAAAGGATACGAAGAATTGAAGGGGGGGTTGAAACATAAGAAAACAGGGAAAAATAGAAAGAAATTTGTTGAGAAATAGTGGTGGTGTACGAAAGAAAGAATGTAGTTGTAGTCGCGATAGCAAAAAAACAGGAAAAGAGTGGAAAGAACAATTAATACAAAAGTAGCGAAGATGAGATTGCTTAAGAAAAATAATATATTATCTAAATAATAGAAAAAAGAACGAGAAAAATAATTGGACTCAAAGAGTTGGAAACACAGATTGCGAGATTACCATTGTTTGCGTTCCATTGAAGAAATGAACGAATTTGATTTGATTTGACTTTCTTCGTGTTTCCGGGCGCGTCAACTGTTTTGGTCATTAGTCCCGTTAGTGTAGTACAAGTTTTTCTCGGAGATGGCGGTGAATTTCCTCGCTGGATGGCGAGATCCGGCACGATCTACCGTCGGCTAGTGGGTTTCCCCAAATCAGGACTCTCCCACCAGCGGGGCACTGCCCCAGCCGGACAAGCTCTAAGCTCCTGACCGGTCTCCCGGAATATGTGATAGTGTAGTGCATGGTAATGGAGTGTAAGGGGTGAGGATAGGACAAGGAAGAGGAAGGATAGATCGCGCGTGGTCCGTGGCCCGTTTGGTAGTCTGTTCGGCATTCGCCTGATGTTGATCGGAGAAATCACCGCTAGAATTTTCTTCAGACAGCGACTCGAATTCGACTCCAGCTGAAAAGCCAGTGTCGAAAATCCTGCCACCGTCAGGACTCGAGCCCAGGACCTCCCGGTCAGAGGCGCTGCAGTGGCATCAGTTGGTGCACTGAGCTCCCGCTCCCGGTAAGAAATGAACGAAGTAGACCCATTGCTTTCGGTACTTTTATTAAGTACATTGCATTTCTGAGCGTCTGCGGTAGAAACGACGCTCTCTAACGGAGACATCTCAGCCCCAGAGGGTGAATCAGGCCCGTGTAGGCCTGTCAGGCCCTCCGAAGGTGCGGCCACCCGCGTTGGTCTGGGCTGCAAAAGGGCCGGTGATGTATTGGAGGCTCCGAACAACGGCATTACAGGAATTCCCTCATCATGGCACAAGCGGCCAAATACCATTCGAATTCCAAATACCTTATTAAAATTAATGTTCCCCAATGTTCACCTCGAACACAAACAGATTGACGCGTGAATAATTTCATATACAACCAGAAAATGAAAAATCTCTAAATTCACTCTTTTTTATCCGTTTTATTTATTTTATTAAAAGTATTGTTTCTTTCAGACGATGATAATCGTGAAATGTTTTAAATGGCCTAATCCTAGAATAATGTTATCGAGACAAATATTACACGTATAAATGAGATGTACATTTTGTGTATTACGTTTTTCTCCGTCGTGAAAATTTAGCGCTGATTTACCTTTCACATTCAGGATGAGCTTTTCAATCTCGTCATGTAATGGAAACGCCAAACACAATCGAATCCGAGCAGTCAAGGGAGAAAGAGGGAGAGACCGCGTTCATGTAAATGCAGTGATCGGCCTCACGGTGGGTGGGCCACAACGGACATCAGAATGTAGAAGCAGCTCGTGAATACATCAAGAGGGAATTTCAGACAGCTAACAACAGGAAAACAAGTTTTTCACCGAATGTTTGTGTCGAGGAAGATGTTTTTATTAAAATTCAACCCTTTTTATTCAACCCAAACTGTGTTAATTTTTTAGACATTTCTTCGAAACTGAGAGATAAACACAAAATATTCTCAAAATTTTCCTTCAAACCAGGATTTCAAAATAATTTCAGAAGTGTCGTAAAAAATGTTCGAGAAAACTCAATTTCTTTGCTATTTCCGGACATGCAATTCAGATACTCAGCGTGGCTGGATCTGCTCACAGGCCACACTTAAGGATATAAGAGGGAGGGGGAGATCCTGACAAATGAATAGGGGCCTGACTTTTGGAGGGGGGGCGCGGAAAAAGCATTCTCTCTGTATTATATATATATATATATATATATATATATATATTATATTCTTTATTTCGTTGTGACAATTTTGAAGTTCGGATGGTGTTTTTTTTATAATTAAACAAAAATTATAAGGTTTGACAAGATGACTTTAGCTTAGAGACAGCGTTACAACTGCTTCTGCAGCGACTGTGACTGTGGAGTCCTTAGGTTCGAGACCCGATGGTGGTAGATTTTCGCCCGTAACTATAATGAACCTATTGGTTTAGTGGTGAGTTGTAGTTGACGTTTACATAATTGAAATGATTGGAGGCGTTGTCATTGTCAACAATAGTATTTATTTCAATAAGATGAACCTAGTCGCTAGGTCCAATTCAGCCGCTGTCGCGAGAATTCTAGCAGCCGGCTGCTCTTATCGGTAGTTTTAAATGGTTTCTCTAATCAACATTAGCGAATGCCGAAGCAGTTCTCTAAAAAACGGGTCGTGGACCGCGTGCGAGGTGTCTTTCCTCTTTCTTGCCCTATTATTTCCGCTTATTATTACTTCCGCTTTAAGTGTCCGAAGCTTTAGAAATAAGTTAGACCAATATGAGAGTAATAGACATTAAATGAGTAAGTGCTGTGAAGTGCGATGATGTGCTGGTCAGTATAATTCAAAGCAAAAACAGTGTAGTGTAGTGCAGTGCAGTGCAGTTAAGTGTAGTGAACACGATCAATGAATTAAAAAAAATTAGCCAACATTTATGTAGCTTGTATTAAATTTTAGAATCACCGACATATAATTATCGGATATCATGACAGAGTTGAAATATTTGTTATAATACTTAATATTAGTGATAGTATGATTATTGCATGTTCGGCTTGTACTGTACTCCTTATTATTATTGTTATTATTATTAATATTGTTATTATTGTAATTATTGTTATTTAACTGTCCACCGGGTCATACCCAATCGCAGTTCAAATAAATGTATCTATGTAAAGAAAGAATTATGCACACATACACTTTCGTTATCTCCGTCGAAAGCGTAAAGCTCGTCCCGACTGGAAGGGTACCGCTGGGGAGATATCGGGGGAGATAGATCGAAAAATGTATAATAGTAATTATTAAACACGATGGTATTGTAATATTCTGCAAATATATAAAATTATTTGTTTATATTACCGCGAACAAAAGGCATTTTGCATGATGGTTAAGATGAGTCAATATAGAAAGAAAGTGTGGTATTATCGTCTTCTGTTATCAGTGCGGAGTTACAACAATGGGTTACAACAACCAACAATGACCGCTCATCTATTCGTTTTCACACATTTAACCTGTTATCAGTGCCAATAATAAGCTTTTCTAAAAAAAATCGCCGTTTTTGGCTGCAGAAAATACTTTCTTTATCGTTGTTAGTGGCATGCAGTGGCAAAGCTAGAGCTTTGCGTTTCGGTATTCTGGAAATCTTATCTTACATTTTTTTTTGTAAATTAGCTCCATTCATCGTATTTTTTCATTAAAAAAGGCGATAATTTGTTCTTCAAAGCAGTCATTTCTGCACAGTTAATTTAGCAGACACTTTTCGATAGCCAGTGTGTTGAAATTACCGATTCTGATGTTTCCCATGGAATTTCTCAGGCATGTCTTTACTCTAATGTAATTATATCCCTTTGACATAATGCTGTAGATAAAGAGCAAGACTGAGTTGTATCAACCGAACCGTCACTTGATAATTTTTTCAAGTCCAATTTGTCTAACAAACACTTCAGCTATAAATCTGCAGCCATGTGTTTTTCATTATCAACGTAATGTCAACTCATTTCAAAGCTGTTCACAGTCAAAGATATTGATATTGTTTTATTAGGAAAGAAAACGTTTCTGAACGAAAGGACGTTTTGTAGATGAAAACTGCTTTTCGTCAACAAATTTAATAAAATAAAAATTTTCAAATCTTGAAACCTATAGTTAATCTGAGTCACTAATTATCAATAATTTTAAAAGAAACAATTTTTTATCTTTGAAATAATTCTGACTCTTAAAGTTCATTCATAGTTATGTCTGCTTTGATTTTCACATGTTGAGCGAAAGCGGCATTTCGACATCGTGAACTGGCGCATAGTCAGTGGGACATTCTCTATAACACTAAATCTTTAGCTACATTAATTGTTTCATAAATAAAACACGAACAAAACTCACACAAACAACTCTACTTTTCCTCAACGTCAGGTGATGAGGTGGATTTGCCTGGCAGAGACGTGGACGTGCATCGCGATACAAGTCCGTGCCTCCCGGAAGTCTAGACTGTGCGGCTCTCTGTCTAGTGAGTGCGCAGAGCCAGCGGTCTATTCACTGGCAGGCTCCTCGCTCAGCTACCGGTCTCAAAGAGTATATCTCTGCGGCACTGATAATTCCCTCGCGTGTAAGCGGGGAAAACATTTAATTTTCTTCAACGATTCAATAAAAAAAATTAAAAATGGTACGCTTAAAGACAGATTTTATTGAAAAATAATTTGGCTATTCTAAGGCTCCCAGATTACCCTTCACCTTCGCCACTGGTGGCATGCAAAAGTAATATACTACTTGAGTAATATGAATTAAAGTATTAAAAAACTTATTAAAATCGTTCGTAATTCTTGTGGTTAAAGAAATGAAACGGATGAATAAAAATGTCAATGTACATTTAAAATGTGTACGTTTTTAATTACTAAAAAAAATACTGTTCTGTACGTACGGATTCCTTATTTTATATACAGTAAATGTATGTCCACCAAAAATACAGTATTTTTGTAATGAAAGTATTATCCACACTAAATCATCGACATCATTATCGACGGTTGGGGTTTGTTATGCTCTCTGTAACAGCCACATACGACAATCTAGAATGCACGAAATCCACATTGCTAGCATTAAGTATTCTTATACGCCAACAAGAAATGTTCAATTATAAAACGCGGATAAATAAAATGTTTTCGCCAAAATTATTCTATTTCGAAATAATAATTAGTTTTCATATATTTATAACAATTAACATTTTTATGTGTAGTATCGATTACTATTAATTAATTAATTAATTAATCATTTTAAAAAATTCTTTCGTAATCGTAAATCGTTTTCCTGCTTAGATTCACGAGAGCCATCCGTGACGGCGTTGCCTGCTCAAGAGATCAAGGGAAAAATTCGCGCAACGCGGCGCGTCCTTTCTTGAAAATTCCTTCACGGCGCGGCAAAGGAGTTGCCAAGGAGAGGGAAGGGTGCGGTCGTAGACTCGTCATGCAGGAGATGGCGGTTGCGGCGGCGGCAGTGGTGGTGCGTCATGGTGGTGGTGATAGCAGTGGAGGCAGCGGCTGGGCGGGGGCGGCAGCGGCGAATGCAATGGCAACGGCGAAGGCGATGGCAGGAGCGGTGGCGGTGGGTGGAGCCAGTGGACGGTGGGGTGCGGATGTGGGTGGTGGATGAGGTTGAGCAGCGGTGAGCGGCGGTGGTGCCTGTGGCTGTGGCCAGGGACGGGGGTGGGGGCGGGGCGGGGGCGTGGACTGTGCGCAAGTCGATAGCCGCCTTCGCCTTCGTCACTTCGCCTTCGATCGAGCGCGGAAGCCGTGGCTGCCTCACCTCGGAGCCGGCCGCTTTTTCCCAAGCACATCACACCACGCCACGCCTTGGCACGCCACGTCACATCATGATACTGCATTACGCGACGCCACTCCCATCCCATGACACGACATGTGCTACCCTGCCCTGCCCAGTCACGCCACGCCACGCCATGCAACGGAGCAAGACAACTCCAATTTAAAATACATTCTTCACCAGTGGCTCGGTATATCTACTAATTTAAGGCCGTTATAGAAAAGGTGATAAGACTATTATGCAAAATGGGAGAGAATGGAGGCGTTTTTATGCTTCTAATGTTATTTGATTGTTTTTCATCCGTTAATTTGATTATCTATCGCCAAATATATTCTGAATATTAGTTAACACGACTTTCGGTTCTTTTCTTTGGTACACTTATGCTTTCCTTAAACACACAGAGAAACACTTCCCAGTTTTCTTTATGCTTATGAGGTTGCTGAATTTCAGGTATAAAATAACGAAAAAATTGTTTAAAATAAAAAACACACAGCTAATTACAAATGCCACTCTTACAGTTTAATTTCAGTTTAAATAACTAGAATTAAGGTACATACACAGTTTTGCTTATGAGAATTTAATATTAGACAATATTGAGAAAAAATATAATAAAGAAAAGGAATCTACCTTAAATAAAAGATAATTGTTGTTTTTTGTGTATTTATATAAAAAATTAATCTTATTTGCTGTCTGGCTATGTTAATATTATATACTTACACGATTATTTGACAAGGAGATACATTTTTCAAGAACTTTAGTAATCAGATGTCCAAGATGAAACTTTGTCAAGGTCGAGATGCTGACACGCACGTATTACACAACATTTTGTACCAGATTTACTGGACAGTCTCACTCCTCCAAAACGCATAAGAACCTAAATTGAAGTTTTCAAAAATTTTGAGGAAATTATGATTAACATTTGCTGCTTCATATATCGAAAGGTAACGATTTTTTATTTAAATATATTAAAAATGTGTTTCAAAATTTAAAAACGTTATTTGCTGAATTCGTAGAACAATATTAATTAGATACTTGTTTTTATTTCATTGAAATGTAATTTTACTTATATGATGGGGCATATTATTATTATTATTATTATTATTATTATTATTATTATTATTATTATTATTATTATTAAAAATTTATAATCATTTGGATTATGTGGATGAAATGGTTAAAATAATTGGAACATATGACGTTTGAATTTTGATTTTGAATGGTTGCTTTACATAATTCTGTCGATATGACATTTTTTGTTCTCGTCAAAGCCCGCCCCAAGCAATATTAATGGTCTCCCAGCTCTCACGCAAAGCTTCACATCGAGTTCTCAGAATTCTCACCGCTGTACGACAGTGCACTAGCAACGGTTACGAGAAGACCAGTGGGGAAAGAGCTGCGATATTTCCCCGGGGCCCCTGACAACGGCCGGTGGCGGTTCGCAGCGGCATAATTCCACGACTCGATACGGCGCCCAGGCCGTCGGCGGTGTACGGGGCTCAGACGCCACACACATAGGGATCGCATGGAGATCGGGCGGAAGGCAGGCTGCGGCGGCGGAGGCGGAGGCGGTTGGATGCGGAGGACGGGGGACGACAGCGCTGCGTCACGGCGCCGCCGCCTCCGCCGCAAGCGCGGAGCGGAGCGAGAGGGCGTTTCCGCTGCTTTGCATACGAACCCCGGCGGCAGCGGCGGCGGTGGCGGCGGTGGCGACGCCGTACGGCGCCCGATTTGACTTTCTATTAGCCCTTCGGATTAATGCTCGGGCGACAGCCGCGCCGTCCGCGGCGCCGCGTCCTCCCGCGCCCCGCCCCCTGGCGCCGCCTCCGCCACCCTCGCCCCGGCCCCTCCCCCGCCCGCGCGCTCGCCGCCGCGGTGCCGCCCCGGGCCGAAATTAAAACGTCGCCGCCCCGACGAGCGCCCAGGCGCGGCGGTGGCGGTGGGCGGGTGAGCGGGACGGGGGAGGGGCGGGCGAGCGGCCGCGGCGGCGACGCTCAGAGCGCGTCGGCGCCCTGGAGTGGACCGCGCAGCCTCGCGTCATTAAGAAAACAAATTTATTCGCAACGAACGCGTCGCTGTCCGCGCTGCTGGCGGCAGCGGCGGCGGCGGCGAGTGTGGAGATGGGGCGGGGGCGGGGGCGGAGGCGCGGCGCGGCGGCCACCCCCGACTCCGACAGCGCTGCAAGGAAACGAGCAGGCGTGCCAACTTGAGGGTTTTAATCCCGAGGGGCGGTCCGTCGGCGCTTTAAATAACGCCACCGGCTGACAAACTGCGCTTGGCCCGGCGCGCCGCTTCCGCCGCCCTCGCCTCCGCCCTCGCCGTGGCCGGAAGGGGCACCGCCCGATTAAACGGCGCGGCCGCAGAGGCACCGTGGGGGGCGCGACGGCGGAGGCGGAGGGGGCGGCGGGGGCGGCGGCGGCAGCATCGGGGTGCTGCGGCAGCCGCTGCGGCGTTAGGGGCGACAGCGGTGGGGCGGGGCGGCCTCCGCGCTTTTTGGCTTCACCTTTTGCCGCAACACGAACTTATCAGAGGGCAGAGCCATTCGAAGGGGGCGGCCCCCCTTATAACTTCCGGCTGTCGCGGCCGCGATCAACAGGCCCGAATTTGTGGGAGCTTCCTTTCGTTCTGAGACACCTGACGTGTTAATTACTTAAATGGAGAGCCAGCCAAGAGGAAATGGAACCAAATCCTCCGCTTGAGAAATAAATCGGATTTCACGGCCGGATGTTCCTGGCGGCAAGAAATAGAATCGCCTTTACAAGAACTTCATTACGTCCTGTATTGCATGAGTTTGTGGACCGCAGCCAACAGACCGATATCCCCGGGTTTTGATAGTTACTGTCAGAATTAATTTCTTCAGAAATTATGGAGTAAATCCTTTCATAATTTACAAACCCATGGAATATCGAATTATAATTATTTGTTTGACTGTCCATATATTTTGAGGATAAACCTCCCCTTCCTCCCACTTGTATGTACCTTTCTCATTAAGGTTGTCATATTGTAACTTGCACTCTCTTTTTGCAGTGCATCAGTCTCCAAAGACTGAAACTAATTTTTGGTCTATAATTTCCTAGAAACACTATTTTTTGTAGGGAAACAATTCATTGACTTATATTTTGAAATAATAGTATTAAAATATATAGTAATAGTATGAAAATAAAATGTATTATTTTCAGTTAACACAATTGTTTTGATTTGCAATAATGGTTTGCTTTCCAAAAAGATTCATTTTTCTTTACAAGTTTCATATAAGGAAGCAGTGAAACATTTACTCCCTATTGCTATTTTGATTCCATTTGTGCCCTATAATAATAATAATAATAATAATTACAAATAATTAATATATTACAACGTACAATTATTGGTGCAACTTTACCAACATTTTTATGTTATGAAACCTTACTTTAAATTTACAAACATAGGGATAAAATTCTTATCAAATACAATACAGTAATTATATCTTTTCATTTTTTCAAAGAAGGGACTCTACTTAATAACAGTTTAAATAATTAAATCAGTTTTTTCCATTTCAATCAGTATGGATCAGTAAGAATTCAATCTGTAAAAAAGTTTTGCATAAAATCGTATTGTTTGTTACAGACGGTATTTATAGATTTTTTACATTAGCATAAAAATACACAGAGTAATGATATTGATAAAGCAAATGTAAGTTTTAAATGCTCCGCAAGACGTGAAAGTAATGTAGTTTTTTATAAACACTACCCAGTAAACAAAGTGCAGTCGTGTTTATATCCCCTCTATATGTAATACTCCAAGGAAACATGACCTATTATTTTCTCTAATAAGAAAACATGGACACAAAACCCCATACGTGTATTACTAACGGATATGTAATTACCCACAGGGGTGCATCAAACACATTTATGACGAAAACAGAAGTTCGCTATAGAAATGAACAATTTACTACATTTACATCAACCCGCAGAACATATTTCATCACACCACATTTTACCATCGGAAGAAACATAACTCGAAAAGGATGCATCCTGGAACTTCCAAATCAATTTTTGTGTAAGTTAATGAACACAAATTATGATTTACTTACCGTGATCTACAAAATTCGACCTTTCTGGAAGTTCTAATACATTTTTTGGTTCCGTTACTCCGTAGCACGGATTGCTAGAAACATTGATGTTGGGTACCAGTGTGAAGATATTTTCACTTTTAAAACAATCATTTGAGAAGTTCTGTTTTGTTTTGAAGATCGCAGTTTTTTGCGAAACATTTTTGAGACTCTACTAGTAAATGTTTTGGGTTAACTCTTTTGGACACTCTAGCTGTTCGGAAATTTCACTTTCATCAGCTGGGGCAGGCACTGCACTATACGTGTCGTAACGTTCATAAGTTTTTGTAACAAAAATATATCTCATTGCATTTTTACCTTTCCAGAACGTTCTGATTAACAAGTGTGCGAACATGCGAGGAGGATTTGAATGAACATTTCTGGAAACATTTGAGAGAAAATTTGATGGAGCTTTACAGGAAACATTTGAGGGAACATTGAGGAAGCTTTCGAGAAACAAAGTTCAAGGGCATTTAAAGAAAAAAAAAACACTACATTTTGACGCTACGCCGTTGTCCTCCTCACTTTGACCGCGGCTGCAAGAGCCCTCCGCAACCCCTCCTCTCCTGCCGAGCACAGGGGTGCAAGAATCGCATGAGCACAGGGGTGGAGATCATATGGAAACATGGGGGATCTTAGTGGGATGTGAAGATATACATGTGGGGTTGCCCCGGAAAAGGAACATGCAAAACATGGAAAAAAAGACGAAGAACATGAGAAAGAACGTAGGTGAAGACATGAGAAAATATGTGGTCAATATGCCAGGGAACATGCGAGAAGAATATATTCGAGAAGCATGTCGGAAAACATGCGAGGGTCGGTGAAGAGAAGAAATTGGTGAAAAATTAGCTTTCAGCTCCGTCATACCGGACCTACAATGCTTCAATGTACAGCTCAGTTCTGGTGTGAAGTTACGATCCAGCATCATTGTAAATCATTGTTTTAAAAGTGAAAACGCCCGCAGTAATTTCTCCTGTTCTTCCAATATATTAAAAATGAAAATGGATAATTATAAATATCCATAAGCGATAATGTAGAAATTATTCTTAACAACACGCATTTATAATGCTATAGTATACAAACATAAGTTTGATGGCGGTGTGTTTGTCGACGAGTGCTCAATATAAGGTAAAAATTATCTTGAAATAGCTATTCGATGGTAGGCATACATCATTGAGCCTATGGAGATACACAGGAATTGCTGCAAATATTAATTTTCATGTAAATACTAAATAGAAATTACGATAATTACCTTCATGATAATGAGTCATCCTGAAGCGTGAATGAGTTGCCACACATCTTTCTTATTCAAATATTCTGCCATAACACTACACATGAGACCCTTCAATGGAATAACCAAAGTAACGAAAAACCTTTTGTCACAAAATAACATTGCACGTCTTGTAGGTCGACAACTTTTATATAAACAACGAGGTGCCCCAAGAATGCAGAAGTGCTGGAAGGCAACGAGTTGCGGAACGACAGGGCCTCCCCATCACGCAACAGGACACAACACAGGCGGCCGCGGCGGCGGCGGAGAGGCGGGAGGCCCGGGTTTGCCACCCGGGCGGGCTGCGAAGCACCGCAACGGGCGGCAAAAAAGCGACGGACGCAGCGGCGGCGGCGGCGGTAGAGGCCTTGGAAGCGGCGGCGGCAACTCAGAGCCTACGCCGCCGCCGCCATCGCCGCCGCCGACACGTCCCGTGGAGAAGAAAGAGAATCGAAAAAGTTAGTCTCTATAAAGCCGGTCATCTTTATGTGCTCCTTACGAGCGTAAATCCCAATTAGAAGCTGCTGGCTGTCGCTCGGCCCGGGCGACATCGCCCTGTCGCGCGGGGGCCCGCGGCCGGCGGCCGACACAGCGGCGGCGCGCCGCGCGCCCCGCCACGCCGCACCGCGCCTCTCCGCGCCACGCCTCCCCACGCCGCTCCACGCCGCGCCACACCGCGCCACACCGCGCCCGCGCCGTCCCGCGCCGCCCGGCATTGTTCTCTCGCCAGGCGGCGGCGGCGGCGGTCGCGCAAAAACCGGCGAAAAATTACAAGAAGCGTTCGCTACATTTTCTTCAATCATGATTGATCCGCCACAATTTTCTTTTAAGTGCCTTTTGTCATTGCGCTATTGTTGCGCTTTGCGCGCGTAAGAAACGACGCGCGTCGGTGGCAGGAAAGGGGGGGCAGGGCTGCGCAAAGAGACCTCCGCCGGGCGAGGAATTTTTATACTTCCGAGCGGGCGCGGGCGCGGGCACGTCGGCGGGGGCAGCGACGGCGGCAACGACGTTGGCGGCGGCGGCGGCGGCGGCGGCGGCGGCGGCGGCGGCGCCCGCGCGCTGTCACGACAACTGCATCGTCAGCAGATCTGCCGCGTCGCCCCGTCCCTACCCTACCCCCGCCCCGCCCCTCCCCGGCGTTCGGCACGAGAAGCCGGCAGGCGCGGGGCGAGACCGTCGCCGCTTTCGTCTGACGCGATTCGACGATTCGGGAAACAAACGACGGTCGGCGAGGCGTCGACGACCGGGGAATTATGTGCGTGCGTGCCGTTTTTTTAAGGGAACGGACAGGTTCTATTGACGCGGAGAGCGGCGGACTGGAAATCACAATTTGGGGGATATGTAATAAGAAATCATTTAGGTCAGTATATTTATTGACTCTTTGTGTCACCAAAGGTGATCGACAATAAAATGTAAACCATTGAATATTCATAGTTTATTTTAATATAAAAATCAATTACAAAAAGGATTTGAAAATCTAATAAAATAATTTTAAATATGCTACGCCACTATTTTTGCAGAAATTGAGTTGAAATAAATTACGGATATTCTATAATATTTGATCGGACTGTTTAATATTTTGATAACAATTATAATATTGGTTCAAAGAAAAGTCTATTGTCTGATTGAACAAACGTGAAAATACAAAGCGAACATTATGCGTATATCCTCTCTATATATAATACGCTGAATCCTCTCTATATGTAATAACTAGCTGAAAAGGGTAGATGACGTTTCTTAACTATTTATAGAAATCATCGACATAAAATCCTGTGTCCCTGTGATACTGTTAGGCGGGGAATTACACTCCAGGCCTGACTAAAAAGAATTGAAACTTGCAGATAATGATATAAACACAGATCAAGGAAACTCATAGAATCGCACTTAGCTAAAAAGGAATGCGTCTTAGGCCCTTCAAATCAAGTTACCCGCCGCGTTCCGTTCCGTTCCGTTCCGCCCCAGCCAGTCCGTTCTGCTCCAGTCAGTTCCGTCCCGTTCCGACTTACCTTCCCGGCCGCGCCTCGTTCCGTTCTGTCCCGTCTTGTCCCGACAAGACAAGTCAATTCAAATCACAACACGCCATGACCCGTCACGTCCTGGCCCAGCGCCGTCCCACCCACTCATACACCGTTCATCCCACCCCGTTCCGACCCGATTTATTTTTGCGGTTAGAGATTCGCTGTTTTATGCTTTCCCCAATGTTCCACTCAAGGGTTACTCAGGACGACCAGGAGGGGTTTCAGAGCCTTACACTACAAACGGTATG
Source organism: Teleogryllus oceanicus (assembly GCA_964035755.1). NCBI lineage: Eukaryota > Metazoa > Arthropoda > Insecta > Orthoptera > Gryllidae > Teleogryllus > Teleogryllus oceanicus. Next base: position 93,318,365 of record CAXIVR010000005.1, on the reverse strand, counting down.
ATTCTCGTAGAATTGCGTAGGTTTCGAAAGATACCTTTTATAATCCCATTGTATAATTATACGCCCAAGACAATGCAGCACTTCATCGTTTTATGTCAATTATACTAACGACAAATGCACTCTGCAAACCGTAGAGTAAATTAGAAAGTATGTGTAAGTATTCAAATTCAAATACTGGTTAGATGGAAATCTATAAGTGTTACTGAAGAATATACAAATAGTTCAAATCAAAATAAAATAAAATACCAATACAATTCAAAATTACATAAAGAATCAAAATGAAGTAGCATAAATATGGATAATTTATCATCTACAACTATTAAGAATAGAACATTCCATAGATACATTTTAATAGTGGTGCTATAATAAATTTGTCCATCGCAAAAACAAAGAACTAATATTAAATAAGAATGATCTACTTGGTTTAACTTTGTTTATTTTGCATTAACTTTAGAGAACTCTTTCCATGCAGTTGTCTTTGTTGAAGCAAACACATTTCTTGAAACATTAGTCTCAATATTACTCCTGTAGTGTTTGTTCGCAGTCGGTCGAACAGGTCACCTGACGCATCAAGATACGTAATTGATCTCTAGGTGATGTCAGCTGAGTCCTGACGCTAGGTGACTTGGCACCAAACTGCCATGAACGTTTCATTATAAAAATTTAACTTATAATAGTTCCATTACGTTGGTGACAAATGAGCGGACGTTAAAATGCGTCTGACATAGCGCAGCCCGAGGCATACGTGGTATCGCACACTAGCACCCTGCAGTGACGTCGTTGCCCACTACGTCCGTCAATAGCAGCCAACGGATGTTAACCACTGAATGTGCGCTGTCCTGACAGACGTAGGTTTGGTTTTTTTTTTTTGTGTGTGTGTGTGTGTGTGTGTGTTTCCGGCGCGCAACTGCTTTGGTCATTAGTCCCGTTAGTGTAATGCATGTTTTTTCTGGGAGATGGCGGTTATCTTCCCGCTGGATGGCGATCCGCGCCGACCTACCGTCGCTAGTGGGGTTTCAACCAGGACTCTCCCACCAGCGGGCACCGCCTCAGCCGGAACAAGCTGTAAGCCCTGACCGGTCTCCCGGAATATGTGGTAGTGTAGTGCATTTTAGTGTAAGTGTGTTAGGGAGAGGATAAGACAAGGAATAGGAAGGAAAGATCGTGCGCGGTCTTGGCCCATTTTGGTAGGGTACTGCTCCGGCATTTCCTGGTGCTGATCGGAGAAACCACAGAAAACTACCGATCAGAGCAGCCGGCCGCAGAATTCTCCTCCAGGCAGCGACTGAATCTGACCTAGCTGAAAACCTGTAGTCGACGTCCGATACAATGGTACGGACACTTCCAACACTCACTTCATCTCTGATGCAATAGGGCAAGAGCAATGAAGCGATCTCCTTCAACAAGCTCACACACTGCTTGAATATTGCTTGTATTTGACGCTGGTCATCGGATGCCGTCTGTGGCATTCGTTTTCCACTTTATCACGATCATTTCGACACTTCTGGTCCCAATTGAACATTTGGTGTATACTCAGAGAAGCATGACCAAACTTTGCTCTGGGTGACTTCAAAATTTCATTCAAATTACACTTTGTTGTTGTTTTTTTTTTTTTTTTTTTTTACACTAACCCTTTCCGGCCCTTCTAGTGATTCTGAAATGGCAGACGTGGGAGTGAGGGCCGTGTGCATGGCTATCTCCTACGTTCCCATCACAGATTGTCCCCGGGACGCCAAATTTATCACGTAAGTACTCGAGACAACTAAACGAAGTTCCGATTTATATTTGAATGACCCTCGTGCCTTGCCGTTTAATATGATCATGCAATTTTGAGAGCAATTCTCTTAACGACGGATCGAACATTTGAAAATTATTTAAAAAATTCTCGCCATCGTTACATAAAATCTAAAAGAGGGTTAAAAATGTTCGTTTAAAAAGCACTTACTATTAATGGCATGAACCCACGATCTCCTCCCCTTTTATAAGTTTCATGTTAATGTAACATACATTTGCTAACTCTGCGGCATTTGTTTGTTAGCAAAAGATCACCATTGAGTTGCAATTAACGACTGTTACGTGGCGGTGATCATGTCCATGTGGCCGTCAACCAACGAACGTCAATGACATACGTTTTGCAACGCTTGTGTTAGCCAGCTAGAACATTCTGTATGAAATTTGTAACGATTTTAATACTCTCGTACGAAGTTGCTTGCGCCGCTAAACGAACTTAACAAAGCTCCATGAAGTCACGAAATGAAATCACGAAAGTTAAGCAGCTCGAATCGCTGCGGATCCCTGGATGGGTGACCCTCCGGGAACCTCGAATACAAACGGCGCTGAGCATCTGGCCGATAGAAATAAAAGACAATGACCGGATTGAAAATGTTCAAGGAGAATTACTTCACGTTCAACCCCAAAAGGCTTGAAACGTTGTTATGCAAGTAACATATGTTTTTAAAAAGTAGTCGATGCTAGCTATTTCATTTCACTTCACACTCATGTATTAATAGCCATCAATATATTATAGTTTCATAATATTCTATAATATTACTTTGCAAAAGAATGCCAGTTCTTGTGATTTTTGTACTACTGTTTCAGGAGACAAAAATATTAATGATACCTTAAAAGGCAAAATACAGACAAAAATATAAATGACATTGCAAATACAATTTTATGAAAAGCAGAATCGGTTCCATAAATGTGTGCTCTTTGTGTCAACTCAAGGTCATAAACGTTTATGTTATTCTTGTAAAAATGAAATTTGAAAATTCAAATTAAAAAAATAATATTAAAGAATCTACGTTCAATGATTTCTAAATCAAAACAGATGTGATGTAAATATCAATAAAAATAGTAATTAATTTTGGAAATATTTAGGAAGAGCCAGCTATTTAGATTGTGAAGGTTACAATCTCCTGGAGCCAGTATATACCCACAAAACATATAACACGAACCGTTTGTACTCACAGACATGTGAAATAGTGTGTAGTGTCTTCGTTAAAATGGGGGTAAAAGTAGCGTGCAGAATTATAATAAGTATATACTGCATAAATAATGTATTAATTCCAGAAGAATTTATACATTTCAATGAAAAAAATATTTGCTTTTTTAAAAGGAAAGATCACATTTTCTCACAAAATTACATACTTTCCCGTCTCATTTCCAACTTTTACAATTTTCAAAATTTCAGGGTGTTCAACGATAAACGAACCAGTGCCCTTTCTATAAGCGTACTTCGGACAATCGGAGAAAAATTAAAGAAAAAATTGGTGCCATATTTTGAGAAAATCATTTTAGGCAAAAATGCATGAAAACTAAACGTTCTTGGCTGTACGGGAAACGCCGCGTCCAAGGCACAGGTGCCGACATTTCGGCCGCCATTCTGCGACCTTCCTCAGGGCGTAATGCTCGAAGATGGACAGCGCACGAGTTAATTACGCCCTGAGGAAGGTCGCAGAATGGCGGCCGAAAGGTCGGTACCTGGACCTTGGACGCGGCCTCTCCCGGACAGCCAAGAACATTCAGGCTCCGGCCGCGAAAGCCTACGCTCTCACATGAAAACTACTCATAATTTCAGAAATGACTTCATTTAAAAATATTATTTTGAAGACTAGATTTCAATAAGAAAAACATACCTAGCAAAGTTTAATTTTGTTGTCGTACGAAGTCGCCGACCAAATTGTAAACTTTTGCTATTTTTGAAAATTTACAGAGTTCAAGAAAGTTGGACGTGCATCATTTTTATAAGCGTCCTTTGCTCTATCCGAGAAAACGTAAAAGAAAAAATATGGTGCCATTTAATGAAAATTTTTAAAATATACCTGAGGCTTCATTTAAATAACCCTCAAGAACCAAAATATGCCTGTCAAGTTTGAAGAGCCTGTCATCACCCCGAGTGATCGGGGAATATAATTTTTGTGTGAAAATCCTACTAACTGTTAAGTCGCTAGCGTTGTTGACACGCGAACACTGACGTTTTGGATAAACCAATTTTCTGGTAACAAGGACCCACAAAACGTGAATTCTGACTTTACACAGTGTTAGAAGCAATAATTCATTACATAAAGGAACAAGAATTATCTACTTTTTCGGTAACAGGGATTTAATTTTTTGCTTAAGAAATATCACCAACTACACTTTTAATACACATTTTTTAAATAAAATCTGTACTTCAATATTGTACAAATCTTTCCGTCTTTACTAGTTAAAAGGAAAAATGAAGGTCGGTTATTTCTACAACATACGCTAGTAGGGTTCTTAAAAAAATCTCTGAAATTAACTTTCCATATGTGGTTTACATTTAGAGAATTTCAAAAACTAATTTATTATAACTTGCAAAAAGAAAACATCAAGGTAAGAGAAACTCAGCAATAATTAAACTCCTAATTTATTAATCAATACCTTTATCTACCTACTATCTACCCTACTATTTGAACATAATGAAAATTCAATTTTTTAATCCTAACAACTACCTAACATTCTAGACAATAATTTCCATACATAATTTCATCAATAAACATTAATTGTCAATTAATGCTTGTGCGCACATTTGAACGATTTAAATACACTTGAGTACTCACACCTTAGTACTCCCAGCACCTAGCTTGAGTAAGCGAAGTTGATTTGATTTGATTTGATTTGATTTGATTTTTTCGTGTTTTCGGGCACGTCAACTGCTTTGGTCATTAGTCCCGTTAGTGTAGTGCATGTTTTTCCTCGGGAGATGGCGGTTATCTTTCCCCACTGGATGGCGAGATCCGGCGCCGACCTACCGTCGGCTAGTGGTGTTTCCCCCTAACCAGGACTCTCCCACCAGCGGGGCACCGCCCCAGACGGGACAAGCTCTAAGCTCCCGACCAGCCTCCCGGAATATGTGGTAGTGTAGTGTATGTTTGTGTGTGTGCGTGTGTGTGTAAGGGGAGAGGATATGACAAGGACGAGGAAGAACAGATCGCGCGCGGTCCGTGGCCTGTTTGGTAGGGTTCGACATTCGCCTGGTGTTGATCGGAGAAACCACGGAAAACTACCGATCAGAGCAGCCGGCCCCTAGGATTCTCCTCCAGACAGCAGATGAATTCGACCTAGCTGAAAAGTTAGTGTCGATAATCCTGCCGCCGTCAGGACTCGAACCTAGAACCTCCCGGTCAGAGGCGCTGCAGTGCCATCAGTTGATGCACTGAGCTACCGCTCCCGGTAGTAAGTGAAGTCGAAATATTATCCTTGATAATATTATCTTCTTTGTACTATTAAACTTACCCCAATTCTTCTATTTATTTCTCAAACTGTCTTCTTTCCGCACATTGTTATAATAAGCGTCCAAAACGTGGTCAGCATACATGTACCTTCGTTGTTAATATTTACATTAACGGCGATTTGTGTACATTATCGAATTAGTTAAAACAACTGTTTCAAATGATATATACACATTGAGTTTCTCGAAAACTCAAATGTTTTCTGTGAAAATGAGCCCAGAATTCCGCATTTTCAGAAACGTTCGAACGCTATTATCTCAAAAACGGCTCCATTTTTTCAAACTTTTTGTACAGATAGTTACAATTGTATGAGGTAAGGTGACAGAAAAGTCGTTTTAGTGTTTGTTTTGGTTTTCTAAAAAATTATGCAAATTAGGAACGATACGTCTACTCACACAAAGTACATCTTCAATTATCCCAACAGTTTTAAGGCCAGGCTATACTTGTGGCGAAGGAGAAAGACGTCTCTCGAGACCTTGTTCACGGAACAAATTAATTTTTTTGCGATTTATTCCCTAAAAAAGAAAGATCAAATTCACAGATGGCAAAAGCATATAGTAAAAACTCATGATTTGGGTACAATATATTACATTGGAAAGGGATTGTTGTTGATGATTTGATGGAGGCCGGAGAGTAGTTTTGAAATCATTCCCATGAATAGATTTATTTCCTGAAATCTTTCATCTGCTGCAAGGCTTCACCTTTAGAACTGGGTTACACAAACAATGTAGAAGGCTGATTCTCTTAGCACTGCGCGTATCATGTTGGGGTCTAATACATATTTCATGTCAATTGACAGGGCGTGCATGCCAGAGAATGCAGGCACTTTTGGTCTTAAAAACTCGCACGGCTTCTGTCAAGCTAGGCGAGAGAATTAAAGAAAAATAGTTTGTCACAAATTTGAGGAGAGATATGTTTGACTACGAAGAATGCAGAAATTACCCATCTCGTATCCAAATGACAAGAAACATACGACATTTCTTTCAAATTCACACTCTTGAGAAAATTTCGTCCTCTCCTCTGCACCACGCTCGTCGGAGCCGCACGCAGACGCTGGCCTTTCGCGAACAGGCACCGAGCACGCGCCCGAAAGACGATCAGATGCGGCGCGGTGCGGAGCGCGGAGCGGAGGCAGACGTCATCAGACGCCCACATCGGCGCCGGGGGAAGAAAAAGGAGCACAGCGGCGAGATCAAACGGCAGGCGTGGCGGGGATCGTGCGCGCTCGCTCTCAGGAGGGAATCCCGAGACGGCCGGCACCACCGGCGATGGCGCGCGATAGCGGCGCGGCGGCGCACTCGGAGGCGGAGGCGGCGGGGGCGGCGGCACTTGCAGATGTGGGCAGCGGGCCCACGCAGGGCCCGTGTCGGGGAGGCGGATCCGCGGGGAGGGATACAGCGCGCGGCGATCGCGGGCGGGGGGCGGGGGCGGGAACGTGGGCCGAAGGTGTGAGGCGACGGAGGTGGGAAGAGGAGGGCGACCGCCCGTGTCCTTTATCCGGTCGGAGCGCCGCGCCGCGCCGCACCGGCTGGGGCACGGCAGCAGGGCGGCGGGCGGCGGGGGCGGCGCTGCGCTGATAACGCCTGCAGCCCATCCGGCATGCGGGGCGGGTGCGGTGCGGGCGGAGGGCGGCGGGCGCCGGGGGTAGCGAAGAGCGGCGGCGAACTCGCGGCATCGGAATAAGCCGCGCCAGACCACGCAGCGGCGGCGGCGGCGGCGGCAGCTAACTTTACGAGCGAAAGCGCGCTGGCGCTACACGGCGCACCGCGTCGCCGCTGCCGACAATAGGGAGCGCCGCTTGGGCCCTGCCGCGCCGCGCCCGCCACCACCTCGAAGCCGCCGCCGCCGGTCGCGGTTTACTCGCCCGTCATGACGTCGACGCCCCTCCGCGGGACTTATAGCGGTCGTCAGCGGCGGCAGGCGCGCGGGGCGGGAATGTGGGTGACGGCGCGGGAGGAAGGAGGAAGGCAGGACGACGCGGGTCCTCGGCACCCCGTCTGGGAGGCCTGATGACACAACGATATTTGCGGAGGAAAGGGCTGAGGTTTACTCATTTTCATTGATGAAATGGCGGGGTTATGATTGGAAAAGGAAAACAAAACCGATAGATAGATTTAGTAGATAGATATAAAGGCAGATGGAAAGATGATACAGATTTGATATATAGATAGATACATAGATAAATATATAAATTTGAAATCCACTTAGGGCTTATAATTTTATGGTAAATTTCTAAGATTTCTAAAAGTAATACACAAAGCATCGATCGTAAGTCATATACACACATAAATACTCTTACAAAGAAACTAATACAGTGCGCAACACAAACCATTCACAGCTCCATATTTACGTATATGCGATACACTACTTAGACACACAGGCCTAAGAAACAGTACCCAATTTTGGCAATCTACATTTGGGAAATGGCAACACTCCATCTACAAGTACATTAATGCATGTACCCATGTTGCCCACTTCACACTCCCACGCACGCACACACACACACACACACACACACACACACACACACACACACACACACACATGAAAGCCTATACGCTTTCATTATCCCAATGTCTTTTGTATACCCCCAAATCTCAACACGTAGATCACATATCCATGGGCTACCCACGCAGTCACCAACTTGCACTAGCGTATCCTATGATACTGCGTACTTACCTGTACACCAAGGACGGATTTTTGTCAAGCACTTTCACTTCCTGCATGCTTTCAATAAAACATATTACCGACAATCACCCTATACATCATCCATACTATTTGTTCAACAAAAAAGTTTATGTAAAAACGTACAAATAAAGGTGTTCATCGGTTCTTATTTGTAACCTCAGTAAGTGGAGTTTTGACACAATCTATTTGAAGACTACAGGATAACTTGAAAGACGCGATACGAATATAGATGGGAAATATAGATGTACCGAAGGGAAAAACCTCATGTATGGCTTGTATCACGGGTAGCAAGGGATACGGCCCTTCCAAAACTAGCGTCATCTCTCCGCCCGACCGCGTCGGGTATAATGTGGTGCATGGAAGTGTAAGTGTGCATAAGGGATGAGGATAGGACAAGGAATGAGAAGGAAATACCGCGTGTGGTTCGTGGACTGTTTGTTAGGGTATTGCTTTGTCACTCACCTGGTACTGATCGGAGAAACTACGGAAAATTAATGTGGTCAGGAGCAGGTGGCCTCTAGAATTCCTCCAAAGCGGCTAACTTCTTCCTAATTTTCCTCCAAAGCGGCTAACTTCTTCCTAATTCTCCTCCAAAGCGGCTAACTTCTTCCTAGCTAGTGTCGAAACTCCTGCAACCGTCGGGACTCAATTTCTAGGACCTCCCGGTCAGAAACATCAATGACGTCAATTGATCCCCTGAGCAACCTTATCTAGTAAGGGCGACTTGGAAGACGGGTGCAAGGAGGATTTCATCTGTGGACTCTATTCATACGATGCGATCGTGCTCCAAAAGCATGAACTATCTCGATGTCAAACGGTTGGCCACATCACGTTGACGGAAGAGAAAGCTGTCGAGGGTGTGATGGGCTTATGTTATTCAAAATTTTAGGATTTACGCAGTGCAAGTTGATTGTCAATGCGATTCTACTGGAGTTATGGTACGAATACATACAGTAAATATAATATTACAACTGTAATGAAGAATCCCCTACAAGGGCCTTGCCAAGCTCTCACCTAAGGTGCTTTAAAACGTTTTAGAGAAAAACTAACAGAAATTCAAATACATTGGCACTCTTATATAACTTCGAAAAGAAACAAAAGTAGAGGTTATATCTCAAACAAATAGCTCTGGCTCTGTAGAAAATCCTCTGCTCTGCCTCAAGAAACTTATCTCAGAGGAACAAAAAAATTACTTATTTAATACGGTAGCATAGTAACTTCACAACATAGCCATCAACTACTCAGTCGTACAAACAATCCGTCGTATTTGACCAGCCATAAATGTGACAGAATGGTGAGAATTAAATAAATGACATACCGAATCATTACTATACAATACATAGCATTTAAGAAGGTTATATTATAGGTAGGGAAGAGGAGGCTAGTTTGAATGGAGGATGGATATAAATGTGGGTATTCCAAACCTAATGTAATCTATCGGAATTATTTCTTAGATGTTGCCTTACATCCTCTTTTCAGCCAGCAACGTTTGGCTTATAGATCTTCAGTGGACGTTTTGTAATGGTACAAAGTGTGTTTTGTGGTTACATTTAAAATCGTTGGGAGTGCATTAAGAAAGTAAGTACAGAATTTTGAACTTAAAACATTGATTTTAAATGTAGTTAATATGAAAACGTGATTGTTTAGTTTCTACACACAGTAGAAGTATTTTTTTTAAATTTTAATATAAAATGATACTGATATTGTAAATCTTAAGAGAAAGAAATTAGAAAGAATTTAAATTACAGCATTCTGAATGAAAATGTCCACTGTAGCCCCTGTCCCCTAAGCCTGCACACTGCTAAGTATACTTAGTAATAAAACTGTTGTAATATGATTTGAGGCCAAACAATATCAATATGCATCTGAAAACCTCATTCCACTTGAATTAGTTGGCACTAAAACTTAAATAATAAAGTAAATGTAAAGTAACATTACACGAAAGAAACGTTTTCAAATTTCCACGTCTTCGATCAAAAAAATGTATGACTGTGATTCAGGTGATAATGATATTTCAGATGTCAAAAGAAGTAGTGTAGTTTACAATTGGAGATTTTTACCTCCGAAACAATTAGGTAATCATACTTCACAGTAAAAAACGATTGAAACAAATAACAAAAGACTAATTAGTTTTTCATTAAGTATTTTATTTTCATTTAATCAAATATTATAAGGCAAGTATAATGGAAATTATTTTAGGTCCGTAATATTATTCATTTTGTACTTTCTTTAAGCTCCAAACGATTATATAAGAATTTTTAAATAGAAAAATGAAGACGCGTCAGTTGTTTCATAGTTTGGTATATTTTTGTACCAATAATATAACTACTATAAAATAAAAATGGTAGAATTTCAGAGAACTTTCTACTTTGCTTCATTCAATGAAAAATCCATTATTTTAAAAAGGAGTCGCTATTATTTTATATTTTATTAATGAGTAGAGAAGATTGAAAGATACATTGGCTGATCTATAATAATATTTTGAGCTGAACTGTGACTATGAAACGAAATCTTAGACTACAACAATTCGGACTACGGAAGCCTGTGCAATATCATTATATGTGAATCTCCCATTATTTTGTTGAAATATACTTTTAAAAACGAATCAAATAAAATCGAATAAAAACTGCACAACAGAGAGAAATATGGGAGAGACGAAAACTTACTGTATTTTAATACCTTGATGCTAACAAGGTTATATTTCAGTTCTAAATGAACTGGAAATACTATTGGAAGATCGTAATGAAGAACTTACAGTATACGGATCAGTTTCCGTCTCATCACTGGCATAAATGAATTTTGAGGAGCACTTCTCTCCCTTTTTATGAAACCAGTGCTTATGGGCTTCTGTTTCCGCAATGGTCTGCCATCGACCTGGACAGGTCGCCGGTCGCGACAGCGGACTTGGTCCCAAATTGAGATGCCAGTAGCCAATCCTTCTGAACGGACGCTTTGCATCGCTGATGTTGTTTCTCATAAAACTAATTGGAATACATTCTCATATTATCGTGCGGGAGGTAAGGAAATGAGATAAAACGACCGTTAGGACTTATTTATCGGGGAACGAACACCGAAGGCAGCTTGTAAGATGCGCGGAGGTTGTTTAGCGGTAACGACGTTCGGTGGAGGTACCTCGCCAGAGAGAGAGAGAGAGAGGAGAGAGTAAGAGAAGGGGGTGCTGCCTCATCACACAAATTAGGTTACGACGAAGCCAAAACAAGTTTATAATTTCCCTATTAAACAAACAGCCGCGGGCTATACATGGCCCGACAAGGGTAGTTATGCGGGCGATGGGGGGCGGGCGATGGGCTAATGGGGCGAGCGCGCGCGGCGCGGCGCGGGCGGGGCGGGGCGGGGCGGGGCGAGCGGGGCCGCGGCGCCCAGGCCCCAGAGGCGGAGCGTGAGGCGGCGATAGCGAGGGCGTGGGCGGCGACGGCGGTGGCGGCGGTTCGGCAGCGGTGGCGGCGGCGGCGGAGACGGACGCTGGGAAAGGGAAGGGCGGGAAGGGCGAAGGTAAAGGAGCCATACGAAGGGTCGAGGATGGGCGGGGAGGCGGAAGATGGCGGTGACGGCAACGACGAGGGCAGGCGCGAGGACTTATAGGCGTGATCACACCGACTGAAGCCAGCGCAAAAAGGTTGCGAGAAAATAAAGGTGTCGCGCGGCGTGTAACAAAATAGTCGGCTATTTGGAGAAGTGTAATCGTTGGTTGAAAATGAATACAAGTGCGGACGACAACTTTCGTTAATTTTTAATGTTGCCAGCAAGAGAACGTAAAGAAATGGCCTGCATTTTGACTACCGGTTATGTAGATTTTGTATGCGAATGGTGAATCATTGATGGAATGCTATTACTTAAGAATGTAACTCACTCATCACCAATTACTTTTACGATTTGAACCTGCAATTTTGTTGTGAAAAAAATTAAACGCATACAATTTTTTTCTTGGGTTTGAATGTAATATTTTTATTTCGCAACATTAGTTGAAAACAAATATCCACTTGAAATATAATACAACAGTAAAAGTATTTTCATTACGGCCATATCGTTTCAAGTATCATATGATTTTCCGTAATGGTACGACAAGAGCAGTTCTCGTAATATTTTGTTAAAATTTTCAGTTAGTCGTTAATACCACCATGCGCTTTCAACAGAACTGAAAATATACTCACCACTCTGACTAAGAATCAAATAGTACAATACTCGATATCTTATTGTATCAATGAATATTCTGAAAGAAAAGAAATGTGTTTCACTAATGTTTATACGTGGAAAATACAGGAATGAATTGACTTTCATTAATCAATTCAATGATCGACAAGATACGCAAGAAAACGTGCATAAAACATATTTTTTTCAATTTCTTGGGTTGACTTGAGAACTAGTAATGACGTATGCTTGAAAAGGAGAAAGTGAATCCATATTTCTACCTTTCTACGTCCTTTTACATTATGGCATTCTTTTTAAAAATAAATGTACTTTTTCAATAGTCATCAATTCATCAATAGTCATTCAATAGTAATGATTTTTGCAATATTGCTGTCATTATATCCACTTTCACCAAACACAAATCATAACCATTCATTATTTGTTAGTGTCCTCCACCTGTTCAAGGTTTACCCTCATGTTGTGCGTATGGCAACTCTCTCCGGTGATTCTCATGCCTACACCAGATTGTCGATTAGTAACTCACTTTTCGATTACTAAGATCAGCGGAGATAACAGCGATGCAGGAAGTGGAAGTCATTCTAAAAATATTATCTTCTCATTGTACCAAATTGTTTAATGATTAGCTTTAATATGTTTGCTATAAGCATGTGCAACGTCAGATAGTGATTCTGAATAATTATAAAGCCCATTAAGAGTTATTAGAAACAATATTAATCAAATTTAATCCTTATGTTGGCATACATATTTTTGATTTCTGACATATGAGTTGTGCATGATATGCGCCTGAATTACTTCAAAACAACTTCACTAGGATTTTAACCAAACTAACTTTGCAATCGAGGCTGTAAAGTGTTGAACCAGCTTCTCAAAATGAACTAAGCTATTAGACCGCGTAGAGAAACATGATATCAAACAACGTAAATGTCAATTTTCAAACAAAAATGTTGACGTCTAAGTCTCTAATTACTAATTAATTAATATATTGGTAATTTGAGCTAAAAGACATACCAGCTCAAAAGTAATTGACTGTTGTATGTAACGTCAAGCAGAGTTCTGTATATCTAAAAGTAATCTATGTCAATTGGTGAATAAGTCTAAATATATTTATTTGATACTTTGAAATTGAGACGCGAAGTTCGACAATTGAACTTAAACGTCTTCACAAGAATGTCATCTGATCGTCTGTTTTAGGCAAGTGACGTTTTGGCTGGGATTCTACTCACTACACACCATCTTCTCTCGATTTGAGTTCATATACAATGGCAGCAACATGTGTGTATTGCGAAATTAAATTAAAATGAAAATAAGATGGCAGTTTCAATACAGTACAAGGTGTATGGTCCGTGTCCAGCAGGATGTTAACGGTCGTGGGACTGATGGAGCTATACTGCCATCATGTCTTCACGAAGCTGCGTTTGAAGGGTATCAGCTGTTACGGTGTCATCCAATGGGAAGACTTAACGCCATCATTATGACGTCACTGTAGTGATGTGTAAGGTTCCGATTGGACAACACCGTAACAGCTGATCAACTGTCAGCGGCAGCAAAGTAAAAACAGCAGTATAAACGCAGAATGGAGGGATGTGGCGTAAACTAAAGCAGATGAAGGTGGTAGCATAGAGTAGCGTCGTGTCGCTAAAATCAGCGTGGGCATGGCGCGGTGTGCACCGGATGCGTAGACAAAGGCAGAAGCCATGACGCACGGGGTTTTTCTGACAGGGTGTGCGCATCGCAAGGGAGGAGGCAATGGAGGCGGTGGGAAGCGTAGCGAGGGCTATTTAAAGGCCGTGAGAACAATAGCTCCTTCCTTCTTGTGATCCTGGCAGCGGCAGCGGCAGCGTAGGTCGTCCGTGAGAGGTGCGAGCGTGCACGCGGCGAAGAAGCCGGCAGTTATTGTCGTGACTAGTGAGACATGTAGTCGGTCTCAGGGCAGGCGGTACTACGCACGGCGAAACATTAGGTAGGATGTTGCGGTGTGGTAGCCGTTGTAAATATCTCTCCTAGCAGTGGGGTCTATTTAGTTAGTTAATTGTATACAGTGCATTGGTTATTTGTGACTACGGTATAAATTGTTAATAAACCTGCTGTTATTACAACCCACTCGTCTGTGTACTGATTACACCGGTATGACGCCACAATAGGAGAAGTAAAATGCGCAAGGGCTTCGCTCTGGCAGCAGTGACGGCCGCCTGATGAGGCGACAGTTGCCGAACTCACTCGCCAAAGGCAAGGAACACCAAAGGTGTTCGCGAACGCGCTCTTAGGAGACGGCGCCCTGGGAGCGCGTTCGGAAACAGCACCGCCACATCGGCACTCGCGTCGCACCTCAGCGGCGCAGCCAATCAGGGAGCCGCGGAAACGGCGTGCCCACCCGGGAGTGTATAACCCCGCCGGTGGAGAGCGAGGACAGTACAGTTTTGGTTTGGTTTGGTTTTTCGTGTTTCCGGGCGCGTCAACTGCTTTAGTCATTAGTCCCGTTAGTGTAGTGCATGTTTTTTCTCGTGAGATGGCGGTGATCTTCCCCCGCTGGATGGCGAGATCCGGCGCCGACCTACTGTCGGATGGTGGGGTTTCCCTAACCAGGACTCTCGCACCAGCGGGCACTGCCCCAGCTGGAACAAGCTCTAAGCTCCTGACCGGTGTCCCGGAATATGTAGTAGTGTAGTGCATGCCAGTGTAAGTGTGTATGCGAGGGGAGAGAATAGGACAAGGAAGAGGAAGGACAGATCGCGCGCGGTCCGTGGCCCGTTTAGATAGGGTACAGCTCCGGCATTCGCCTGGTGTTGATTGGAGAAACCACGGAAAACTACCGATCAGAGCAGCCGGCCGCTAGAATTCTCCTCCAGACAGCGACTGAATTCGACCTAGCTGAAAAGCTAATGTCGAAAATTCTGTCGCCATCAGGACTGGAACCTAGGACCTCCGGTCAGAGGCGCTGCAGTGACATCAGTTGATGCACTGAGCTACCGCTCCCGGTCAGTTTTGGTGCTCTAGTGGAAGATAGTTCAAGTGCGAGTACGGCGACTTTGGACAACTCGGATTTTTGAACTATGACGACTCTTGACGATAATGACACGATGATATGTAGAATGAATGGATGCATTTCTAGTGGTTGTTGCTGTATGAACAGATGAGAGCGACCCGTAGCGTGCGGGAGCGAAGACGGAGGCGGAGGCCGAGAGGAGGTGGTGATGGCAAAAGCGCGCGAAACTGCTCTTGTGAAGACGGGAGTAAACAACTACGGGCAATTGCTGAGAGAATTAAAATAGTATCCGTTCAAGATTGTATTATCAAAATTTCAAAATACTTATATAGTGTACTACTAGAATCCCAGCTACAGCAATTAACCATTTAGGTAAGACCTACAAACAAACACAGAGAATCCGCTCACGCTACCCTCAGGACATTTTCAAGCCTCCCTTACTATCTGAAAATATAATATGTCGCTTACCTCTTTCTCTCTCTCTCTCACTCTCTCTCCTCTCTCTCACTCTCTCACTCTCTCTCTCACTCTCTCACTCTCTCTCACTCTCTCTCTCACTCTCTCTCTCACTCTCCCTCTCACCTCTCTCTCCCCTCTCTCACTCACTCTCTCACTCTCTCTCCACTCTCTCTCACTCTCTCTCTCACTCTCTCTCTCACTCTCTCTCTCACTCTCTCTCCTCTCTCCCTCTCTCTCTTTACCTATCTATCTATCTCTGTCACACACACACACACACACACAAACAACAGGACCAACTATTGCTTGCCAACCTCATTTTCTTATCAGTCTGACATACCAATACCAAAAGAGTAATCACAGACCTGAGGATGGCTCATCCTATAAAGTTATAGAAATTTTATATAAACAGCCTTGAAAGGCAGAAATGTCAAACGGAAATAAATAAAATGGAATTTATAGGTGCTACATAATGGCACAAACTTTCTCGTAGTATATTTTTCTAATTTCCTTGGTGTGGTCTGGTGCTAAGGTCTTGCACCATTCTCAGGCCAGCTGCCATTTATCGTCGCCCAAAGTACATTTTTGGGATTTTCTGACTTTTGCTTTCCTAGTAGTACAACTGAATTATTACTTCAAGAATATTGAAGGATATTGAAGAGCCGTTTTGTGAAAAGTTTTGAAAATGTCCAGGGGGCTTCATGTAAAGTACCCCGAAATTTTAAAGAATGTGTTTCAAAATTTTCAAGCTTCAACTAGAGCCAGATGCACAGGTGTTTCTTGAATTTGAAAACGTTCCTATGTGTGGTTTAGTCGCTAGCACTGTTGTCAGAGGACAGACGGACAGACGGACAGACGGACAGACGGGCTGGCCGTACAGACGGACAGACGGACAGACGGACAGACGGACAGACGACAGACGGACAGACGGACAGACGGACAGACGGACAGACGGACAGACGACAGACGGACAGACGGACAGACGGACGACGGACAGACGGACAGACGGACAGACGGACAGACGGACAGACGGACAGACGGACAGACGGACAGACGGACAGACGGACAGACGGACAGACGGACAGACGGACAGACGGACAGACGGACAGAGACAGAGACGTTTTAAAAATTAATTTTTGGATCAGGGTTCCCAAAACATGTATTTCTGTTGAAGTCTCGAAAATCGATTTTCCGCAGCATCACATAACTTTCTCTATACTACTTATATTACTCAATATATACGCATGTATACGAGAAAGTAAAATAATGGAGGCGGCAATGGCAGCGGCGACAAGCAGTCGTGAAACAGTGGCGACAACCGGTGCAGAAACTCAGCAGAAGCGACCACCGCAGGCCATCGACGAGCTCGCACGAAGCACGACCAAGCTCATTCCTCGCGGCGCAATCATACGTCACGAAATATTGAATTGAGCATTCTTTCCGTAAAGAAGAAAATAGTTTTCGACATGACAAGTTTACTGCGTCCGTTTTGTTATTTCGCGAAGTTTCATTGGAATTTTCTCACGAGGCCTTGTGTGAGTTTGATAGAGATAGTCTCCGTAATTTCAAGTTATGCGTTGCAAAATCGCCAGTATGTTGGATCTGGATGAGAGGTTTATAAGACTACAAACCGATATTAAATATTATTTTATGGTTTACTAGGTCATTGTTGACCTGAAATAAAACACGTAACGATTTTATTAATATCCTTGCGGCCTTTCTGATTCTTTATGCCTCGGGTTTTGAATATATTATTGTCCGCTCTAAGATCAATACAACGCATACAACATTTATATAAATACTATTTATTAAAGTTAAGATGCAAGTAAATACAATACATAAATGGCATTATGTTCAAGTAAGTAAAGTAACCGTTATAAACCTTATTTTGCTTAATTTATATGAATAATGCAATTTTGGAATGTTCCGTCAATTTATAATTCCTACCAATCACTCATATTTCACTGTTACGTGTCATCTATTTTAGATACATAAGTGCTTCTTGAGTAGCAATAATACTGTTAGTAATAAAATGTATGAAGCACATTGGCCAACAACTTTGAAATGTTATTTTGCATGTTAAGAAATATTCTAAATAACTTAAGGCAATAGAGACAAGTAACCTAAATGTATTGTTTCATCAGCGCAATTACATTTATGTTCCATAGAACTGTCAAATACGCTACAATCATTTTCATATATTTCTCGAGATTTTACTGGAAACCACCCATCAGTCTTTGTTAGCTTTGCGAGAATTTCAAAATATTATTTCATTTTGTACGAACAAATCAGTCCTTAGGTACACACGCTGATTTGTTTATCTGAAGTAATATTGACAAATGATGATTACAATACGTCTGCGCGTTCATCAACCCTTCGTGCCTCAACACCCTAGATACATAAAAGTTATTTGCTCTTGGAGCACAAATAAGTACAGTGTATAAACTTTGGTCAATCGCAGTGTTTGAAAAAGGGAGCAAATAATATGACTAACGAAACATATATTTCATATTGCTCTTTAAACGCGGTTTGATCAAAATTTTGAAAATGTTAAAATCGATGCATCATAAACCAATGTAGGTTTGTAAATAAAGTAGCCCGTGTTAAAACATTCTCACAGGTTATATTTGAAATGTCTGCTTCTGGCAATGACATGATTTCTTATGAAGCAATATTTCAATTCAAACATTTTTTCCAAATATTTTCCTTTTTCTTTCATCTCCTTTGCTTTTCATCTCCTCCAATAAAACATCCAGATACTTCCCAAACCTGTAATACAGACAAAATGACTTAATCTTACAAAACAAATGTTGAATTGTCACATGTCGTAATTTGAAGATCACCACTGCCCAGAAAATATCAATTTTCTCTCTCCAATAGCTTTGACTTGTCCGCATGTATAATATAAGATTCTAAACGTACGTAACTTTTGAACACTAGCCGACGGTAGGTCGGTGCCGGATCTCGCCATCCAGTGGGGAAGATCACCGCCATCCCCGAGAAAGAAGAACATGCACTACACTAACCGGACTAATGACCGAAGCTGTTGATGCGCCGGAAACACGAAAAATCAATTTTTCTACCACCACGTATCTAAATGAAATGTTCATTAGCCATTAATTTTTAATTTGCGGTCCTACAAACATTCCTCCTTTTACTTTTGCGTCAATGATCTTTGGGAACTTCTCTCGCAAATACATGAATCCACATGATGTTTTTTCCATGGGTCTCACAAAGTTTTCGACGAGACCCAATTTATTGCGCAGTGGAGGCAGGTACACATTTTGAGGTCAACATGAGGAGTGTTAACCACATTTCCTGTCTAAGTAGTAGTTCAACCCGAGAAGACCATTTTGCCCCGAAAGTGATTTTTGTTGTCTGGGATGACCCTCACATAGAAATGACCCTCACCGATCTGCATGGCGAGCAAAATGACTATTACCTTAGGATCTCCACATATATTCCATTTTCATTTCTTATATTTGATAAGTGTGAAGAGGAGTTTAAATGTTTTACATGTCTCCTTCAGTTTAACTGCATAAACAGTCGGAACAGATGGAAATTTGTCCCATTGTGGAGAAGTACTGCATTCATACCTGTTTTGCTACAATCTATGAATAACTACCATTCAGATACATGGAAATCATGATCAAGTGTACGTAATGGATTATATATCATTACAAAAGCTATTCCACTTTTCTTGGAGAAATAATTTGAAAACACTACGTGCGATCACGTGAAACACGCATCATCGTACAGGGGAAAAAGATGGCATCCTTTAGTCGCAAAGTTCCAAGCTCAGACTGTTGTTTCGACAAATTGAAATTACGATCGTTGAGATACTCTTGAGACAAAATGGGGTTATTTGAATCAGAGGAGTCTTGAAATGTTTGCTTAGTATGGATATCTCCTCGTCTTGTTTCTGAATATTCGTTACTCTAGGATTCAGCTTCATTCACAGTCACATTCTCCAGGGTAGTGTTACGAAAATTCTTCACTGAGACACACACGCCTCACAGTAGATGGTAAATGAGGATATTGTACAGTTTTCTTCGTTTTTGAGGATTTTCCAGTTATTTTTGTCAGACAGAAATAATAGTAAGTAATTTGTGTGATCCAATGGTTCCCTTTGGATCACACAAATCCTCCCAAATCACGGGAATAGCAAAGGGCATGTGTCGTGAACCTTTTAACCAGCATGTTAGGAGAGTAACATACAGCATATATGGAGGGACCATTCCTTTTCCTAGTGGCTAAAAAACACACGAAATAAAGTTTGTAACACTTCCTTATCAGAGGATTATGATTCGGTTTTTGCGATTTGAGAGTTATAATCACAAACTCATCACATCAATTTGGGCTATTTACACAGTTACGGGCATTTCTTCTTCGGTATAAGTGAAAGCACAAAACTTCACAAATCTATAACAACAAACAGTCACATCCGAACCACTTTCCACGCTATCAGATCTCTCAATGGGCTGGGACGCAACTGGAAACAGGCCAGATTCTGTCTGTTCGAGCCTGACTTATCAGCAATGTGGACCCTTTTTCATTTCCTATAGGAAAATTTTCTGAATTCAGTATCATGTCAGGGAATTTCTTGTGTATATTTTCATTGTTCCTGAACAATTACATCAGCAGAATAAATAAATGGAACTACAGCAAAACAACGAATGTGCAGAGTTTTCAAGCATTTCTGTAAATAAGACCGTAGTAGCTTGTCACAAGAAAACTAAGCTCGATAGGAAAAAAACTGATTTCATACTCGGATTCAGCGTCCAAGTTTTAACTAAGGATACCATTTACATTATTTGTTAGGAATTTTCCTCAACTAGGTATATCCCAGAAATGTGGCACCGCCCCAGCCGGGACAAGCTCAAAGTTCGTGACTGGTCTCCCAGTTTGTGTGGCACTGTGGCGCATGAAGTGTAAGACTACATAAGTAAGAAGTGAGGATAAGGAAGAGTAAGGAAAGATCGCGTGCGGTCCGTTACCCGTTTCTTAAGGTACTGATCTGGCATTCACTGATGATTGGAGTAACTCGGAAAAGTTCCGATCAGAGCGCTCTGGCCACTGGTTCTGCTCCAGACTGTACAGCTGAACGCGACTTGCACGTAGCGTGTCGAATATCCCGCCATCGTCAGGACTCGAACCTAGGACCTCCGGATCAGAGGTACCATAGTGACATCAGTTGATGCCTTTAGCCACAGTTTTCGGTCTTAATTAATGGATAAGGGCCAAGAAAGTCGCTACCGTTCAGTCTAATAAATATTTTAGTGCACTATATCTATACTTACAGGTTTAAAATCTTATAATATGCTCTCCTCCTGTGTTGCTCAACAGTGTCACAATGTTTTATGCTTCTGCACAAAACAACATGTTAAAACCAAACACACGAGACCATAAAAAAATTTACATTAGAATAAACATCCCATTTACTTGTAATTCATTAAACCGTGTAACGTAAATACTTCATAGATGTACCAGGTTCCAGGGCACTGTTCCAAGGTGCTGCCAAGGAGAGATCTTCAAAAACTGAAAAAATTCTTGTAATTTTTAGGAAGTACGAATTATTACCTCAACAAAGAATATACTGTTGTAGATGCTTCTGTGACCGATGAATACACTGATTATTATAACAATGGTAACAGCATTGATTTATTCAGTAAGTGCAGATTAGTAGTGTGTTTGAAGTCGTAGGCTTCCGCGGCCAGAGTCATGTAAATGAACTTGACTATCCGTGTGACGCCGCGTCGAAGGTCAGGCATGATGCCTCTGACCAGCTTCTTCGTGGTCTTCGTCAGGGCTGGTCTGCGCTGGAGGAAGACCACGAAAAGATGGTCGAAAATTCGGCAACAGCCTTCGACGCGGCGTCACCGGGACAGCCAAGACCATTTAGTAGTGTGTTTGTTAACATCTGGCAAGCAACTCCAAAATACTGTCGATGAATGTGTGGGGAAATAGGCCCTGTAACAGCAAAAAATGACTTCTGAAATACTGAACCTTCTTCCTGAATACTGAATCTTCTTTCTTCTTCGTCACGTGACATCAAACGCGTGCTGCGTAAGCAGTAACGGAGTAAGAACGAGAATATAGTCTCAGCATTAGGAATGAGAAACTGCCGATTAACACAATCAAATCTTTGTATTTTCAATCAATAACCAAACGGATTCATTGCTTTTGTATTTTTACATTCTTCTTAGGTACCTAAGAAAAACATTAACATATTTTAGTTCATGGACATATGCTACTTATTTTTCGTTAATTTATACGAATATTCGAAATTAGATGTTCATAAATATGAAGTACGGTAGTGTGTAAACTAAAACATTATTTTTTAGTTTGTTCCGTTGCTTACAAATTATGACATCCATATTTCATATTTCATGAGATTTATTTTGTTTGCTAAGTTATTTTTCATGTTGAAATCGTCCTTAAAATGTTTATCTCTTCCAAATCGGCTAATGCAAGGTTTTTGAGAAACATTTGTATAAAAAAATTATACATTTTCAGAAGCAAAACTTTATCGGTATGAATTCCATTTATTCATTCTTTAAATAAGAAATGTGTCATTTTCATGCCATTTCTTGGAATTGGTGTATTGGAAACGTATCAGAGTGTTAACATATAATTTATCGGTACACATACCGGGAGGCAGTCTATGTGCATCAACCGATGTCCCTGCAGCGTCACACCGGAAGGTCCTAGGTTGAAATCCTGACGGCAGGATTTTCGACGCCAGCTTTCAGCCAGCCGAATTCAGCCGCTGTCTGGAGGAGAATCTAGTGGCTCTGCTCGGTAGTTTTCCGTGGTTTCTCCGATCACCAGGCGAATGCCGGAGCAGTACCCTAACAAACGTGCCACGGATCGCGCGCGATCTTTCCTTTCTCTTCTTGTCCTATTCTCTCCCCTTACACTTACATTCACGACAACACCCACCATACTCCGGGAGACCAGTCGGGAGCTTGTCCCGGCTGGGGCGGTGCCCGGGCGGTGGGAGAGTCCTGGTTAGGAGGAAACCCCACTAGCCGACGGTAGGTCGGCGCGGGATCTCGCCATCCAGCGGGGGAAGATTACCTCCATCCCCCCCGAAAAACATGCACGACACGTACGAAACTAATGACCAAAGCAGTTGATGCGCCTGGAGACACGAAAAAATCAATCAATCAATTTTCTCATAAAAATATATTTCATAAGGCTAGGTCAGTATGGACAAGAGTTTTCTTTAATAAAAATGTTTTGTACAAGAAAAAACTTAAAAATTACCAAAAATTAAAGCAATTTCTCTGTGTTACGTTCGTCAATTTGAATAAAAGATATATGTATAAAATTATTCTCAGAACAGAGTGCACCTAAAAATACATGTATTATAATGTATTTTAAGAAGAATATACCAGCGGTATGATACAGCGATATCAAGATCAACAAAAGTGTCAACTCGCGTAACAAAACTTTTCTCTTCACAACCACTCACTTAAATATTGACTGTGGCATACTGTGGCCTACTGTAGAAACTGGCAAGACGGTGGCCTGAAAACTTAAGTAAGAGAAAATGTCAAGATGAACTTTACCAAAGATAATTATATAAATGATACTTGGAATTATTCGAAAATAAATTAGAATTCGCATTAATTTCCCATGACATATGTTTCAAAACGGTATGCCTAGTCGAGCTCTGTATTAAACCGCTCCCCTAACGACGCTTAACATTGTACTTCTACGGCACGGAAACTTCGGAAGAAATCCCTTAAACCTACGGCAACTCCGAAAAGTCCAGACGTTCATTATGCGACTTTAAAAGAATCACATGTAAATCTCTACTCTTTTCATAAACTATCTATAAACAAAATGAATATCCGAAATGTATGTACCTGCATAATTTGCGAACGACTTCACCAAATTGGTTAATTATTGTGTGTGTGTGTGTGTGTGTGTGTGTGTGTGTGTGTGTGTGTGTGTGTGTGTGTGTGTTATTTTCAGGACAAGGTTTGTATAAAGAACATTTTTAAAAAATCGAACAGAATTTTTTTTAAAATTTATAATATGAAAAGTGAGTGAATGAATGACAGAAGACTGAGATCTTCAATATATTAACAAAACATTGACAGATTAACGTTCAGTTGTTCAGCCAGCAGTTGATAACTTCAAAAATATTGACAGTGTTGTGACATAACAATATGTGGATACTGTATTGCGTCACACGATTTATATTAAAAGGGTGAATGGTGGGCGATAGACATATGCAAATATGGTGGCATAGCAACGTGTGACGAGTTGTCGTCAAGGTCAACAAACTTCATTGCTTTGAACTACGGGCGCGGCTAGTTGGATAAATTAAACTGTTTGGGATTGCCGAGAAAGCAATACAGTCTGGGGCGCGGCAAGTTGAATTTGTAAGTAATTGAGGGATTGGCTAGGCATGGAATTTTTTCTGACAAGAAACAGTAGAAAGATGGACCGAGTTTTGAAGGGCTGAAAGAGAGGAATATGGATTCATTCTGACTTATGCCGTGGTGCTGTGCGGATCGTGTGTAGACAATTGATGTTGAGAGTTTGGGAGTTGTGAACATTCACTTTGAAGCGTATGATTGTCGGACTTAGAATATTGATGTAATGTGCGGAAATTGGAACTTGGAAATATTTCGAGTGCAGTAGCTAGAATTGTGAACTTAGGTGAATTTGTCGGGAACAGGACTGGGAGTACTTGATGCAGATAATAGTTTGCTGAACTTTATTTTAAGCATACGCGTAAAAAGAACTGGGAACTTTTAAAAGGAGAATTAATTAAGTCTTATCAACTTATGAGGCGGTGAAGATCAAATGACTTGAATACACTTGTGCCAGAACGGAAGAAAAGAAGATGGTATTTGACCTGTTTCTATCGACACCGGGAAGATTGAAAATGGTTCTACGCGGCGACATCGGTCATATATGCGAAGACGGGTACTGCAATATAAGGTTTTGACTGGTCATGACTGAAAGTGTCGTATTGTTACCAACACGAAAAATTGAAGCAACTTACAAGTTTCGTGAATAGAAAAGATGATTTTCATTTAGCCAATTCCAGCAAAAGAGTAGCTAGAAATGTATATTTCCTTTTCAGATTCCTCGGCCATTCTGTACAGATGCCAGATCGCATAATCGGCTATTAGCAGTCAATAGCGATTATTTCTTTAAGACCTAATGACTCCAGTTAGCTTGATATTAATTTAATGGAAATAGCAGTTGAAGATTAATTTTAATAATTGAATTAACGTAATCTTTCCTGGCGCCTATATTCTTTATAAATTTGAACGGCTACGTTGAATTAATATTAGCAGGGCAGAGGAGATAATTAATTTAAAAATCAAATCAGACAGTTTGTTTCAGTATGGATAGATTGACATTAATTCATATACAATTACCGTTTCTTTTGCAACAGAAAATTGTATTCATATTTCATGTGTTTTGATGCGTGAACTAAGTTCCACGTGGGCTTCATTGTTGCTGAGCGTTTTCGTGCGACACGGACTGAGGCTGAGACAGCGGCGCGCGTAAGTAAGAGGGAGAGGGAGAGATACAGACAGAAAGATACAGAGAATGACGCAGGCAGAGAGAGAAAGAGAGAGAGAGAGTCAGAGAGGGACAGAGAGACAGAAAGAAATATATATATATATATATATATATATATATATATATATATATATATATATATATATATATAGAGAGAGAGAGAGAGAGAGAGGGGCATATAGAGACAAACTGAGGCCGACAGAGAAACGGAGAAGAACAGAGAGACAGAGATAGACACAGAGAGAGGAGAGAGAAACAAAGAGAAAGAGAGAGACAGATACCGAGAGGAACAGAGAGACAGAGATAGAGACAAACTGAGACAGAGTGAGACAGACAGAGACAGAGGCACGCAAAGACAGACATAGGCAAACAGAGACGCAGAGAGAAACAGAAGGAGAGACAGAGGCAGACAGATTGATAGTGTCAGACAGACTGAGACAGGGACGGAGGGAGAAAGACGGGGAGAGAAATAGAAAGGGAAGGACAAAGAGGGAGATGGAGGGCAGGACAAAGACTGCCGGGTTCTGTTAGTAGTAAATAAAACCTATAGATAAAATGTCAAAACTGTCCCCACTATTAAATAGAAAATCTTAATTAAAATTGAGTGTCAGCTTAAAATATTTAAATCTATAATTTTACCCACTTTGTCACATGCATTTCTTATTTGGGGAGACACAGCGCCCTTATCACTGGAAAAACTGCAGATAGTATAAAACAAAAGTCTCAGATAAACCATTCATGCCTTTTGGTTTTTATCCAGTTTTCAGATCCATGTTGGGTGTTAACTTTATCAAAAGTCACATCCCCGCGATTTCCGAAAGCTTTTATGCACCACTACATACTTCTCATTTAGCTAAGAAATTTAATCTATGGCGAAATGCTGTGCACCGTAATGCTCGGTCGAATAAACTCTAAATTTCCTAAAGATAAATTTCGCTTCTTAAATTCCAAGTGATAAATATAAGTCAAACTATAGCTCTAATATTAAAGTACATGAATATTAAATAAATATTAAGTCAAGTCTGTTCTAAATTAAACAATATCTGACAAACGGAGAAGCGTTGTAGAGCTCTAAAAGCCGAGGATGCCCGTATCTATTAGTGAAAATACTATTGTATCCCTTCGATTCTCTTTCTACAATACTTACGTGGTTTCTGTTGGTGGTCTTTCGTGATCAGAAACGTTTTATACAATAGTTTACACGCATTTGATGCATGCTATTGGGAATTATGAATTGAGAAAGTGATATTTATTTGCTTTATTTACAAAATCACACTAAATAAAGAGTAATGATGTTTTCAGTAAAATAATCTAGCATATCCTCATAAGTGTCTATCTTACCAGCATGAGAATGTTTGAAACGTAGCTATCAAATCATAATAGACAGAAACCCGAAATTATCTCTCAGAAACCGCAACATAGTACTACACAACAGAAAAGGACACGTTTTCAGAATTATTCAATTGTGGCCTTTCTGACCCCAACTACATAAAAATCAAACTATTTCGAACAAAAAAAAACAACTTTAAAAAAATGAAAAGTTGACAACATATGTAAAATTGGACATAAATAGCATATCTAAAAGGAGAAGTTCGTGTGAATAATTTTCAGAATCTGGCGAAACATTATTTGTTCCTGGGTCCAAAAAGCCCAAATAGAGTCTGAGGGTATTCAAGGCCTTGAAGACCATACGGTCAAACACGAAGCAAATGAATGAAAAAGTGACTCATCTCTCTCCCACTAGCTATGCACCACCCAACTGTTTCAGTTGCCGATCTCCGCCAGCGGCCCTTGCGACACGTTTATGGCAGTGGATTCAACGTGAGCAGTACATGGAGAGCGCGCTTCTGCACAAATTCCTCACAACTTGAGATGGAGGATGAGATTGTAGCAAGTAGATGTGTCTGTTGATAATGAGGGAATTTTGTCACATAATCACCAGTTTTTAAAAAACTGTGATAATCAAAAATGCGTTTGCCTTTTATTACAAATGTCAAGATTTTATTTCACTCTCCAACTGAGTTTTTCATAACAATTGGAGAACATTCTCTCAGAATACTGTCATGTGAACTAACGAGAATCTATTTAAATTTCTTTTGAGTGAGAAATGCGATGTTCGAAATCATCAGCGGCTGTTTCTTTACCTCTTGACTGGCGCAAAGAAATAATACAAGTCTAGAAAAATGTAGATCGTTTTAGAAAGCGTTAAAACAATTTTGAAATCTTATTTCTCCAAGTAGTAGAAAGTGTACTTATTGTTTTCACTCAAGAAGATAGATAAAACGATAGATAAAACTTAAACGTATTTTTCGTATGTTTTTATCATTAAGCTTGTATGTATCTGAACGAAAATTTAACATTTCATAATGTCAAAAGTAACGCGTGTAAAAAGACACTAAATTTCACCATCTAAAACTCTTGTAGCGTAAAGACTTGCCATTTACGGGGGTTACCGACAAGTCGCAGCAACTGCATGTTGACTCAATAATGTAAATCAGGCAAGAACTATAAAATAACGGTCACGTTAATTGGATCTTCAACAACCCAGAGATCTGTAACTTATTTCGAAAACAATATCGAAGAAGAAACATCCTGTTTATATGTGATATACTCCATCTGACACATGAAAATAATGGTCAAGCCATTAGGCATGACATGAGAAGAGTCGTTGTGAGGATGACAGTACTAGGTGTTTACTATTCATTGGCGGAGTGCAATGGATTCTTTGTGAGACTACCTCGAAGGTCTAGAGAAGCCAAATGAATCCGTACGTATATACACTTTTGGCTTGTACCACTTATTTTGTCTATTTTTACCCTGTTGCATGTCATTTTGTTAATAGATATTTACTTATCATCTCAGCAACCTGATACTCAGAATCTCATGAATAACATCCAAAGAGGAAGGCTTCAGTGTTGTTCAAAATTCATTCAATAAACGTTAGCGTACATTGTATTTTTCAAACTCCAACATACCTGGTCCCACATATGTACCTTATCGTAGAAAGACATAGTTGTATGTCTTTACGGTAATTCTTCGGTAACCTACATTGCCCTACATGTGCGTCTTCGCCCCGATGGGCACCACCTCGCCCAGCGCTCGCCCTTCAGAGCACTTGGTATTTAGCGAGGTCGCGAGAGGCAGGAGCACTAACGGCCAGCGGCGACTGAAACCTTTGTTTTTTCTGCCTATGATTCCCTGCACCTTACTCTATGAGGTATGATGGTGACAATTTAATGAGTATATGATACTGGTGAAGATGGAATAAGGGGTGGTGGACGTACGGCTGTGTTAAACTGGAAGATCCTCCCACGAACGCGCTCCGCCCATCCCGAGTGGACGGGGCTTTGGCTACGCAGCTGAGCGCAAATCCGTTGCTCGCCCACCTGCAAACTCCGCCGCCTCCGCAGTCTGCTCTGTGCGAGCGCGCAGGGCGAGCGCGAGCCGCGAGGCGGCGGCGGCGGCGGCGGCGTCGAGGCGAGCCGCGGCCCTCGAGCCCGGGCCCGCGGCCAGTGCGAGCTGGTACATCCGCGCCGGCCGGCCTGCCTCCCGGCCGCCGCGCCGCGCCTCACCGCGCCGCGCCGGCGGCGCCGAGCGCCACCGCGCCGCGCCGCGCCGGTCGCAGTCGGCTCGGAGGCGACCCGCGCGCGGGGGGCACAACAAAAAGATGCAGGCCAGTCAAATAATAAAGGCCGGCGAATGGCGGCCCGCGGAGTCTCGCGGAGGCGCGGCCAGCGCCCGAGGACCACCCAGAACAGGGCGGCGCGCGTGGAGGCGGAGCGGCGCGCAGCGTGGCGTGGCGCAGAGTGCGCCCGCCCGCCCTGCTCCCTCCCACCCGCCGCCCCGCCCCGCCCCTGCGCCACTCCGCTCCGCTCAGCCCAGCGCTGCCCGCATACCACGCGGCGGCCAGCGAGGCGGGCGCCGGCGAGGCGCCGCGCTCGGGGACGGACAGCCGTTCCAGCTGGACGAAACTTTTAAGTGGCGCCACGAAGATTTGAACAGAGCCTTTTAATAAAGAACTTTTAATTAATCTCCCAAAAATGTTCTAAATATTTCATTAAATAATGCGATGCCCGAATATACCGTTACGTCATGTCAACTAATGTTAGATTATAATGTAAACTGTGGGCAGATTGATCTGTTCACTGTCTTATATTTTATATTAAGTTGCGACATTCTATAACTATTCTATGTTTAACATTTTTTCGGTACGTATTTCATATTTAAGAAATATGTACAACCCTAAAACCCTTACATCTAATATTGTTATTTTGTACTATTGATATCATTATACGTAATCTCTAAATGTTCTGTCGAAATGAAAGTCCGAAATTATTTCTGTAATTTCTGGAGAGTGTTAGTCAATATTCTGCAAAAGAATTTAAAAAAACGGATTTACATTCATTATTCAATTATATAGACATATTGAATTCCCCATGTATTTTCCATTTTTGTACAATAACTTTTATTAGTAGAAAATTTCCAAAGAATTATTCTGAAAACTCCCAAATTTAAATATGGATATCTGACCCACGTAGTGTTCATTCAAGACATGACGACCCTTCGCCCGATCGCATCGGAATCGGGCCCACTGCGGTGGCCAGTGGGCGCCTGCCGCGCCGCGGCATCACGATCAAGCGGCGGGGGCGTGGCGGGGGCAGGGGCAGAGGCGGGGGCGGCGCTTCGGCGCGCCGAGGGGCGGGCCGAGGAGGAGGCGCCGAGCTGAAGGGGACGTCGACGGCGACGAAAAGCGGAACTGGCGCCGCCGAGGGGTCACAAGGCACAGCGCGGAGCGCGGAGCGGGCATGAGGAATGGAGCGGACTTGGGAACATGGAGGATGGGAGGAAGGGAGGGTATTCGAAACAACAAGAACACTCAAAGCGAGGAGGAGGTTTACTAGCAAAATGATGGGTTGGACAATTGCATGAACGGTGTGAATAGGATGGGTAAAGAAGGAGTATCTACATATTTTTTTGTTAATACGAGTGGATAAATTAAACGGAGCGTATTAGCACAGTGCACAGATAGTTTGTGCATGATTGACGAAGAAATATGAAGGCTGGATGTGTTGACTAAAAATGAGATGATGTCCACAGGGTAAAATCACATGTCTTGCTGCCAGGAATAAAATACACTGTGAGGTTTGGAGAAACGAGGGTGCTCAATGATTGAGAAGTTTAACTAGAAATGTGGCGAAGGTATTTTCATGACGACCACAAGCAAAAACGTTTTTCAGTGGGATGAACCCATGACTATGGTAGCAGTAACGCATTGACTAACGAAGCTCACTGCGTTGAGCACCGCAACCTCGCCTCCTCCTTCTTCCGTCTCACCCGAGCCCTAGGGCGCGGGCGTGTCGGCTCGCGGGCGTATCGTGCGCGCATTACAAGCAGCCTCCAGCGGACAAAGCCCTCTCCTCGCCACCCCTTCTCCGCCTCTCACGCGCCTGCCGCGCCCTGCCGCGCCCTGCCGCGCCCTGCCGCGCCCCAACGCGCCCTGCCGCGCCCTGCCGCGCCTCTGCCGCGCCCCGCCGCGCCCCGCCGCGTCCTTGCCGCGCCCTGCCGCGCCTCTGCCGCGCTCCTGCCGCGCCCCGTTGCGCCCTGCCGGGCGCCCTGCGCCCGCCCCGCCCTGCCCCGTCCCCGCCGCGCCCTGCCCCGTCCCCGTCGCGCCCTGCCGCGCCCCGCCGCGCCCTGCCGCGCCCCGCCCCGCCCTGCCGCGCCCTGGGCCGCGCCTGCCGCGCCCTGCCGCGCCCTCAGTCCTTCCTCGTTCAGTTCATCCCACTTACCCTTTCCGTCTTTCTGCCTGACGGCGTCGCTCCGCCTGCTCCCCGCCCCGCCCACTGTCCCTGGCTGCGCCCACCGCCGCTGCGGTCGCGTCGGCGCTGGGCGCCGGTGCACGAGCAGGGCAGGTGAACCTGGACGGCAGCTCGGCGCGCCGCAATTGCGTATAAAGCGTATGCATTTATTCACGGGGGCGGAGGCGGCGAGAGTTGTGGGATTCACTGGTTGCTTTATTCCGAAAGGGAGAACACTGCCTCTAGAGAGTGAGTGGTTAATGGGTACTGCATCGTAATCGGGAGGGACGCTGCTGGGCCGGGACGCAGTGCTGCCGTGGGCTGGATGTCGATTCCATCGTGTCTTCCAAGTGTAAATCATGAGCATGTCGGCTTAGGTCAGCCATGACTATTCAATTCCGGGGCCAAACCGTTTCATGCCTCAGAGGAATTTCTGCATCGATATATTACGTGCCTGCTTATGCAGCTTGTTTTCGGTGCAGGTACTGTCCCAACGTGATTACACGGTCGAATTTGCATTACACTTCTTCTTTTTACCCATACGTAATTTATGTCTACATCACGTCATAAATTGTTCCGAATTACCCTCCCAAATTTACACTAACAACTTGCGTCTGACGATATAGACTCCCATCGACTGGTGGCAGTCATTCTAGGAAAGTATGATTAATGCATTTGTTAATATGATTCATACATTATTCTGAAACGTGTGTATTTTAATGAAATGAAATAACACATTACAAAAACAGTTATTCTTAGATTTATTCTCAAAAACGTCTATCGGCGATTAATTATATCAAATAAATATAAAGTTACAAAGTTATAAATGAAAAGTTACAAAATATGTCTGAAAGTATCAGCAGATACTTTCAGACATATTTTGTAACTTTTCAACTTTCTAACATTCAGAGTTCAACGTAAGCTTCACCATCTTTTAAAGCCTTTTTGCTCTCTCCAGGGAAAAATTAAATAAAAAATTTGGAGAGTTTTTTAAAAATATTGTAAGACGCTTTTACTTCCCGAAAAATACTACCTTTTTATTGATTTTTGTTTTATTTTTCAAAAATATACATACTTATTCAAAGATCCATTTTTCTAGGCCAGATTTCATAAGAGAAAAAAATCTTTCATTAATATTGTAGTTCTGAAATATCAACGTTTTGCAATTTTCGAAAATACAGATATTTCGCCGAAAATGGAACCTGCGTTATTTTTATCAACTTACTTTGCTCTACTCGCAAAAGCAATTAAAACTGTTTTTGAGAAAATATCATTTTTAATTGCCTATATTTCACGCAAATTTATGCGAAAACAATATTTTCAAAAACGTATACATAACCGTTTTTAACACTTATACAGAAACCTGTCTCGAGATTCCATACTTTGGAACATCAGTTTTGAGGGATCATGAATGTTTCTTGCCAAATTATTTTTAAAATTATTAGAATTCTCATAAATATTTTTGTGGAGAAAGCAATGAAAGAAAAACTTGAAGTCGCGTCTGAGTGGCAGTAGAATACAACAACGAAGATTAAAATTCTCCAATGAACTGTGCATGGGTAAGGTACTAGATATGAGTTTTAGAGAAGCTTCAGAATGATAACACTTTTGATGTTCTGTGTATTCAAGAAACAAACTTCAAAAGCAATTATGAGAAGATCAAAGGATAGAAGTTCCAATACAAGCAGAGTAACGTGTGTAAATGCAAGCTAAGGAGTTACGTCAGGAACGAACTAATAGTCAGCGATGAAGAGCTAATACAAGTAATTTAAAGAAGCAGGTACAAAAATAAGACTTAGTAGATGTAATAGATATTCTGACTGACATTTGTAACATAGCTTAGTATATGGGATATGTTGTATTGAAGTTTAGCTAGGCTTTGTCTATTCACTATCTATTTAAATGTAAATATATATGAGTATCTAATCATTATGCTGATATGTTTGTATCTGCAATAACACTAAACACCTATTTAACATCATTTAACTCATCATTATTACAATTTCTATTTATATTTAGGTGTGCATATGTGAATTATTTTCTAGTATTAAAATTAATATATTGCAACTGAATATTATTATAACTGTTTAAATATTTGCTTAGAGATTACTATAATTGTTTATTTGTATTATGTTAGTAGTAGATTGTATATTTAAATGATTTCTTTCTTCCCCAACTCATCACTTCCGATACTTTTTATAACTGGCATTATACGAGTATGTGATAGGTAAAGAGCCAGCTGATATTTCCTGTACCAATAAGGTCGCTAATAGCCCAGAGAGGTTAATGCGGCCGTACTTTTAAATAAATTATAAAATTTGATGATTTAGTATAAATTTATATTAAAATATTCAAATCTCAACCAAAAAACACTTAATTAAAGAATCATGAATCGCATCTGCAATGTCGATTTATTTTCCTCTCTTCCCGAGCTGTGGAATCAAGTCGAAGGTCAAATCGTCAAATAGTAAAGTAGAATCTCAAAATATTTCTGTTGGTATATTAGTATCTAATAATATATAATTCCTCTAAAATTTTCCTTGCAATCATGTATTTTGAAAAAAGAGAGCATCTTCTCGTAACTTGAATTTGAAAATTTACGTATAAATAAACACACTCATCAAACTTCATATATTCAATAAAATAAATGTTTCGGACAGCTACTTTTTAAAATCTGATTTTAAATTCTCTTTTGACCTGTCATAGAAACCTTTACCTTATATGTAATTTTATTCCAGGTGTATTTAAGGAAATTATATGTAATAATGCTGAAACACCAACAGGCAATGCAAGTGGAGGTTCATTCATATTTTGACATGCTCAAACCATTTAATCTGGCATTGTGATGTGTCAGTATTGAGATGTCTATGAGCTTGTTAGCACGAATATCACTAGTGATGTAATTCCTACCTTTGTGTTTAGATGTGTCCTGTGTAAGCTGTGTTTTAATGTTTTGGACTTTCACCATGTCAAGAAAGCCTGTAAGTCATGCAGATAATTTCTACTGAACTTGTGGTGAGCTCACTTGAAAGACTCACTTGTCAGAGGCGAAATTTAACTTCACTTGCGAAAACGTGTTATCAAAGTTACTTTGAATCAAATCAAATTAGGTGATTTTGAAAAAAGCTTGGCCCCAAATATATGTTATGTGTATTGAGAATATTATCTTGATAGGAAAATGGTACACATCATACGCCATTTGCAATTCCTATAAATTGGAGGGAATGGAAGAATCATCTAAGTGACTCTTATTTCTGCTTGATAAATATTAAAATATTCTCGTAACCATTGCCAGAAAAATGTTTATCGATTTAGTTAATTATTAAAAATGTATTTATCTACAATGCATTTTAAATTAGGAGCAATGAAAAATTTCGTAAAAGCTACTGATAAACTTTCTGATGGATTCTTGTAATTGACATTGGAAATTTCGCAAGTGATGCTAAATTAAAAGATGGTATTTTCAGGCCCACAAATGTGCACATTATTGGCACACATTTTATAGAACTGTTAAATCCACTTGAAAAAGCAGCCAGGCAGTCTTTCAAAAAGTTATATTGAAATTTCCGTGGAAACTATAAAGCAAAAAACTATCGGACATAGTCGCTGATCTTCTGCATTCTTAAAACTATTGGATGTATCATGTCTTTCAAAATTCACTCCTTCGACTCTGACTGAGACTCCTCCCGGAGAATCTTGGGGCTGTCAGCAATGACGACGGTGAGCGTTTTCATCAGTACATTTCTACAATGAAAATGAGGTACTAATGCAAATGTAGTTCTATAACATGTTGCCTGACTATTGTTGGACCAAGAAGAGAGATGTTCCAGATACAAAATATGCCCGTAAATCATCATTACCACTTACCACCATTATCAACAGTGAATAGGAATGTAAGTCATGTCGAGTAGTTTACCGTTTAGAGTTGGATAACTAGTTACTGATTTTATTAAAAAAACATAAAAAGCTCAAATGAATATCGCATAAAACTCCTGCCTGATGGGTAAAAACTGAAACGATATTTGAATTCTGTATGAAAAAGAAATTTCTCGGAATGCTAAGATTTTCTAATCTTGTGGCATTTGCTTAGTGACAATTACCAAATCGAGGTAATTGATGATTATATTATGACTTGCAGTTTTCCTTATTTTAGGTGGCATCTATTTTTGTCATTTAATCTTTTCCTCCCTTTTTGAATAGCAACACGGTGATATTTTACTTTGAGAATGACTGTAATGATTGCTTGTGCTGTTTCTCAAAGGTCATTTTAGCATCAGTTATTTCCGTTTCCAATTGTATTTGCATTCTTTATTTCCTTCTCATTTTGCCATTTCCTCTTCACAGTCCAAATCTGTGTCAGAAATGCAAATTTCTTCTCTAATTCATCGTCGCTCTCCAGCAACCACTGCTAAATCATCTCAGCATTTTTATTACTGACTTCTATCTTCTCGTCTTTGAAAGATTTCATTTACCACTTCACGTCAATGAAGAATCAATAATGCCGCCTAAAATTTAAAAAACTTATTGGGCTACAAAGCTTATACTTTCTCGCATCATATCTAACTGCTCCGCTATATTATACTTCTACATAAACTTGCAAAGGTGATTTCAACCAGCAACACGTCATACGCAGTTTTTAATTGTGTTTTTTGACGTAAAATAAAATTTTAAAAAATTAAAATACACACTTTATTCCCACTTCGCGACCCGAACTCAGATTCTCAGAACTAATTTGCAGACACCCATATAACTACGCCACAGAAGCGTTGTACGACAAGAACCTTCGTAAAATCTAGAAGTAATAATATTTGAAACCGTTAGGGATACCACGGTAAAAGAAAAATTAAGTTCGTCCCATGGGTAGTGTATATTCCAGGTGTATGCATAAGTCTTTTTCGGTTTCACTAAGATATGGCTCCATAAAACAGTACGCAGAGTATGAATTGGACACTACGCCAGTTTGTTCCTCTGATATTCACCTATCAACACACCAAAGTTGAGTCCGGCAAACTCTTGCCTCTTTGTTGCATCGTTCAGTGATCATTTTGACGTTTGTGTCTGAAAAAGAACATTACTTTTCATATTTAATCAAAAGAAAACGGATGTGGAAAGTCATCTTTCGCTGATAGAAACATTTAGTGAACACGCTCCAGCGATTAGAATGTGTGATACATGGTTTCGACAATTTAAACGTGGATATCTTAATGTGAAAGACAGTGCGCGCTCTGGACACAACACAAATTCAACAGCAATTGGCAAAAGCATTAAATGTGTCACAAGAAACAATTAGCAGACGTTTGCGAGAAATGGGGAAGATCAATTAACTCGGTTAATGGGTCCGAAATGATTTGAAAGAACGGCAAATGAATGACGATGCGCCGCTTCACACAGCAAAACCAGTGAAAGACGCCTTGAAATCGCTTGGATGGGACATCTTTTCTCACGTGCTGTACTCCCCTGCTCTACGTGCTGGCGTCAACTGACTGTCACCTCTTAGCATCAATATGGTACACTCTATAAATAGAGCAGCACTTCAACAATTTCGAAGAAGTTGAAAAATGGCTTAACAAATGGTTTGCTGTAAAATAAAAACCATTTCCCCGCTAAAATAAAACTAATATAAATTCACAGAACTGTTGCAGTCATTTTCCATGTATATTTTATTGAAGGTAAATTAAAGGCGGGAAAATTGTTTTTATTTTTTTATTGCAGCCCAGTAGTAAAAAACCTTAAAAATATCACAATCATTTGTGTTTGAAGAGGAACATTCGAAATTTTTTTCAAGTCTGTTCCATGTTTTTAAGACCGGGTAAAAATTATTTTTGTTATTTAAAAAAAATTGTGTTTGAATTTGGGTCTGAGCAAATATGGAAAAAATATTTTTCTGATAGTATAAATTGTCTTAGTGTTAAGTTACCGAAAAAAACAAAAAAATACGTTTTGGCTGTAGATGGGTGTGGATGGTGGATCAGGGGCTAAGAAACCTTTCCAAAATATTATTTTTATATTCGAATTATTATGTAACCACTCAAATGTCATTTGGTTTGGGAGAACTTTTTACCATCTTAACTAGGGGTACCTTTTCGTACGGGATTTTGAGAAAATAATTTTTTAGTAATTGAATACTTTTCAGACACTAATTAAGCAAAATCAGCTCGTTCTTTCAAAGAATTGTGCATGACCTTTTTTAACGAGCTGATTTATTACAACAGACTTTGTTTAAAGCAAAAATCTCTACCTCTAATTTTGTAGTTTTGAAACGTTCACTTTTTAGAATTTTCGAAAGAATAGAAACAAACCAAAAATGGAACTAGAACCATATTTGTACCGTCCTTTCTTATAGTATATGAGCAGAAAATTTAAATCAAAAATTTTTAGCAGTTCTTGAGAACATTTTTTTAGAATTTATAGACATTTCAGACAACAATTAAGCAAAATCAGCTCATTCTTTGAAAAGAATTGTACAAGTTTTTTTCATGAAGAGCCGATTTTCTACAACTATCACTTTTCTACAACTTCTACTTACTTTTTGAGAAAAAAATTGGCTATATTTTCACTCATATTTTCGCACAATCAAACTCAAAATTGCACTCTTATTTTCGAAAAATTGAACATGAACTTATTTAAAGACCTGTCCTTAAGAAAAAATATCTATAAATTTCATTAAGGAAAATTATCTATGTCTTCAATATTATTGTTGTAAGAAGATATCCCCAAAATATTGCACTTTTTCAATTTTCAAAAATCTAAGATTTCAACGATCATGAGATCACCACCATTCTTTATGCGTTCTTTATGCTATCCGAAGACAAAGTTCGATCAAAAAAATTGGTGTCGTTTTGAGAAAATGTTGGAACTGTTTTTGAGGCGCCATGCGAAATACCCACAAAAATCAAAGTATCCAAAACTTTAAATCCACTATTGAAACTCCGAAAAACACGAGTTTATTCTGATCAATTGGGGAATATCAATTTTGAAGAAAATCGGCTGAACGGATAAGGCACTGACGTTGATCTCCGAAGGACGGACAGACGTTTTGACGTCATTCGAATTTTCGGTATCAACAACCAACAAAACAGATTCTGACCACTCCACGTGTTAGAGGATATTTTTTATAAAATTAGCAACAAGATTTATATCCTTTTTCGTTACCAGAGCCCGTCAATGAAAGATTTTCGGGTGAAAATTCGACGTTTTCCAGTGCACGAGTACATAGCTTTCTCTTCTTACGAAGAACTTCGTAAGGTGAAAAAGTAAAAAAACATTCTCCAAGAAACTAAAATACTTTTCTGTGATTCCACACTATCTGTGATACCATACTTGCAATAACAACAGAGGTTGAGCATGTCTCCGATTAAGGTTAAAATCTGTCTTTGAAGAACAAATTCCATTTAAGGCCAACATCTATCTTCAGTGTTGAAGCTGTATGAAGCTACAGCTAACGAAAAAAATCGAAATTTCACAATTTACAAAAACTCGAAGAGTTCAAGGAAAATGAGCTCGTTTTTTTAAGTGTTCGTTGCTCTATCAGAAGAAAAACATACGCAAAAAATTTGAAGACAATTTTGAGAAAATGTTGAAATTGTGAATAAAGCCCAAATATCCTTTTTGAGTAACATTTGTATCGAGTACTTCCGGATCGCGGGAGAATTTTGGAGAAAATCGTCTCTTTCAGAAGCTGCAGTTGACCTTAAACCCGCAGATGGACAAAAGGAGAGACAGAAACAGACCGATAGACGGAAAGATCGAGAGGCAGTCAGAGGGAGAGAAACGGACAGAACAAAACAATTTTAGAGGCATAATAATATTTTTGAAAGAACGTGCGTAGCAAGAATGAGAACGCCAAAATACTCATAAGGTCCGTCAAAGGAGAAGTTAGGAATTACAATAAAGTACGTGGGTATGCACAGCGAAAATTCTTTAGAACTAGGACGTAATCTTGTTAAAAAATGTAAGAACTCAAATCATGGTAAGTCCAACAATCTAATTTATATATTGAAGTTTAACAATTACTTCATATTGGTAGACTAGTGTGTATAAAACACAAAATACTCGTATTAATACCTCCAAGGTATCTCTTCATTGAATTGAATGTTGTAGCTGATAGCAGCTATGCAATTCTTGGACGAAATGCCATAATTAAAATATCAACATACTGCTGCTGCTAGCAGCAGGGAAATGTGTACACTGTTATAACGTTCTTCACGCATTGCGCAATTATAACATCACCCACCACTTATATCCATAATCATAAATCTGATACACTTATTCACATTCATATATCTATTATATTTTACACTCATATTAGTATTTTCTGGAATTTGAAAGTTTAAAGTAGAAGTTTTATAGTCTTATCGCCGGACACTTTTAGGGACATCTTAACTCGATTACGAACAACGTAAGAGGCTGAATTTGTTCGTATGGCGGCTCGAGTCATAATGCTAAACAATAATTCTGCTTGCGTATCAAAATATTGTCTGCCCATTTTGTTGTACATTGAACTGCATTTTAACTTTTCGTCTGTCAGTCTTCACAAACCGATGTTTCACTAGTGGAATTATTTTTGTATTTAATTGTAATGTTACTTTATGGCTCAGCCCTTCAAACAGTATAACACTACGTTCTTTGCGAACTTAATTCCACTAAAAATACTATTTATGTCTTTCAAATTGCGTACATTTGAGCCCTTGGCAACCATGATAGTTATAAAACAATGGAACATGTGAAAAGTAGGTCCCTGGCCTCCTCACATCGCCTCGGTTGCTTAAATTGCCGCTCGCGAATAAAAAATCATTTTAATCTCGTGCGCTGAAAAGTTATATTCGTAAAACAAAAAGATTTTGTAATTTGCTCTCGAAGGGAACAAATTCCGTTTTTCACCAGTTATTTGGGTTGATGTGAAAAGAAACTCGCTTGGAAAGAACTAGAAACAGAAGCCCGAACTGCAAGGGAATAACATGTTACGAGGGTGGAGATCAGGCTCAAAAGAGAAATATACGCAACCAATTTTTTGTAAAGTTGTAAATTTGTATGTAAAGGAAAAGTGTAGGAAAGGTAATGAAAAGAAGTTACACAAGAAAAAAAATTTTTTAATAATTTTTGCCTCACAAATCACGTGAAATTTCTATCGTTGCAGCACTTCCCATCATTCCTACAAGAACCGATACCAGATATCGTAAGACTTGTACCAGACGCGCGTTTCCAAACGAAGCGCGATGATCGGAGAGCCCCCGACCCCTAGGACGCGCCAAGAAGAAATAGGGCAATATGACAGGCGCGTCATTGCTCGGGACACGGGCCCGGAAAGGCCGGCGACAGGCCCAGAACAGAGGAGCCGGCGCCGCGCGGGATCGGGCCGCGGCCCGAAGCTGCGTTTGAAGGGTATCAGCTGTTACGGTGTCATCCAATGGGAAGACTTAACGCCATCATTATGACGTCACTGTAATGATGTGTAAGGTTCCGATTGGACAACACCGTAACAGCTGATCAACTGTCAGCGGCAGCAAAGTAAAAACAGCAGTATAAACGCAGAATGGAGGGATGTGGCGTAACTAAAGCAGATGTGAAGGTGGTAGCATAGAGTAGCGTCGTGCCGCTAAAACAGCGTGGGCACATGGCGCGGTGTGCACCGGATGCGTAGACAAAGGCAGAAGCTATGACGCACGGGGTTTTTCTGACAGGGTGTGCGCATCGCAAGGGAGGAGGCAATGGAGGCGGTGGGAAGCGTAGCGAGGGCTATTTAAGGGCCGTGAGAACAATAGCTATTCCTTCTTGTGATACTGGCAGCGGCAGCGTAGGTCGTCCGTGAGAGGTGCGAGCGTGCACGCGGCGAAGATGCCGGCAGTTATTGTTGTGACTAGTGAGACATGTAGTCGGTCTCAGGGCAGGCGGTACTACGCACGGCGAAACATTAGGTAGTATGTTGCGGTATGGTAGCCGTTGTAAATATCTCTCCTAGCAGTGGGGTCTATTTAGTTAGTTAATTGTATACAGTGCATTGGTTATTTGTGACTACGGTATAAATTGTGAATAAACCTGCTGTTATTACAACCCACTCGTCTGTGTACTGATTACACCGGTATGACGCCACAATAGGAGAAGTAAAATGCGAAAGGGCTTCGCTCTGGCAGCAGTGACGGCCGCCTGATGAGGCGACAGTTGCCGCACTCACTCGCCAAAGCAAGGAAACACCAAAGGTGTTCGCGAACGCGCTCGTAGGAGACAGCGTCCTGGGAGCGCGTTCGACCGGGGCCAATCAGGGGGAGCCGCGGGAAACGGCGCGCCCACCCGGGGCGTGTATAACCCCGCCGGCGGAGAGCGAGGGACAGTACAGTTTTTGGTTTGGTTTTTTCGTGTTTCCGGGCGCGTCAACTGCTTTGGTCATTAGTCCCGTTAGTGTAGTGCATGTTGTTTCTCGGGAGATGGCGGTGATCTTCCCCCGCTGGATGGCGAGATCCGGCGCCGACCTACCGTCGGCTAGTGGGGATTCCCTCAAACCAGGACTCTCCCACCAGCGGGGCACCGCCCCAGCCGGGACAAGCTCTAAGCTCCCGACTGGTCTCCCGGAATATGTGGTAGTGTAGGGAATGTCAGTGTAAGTGTGTGTGTGAGGGGGAGAGGATAGGACAAGGAAGAGGAAGGACAGATCGCGCGCGGTCCGTGACCCGTTTAGTAGGGTACAGGTCCGGCATTCGCCTGGTGTTGATCGGAGAAACCACGGGAAACTACCGACCAGAGCAGCCGGCCGCTAGAATTCTCCTCCAGACAGCGACTGAATTCTACCTAGCTGAAAAGCTAGTGTCAAAATCCGGCCCCCGTCAGGACTGGAACCTAGGACCTCCCGGTCAGGGGCGCTGCAGTGACATCTGTTGATGTACTGAGCTACCGCTACCGGTCACTTTTTGGTGCTCTAGTGGAAGATAGTTCAAGTGCGAGTACGGCGACTTTGTATAACACGGATTTTTCGAACTCTGACGACTCTTCTGGCAACTCCGCGACTACTGCAAGTTCTTATGACACGTCTTCTGGCGATGACATCCCGACGAGAACTGAGGTCTATTTCTTCAGGTTCTTCGGCGACTCGACTTTGTATTATCTTTTGTATTTGCGGCCGGGCTGGCTTTTATAAATTAACTCACTTATTACTTAAACTGTGTCAAGATTTATAAGAGAATCTCAGGTTTTCCTTTTGGACAACCTGCCACCTTTGAATAGTGAAAGTGTGTTTCCCTCCTAATCAATAAAAAATGTAAACTATATTTAATATATTATAAAATATATTTTTGAGCATTTATACATTACAGGAAATAATTTACAAAAACTACGAATTAACCTTTTCTACTCACAGCATTTGCTCTCCTCGGTACACTCTACCAAGGCAGTTCTTGGGTCTGCGCCTAGGTAGACAGCAAAGGCGGTATGAAAATCGTTGCGCGATAATGACGTGCCTGGGAAGGTTTGGCGCCGCTGCCAGCGCGACAGTCAATGAGAAGGTTCTACTAGAGAGAAGAGGAGTAACGGAGAAATAGGTTTTGTGAAGGTGCTGACCGTAAGGGAGAAGAATAATGGATAAAGAGATAAGATAATAGATAAAGATAATAATAAGATAGATAAAGAGATGAGAGGGATATATGTAGGATAGGCGACGACGAGGAGAAGAAAGTTCGTAAGTGTAATGATGAGCAAGTTTAACAGGGAAAGGGGGGGGAGTATAAAAGATGTGAATGTGACCGGGGAGTAGCGTAAATGAGGAAGGAAAGCTGAGAAAGTAAGCGGAGAAAACTGTTTGATAGTGGATGGAGTTTTCAAGATGGACTTTTCACTATATGTGTCAATCTGTACCAGCTCTAGCTGAAAAGAAAACTGAATAAAATGAACGATGGTGATGATGATACGATGATACGTAGAATTAATGGATGAATTTCTAGTGGTTGTTGCTGTATGAACAGATGAGAGCGACCCCGTAGCGTGTGGGAGCGAAGTCGGAGGCGGTGGCCGAGAGGGAGGTGATGCCAAAAGCGCGCGAAACTGCTGTGGTGAAGAGGAGAGTAAACAACTATGGACCATTGCAGAGAGAATTAAAAATAGTATCCGTTCAAGATTATATTATCCAAATTTCAAAATGCTTATATAGTGTACTACTAGAATCTCCAGCTACAGCAATTAACCATTTAGGTAAGACCGACAAACAATCACAGAAAATCCGCTCACGCTACCGTAAGGACATTTTCAAGCCTCCCTAACTATCTGAAAATTTATGTCACTCACTCTCTCTCTCTCTCTCTCTCTCTCTCTCTCTCTCTCTCTCTCTGTCTGTCTTTATCTATCTATTTATCTATCTATCTATCTATCTCTGTCACACACACACAAACAACAGGACCAACTATTGCTTGCCAAGCTCATTTTTCTTATCAATCTGACATACCAATACCAAAAGAGTAATCACAGACCTGAGGACGGTTCATCCTATAATGTTATAGAAATTTTATATAAACACCCTTGAAAGGCAGAAATGCCGAGAAAGAAGAAATAAAATAGAAACTAAAGATACTACATAATGGCACAAACTTTCTCGTAGTATAGTTTTCTAATTTCCTTGGTGTGGTCTGGCGTTAAGGTCTTGCTCCATTCTCTGGCCAGCTGCCATTTATCGTCGCCCAATGTAATTTTTTGGTGGATTTTCTCAGCTTTTTGCTTTCCTAAGTAGTACAACCGAATTATTACTTCAAGAATATTGAAGGATATTGAAGAGCCGTTTTTGAGAAAATGTTGAAAATGTCCGGGGTGCTTCATGTAAAGTACCCCCAAATTTTAAAGAATGTTTTTCAAAATTTCAAAGCTTCAACTAGAGCCAGATGCACAGGTGTTTCTTCAATTTGGAAACGTTCCTATGTGTGGTTTAGTCGCAAGCACTGTTTACAGCCAGATGGACGGACGGACGGACGTTTTAAAAAAATGATTTTGCGGTATCAGGGTCCCCAAAACATGCATTTCCGTTGAAGTCTCGAAATCGATTTTGCGCAGCATCACATGACTTTCTCTATACTACTTATATTACTCAATATATACGCATATATACGAGAAAGTAAAAAGAATGGAGGCGCCAATGGCAGCGGCGACAAGCGGTCGTGGAACAGTGGCGACAACCGGTGCAGAAACTTAGCAGAAGCGACCACCGCAAGCCATCGAGGAGCTCGCACGAAGCACGACCAAGCTCATTCACCGCGGCGACAATCATACGTCACGAAATACTCAATTGAGCATTCTTTCCGTAAAAAAGAAAATAGTTTTTGACATGACAAGCTTACTGCGTCCGTTTTCGTTAATTCGCGGAGTTTCATTGGAATTTTCTCACGGGGCATTGTGATAGAGATATCTCTTCGTAATTTCAAGTTATGCGTTGCAAAATCGCCAGTATGTTGGATCTGGATGAGAGCTTTATACGACTACAAACCGATATTAAATATTATTTTATGGTTTCACTGCTTTCGTGTAATCTATTTTAGATACATAAGTGCTTCTTGAGTAGCAATAATATTCTTAGTAATAAAATGTATGAGGCACATTGGCCAACAACTTCGAAATGTTATTTTGCATGTTAAGAAATATTCTAAATAACTTGAGGCAATAGAGGCAAATTACCTAAATGTATTGTTTCATCAGCGCAATTCACATTTATTTTCCACAGAACTGTCAAATACGCTACAATCATTTTCATATATTTCTCGAGATTTTACTGGAAACCACCCATCAGTAGCTTTGTTAGCTTTGCGAGAATTTCAAAATATTATTTCATTTTGTACGAACAAATCAGTCCTTAGGTACACACGCTGATTTGTTTATCTGAAGTAATATTGACAAATGATGATTACAATACGTCTGCGCGTTCATCAACCCTTCGTGCCTCAACACCCTAG
Source organism: Teleogryllus oceanicus (assembly GCA_964035755.1). Lineage (NCBI taxonomy): Eukaryota > Metazoa > Arthropoda > Insecta > Orthoptera > Gryllidae > Teleogryllus > Teleogryllus oceanicus. Next base: position 93,273,550 of record CAXIVR010000005.1, on the reverse strand, counting down.
ATACATAAAAGTTATTTGCTCTTGGAGCACAAATAAGTACAGTGTATAAACTTTGGTCAATCGCAGTGTTTGAAAAAGGGAGCAAATAATATGACTAACGAAACATATATTTCATATTGCTCTTTAAACGCGGTTTGATCAAAATTTTGAAAATGTTAAAATCGATGCATCATAAACCAATGTAGGTTTGTAAATAAATAGCCCGTGTTAAAACATTCTCACAGGTTATATTTTGAAATGTCTGCTTCTGGCAATGACATGAATTCTTATGAAGCAATATTTCAATTCAAACATTTTTTCCAAATATTTTCCTTTTTCTTTCATCTCCTTTGCTTTTCATCTCCTCCAATAAAACATCCAGATACTTCCCAAACCTGTAATACAGACAAAATGACTTAATCTTACAAAACAAATGTTGAATTGTCACATGTCGTAATTTGAAGATCACCACTGCCCAGAAAATATCAATTTTCTCTCTCACCAAAAGCTTTGACTGGTCCGCATGAATAATATAAGATTCTAAACGTACGTAATTTTTTGAACGTTATTTTGCTATTGCCCTCCCTCGGTTTGAGAGACTGTAAATTTAAAAGCAACATTTGGGTATTGGGAATGTATTATATAAAGCTTACAGTGAATTATAATCTACAAATACAGCTACTAATTCAATGTAAAATCAATAAGTATCCGCCTGTTTGTAATTTATTACATCAGTACAAAATTTACAAGGAGCTCATTTTTCATTGGCACCATACGCGGAGGCGCCAAAAGTCATGGGATACCGCCTAATATCATTACTACTTACTTAATATAGAACCTCATTTTGACCTGAGTAGTGCAACAACTAAACGTGGCATGAACTCAAGAAGTCGTTGGAAGTCCCTTGCAGAAATATTGAGTCATGATGCTTCTATAGCCTTCCATAATTGCGAAAGAGTTGCTGGTGCAGGATTATGTGCCCGAACGGACCTCAGTATTGTGCCCAACAAATGTTCGATGAAATTTATATCGAGCGATCTGGGTGGAGAAATCATTCGCTCGAATTCCCGAGAATGTTCTTCAAACCAATCGCGAACAATTGTGGTCCGGTGACATGACGCATTGCTCTCCCTACATGTTCCAACGTTGTTTCGGAACAAGAAGTCCATTAATGACGGCAAATGGTCACCAAGCTGAAGACAATCATTTCCAGTCAATTATTGATTCAGTTGGACCAGAAACCCAGTCCGATCCAAGTAAGAATAGTCCACACCATTATGGAGCCAACACTAGCTTGCAGATTGCCTTGTTGACACATTGGATCCGTGGCTTCGTGGTATTAGCGCCACACACTAACCCTACTATCTCTTACCAACTGACATCGGAACCCATCTGACCAAGGCACGGTTTTCCAGTCGTCTAGAGTCCAATCGATATGGTCACGAGCTCGGGAGAGCTACTTGCAGGCAATGTCGTGCTGTTAGGAAAGGCACTCGAGTTGGTCTTCTGATGCCATAGCCAATTAAAGGCAAATTTCGCCGAACTGTCGAACGTATATGTTTGTCGTACGTCACACATTGATTTCTGCGGTTATTTCACGCAGTGATGCTTCTCTGTTACCACTAACATCTCTACGCACACGGCGCTGCCATCGGTCATTAAGTGAAGGCCGTCGGCCATAGTGTTGTCCGTATGGAGAGATTTTAACTGAAATTAGATATTATCGGTACACTTGATACTACTGTATAGATCTTTGGATATTGAATTCCCTAACGATTTCCGAAATGGAATGACCTATGCATCTAGCTACAATTTCCATTCCACGTTCAAAATCTGTGATTTCCTGTCGGGCGGCCATAATTACGTGAGAAACCTTTTCACGTGACTCATTTCAGTACAAATGAAAGTTCTGCCAATGCACTGCCCTTTTATATCTTTTGTTCGCGATATTACTGTCATCTACATATTGGCATATTGCTATCCCATGATTTCACCTCAATGTACTTTTCAGTGTACTTGGCCCGTCATAGCACCTTTCCAATGCCATCAGAAAAATGGATTTTTGATTGAACAGAAAGGCAAGAATGCACTACGGCCTCACTTGTAGGTCGAAAACAAACCTTTGATCTAATCCACTTTTATTTCATCGCTGTTACTTCTAAGTATTGTAATCGCACTCCCTAAGACGTCAAATTTTCGACAGAAAAACTCTACCCCGCCCTGGTATCAAAAATGTCTGTCTGTCAACGCTAAACTCTTCAGTCGACTTTCTCCAAAATCGATATTCCCCGACTGGTTTAAATTAATTCAAAATCCTCTGAGTTTGAAATGGATATTTTGATGTTTGACGGTACCTTGCATGAAGCTTCAACATTTTGAAAACTTTTCTCAAAAATGGCTCCAATTTTTGAACGTGAACTTTGTCCACGGTTGCGTACAAGACGCTTAAGAGAATGGTGCAGCTCTTGTTTTTATTAAAATCTCCAATTTTCTGAAAATTTGCAAAAGTTCTTTTTTCGGCGTGTTCCTTCAACAATAATATTGAAGATAAGATTTTTCCCGAATGAAATCTTTTCTTAAAGAAAGATCTTGAAATAAGAGTAAGTGTAATTTTCGGAAAATATGAATAGTTTTCCGTAATTTTGCGAGATACATAAGCAATTTTTAAAATTTTTAATACAATTATTTTTCAAATTTTTTTTTTTAAATTTTCTTCTCGTACTTATAAAAAACGTAAAAGAAGTAGTGCTACCCTCATTTTTATTGCAAAATTTTAGTATTTAAAAATTAAAAATTGAAGATTTGGGTTTTTGCTTTAAACCAAATTTGTTCTAAAAAATCAGCAGTTTTAAAAAGTCCATGTACAAGTTTTTGAAAAAGCTAGTATTTTGTGTGTAGTTTTGGTTAGAAATAATTTAAATTTATAAAAAACATTCACTCAAAACCTCGTCAATTTGTATCTTCAATTTTTTCCATGCATGGAAGAATGAAGCAGGTCTCATTTTTGTTGGACTCTCTTATTCGAAAAAAAAGCAAACGTATGATATACACATGTACTCCAGTAACTACGTACTGATTTAATTGAAAGTCGAACACTGCAAACAACACTTTCTCAAAAAGTTTCCACTTTTTCTTAATCCTTTTGCTCATGTTCGATTAATAATGGAATTTAAGACCAATTTTCATTAAAATCTCTGAAATTTCCAAAAATTCAAAATTTACATTCTTTCGACACACTAACAACTCCATTACTGAATATAGCAATTTATTTCTTAATGTAAAAATTCCTCAATATTATTTTAATCATCGCTAGTAATTTTGTTTCAAATTTAACTCTGAAACAATTTTGAGTTAAATCGTAAGAATTGTATTCCCACACACACGTGATTATATATACTACTCTAGAGAAAGAACACAATTTTCGGTATCAGGAACGCACGAAACCTGATTTTTTGTCAAAATTCCATACTTTTTCTTGTAGAATTACATACATTTCTGAATATTGAGAACACGTGAAAATATAAATAAAAATCTCGTTTCATATCATCAAACATTTCTCTTGCGAACACTGGTCCACAAAATAAATTCTGTAACAAGAACAAATCACACTGTTTCTGAAAGATAATTTGTCTCTCAATGCATCTCATTTTAGAATTTCTACATTGGCCTCAGTTTTCATGTGATGATTGTTTATGTAAATGTTTATGTCTCCTTAAGTATTACATGTATCTGAGAAAATGACACGTTTGGAGAAAATTCTATCGACCGACTAATCTCATCGGTAGTTTTCCGTAGTTTCTCCGCTCAACACGAAGCGAATGCCGGAGCAGTACCCTACCAAACGGGCCACGGAGAGCGCGTGACCCTCCTCCTTGTTCAATCCGCAACCCTTACACACACGCTTACACTAACATGCACTACACTACTACGTATACCTGGAGTCTGGTTGGGAGCTTAGAGCTTGACCCGACTGGAGCGATGCCACGCTGATGGGAGATACCTAGTTGGGGAAAATCCCCGCAAGCCTATGTAGGTCGGCACCGGATCTCGTCAGCCAGCGGAGGAAAATCACGGCCACCTCCCGCGATAAAACATGCAATACACTTACGGCACCAATGACTTTAATAGTTCAAGCGTCCGGAATTATTATCAGTCAATCAACAAAATAACACGTTCTAACAACAACAGATCTTGAAGTGTTCAGTAAAAAATACAACAACATAAAAGTTAAGAAAGCAGAAGAAACATTTCCGACATTTTTTTTCGTATTTCTTGCGAGACTTTGGCTCAGACCGTCTCTTCGTAAGCCTCCGGAGTAGTCGGAAAACATTGCATTACTCCAATTGTTTTCATAACGCTTCTCCATTTGAAAAAATATTGATGGAACCGTTCGCCATGTTCAACACGAACGGCGTCAAAGTTATTCTGGAAGAAGTCCAAATGATCATTCCAAAAATATATTTTAAGTAGCATGTTACATCCCATACGATGATTTGATCTTAATAGTTTACGTGCAATATTGCGATACTTCTCTGCCTTATGGTTGTCTAAAATGATTTTAAGACACTTGTGAAAGACAGCTATACCTTTCCCTCTAACACCACCGGTAGCGGTAGCTCAGTGCATAAACTGATGTCACTGCAGCGCCTCTGTTCTCGGTTCGAGTCCTGACGGCGGCAGGATTTTCGACACTAGCTTTTCAGTTAGGTCGAATTCAGTCGCTGTCTTGAGGAGAATTCTAGCGGCCGGCTGCTCTGATCGGTAGTTTTCCGTGGTTTCTCCGATCAACACCAGGCGAATGCCGGAGCAGTACCCTACCAAACGGGCCACGGACCGCGCGCGATCTTTCCTTCCTCTTCCTTGTCCTATCCTCTCCACTTACACTAACATGCCCTACACGATAACATATTCCGGGAGACCGGTCGGGAGTTTAGAGCTTGTCATGGCTGGGGCGGTGCCCCGCTGGTGGGAGAGTCCAGGTTAGGGGAAACTCCACTAGCCGACGGTAGGTCGGTGCCGGATCTCGCCATCCAGTGGGGGAAGATCACCGCCATCGCCCGAGAAAGAAGAACATGCACTACACTAACGGAACTAATGACCGAAGCTGTTGATGCGCCCGAAAAAATCAATCAATGTTTTCTAACACCACGTATCTAAATGAAATGTTCATTAGCCATTAATTTTTAATTTGCGGTCCTACAAACATTCCTCCTTTTACTTTTGCGTCAATGATCTTTGGGAACTTCTCTCGCAAATACATGAATCCACATGATGTTTTTTCCATGGGTCTCACAAAGTTTTCGACGAGACCCAATTTATTGCGCAGTGGAGGCAGGTACACATTTTGAGGTCAACATGAGGAGTGTTAACCACATTTCCCTGTCTAGGTAGTAGTTCAATCCGAGCAGACCATTTTTGCCCCGATAGTGATTTTTGTTGTCTGTGATGACCCCTCACATAGAAATGACCCCTCACCCGATCTGCATGCCGAGCAAAATGACTATTACCTTAGGATCTCCACATATATTTCATTTTCATTTCTTATATTTGATAAGTGTGAAGAGCAGTTTAAAGGTCGTACATGTCTCCTTCAGTTTAACTGCAAAAACAGTCGGAACAGATGGAAATTTGAACCCATTGTGGAGAAGTACTGCATTCATACCTTTCTTGGTACAATCTATGAATAAGTACCATTTAGATACATGGAAATCATGGTTAAGTGCCTACGTAATGGATTAGATATCATTACAAAAAACTATTCCACTTTTCTTGGAGAAATAATTTGAAAACACTACGTGGCGATCACGCGAAACACGCATCTTCGTACAGGGGGAAAGAAGATGGCATCCTTTTAGTCGCGAAATTCCAAGCTCAGACTATTGTTTCGACAAATTGAAATTACGATCGTTGAGATACTCTTGAAACAAAAATGGGGTTATTTGAATCAGAGGAGGCTTGAAATGTTTGCTTAGTATGGATACATCCTCGTCTTGTTTCTGAATATTCGTTACTCTAGGATTCAGCTTCATTCGCAGTCACATTCTCCAGGGGTAGTTTTACCGAAAATTCTTCACTGAGACACACGCTTCACAGTAGATGGTAAATGAGGATATTGTACAGTTTTCTTCGTTTTTTGAGGATATTCCAGCTATTTTTCTCAGACAGAAATAATAGTAAGTAATTTGTGTGATCCAATGGTTCCCTTTGGATCACACAAATCCTCCCAAATCACGGGAATAGCAAAGGGCATGTGTCGTGAACCTTTTAACCAGCATGTTAGGAGAGTAACATACAGCATATATGGAGGGACCATTCCTTTTCCTAGTGGCTAAAAAACACACGAAATAAAGTTTGTAACACTTCCTTATCAGAGGATTATGATTCGGTTTTTGCGATTTGAGAGTTATAATCACAAACTCATCACATCAAAATCAGATATAAGAAAACCAATTTGGGCTATTTACACAGTTACGGGCATTTCTTCTTCGGTATAAGTGAAAGCACAAAACTTCACAAATCTATAACAACAAACAGTCACATCCGAACCACTTTCCACGCTATCAGATCTCTCAATGGGCTGGGACGCAACCGGAAACAAGCCAGATTCTGTCTGTTCGAGCCTGACTTATCAGCAATGTGGACCCTTTTTCATTTCCTATAGGAAAATTTTCTGAATTCAGTATCATGTCAGGGAATTTCTTGTGTATATTTTCATTGTTCCTGAACAATTACATCAGCAGAATAAATAAATGGAACTACAGCAAAACAACGAATGTGCAGAGTTTTCAAGCATTTCTGTAAATAAGACCGTAGTAGCTTGTCACAAGAAAACTAAGCTCGATAGGAAAAAAACTGATTTCATACTCGGATTCAGCGTCCAAGTTTTAACTAAGGATACCATTTACATTATTTGTTAGGAATTTTCCTCAACTAGGTATATCCCAGAAATGTGGCACCGCCCCAGCCGGGACAAGCTCAAAGTTCGTGACTGGTCTCCCAGTTTGTGTGGCACTGTGGCGCATGAAGTGTAAGACTACATAAGTAAGAAGTGAGGATAAGGAAGAGTAAGGAAAGATCGCGTGCGGTCCGTTACCCGTTTCTTAAGGTACTGATCTGGCATTCACTCGATGTTGATTGGAGTAACCTCGGAAAAGTTCCGATCAGAGCGCCTGGCCACTGGAATTCTGCTCCAGACTGCGGCTGAACGCGACCTTGCAATGTAGCGTGTCGAATATCCTGCCATCGTCAGGACTCGAACCTAGGACCTCCGGATCAGAGGTACCATAGTGACATCAGTTGATGCCTTTAGCCACAGTTTTCGGTCTTAATTAATGGATAAGGGCCAAGAAAGTCGCTACCGTTCAGTCTAATAAATATTTTAGTGCACTATATCTATACTTACAGGTTTAAAATCTTATAATATGCTCTCCTCCTGTGTTGCTCAACAGTGTCACAATGTTTTATGCTTCTGCACAAAACAACATGTTAAAACCAAACACACGAGACCATAAAAAAAATTACATTAGAATAAACATCCCATTTACTTGTAATTCATTAAACCGTGTAACGTAAATACTTCATAGATGTACCAGGTTCCAGGGCACTGTTCCAAGGTGCTGCCAAGGAGAGATCTTCAAAAACTGAAAAAATTCTTGTAATTTTTAGGAAGTACGAATTATTACCTCAACAAAGAATATACTGTTGTAGATGCTTCTGTGACCGATGAATACACTGATTATTATAACAATGGTAACAGCATTGATTTATTCAGTAAGTGCAGATTAGTAGTGTGTTTGAAGTCGTAGGCTTCCGCGGCCAGAGTCATGTAAATGAACTTGACTATCCGTGTGACGCCGCGTCGAAGGCTGTGTTGCTGACGTTTCGACCAGTTTTCGTGGTCTTCGTCAGGGCTGGTCTGCGCTGGAGGAAGACCACGAAAAGATGGTCGAAAATTCGGCAACAGCCTTCGACGCGGCGTCACCGGGACAGCCAAGACCATTTAGTAGTGTGTTTGTTAACATCTGGCAAGCAACTCCAAAAATACTGTCGATGAATGTGGGGAAATAGAGCCCTGTAACAGCAAAAAATGACTTCTGAAATACTGAACCTTCTTCCTGAATACTGAATCTTCTTTCTTCTTCGTCACGTGACATCAAACGCGTGCTGCGTAAGCAGTAACGGAGTAAGAACGAGAATATAGTCTCAGCATTAGGAATGAGAAACTGCCGATTAACACAATCAAATCTTTGTATTTTCAATCAATAACCAAACGGATTCATTGCTTTTGTATTTTTACATTCTTCTTAGGTACCTAAGAAAAACATTAACATATTTTAGTTCATGGACATATGCTACTTATTTTTCGTTAATTTATACGAATATTCGAATTTTGTAATTTAGATGTTCATAAATATGAAGTACGGTAGTGTGTAAACTAAAACATTATTTTTTAGTTTGTTCCGTTGCTTACAAATTATGACATCCATATTTCATATTTCATGAGATTTATTTTGTTTGCTAAGTTATTTTTCATGTTGAAATCGTCCTTAAAATGTTTATCTCTTCCAAATCGGCTAATGCAAGGTTTTTGAGAAACATTTGTATAAAAAAATTATACATTTTCAGAAGCAAAACTTTATCGGTATGAATTCCATTTATTCATTCTTTAAATAAGAAATGTGTCATTTTCATGCCATTTCTTGGAATTGGTGTATTGGAAACGTATCAGAGCGGAAGAACATACATAACTTGATTTGCACACATACCGGGAGTGGTAGCTCAGTGCATCAACTGATGTCCCTGCAGCGCCTCCGACCGGAAGGTCCTAGGTTGAAATCCTGACGGCAGGATTTTCGACGCTAGCTTTTCAGCTAAGTCGAATTCAGCTGCTGTCTGGAGGAGAATTCTAGCGGCTGGGTGCTCTGGTCGGTAGTTTCCCGTGGTTTCTCCGATCAACACCAGGCGAATGCCGGAGCAGTACCCTAACAAACGGGCCACGGACCGCGCGCGATCTTTCCTTTCTCTCCCTTGTCCTATCCTCTCCCCTTACACACACTTATACTAACATGCACTACCCTACCACATACTCCGGGAGACCAGTCGGGAGCTTGTCCCGGCTGGGGCGGTGCCCGGGCGGTGGGAGAGTCCTGGTTAGGAGGAAACCCCACTAGCCGACGGTAGGTCGGCGCGGGATCTCGCCATCCAGCGGGGGAAGATTACCTCCATCCCCCCCGAAAAACATGCACGACACGTACGAAGCTAATGACCAAAGCAGTTGATGCGCCTGGAGACACGAAAAAATCAATCAATCAATTTTCTCATAAAAATATATTTGATAAGGCTAGGTCAGTATGGACAAGAGTTTTCTTTAATAAAAATGTTTTGTACAAGAAAAAACTTAAAAATTACCAAAAATTAAAGCAATTTCTCTGTGTTACGTTCGTCAATTTGAATAAAAGATATATGTATAAAATTATTCTCAGAACAGAGTGCACCTAAAAATACATGTATTATAATGTATTTTAAGAAGAATATACCAGCGGTATGATACAGCGATATCAAGATCAACAAAAGTGTCAACTCGCGTAACAAAACTTTTCTCTTCACAACCACTCACTTAAATATTGACTGTGGCATACTGTGGCCTACTGTAGAAACTGGCAAGACGGTGGCCTGAAAACTTAAGAGAAAAATGTCAAGATGAACTTCACTAAAGATAATTATATAAATGATACTTGAATTATTCGAAAAATAAATTAGAATTCGCATTAATTTCCCATGACATATGTTTCAAAACGGTATGCCTAGTCGAGCTCTGTATTAAACCGCTCCCCTAACGACGCTTAACATTGTACTTCTACGGCACGGAAACTTCGGAAGAAATCCCTTAAACCTACGGCAACTCCGAAAGTCCACGTTCATTATGCGACTTTAAAAGAATCACATGTAAACCTCACTTCCTTTCAAACTATCTATATAAACAAAAATGAATATCCGAAATGTATGTACCTGCATAATTTGCGAACGACTTCACCAAATTGGTTAATTATTGTGTGTGTGTGTGTGTGTGTGTGTGTGTGTGTGTGTGTTTTTGGTGTTTGTTATTTTCAGGACAAGGTTTGTATAAAGAACATTTTTAAAAAATCGAACAGAAAATTTTTTTAAATTTTATAATATGAAAAGTGAGTGAATGAATGACACAGAAGACTGAGAGATCTTCACTATATTAACAAAACATTGACAGATTGACGTCCATTTGTTCAGCCAGCAGTTGATAACTTCAAAAATATTGACAGTATTGTGACATAACAATATGTGGGACATTGTATTGCGTCACATTTATTGTTAAAAGGGTGAATGGTAAGGATAGACATATGCAAATATGGCGGCATAGCAACGGTAGACGAGTTGTCGTCAAGGTCAACAAACTTCATTGCTTTGAACCACGGGGCGCGGCTAGTTGATAAATTAAACTGTTTGGGGATTGGCCGAGAAAGCAATGACAGTCTGGGGCCGGCAAGTTGAATTTGTAAGTAATTGAGGGATTGGCTAGGCATGGAATTTTTTCTGACAAGAAACAGTAGAAAGATGGACCGAGTTTTGAAGGGCTGAAAGAGAGGAATATGGATTCATTCTGACTTATGCCGTGGTGCTGTGCGGATCGTGTGTAGACAATTGATGTTGAGAGTTTGGGAGTTGTGAACATTCATTTGAAGCGTATGATTGTCGGACTTAGAATATTGATGTAATGTGCGGAAATTGGAACTTGGAAATATTTCGAGTGCAGAGCTAGAATTGTGAACTTAGGTGAATTTGTCGGGAACAGGACTGGGAGTACTTGATGCAGATAATAGTTTGCTGAACTTTATTTTAAGCATACGCGTAAAAAGAACTGGGAACTTTTAAAAGGAGAATTAATTAAGTCTTATCAACTTATGAGGCGGTGAAGATCAGTGACTTGAATACACTTGTGCCAGAACGGAAGAAAAGAAGATGGTATTTGGACCTGGAGCCATCGACACCGGGAAAGATTGAAAATGGTTCTACGCGGCGACATCGGTCAAGAGCATGCGAAGACGGGTACTGCAATATAAGGTTTGAGACTGGTCATGACCGAAAGTGTCGTATTGTTACCAATGAAAATTGAATAAACTTACAAGTTTCTGTGAATAGAAAAGATGATTTTCATTTAGCCAATTCCAGCAAAAGAGTAGCTAGAAATGTATATTTCCTTTTCAGATTCCTCGGCCATTCTGTACAGATGCCAGATCGCATAATCGGCTATTAGCAGTCAATAGCGATTATTTCTTTTAAGACCCATCGACCCAGTTAGCCGGATATTAATTTAATGGAAATAGCAGTTGAAGATTAATTTAAATTTGGAACGGGTTACGTTGAATTAATATTAGCAGAGGAGATAATTAATTTAAAAATCAAATCAGACAGTTTGTTTCAGTATGGATAGATTGACATTAATTCATATACAATTACCGTTTCTTTTGCAACAGAAAATTGTATTCATATTTCATGTGTTTTGATGCGTGAACTAAGTTCCACGTGGGCTTCATTGTTGCTGAGCGTTTTCGTGCGACACGGACTGAGGCTGAGACAGCGGCGCGCGTAAGTAAGAGGGAGAGGGAGAGATACAGACAGAAAGATACAGAGAATGACGCAGGCAGAGAGAGAAAGAGAGAGAGACAATGGTCAGAGACCCAGAGAAAAAGGGAGAGAGTCAGAGAGGGACAGAGAGACAAAGAGAGAGAGACAAGAGGCATATAAGACAGATGAATAAGAGAAAGAGAGAAGAAAGAGAGACAAGAGAGAGAAGCAGAGAGAGAGGCAAGAGAAACAGGCCAGACAGAGACGCGGAGAGAGAAACAAGAGAGAAGAGAGATAGACACAGAGAGAGGGAGGAAACAAGAGACAGAGAAGAGGCAGAACAGAGGACCCAAGAGAAAAAGGACAGACATGGGCAGACAGAGACGCAGGGAGAAACAGACATAGGCAGACAGAGACGGAGACCGAGAAACAGAAGGCAGAGACAGAGGCAGACAGATTGATAGTGTCAGAGAGACTGAGACAGGGACGGAGGGAGAAAGACGGGGAGAGAAATAGAAAGGGAAGGACAAAGAGGGAGATGGAGGGCAGGACAAAGACTGCCGGGTTCTGTTAGTAGTAAATAAAACCTATAGATAAAATGTCAAAACTGTCCCCACTATTAAATAGAAAATCTTAATTAAAATTGAGTGTCAGCTTAAAATATTTAAATCTATAATTTTACCCACTTTGTCACATGCATTTCTTATTTGGGGAGACACAGCGCCCTTATCACTGGAAAAACTGCAGATAGTATAAAACAAAAGTCTCAGATAAACCATTCATGCCTTTTGGTTTTTATCCAGTTTTCAGATCCATGTTGGGTGTTAACTTTATCAAAAGTCACATCCCCGCGATTTCCGAAAGCTTTTATGCACCACTACATACTTCTCATTTAGCTAAGAAATTTAATCTATGGCGAAATGCTGTGCACCGTAATGCTCGGTCGAATAAACTCTAAATTTCCTAAAGATAAATTTCGCTTCTTAAATTCCAAGTGATAAATATAAGTCAAACTATAGCTCTAATATTAAAGTACATGAATATTAAATAAATATTAAGTCAAGTCTGTTCTAAATTAAACAATATCTGACAAACGGAGAAGCGTTGTAGAGCTCTAAAAGCCGAGGATGCCCGTATCTATTAGTGAAAATACTATTGTATCCCTTCGATTCTCTTTCTACAATACTTACGTGGTTTCTGTTGGTGGTCTTTCGTGATCAGAAACGTTTTATACAATAGTTTACACGCATTTGATGCATGCTATTGGGAATTATGAATTGAGAAAGTGATATTTATTTGCTTTATTTACAAAATCACACTAAATAAAGAGTAATATGTTTTCAGTAAAATAATCTAGCATATCCTCATAAGTGTCTATCTTACCAGCATGAGAATGTTTGAAACGTAGCTATCAAATCATAATAGACAGAAACCCGAAATTATCTCTCAGAAACCGCAACATAGTACTACACAACAGAAAAGGACACGTTTTCAGAATTATTCAATTGTGGCCTTTCTGACCCCAACTACATAAAAATCAAATTATTTCGAACAAAAAAAACAACTTTAAAAAAATGAAAAGTTGACAACATATGTAAAATTGGACATAAATAGCAAATCTAAAAGGAGAAGTTCATAGAAATAATTTTCAGTGTGTTGCAAAACATTGTTTGCTCCTGGGGTTAAAAACGCCCCCAATCAGAGTCTAAGGGTATTCAAGGCCTTGAAGACCACATGGTCAAACACGAAGCAAATGAATGAAAAAAGTGACTCATTCCCCCTCCCACTAGCTATGCACCACCCAACTGTTTCAGTTGTCGATTCCGCCAGCGGTCTCTTTACACGTTTATGGCAGTGGGATCTTAACGTGAGCAGTACATGGAGAGCGCGCTTCTGCACAAATTCCTCACAACTTGAGATGGAGGATGAGATTGTAGCAAGTAGATGTGTCTGTTGATAATGAGGGAATTTTGTCACATAATCACCAGTTTTTAAAAAACTGTGATAATCAAAAATGCGTTTGCCTTTTATTACAAATGTCAAGATTTTATTTCACTCTCCAACTGAGTTTTTCATAACAATTGGAGAACATTCTCTCAGAATACTGTCATGTGAACTAACGAGAATCTATTTAAATTTCTTTTGAGTGAGAAATGCGATGTTCGAAATCATCAGCGGCTGTTTCTTTACCTCTTGACTGGCGCAAAGAAATAATACAAGTCTAGAAAAATGTAGATCGTTTTAGAAAGCGTTAAAACAATTTTGAAATCTTATTTCTCCAAGTAGTAGAAAGTGTACTTATTGTTTTCACTCAAGAAGATAGATAAAACGATAGATAAAACTTAAACGTATTTTTCGTATGTTTTTATCATTAAGCTTGTATGTATCTGAACGAAAATTTAACATTTCATAATGTCAAAAGTAACGCGTGTAAAAAGACACTAAATTTCACCATCTAAAACTCTTGTAGCGTAAAGACTTGCCATTTACGGGGGTTACCGACAAGTCGCAGCAACTGCATGTTGACTCAATAATGTAAATCAGGCAAGAACTATAAAATAACGGTCACGTTAATTGGATCTTCAACAACCCAGAGATCTGTAACTTATTTCGAAAACAATATCGAAGAAGAAACATCAATAGTTACTTGAAATATATTTATATCTGGCAATTGACCTGTTTATATGTGATATACTCCATCTGACACATGAAAATAATGGTCAAGCCATTAGGCATGACATGAGAAGAGTCGTTGTGAGGATGACAGTACTAGGTGTTTACTATTCATTGGCGGAGTGCAATGGATTCTTTGTGAGACTACCTCGAAGGTCTAGAGAAGCCAAATGAATCCGTACGTATATACACTTTTGGCTTGTACCACTTATTTTGGCTATTTTTACCCTGTTGCATGTCATTTTGTTAATAGATATTTACTTATCATCTCAGCAACCTGATACTCAGAATCTCATGAATAACATCCAAAGAGGAAGGCTTCAGTGTTGTTCAAAATTCATTCAATAAACGTTAGCGTACATTGTATTTTTCAAACTCCAACATACCTGGTCCCACATATGTACCTTATCGTAGAAAGACATAGTTGTATGTCTTTACGGTAATTCTTCGGTAACCTACATTGCCCTACATGTGCGTCTTCGCCCCGATGGGCACCACCTCGCCCAGCGCTCGCCCTTCAGAGCACTTGGTATTTAGCGAGGTCGCGAGAGGCAGGAGCACTAACGGCCAGCGGCGACTGAAACCTTTGTTTTTTCTGCCTATGATTCCCTGCACCTTACTCTATGAGGTATGATGGTGACAATTTAATGAGTATATGATACTGGTGAAGATGGAATAAGGGGTGGTGGACGTACGGCTGTGTTAAACTGGAAGATCCTCCCACGAACGCGCTCCGCCCATCCCGAGTGGACGGGGCTTTGGCTACGCAGCTGAGCGCAAATCCGTTGCTCGCCCACCTGCAAACTCCGCAGCCTCCGCAGTCTGCTCTGTGCGAGCGCGCAGGGCGAGCGCGAGCCGCGAGGCGGCGGCGGCGGCGGCGTCGAGGCCCGCGCGCGGGGGCACAACAAAAGATGAAGCAATAAATAATAAAGGCCGGCGAATGGCGGCCGCGGAGCCGCGGAGCGCGGCCAGCGCCCGGAGGACCACCCAGAACAGGGCGGCGCGGCGCGGAGCGGCGCGCGTGGCGTGGCGTGGCGTGGCGCGCTCCGCCCGCCCTGCTCCTCCCACCCGCCGCCCCGCCCCGCCCCCGCGCCACTCCGCTCCGCTCAGCCCAGCGCTGCCCGCATACCACGCGGCGGCCAGCGAGGCGGGCGCCGGCGAGGCGCCGCGCTCGGGGACGGACAGCCGTTCCAGCTGGACGAAACTTTTAAGTGGCGCCACGAAGATTTGAACAGAGCCTTTTAATAAAGAACTTTTAATTAATCTCCCAAAAATGTTCTAAATATTTCATTAAATAATGCGATGCCCGAATATACCGTTACGTCATGTCAACTAATGTTAGATTATAATGTAAACTGTGGGCAGATTGATCTGTTCACTGTCTTATATTTTATATTAAGTTGCGACATTCTATAACTATTCATGTTTAACATTTTTTCGGTACGTATTTCATATTTAAGAAATATGTACAACCCTAAAACCCTTACATCTAATATTGTTATTTTGTACTATTGATATCATTATACGTAATCTCTAAATGTTCTGTCAATAATTTCTGGAGAGTGTTAGTCAATATTCTGCAAAAGAATTAAAAAAACGGATTTACATTCATTATTCAATTATATAGACATATTGAATTCCCCATGTATTTTCCATTTTTGTACAATAACTTTTATTAGTAGAAAATTTCCAAAGAATTATTCTGAAAACTCCCAAATTTAAATATGGATATCTGACCCACGTAGTGTTCATTCAAGACATGACGACCCTTCGCCCGATCGCATCGGAATCGGGCCCACTGCGGTGGCCAGTGGGCGCCTGCCGCGCCGCGGCATCACGATCAAGCGGCGGGGGCGTGGCGGGGGCAGGGGCAGAGGCGGGGGCGGCGCTTCGGCGCGCCGAGGGGCGGGCCGAGGAGGAGGCGCCGAGCTGAAGGGGACGTCGACGGCGACGAAAAGCGGAACTGGCGCCGCCGAGGGGTCACAAGGCACAGCGCGGAGCGCGGAGCGGGCATGAGGAATGGAGCGGACTTGGGAACATGGAGGATGGGAGGAAGGGAGGGTATTCGAAACAACAAGAACACTCAAAGCGAGGGGGGTTTACTACAAAATGTGGGTTGGACAATTGCATGAACGGTGTGAATAGGATGGGTAAAGAAGGAGTATCTACATATTTTTTTGTTAATACGAGTGGATAAATTAAACGGAGCGTATTAGCACAGTGCACAGATAGTTTGTGCATGATTGACGAAGAAATATGAAGGCTGGATGTGTTGACTAAAAATGAGATGATGTCCACAGGGTAAAATCACATGTCTTGCTGCCAGGAATAAAATACACTGTGAGGTTTGGAGAAACGAGGGTGCTCAATGATTGAGAAGTTTAACTAGAAATGTGGCGAAGGTATTTTCATGACGACCACAAGCAAAAACGTTTTTCAGTGGGATGAACCCATGACTATGGTAGCAGTAACGTACGATCGCAGTTCAGTTCACCTGCGTTGGAGCACCGCAACCTCGCCTCCTTCCCCTCCCACCCGCAGCCCTAGGGCGCGCGGGCGTGTCGGCTCGCGGGCGTATCGTGCGCTTATTACAGCAGCCTCCAGCGGACAAGCTCCTCTCCTCGCCACCTCTTCCTCCGCCTCCTCACAGCGCCCTGCCGCGCCCTGCCCCCTCAGTCCTTCCCTCGTTCAGCTGCCCAACTTTACCCTTTCCGTCTTTCTGCCTGGACGGCGTCGCCTCCGCCTGCCTCCGCCCCGCCCACCGTCCCTGGCGCCGCCTCCACTGCCGCTGCGTCGCGTCGGCGCTGGGCGCCGGTGCACGAGCAGGGCAGGTGAACCTGGACGGCAGCTCGGCGCGCCGCAATTGCGTATAAAGCGTATGCATTTATTCACGGGGGCGGAGGCGGCGAGAGTTGTGGGATTCACTGGTTGCTTTATTCCGAAAGGGAGAACACTGCCTCTAGAGAGTGAGTGGTTAATGGGTACTGCATCGTAATCGGGAGGGACGCTGCTGGGCCGGGACGCAGTGCTGCTCGTGGGCTGACAAGTCGATTCCATCGTGTCTTCCAAGTGTAACCGCGAGCATGTCGGCTTAGGTCAGCCATGACTATTCAATTCGGGGCCATGCGCACTGCTTCATGCCTCAGAGGAATTTCTGCATCGATATTATTATGTGCTCTGCTTATGCAGCTTGTTTTCGGTGCAGGTACCGTCCCAACGCGATTACACGGTCGAATTTGCATTACACTTCTTCTTTTACTCCATACGTAATTTATGTTCATACATCACGTCATAAATTGTTCCGAATTACCCTCCCAAATTCTACACCAACAACTTATGTCTGGACGACATAAAATTCCCCATCGACTGGTAATAAGTCATTCTAGGAAAGTATGATTAATGCATTTGTTAATATGATTCATACATTATTCTGAAACGTGTGTATTTTAATGAAATGAAATAACACATTACAAAAACAGTTATTCTTAGATTTATTCTCAAAAACGTCTATCGGCGATTAATTATATCAAATAAATAAGTGGTGCTAGACCAGCAGATACTTTCAGACATATTTTGTAACTTTTCAACTTTCTAACATTCAGAGTTCAACTTAAGCTTGACCATCTTTAATTACCATATGACCATAAATAGTTCTAAAAGCAAATCTATCACTTTTGGCAGAGGTCACAATTACAGCGTAACAAATTACCGTTTAAGTAACGACATTATTCCGAGAGTTTCTTCGTGTAAGTACCTAGGTATCCATTTCGATAGTAATTAAGCTGGAAAAATCACGTAGATTTTGTTGTAGGAAAGCGTGGAGATCTCTTCATTTTGTAATGCGTATCTTAAAAAAGAGTACAGTAAACGCGAAGGAAATTGCTTACTTGTCGCTTGTTCGTCCGATAATGGAATATGGAGCAATTTGTTGGGATCCGCACAAAATTATGCAGTGTAAGAATTTGGAAAGGATTCAGCGTAGAGCAGCTAAATTTACTTTCAGGGACAAGAAAAGGATAGGTGGGATTCACTCGAAAACAGGCGAACATTGGCAAGACTTTGCGCCTTGTATAAAGCTTATAGCGGTCATCCAGCTTGGAAAGAAATTAAACGGCGGCTAAATTTTCCTACGTACATCGGTAGAGGTGATCACAGGCACAAAATAAATTTAAGACCGCAGAGAACGGATGTCGGAAATTTTCTTTACAAATAGAACGATAAGAGATTGGAATAGATTGCCTGCAAAACCTTAGAACCCTTTCCTCGAAGCGTTCAACAATTTAGGAAAGTAATTTAGGGCATTTCTAAGTTTGAGGTAGTTAACTAGGAATATTAAGTTATACAGTGAAGTGAAGTGAAGTGAAGTGAAGTGAAGTGTTGTGCAGTGTAGAGCAGAGAAATAATGAAGGTGTTTTTTAGTGTAATAGTGAAGTGAAATGAAGTGAAGTGTAGGCAAGTGCAGTGCGGTCTTCATTGTTTAAGCACTCAGTGCTGTATTAGATTGACGTTTCTTTTATCTTTTAGGTAATTTAATGTTTGTTTTAATTACATTTTATATTATTATTATTATTTTAGCATTATTATCAACATTATTATGTTATTTGCATGAAAATTAATATCTTACTTATGTAATTAACTGCCACCGGTTACACCCAATTGCAGTTTAAATAAATTTTATCTTTTATCTTATCTTAAATAAAAAATTTGGAGAGTTTTTTAAAAATATTGTAAGACGCTTTTACTTCCCGAAAAATACTACCTTTTTATTGATTTTTGTTTTATTTTTCAAAAATATACATACTTATTCAAAGATCCATTTTTCTAGGCCAGATTTCATAAGAGAAAAAAATCTTTCATTAATATTGTAGTTCTGAAATATCAACGTTTTGCAATTTTCGAAAATACAGATATTTCGCCGAAAATGGAACCTGCGTTATTTTTATCAACTTACTTTGCTCTACTCGCAAAAGCAATTTTAAAAAATGAAGCTTTTTTGAGAATTTTTTTAATTGCCTATATTTCACGCAAAATTACACGAAAACCATTAATATTTTCAAAAACGTATACATAACCGTTTTTAACACTTATACAGAAACCTATCTCGAGATTCCATACTTTGGAACATCAGTTTTGAGGGATCATGAATGTTTCTTGCCAAATTATTTTTAAAATTATTAGAATTCTCATAAATATTTTTGTGGAGAAAGCAATGAAAGAAAAACTTGAAGTCGCGTCTGAGTGGCAGTAGAATACAACAACGAAGATTAAAATTCTCCAATGAACTGTGCATGGGTAAGGTACTAGATATGAGTTTTAGAGAAGCTTCAGAATGATAACACTTTTGATGTTCTGTGTATTCAAGAAACAAACTTCAAAAGCAATTATGAGAAGATCAAAGGATAGAAGTTCCAATACAAGCAGAGTAACGTGTGTAAATGCAAGCTAAGGAGTTGCCATTTATGTGAACGAATCAATAGTCAGCGATGAAGAGCTAATAATAAGTAATTTGGAAGTAGTTGTTGTGAAGGTGTTCCTCGAAAATAAGTATTTTTGTGGATGTATACATCCTTATATACATTATAATTCTTTTTCCCGCATAAATAGCGATATAGAGCGATGTTGTGTTGGAAGTTAACAGGCCTCTTATCTTGGTTTCTACTACATTTAAAATTGTAAAATATACGAGGAGATCATTCACTTAAGTGCTTTAGATATATTAGTGTCTGCAATGGCTAAAATTTTAATTCTATTTATATTTAGGTGTGCATATGTGAATTATTTTCTAGTAGTATTTGTCCTTTTCTAACTCATCATTATTACAATTTCTTATTTATATTTAGGTGTGCATATGTAATTGCAACTGAATATTATTATAACTGTTTAAATATTTGCTTAGAGATTACTATAATTGTTTATTTGTATTATGTTAGTAGTAGATTGTATATTTAAATGATTTCTTTCTTCCCCAACTCATCACTTCCGATACTTTTTATAACTGGCATTATACGAGTATGTGATAGGTAAAGAGCCAGCTGATATTTCCTGTACCAATAAGGTCGCTAATAGCCCAGAGAGGTTAATGCGGCCGTACTTTTAAATAAATTATAAAATTTGATGATTTAGTATAAATTTATATTAAAATATTCAAATCTCAACCAAAAAACACTTAATTAAAGAATCATGAATCGCATCTGCAATGTCGATTTATTTTCCTCTCTTCCCGAGCTGTGGAATCAAGTCGAAGGTCAAATCGTCAAATAGTAAAGTAGAATCTCAAAATATTTCTGTTGGTATATTAGTATCTAATAATATATAATTCCTCTAAAATTTTCCTTGCAATCATGTATTTTGAAAAAAGAGAGCATCTTCTCGTAACTTGAATTTGAAAATTTACGTATAAATAAACACACTCATCAAACTTCATATATTCAATAAAATAAATGTTTCGGACAGCTACTTTTTAAAATCTGATTTTTAATTCTCTTTGGCGTGACATAGAAACCTTTACGTTATATGTAACAATTTTATTAAAGCTGTATTTAAGGAAATTATATGTAATAAGCTAAAACACCAACAGGCAATGCAATGGAGGTTCATTCACATTTTGACATGCTCAGGCATTGGTGATGTGTGAGTATTGAGGTGTCTCTGAGCTTGTTAGCACGAATATCACTAGTGATGTAATTCCTACCTTTGTGTTTAGATGTGTCCTGTGTAAGCTGTGTTTTAATGTTTGGACCATGTCAAGAAAGCCTGTAAGTCATGCAGATAATTTCTACTGAACTTGTGGTGAGCTCACTTGAAAGACTCACTTGTCAGAGGCGAAATTTAACTTCACTTGCGAAAACGTGTTATCAAAGTTACTTTGAATCAAATCAAATTAGGTGATTTTGAAAAAAGCTTGGCCCCAAATATATGTTATGTGTATTGAGAATATTATCTTGATAGGAAAATGGTACACATCATACGCCATTTGCAATTCCTATAAATTGGAGGGAATGGAAGAATCATCTAAGTGACTCTTATTTCTGCTTGATAAATATTAAAATATTCTCGTAACCATTGCCAGAAAAATGTTTATCGATTTAGTTAATTATTAAAAATGTATTTATCTACAATGCATTTTAAATTAGGAGCAATGAAAAATTTCGTAAAAGCTACTGATAAACTTTCTGATGGATTCTTGTAATTGACATTGAAATTTCTCAAAGTAAGTGATGCTAAATTAAAAGATGGGATTTTTCAGGCCCACAAATGTGGTCATTATTGGCATTAACATTTTATAGAACTGTTAAATCCACTTGAAAAAGCAGCCAGGCAGTCTTTCAAAAAGTTATATTGAAATTTCCGTGGAAACTATAAAGCAAAAAACTATCGGACATAGTCGCTGATCTTCTGCATTCTTAAAACTATTGGATGTATCATGTCTTTCAAAATTCACTCCTTCGACTCTGACTGAGACTCCTCCCGGAGAATCTTGGGGCTGTCAGCAATGACGACGGTGAGCGTTTTCATCAGTACATTTCTACAATGAAAATGAGGTACTAATGCAAATGTAGTTCTATAACATGTTGCCTGACTATTGTTGGACCAAGAAGAGAGATGTTCCAGATACAAAATATGCCCGTAAATCATCATTACCACTTACCACCATTATCAACAGTGAATAGGAATGTAAGTCATGTCGAGTAGTTTACCGTTTAGAGTTGGATAACTAGTTACTGATTTTATTAAAAAAACATAAAAAGCTCAAATGAATATCGCATAAAACTCCTGCCTGATGGGTAAAAACTGAAACGATATTTGAATTCTGTATGAAAAAGAAATTTCTCGGAATGCTAAGATTTTCTAATCTTGTGGCATTTGCTTAGTGACAATTACCAAATCGAGGTAATTGATGATTATATTATGACTTGCAGTTTTCCTTATTTTAGGTGGCATCTATTTTTGTCATTTAATCTTTTCCTCCCTTTTTGAATAGCAACACGGTGATATTTTACTTTGAGAATGACTGTAATGATTGCTTGTGCTGTTTCTCAAAGGTCATTTTAGCATCAGTTATTTCCGTTTCCAATTGTATTTGCATTCTTTATTTCCTTCTCATTTTGCCATTTCCTCTTCACAGTCCAAATCTGTGTCAGAAATGCAAATTTCTTCTCTAATTCATCGTCGCTCTCCAGCAACCACTGCTAAATCATCTCAGCATTTTTATTACTGACTTCTATCTTCTCGTCTTTGAAAGATTTCATTTACCACTTCACGTCAATGAAGAATCAATAATGCCGCCTAAAATTTAAAAAACTTATTGGGCTACAAAGCTTATACTTTCTCGCATCATATCTAACTGCTCCGCTATATTATACTTCTACATAAACTTGCAAAGGTGATTTCAACCAGCAACACGTCATACGCAGTTTTTAATTGTGTTTTTTGACGTAAAATAAAATTTTAAAAAATTAAAATACACACTTTATTCCCACTTCGCGACCCGAACTCAGATTCTCAGAACTAATTTGCAGACACCCATATCACTACGCCACAGAAGCGTTGTACGACAAGAACCTTCGTAAAATCTAGAAGTAATAATATTTGAAACCGTTAGGGATACCACGGTAAAAGAAAAATTAAGTTCGTCCCATGGGTAGTGTATATTCCAGGTGTATGCATAAGTCTTTTTCGGTTTCACTAAGATATGGCTCCATAAAACAGTACGCAGAGTATGAATTGGACACTACGCCAGTTTGTTCCTCTGATATTCACCTATCAACACACCAAAGTTGAGTCCGGCAAACTCTTGCCTCTTTGTTGCATCGTTCAGTGATCATTTTGACGTTTGTGTCTGAAAAAGAACATTGCTTTTCATATTTAATCAAAAGAAAACGGATGTGGAAAGTCATCTTTCGCTGATAGAAACATTTAGTGAACACGCTCCAGCGATTAGAATGTGTGATACATGGTTTCGACAATTTAAACGTGGATATCTTAATGTGAAAGACAGTGCGCGCTCTGGACACAACACAAATTCAACAGCAATTGGCAAAAGCATTAAATGTGTCACAAGAAACAATTAGCAGACGTTTGCGAGAAATGGGGAAGATCAATTAACTCGGTTAATGGGTCCGAAATGATTTGAAAGAACGGCAAATGAATGACGATGCGCCGCTTCACACAGCAAAACCAGTGAAAGACGCCTTGAAATCGCTTGGATGGGACATCTTTTCTCACGTGCTGTACTCCCCTGCTCTACGTGCTGGCGTCAACTGACTGTCACCTCTTAGCATCAATATGGTACACTCTATAAATAGAGCAGCACTTCAACAATTTCGAAGAAGTTGAAAAATGGCTTAACAAATGGTTTGCTGTAAAATAAAAACCATTTCCCCGCTAAAATAAAACTAATATAAATTCACAGAACTGTTGCAGTCATTTTCCATGTATATTTTATTGAAGGTAAATTAAAGGCGGGAAAATTGTTTTTATTTTTTTATTGCAGCCCAGTAGTAAAAAACCTTAAAAATATCACAATCATTTGTGTTTGAAGAGGAACATTCGAAATTTTTTTCAAGTCTGTTCCATGTTTTTAAGACCGGGTAAAAATTATTTTTGTTATTTAAAAAAAATTGTGTTTGAATTTGGGTCTGAGCAAATATGGAAAAAATATTTTTCTGATAGTATAAATTGTCTTAGTGTTAAGTTACCGAAAAAAACAAAAAACACGTTTTTGGCAGAAGATGGGGCTAAGAAACCTTTCCAAAATATTATTTTTATATTCGAATTATTATGTAACCACTCAAATGTCATTTGGTTTGGGAGAACTTTTTACCATCTTAACTAGGGGTACCTTTTCGTACGGGATTTTGAGAAAATAATTTTTTAGTAATTGAATACTTTTCAGACACCAATTAAGCAAAATCAGCTCGTTCTTTCAAAGAATTGTGCATGACCTTTTTTAACGAGCTGATTTATTACAACAGACTTTGTTTAAAGCAAAAATCTCTACCTCTAATTTTGTAGTTTTGAAACGTTCACTTTTTAGAATTTTCGAAAGAATAGAAACAAACCAAAAATGGAACTAGAACCTATTTTCCGCCTTTTTATAGTATATGAGCAGAAAATTTAAATCAAAAATTTTTAGCAGTTCTTGAGAACATTTTTTTAGAATTTATAGACATTTCAGACAACAATTAAGCAAAATCAGCTCATTCTTTGAAAAGAATTGTACAAGTTTTTTTCATGAAGAGCCGATTTTCTACAACTATCACTTCACTCTTATTTTCGAAAAATTGAACATGAACTTATTTAAAGACCTGTCCTTAAGAAAAAATATCTATAAATTTCATTAAGGAAAATTATCTATGTTTCAATATTATTGTTGTAAGAAGATATCCCCAAAATATTGCACTTTTTCAATTTTCAAAAATCTAAGATTTCAACGATCATGAGATCACCACCATTCTTTATGCGTTCTTTATGCTATCCGAAGACAAAGTTCGATCAAAAAAATTGGTGTCGTTTTGAGAAAATGTTGGAACTGTTTTTGAGGCGCCATGCGAAATACCCACAAAAATCAAAGTATCCAAAACTTTAAATCCACTATTGAAACTCCGAAAAACACGAGTTTATTCTGATCAATTGGGGAATATCAATTTTGAAGAAAATCGGCTGAACGGATAAGGCACTGACGTTGATCTCCGAAGGACGGACAGACGTTTTGACGTCATTCGAATTTTCGTTATCAACAACCAACAAAACAGATTCTGACCACTCCACGTGTTAGAGGATATTTTTTATAAAATTAGCAACAAGATTTATATCCTTTTTCGTTACCAGAGCCCGTCAATGAAAGATTTTCGGGTGAAAATTCGACGTTTTCCAGTGCACGAGTACATAGCTTTCTCTTCTTACGAAGAACTTCGTAAGGTGAAAAAGTAAAAAAACATTCTCCAAGAAACTAAAATACTTTTCTGTGATTCCACACTATCTGTGATACCATACTTGCAATAACAACAGAGGTTGAGCATGTCTCCGATTAAGGTTAAAATCTGTCTTTGAAGAACAAATTCCATTTAAGGCCAACATCTATCTTCAGTGTTGAAGCTGTATGAAGCTACAGCTAACGAAAAAAATCGAAATTTCACAATTTACAAAAACTCGAAGAGTTCAAGGAAAATGAGCTCGTTTTTTTAAGTGTTCGTTGCTCTATCAGAAGAAAAACATACGCAAAAAATTTGAAGACAATTTTGAGAAAATGTTGAAATTGTGAATAAAGCCCAAATCCAAATATCCTTTTTGAGTAACATTTGTATCGAGTACTTCCGGATCGCGGGAGAATTTTGGAGAAAATCGTCTCTTTCAGAAGCTGCAGTTGACCTTAAACCCGCAGATGGACAAAAGGAGAGACAGAAACAGACCGATAGACGGAAAGATATCGAGAGGCAGTCAGAGGGAGAGAAACGGACAGAACAAAACAATTTTAGAGGCATAATAATATTTTTGAAAGAACATGCGTAGCAAGAATGAGAACGCCAAAATACTCATAAGGTCCGTCAAAGGAGAAGTTAGGAGTTACAATAAAGTACGTGGGTATGACAGCGAAAATTCTTTAGAACTAGGACGTAATCTTGTTAAAAAATGTAAGAACTCAAATCATGGTAAGTCCAACAATCTAATTTATATATTGAAGTTTAACAATTACTTCATATTGGTAGACTAGTGTGTATAAAACACAAAATACTCGTATTAATACCTCCAAGGTATCTCTTCATTGAATTGAATGTTGTAGCTGATAGCAGCTATGCAATTCTTGGACGAAATGCCATAATTAAAAAAAATAGTTCATCACAGCTCTACCTACTTCTCAGTGATAGAGTAATTGTGTACACACTGCTATAACGTCTTTCCGCACTACTATATTCTTGCTGCATACACTTCATACAACATTCTACAACCTCCTACATCCTACAATCTCATAAGTCCTACATACACTACTACATTCTGCATCCTAGAATTACATTTCTACGCACTGCTATCACATTTTTCCTTGAAATTTGAGTTTTCAGAAAGGCAGTGAAGTTTTATAGTCTTATCGCCGGACACTTTTAGGGACATCTTAACTCGATTACGAACAACGTAAGAGGCTGAATTTGTTCGTATGGCGGCTCGAGTCATAATGCTAAACAATAATTCTGCTTGCGTATCAAAATATTGTCTGCCCATTTTGTTGTACATTGAACTGCATTTTAACTTTTCGTCTGTCAGTCTTCACAAACCGATGTTTCACTAGTGGAATTATTTTTGTATTTAATTGTAATGTTACTTTATGGCTCAGCCCTTCAAACAGTATAACACTACGTTCTTTGCGAACTTAATTCCACTAAAAATACTATTTATGTCTTTCAAATTGCGTACATTTGAGCCCTTGGCAACCATGATAGTTATAAAACAATGGAACATGTGAAAAGTAGGTCCCTGGCCTCCTCACATCGCCTCGGTTGCTTAAATTGCCGCTCGCGAATAAAAAATCACTTTAATCTCGTGCGCTGAAAAGTTATATTCGTAAACAAAAAGATTTTGTAATTTGCTCTCGAAGGGAACAAATTCCGTTTTTCACCAGTTATTTGGTTGGATGTGAAAAGAAACTCGCTTGGAAAGAACTAGAAACAGAAGCCCGAACTGCAAGGGAATAGCATGTTAGGAGGGTGGAGATCAGGCTCAAAAGAGAAATATACGCAACCAATTTTTTGTAAAGTTGTAAATTTGTATGTAAAGGAAAAGTGTAGGAAAGGTAATGAAAAGAAGTTACACAAGAAAAATTTTTAATAATTTTTGCCTCACAAATCACGTGAAATTTCTATCGTTGCAGCACTTCCCATCATTCCCACAAGAACCGATACCAGGATATCGTGTGACTTGTAAATGGCATTGTTTCCAAACGAAGCGCGATGATCGGAGAGCTCCCCGACCCCTAGGGACGCGCCAAGAAGAACAGGGCAATATGACAGGCGCGTCATTGCTCGGGACACGGGCCCGGGCGCGGCCGGCGACAGGCCAGAACAGAGGAGCCGGCGCCGCGGGGGCGTGGGATCGCGGCCGCGGGCGCCGCGCCGGCGCTGCGCCGCAGGGGGCCGCCCGGGGCAGGTAGCGCCCGTCCCACGCATCGCCCGCGACGCGGCGGACACGGGGTGACGCGGGCGCCACGCCATCCGCCCGCCCTCCCCATCACCCGCTCCCCGGGCGCGTTGGGAACGCGCGGCCGCTGCCTGCGAGAGAGGGCGGGGTGGGCGGCGGCAGACGAGCTAGGATCGGTCACTATTGTAGCGTCGTGTCGCTAAAAACAGCGTGGGCACGTGGCGCGGTGTGCACCGGATTCGTAGACAAAGGCAGAGGCTATGAAGCACGGGGTTTTTTCTGACAGGGTGTGCGCATCGCTAGGGTGGAGGCAATGGAGGCGGCGGGCAGCGTCGCGAGGGCTATTTAAGGGCCGTGAGAACAATAGCTCTTCTTTCGTGGTCCTGGCAGCAGCGGTAGCGTAGGTCGTCCGTGAGAGGTGCGAACGTGGACGCGAGGAGTCGGAGTTATTGTCGTGACTAGTGAGACATGTAGTCGGTCTCGGGCAGGCGGTACTACGCACGGCGAAACATTAGGTAGTATGTTGCGGTGTGGTAGCCGTTGTAAATATCTCTCCTAGCAGTGGGGTCTATTTAGTTAGTTAATTGTATACAATGCATTGGTTATTTCTGACTACGGTCTAAATTGTGAATAAACCTGCTGTTATTACAACCCACTCTCGTCTGTGTACTGATTACACCCGTATGACGCCACACTATGTACATCCTCAGGACGAAAGAGGAAGGTCGTGGAATGACGGCCGAAACTTTGGCACCTGAGCCTTGGACGCCCGTCTCTTGGGCAGCCAAGTACGTTTTGGCGCCGCGGCGGAAGCCTACACTTCTGCTAGCTTGCATTGTGGTTTGCAACGAGATGTTTCAAAAGATGCTGTGGGAGAATCAGCCGTTGGTGGAGAGCGGCCCACAAGCATTCGGGATATACGACATTTTTAACAGCCCATTTGAAGTGTGTATTTCCAAAAAGACGTATCATCGTTTCCGTTTGTTTATTTTGCTGACCGGGAGATGTCGCATCTTAGGCATAGTTGCCAATATTTCGGCAGTCATACTGCGTTGGCGGTCCACACACGTACGAGATACAAGACAATTATGGCTGCTCAGTTTTATTTGCCTGTACCGAATAAACATGAGCGGCTTTGACAACAATCCGGTAGATATAATTGTCACGAACCAAATATGTTCTTATTTTCTTTGGAATCCACTTTAGTGAGTGTTCGCTAAACGTCTGTGCGCGTAAGCTTGTACCGAGTTGTTTTGTTCAAAATGTGACAGGGAAAGTGGGAAACATAGTAAACCCGAGCAGGTAAAAGGAATTAATTAAGGAGCGACGGAAGTTAAAGAGGCCCTAACTCTCATTCTATTGGTAGTGGGAAGCGATTTTTACGCGACTTTTGTAACATAACCAAAAGAAAACAACTTTATTTTCAGAAAGAGGTCCCTACTTTTTTATAACTGCTTCTTCACCCACCATTTCAACCGAAAATTCAACCATATCCTTTGAATCATAGATAAATACTGAGATTATACTTTGCAAAAGCCTAGGTTTCCGCTGCCGGAGTCATTATCTAGCTTGACTGTCTTCTAGGTAGGCTAGTTTCTAGGTACAGATCCAAAAGATTTCACCCTGAAAAAGGTCACAGAATGACGGCCGGAAAGTTACCATCTCTGCCTAGGACTCGCCATCCGCGGGCAGGAAAATTGATATTATACCTTACCTCGCTTCAGAATATTTAAATGTGATTTGAACCTCATCTCTCAGGTATACTCTAGCATGTTTTTCTAAATAAACAAAACGTTAGTAAACTTCAAAATTACCCGTAGAATGTCTTCCAATTCGCTTGTTGTACTACTGAGCACATGTGGGTTGCCCAGATTACTCACCATGTTTGAGGACTCTTGTCATCCGTTTTTATCTTACATGCTAGGATACCCCAGGAGCCTCACCGCGTTCGATTTGTAGAACTCCTCCACCTTAAGCTCTCACCGGTGAAGGATGTGATGTTTGGGCTCATGGTTGCGTCCTTCCCTCATCTCTGGGCGGCTGGCGCGCCGCGCGTGAAAAAAAATGTCTTGGCGCCCGAACGTTTTGTGCTTAGTGCCGCCAAAGGTTCTGTATCGATGTTCCACTACTTCTCGAATTTCCTTCGTTTTCCACGTCTCTGCTTCCATTCGTGCCCAACTCCTTGATGGGTCACGTTCTTCTGGGCATTGTTTACGACTGAAGCAAAGTTCTAGCGAAAGTGGAAAGTTTTGTGTCCAAGTTTGTTCAATGAAAATCTTTCTATAAATGCTCAATTTGTAATTGTGCTTATATTAATTAGGTTTTTTTTACTCAACTATCTCTGTCTCTCTCTCTCTCTCTCTCTCTCTTTCTTTCTCTCTGTCTCTATTGTAACAAAGCGTACTGTCAACATTTCTATCTATGTGTCAGTTAAAAAGTTGCCAAATTTAAAAGAACAAAATCTAAGAAACCTGCATCACTTCCAATGCGAGGAAATTAGTTAGATGTAAACATTACATATACAAGAAGACAATTCTCGTCAATGTTGCATAGATGCTCGATGTATGTATACGTTTAAACACTTTCAATAAATCTGTCATATTAACGTAATGACTATTCTGACTTTTCTGAAAAAAAAAGTTCAGTTTCTACAAGAGATACGTGCTTCAGATTAAAAAATATTGACTTATTTTCCTCTCCTTTTTCTCAGAGAGTGAAATAGATTTTTAGGTGACAAATTGTTTATTGTTACTCATAATTAATTATTTTTTGTTTCATTCGTACATATTGTACAAGAAATTTAAATTGTAATTTAATATAGTGTTTCTATTAATCTGCAATCTGCCATATAGATAAGATTTAAAAATGTAAGCTAAAAAAGGAGAATATGTGGGAACATCAGAGTTTAATGTTCAACAGAGAGGTTATTCTCGTTTCTTGAAGATATTCGAAAGAAAATTTAGGCCATAACTATATACTGACATTATTTCTTCTTGATTTCAATATATGTTTACAAAGTATCAAAGTTTTAGACAATCATTTATTTCAGTAATTGCAAACATTGTAACTCGTTTTGTTACATTATGTAACAAAACGAGTTACGAAACGTTGTGCAATTGCTGAAATAAATGATTGTCATAAAAAACTTTGGATACTTTTATTTATAAATATATATACTGACATTACAATAGATATTTACCGAATCGTTCGTATTGTTGAAAATACCGTTCACTTCTAGATATTTCAAGTAACACGGACGGTAACTCGCCAGTTTCTAATTGGCTCAAGGCCCACTATCCCCCCAAGGCTCTGCTCCTAGATTCCATCCCGCTTCATAAGTGATTCACCATTCAATTTCCGCCACCTCCGCAAACCGCGCCCTTCGCAGCGGCTAACTCGAGACCTCCGCCGTCGTTGGCACCGCGCCCGCTTGTGTTGCATCTTGCATCGGCACCCCTACGCGCCCGCTCGCCTCTTGGCCAACACTTCGTGTGTTATACTCGAATTTTTAAAACATTTAATGACAAAAAATGTACAGGTAAAAACATTCGTTAGTCATGAATTAATTTAAAAGTTTGGAAATATCTTTCTGTACGAAAAGTAATCTTGTGAAAAAATAAGCAAATAACAGTTTCAAAGCAGTTTGAAGTTACCCCAAAATTACGAAACTGTGTAATTTTCTTACCGTGAAATAGTGTTTTCGTACCGTGAAACAGAAATCAGCGAAAAACACAAATGTTGTATCATACACTCACTTTACCAACAACTATGTTTATACTAGTGTTTAATATTCAGTACTATTATCATTTGAAGATTTCATAATTTCGCTTCCATTCAAGGAGCATTCTACTGTACTTCAGAATAAATTCATTTTTATCGGTGGGATTTAATTTTTGGAGTTTTTCGGTTTCATCCATATTTCTCTGGCGCACATGAGGGTAGGGGCTGCAATTGCCGTATAAAATTATATCCAATTCATGTGATTTTTGTGACATTTGGTTTCACAATTGTTTCGTTCTGTACACATTTCCGAATTTGTCAATTCAGAAATTTGTGTTCTTTTAACATAGATAATAAATTTATTATATTTTTAATTAAAGGCCTTGGAAACCAAATTTTTAGATAGCTAGCATCAGTATAATATATGGAAATGCCGTAAAATTTGTTGTCAAACAAGAAGACCTTGTTTATAACTGCCTGTTATGTTATTAGAATAGTTCACGACATTCAGGATACTAGTATAATCGATACATCGCTTATAAATAAAAATAGTTTATCATTTTTCCCACTCTTATTCTGGAAATGAATATTTAATCTGAAAACCAGCTAGATTTTTCAAATTTCAAACGGCAGAAAACTTAGTAGAGTAGAACGAGCGCTGTACGGGCTCTAATCCCGGGGCTCGCCGGCGACCGCTCCAGGAGCTGTCGTTCAGCGCCGGTGTTTGGTTTTCGTCCTGCCAGTGGAAGGCAGCGGCCCGGGGGTTCCCCACCCTGCTCCGCGCCGGGGGCGCAGCCACGGGCCGCCAGGGGCAGCTCCGCCGCCACCGCCGCCCCCCGCGGCGCCCGGCACAACCCTCTGACAGGGGCCTTCTCGCAAAGTACACGCCTGTTTATTTATCTCCGGTCGGTAAGTAACGTGATAATCATTGCCGGCCCCTTCGGCAGGTAAACACAGCGCCGCGGGCTCCTGCGCAGCCCTCGCCGCCCTCGCCGCCCCCGCCTCGCCGCTCGCCGCCGCCCCGCCCGCCCTGCCCCTCCGGGCCTCGCCGCCCTCGCCGCCCTCGCCGCCCTCGCCGCCCTGCCCCCGCCGCCTCCCCGCCTGCCGCCTCGCCGCCCCCGCCGCCCTCGCCGCCCTCGCCGCCCTCCGCCGCCCTCGCCGCCCTCGCCGCCCTCGCCGCCCTCGCCGCCCTCGCCGCCCCGCCGCCCTCGCCGCCCTCGCCGCCCTCCTCGCCGCCTCGCTCGCCGCCCTCGCCGCCCTCGCCGCCCTCGCCGCCCTCGCCGCCCTCGCCCGCCCCCTCGCCGCCCCGCCGCCCCCCGCCGCCTCGCCGCCCGCCCTCGCCGCCCCGCCGCCCTCGCCGCCCCGCCGCCCTCGCCGCCCTCGCCGCCCCGCCGCCCTCGCCGCCCTCGCCGCCCTCGCCGCCCTCGCCGCCCTCGCCGCCTCGCCGCCTCGCCGCCTCGCCGCCCCCGCTGCCCCTCGCGCCTCGCCGCCCTCGCCGCCCTCGCCGCCTCGCCGCCCTCGCCGCCCTCGCCTGCCTGCCTCGCCGCCCTCGCGCCTCCCCCTCGCGACGGCGTGACGAGGCCTCGCGCCCTCGCTTCTCTGCCTCGCCCTTAGTCCTGCATGATGCGGGAATTCTGGAAGATCAGAGCGCGTATTTACATTATACTCAGATAGAATATTATAATCAATAAATTATAATATACAATAATAATTATATAATAATATAATATAATATATAATATAATATAATATATAAATAATATAATATATAATATATAATATAATATAATATATAATATATAATGTAATGTAATATAAAATAACTTATAGTATTAATATTTTAAAATGGCTTACCAGGACCTGGCAATAAGAGTTTTTCTGCCACAATATTCGCCTTTTACTGGTGCATGATTACGCAACTTTCTCTTCTTCTGAAGTAAGTGCGAGAAAGTATAATATATTTGGGGGGATCTAATGGGCTAATGGGATTGATGAATGATGGCTGTAATGAAAAATTCCTGATGTTGAAAGTTTCTCTGTTACTGGGCATTTCAGGTTCATTTCGTGTATAAGAATTATTACTTGCCACAACTTTAATATTAATATTCATGTTAAGGAACAATTGTTGGAATACATTTGTTGTTCATATTGTTGTCTGTGCTTCTTTATTTTGCAGGTTGCATTACATGAAAGTATTTCAATATTGTATTACTTAGAGGTTTTCTGGAAGAAGTTTTTAAGAAACGTGTATTCTGAGAAACTGTTGGAAGCAGTCCAGCCGTCCCATCGCCCGTTCGTTCGCCTGTCTGTCCTTCCGTCCGTTCACCTGTCCGTCCGTCTGTTCATCCTCCGCTCCTCGTCCGTCACCTGTCCTCCATGTGAGCCATGTTCTTCAGTCCGTCCGCCTGTCCTTGTCCGTCGGC
Organism: Teleogryllus oceanicus; assembly: GCA_964035755.1. Lineage (NCBI taxonomy): Eukaryota > Metazoa > Arthropoda > Insecta > Orthoptera > Gryllidae > Teleogryllus > Teleogryllus oceanicus. The sequence continues at coordinate 93,240,029 of CAXIVR010000005.1, read as the reverse complement.
CTGTCCTCTCGACCGTCCGCCAGTTCTTCTGTCCGTCGCTTGTCTCCTTCGTCCGTCGCTGTCCTGTGCCCTCTCTTCCGTCTGCTGTCCTTCCGTCCGTCAGTCCTTCCGTCGTCAGTCCTTCCGTCTGTCAGTCCTTCCGTCGTCAGTCCTTCCGTCCGTGTCTGTCGTCTCTTCCGTCCGTCAGTCCTTCCGTCCGTCAGTCCTTCCGTCCGTCCGTCAGTCCTTCCGTCCGTCAGTCCTTCCGTCCGTCGTCCTTCCGTCCGTCAGTCCTTCGTCCGTCGTCTTCCGTCTCAGTCCTTCCGTCGTCTCTTCCGTCCGTCAGTCCTTCCGTCCGTCAGTCCTTCCGTCCGTCAGTCCTTCCGTCCGTCAGTCCTTCCGTCCGTCAGTCCTTCCGTCCGTCAGTCCTTCCGTCCGTCAGTCCTTCCGTCCGTCCCCGTCCTTCCGTCCGTCTACCTGTTCTTTCGTCTGTCCGCCTATTCTCCTTCCGCCCGCCTGGCCCTCCGACCAGTAATAATGTAAACTTAAAAAACTGCTTAGTACTGCAGCAAAAGCATTTTAGTTTGTTTCTAATAATCAATTGCATAAATGATTTGATCTATCCACAACAGCCCAATTCATTTTCAACCTTTCCAAACCTTACTGCCGCAAGAAACAAGTTACAACTCTCCAGCCACCAGTGATTTCCGACTTCAAAAACCTACACCCAAAGGAAAATTCAATCTAGATTCCTCAAGGATAAATTCAGACCACCTTAATGACCCATTTTCTCTTCTAACCTAGTGGTTGTAAATCCTAACCCTGCACCATTCCTCCAAATCACCCCAGAAACATAATAGGCAAATTGAAATTGAGAACTCCAGAGGGAGTGGCCTCGCTCTTATTAAGACTAATGCCAAGTTAGCTAAATATTCTTAATATCAAAACTCTCTTGTCTAAATCGCCTTCAAAGAAAATTGTTTAGTACAAAAATGCAATTTGTGAAAATCATTGCAAAATACGACGTAGTGTTATTAAATAAATCGCATCTTCCAAACATTAAGGCAGGGAAGAGAGCTGTCTACTCCGCGATTATTAATGATTATGAACAAATTTAAAACCAGTGACAATTCAACAAGTGAAAAAATAAGATAAATAATATGAAAACAAAGATGAAGAATAAAGCAGATATGAAAGCAACGGGAATTAGAGAAATTACTTTAAATATATCGAAACAAAGTGATCTAATACCAGAAGAACAGAATTGACTATGTGAGACAAAGTGCCTTTACATCAAGAGAAAAATTGACACTTTTTATCTGAATTTAAATTTATTATTAACTACATTCCAAAATATAGTCATAAATATTTTTGCAGGGATCATCTCCGAAGAACTAAGCGACAATTCATTGGAGTGAATTGCTTGTGGTTTCATTCTTGGAATATTTCCCTTGCGATTCATCACCATGTACTCGCAATTTCATAATCCGTACTTTAGTACAGTTCTTTAGCACTAATTGCACTCAAGAAGTGTAAACTCTGAGCCCATTCTACCCACGCAATATCCTTATCACGGCCTTACGAAAATTTTATCCAAATATGATTTGTCAATAATTTTAAGCAACACATTTGGTATTGTCACCGATATTGTGAAACAGTGAACACCGATGTCTTGCTATTTCAAATTGGAAATCTAAATCGCTTACGAAACGCAAGTAAATTTCTAGTCTTTGAACATTCATCAAAGCACCATTTCTTGTTTCTACGGATTCGCTTAGCAAGATTTCTGATATTCTCTCTTCTTTTCTCTAACAAATCTAAACAATTCTTAATAATCAGTCTCGCAAGTAAACGCAGGTCTGGTTTTTTGTGCTTGTAAATACAAGAATTTAGCATAATTGCACTTTTTCTAGGGCTTTTATCCAGCCGATCAACCGTTACGTCTCGGTGGGGACAAATATTCAACCATACGCTTTACCCCAACACACTTGCGGGCTCGTCTGGTCTGGTAGAACGCGAGACCCTCCGCGACAACACATACATCAGAGACAAGGAACTAACAACCCTGCCCAAGGCGGAACTTGAACACGCGACCCTTCGGCTCGAAGCGCTGTGTGATTCACGCTCTTGGTCACCTCAGCAAACCCGGTCGGCCTAATTGCGCAATTAATACACTAATTCGGTTATTCAGATCACACTCGCCGGATTAGGCGGCAAAATCTCGCTTTCAAAAGCTTCAACTCACTTATGAAAGATTTCTTAAGTGCGGTCAGCATCAAGCTTATTCACTGAAACCTACTGTAAGAATCATATCTAACTGCGAAATGACAAGAGTTCTTTGAATACAAACATCAACATGCATCTTTCGCAAGAGTTAAATCGCAAAGAACACATACGTAAATCAAACACATAAGAAAATATATCTATGTTAAGGCAACGGGATAAACTTTGCTGCAACTACGTTCGTCGAAACAAATAAAATGCCAACCCACACGCCAAAAGAAAGACGATATCGCTAAAAGGAAAGTCTCGATTCGCTCTCCAGAGAATCCACGATGGAAGCAACAGATGTAAGAGTACTTTTCGAAGCGCTCTCTAGCGAGACCATCCCCAGGTAGCATCCAGATGGCGTCCGGACGGCGCCCCTCGCTAGGGGGCCAACGGGGGGAGGGGTGGACGGAGGGAGGGAGGTGCAGTTGGCCTGCGTCGGGGCCGAGCCTCGCCCAACGAAAAATTGCAAGCGCCCTATGATTTATGCGATTCGTTGCCAGGATTCTCTCAACACGCGCGCTTATTTGTTGCCTCAAAACGTCATTTCTTTCAAATACGTCACGTCAATTTTTTTCTGAAACTAACTTTGTTAAAGCGTTCACCTGGTTTGTGTAAATTTTCGCTTAATTTATCTCGGTCATTTAAAGAAATATCCCCAGACAAAAATTTGTTTCTGTCTTGACAATCAAAAACTATCTCATGATCGTATTGATTCTAAGTAATGTGAAGTGTAATAAATCGTATGTATCTGTCTTCCTTGACCTACAATAAAGTCACGGAAATATAGAACTATTCCCCTACTCTTCACTTTCTTTTTATCGTTAATTATTTTTCGAAAGTAACAAGAACAACCATGACTTTAAATTTTAACTTGTAGACTGCGTGCAAGGCAAAACAGTGTCCAAATATCTGAAGCGATTTATGGAAATAAGCATGAAAATGCACATTGTGTGAGTGGGCCACCCCTGAGGCGCGCTGGCCCAGATGGCGCCGTGGGCGGGGCCGGGGCCGAGCGGGAAGGGTGGCGCGCAGCGGGGGTGCGGCGCGCGCGGCCTCAACGAAAAATTGCGAGCGGCGTATGATTTACGTCGGGGGTGGGAGCGAGCTAACGATGAGTCAGGGCTCGAGAACGCGGGGCGGCGGCGGGCAGGCAGGCAGGCACGGGGCCATTAGGGCAGGGAGGATTCGAGAATTCCAGAGAGCGACGGACGCTGCACCGGTAATTGGGGCGCCACTGCCCCCGACGCCGCCCCCGCGTCTCCGCTCCCCGATGCTGCCGCCGTGTTCCGCCCGGTGCTATGTCCACCGAGGGTGGGGAGCGTCGGATTTGCTCCAAGAACTTCCGTGTACACAAGTATATACTACTTCACAAAAAATTACCAGAGTTTATTTTCCTTTTAGGAAAGTTTTGAGAGAGGGAAATAGAACAGCAAATTATCTCAACTCATCAAACTCTATTAATAGAAAAAGTTCTTAATCATTACTGCATGCAAAAGTTTTCTAAATTCCGCAACAAGTCGAATATTGTTGCTGAGAAATGGAAGCTGATGGAATTCTGTTTCGAGCGAAATAGTATATTCATCATCACAACTAGGGCTCAGAATTTTAGGTAAATTCATAGTTTTCCCTTAATGTTGAGTGTTAAAAGTTTAGTGGAAATTCAAGTAGCGTCCGATAGTTTCCATGTACCAAATTGCATTCACCTAAAAAACGATTTTGTTTCACAAAAATAAATGTTTTTGTCGAAACAAATATTATTACATATTTCTCTAAATTGTATATGAATAAATAAATATTTTGAGTATATTCAATTGTAATATTTTGAAATTTTTGGATATACGATGAAAGACGTGCCAGTTTAGAATGCAGTGGTTGGTTACTCATCACACGTTACTTGGGACCCAGATTAAGTGGAGTGAGTCTGGTTCTGGGCCTGTCAAAAGGTCTCAAGGTAATTTCTAACACTGCCGATTCAGGCAATGTCCCTCCAAGCGATAATATACTCTTATAAGTTATAACTTTAAGTTACAAGACGAGCATCTCCTAAATTTGCTCAAATTGCACGAACGCAATGTACAAAGACATCACGTTTTATTTCGAAACTTCTCTCGATTTTGGTTACTGGTTTTCATATGTGTAATAAATACTTTCGTTTTAACACATATATTTCACATATTTTAAGCACATAAAACGTTTTCGCACATATTTGTTAAGCACATAAGAATAAATGTTTTTGGTTTTTACCACCTAAAAGTCCTAGCCCTAAGCATAACCTACAGCCTACTAAAATTGTCTCCATATTATGTGCAATGGAAAACAAAGACACAAGTATTCATTGCAATTACTAAAGTAAAGAGATTACTGAAGTGAATGGTCTTGGCTGTCCGGGTGACGCGGGGTCGAAGGCTGTGTTGCCGACGTTTCGGCCATGTGTTGCTGACGTTTCGTGGAAGACCACGAAAAGATGGTCGAAACGTCGGCAACACAGCCTTCGACGCGGCGTCACCCGGACAGCCAAGATCATTCACATGACTCCGGCCATGGAAGCCTACGACTTCAGATTACTGAAGAACTATTGACATCAAATTAAAGATTGAATTATTAGATTATTGTTTTTAACACAAATTGATTCATTTAATAATATTTTATCATCGGTATATGTATCAAGTAATTTGAGTATCAAGTAATATAGTACGTGAAAAATACTACATAGAAATATAATGGAATATTAGTTACTACTTCAAATTATTAGACGGATCAAAGTAACAGATTTTCTCAAATCGGCGTTATACATCCAGTGACCATTTCGTTCTTATCATTGTACTCTGCATTTGCGTCTCAGCGCCATATATTTAAATCTGCATGTAGGGTCCTGAGATAAGGTTACAATCATTTAATAGCATCAATTATTCAAAATGATTGAACCCACCCCGCTAGTAAATCCAGACCAATGAATTCATCACCTTTGTGAAACGATAAGTCACGTTTTTTGACGTGGTCCTCGAACAAATCGGACGCGATGGCTCAGAGGCAGCATTGCTATTGCTTCTGCTGCGTAAACGACCAGGAGATCAAACAGAGTGCAAACTATGGCAAATTTTCGACTCTGGCTACACAGCTAGGTCGAATTCACCCACCGTTCGGGTAAGAATATTCTAGCGACGGACTGCTCTCGTCGCTAGGTTTCCGTGGTTTCTCCAATCAATACCAGCGATTACCGATGCAGTACTCTGCAGTGTTTGATGCATTATCTTTCCTTCCTTATCCTTATCCCTTCTCTTAAACACACACACAACCTTACTTATATTCATTAGACTATGATATAGCATGTTGGGGGAAAAGTGGTGAACCCGCTTGCCCTGGTTGGGGCAGTGTCATGAGTTCCGACACATCTGTAATTTTTTAACATTTTTATTGATTTGCAACGCAATAACTATGAACTATTGTTGTAGAAAGCAAACATTGATTCATAGGGTTCCATTGTACTGGATCGTCAGTACGTTAGGGATACAAATCTCGCAAACTGACGTTTCTCACATTCCAGAGGGGAAGAAACTCCGCCACCTCACTACACCTTGCACTACACCTTGCGGACCAACGACCCTAGAAGCTGACGCGCCCGGCCACTTTATTTATTTATTTTACGTCAAAAAACAGTTAAAACTGCGTATGACGTGCTATGGGAAAAGTGAATTGTGTCACATTTTTAAAATTCTGTGATCCCTACACTAAGTCATATACTACTTAAATTTTGAATTTTTGAAAGGGAGAAAAACTCCCATGTAGTAAAATCTATTTTCAAGGATAAATAAGCAATAAATTTTGAATTTTGAAAGGAGAAACAACAAAAACTCCCATGTAGTAAACTCTATTTTCAAGGATAAATAAGCAATAAATTTTGACTCTTATTACTTCCTGCCGCGATAACATGGAAACGATAATTTCAATAATTGTATTTCCCACTGAATTCTAGAAGACGTCACAGAAAATGAAGTTACCTTTATGTCCAGAAGCAAAACAAGGGCCATCTCAGCATTTGCTCAATGTATCAGGAAACTGGACGAAAAACCTGAGACTCTGAATTCAATCAGTCAGTGGGCAGGAGGTCGCGCCGCGGAAGTGCGAGTGTCTATCCCTGGGCCCGCAGCGCCCGCAGCGACAGCTGGCCGGCGCCGCGCCGCGCCCCCTCCCGCTCCCAAGCGCTGCCAGCGCACGAATTCAATTTATACACTCCTCAACGACCCCGTATAATTTCATAATCAAACACAGATTTACTATGGTTATTTTCTCGTTAACGAGATCTTAAGTGTATACGAGGAAGTTCGAAACAAAAAGCAACACCTACGCTTCAGTTCAGTCGACTTTATAATTTAATTAACGAATTGTTTTTTAATGAAAAAGTTAAAAGAAAAATGTTTGAAAGGACTTTCAGAGACAAGAAAGCTGATACAATATTTATCAATAACCTCGGTAAGTAAATGACATTGAGTTCAAATTATAATTAATTAATTACCCGTTTTATATCACCAGTGTCATATCATTTTATATCTTCAAATAAATAAGAATGTGGTAAAATATCCGCATTAAATACTGTTACAAAACAAAATGGGTGAATTTGTCACTTGCTTATATATTTCAAATAGAATTTAAATTTCATTTCACAATTTAAATTCTATTTAGTGTTGAAATTTGTAAATTATTGTCAAAACTCGGAATATTTTTTAAAGTCCAAATTCATATTTTTCTTTACCACACTCACTCCGCCTCTTGAGAGACTTTCTGAGGTTGAAAATTACATGCATTTTATAAGTTAGTATACGTTGCCCATTCCAATTCTGATTATAAAGTTTTACAAATTTACCCTCAATATAAAGTTTTTCTTTATTAAATAATTTTAATTATTTATTTCTTCTGATTATTGAAGAATGGAAATCTTTCTTTTATTACGGTAATACAATGACTAAATTATATGAATTTCTCGGGAAATAGTAGTAGAGAATTATCATGTCAATTTTTGTCTGTAAAATTATATTTATTCCCGTCACAATTTATACGTAATATCGAAGGCAAAGGAAAGTTATAAAGTAGGTATATCTAATCTCCTGTAAGTCATTCAGGTATTTCACGAGTGGGTCTAGGGGTGAAAGTACTCGTATTTGAAACTTAAATGAATTAGAAATACTGAAAAAAAAATCCATACAATTCCTAAATGAGAAAAATCCTTGAGGGAGATATTCATCACAAGCGAGTATTTACATGAAATGCTATATTAATGTAAATAATTGCCTGAGGAGATACGTGACGAACATTTCTATTGGAAAATTGCAACTGATTCTGGGAAATAGCAGATCAAGCGATGCGAATCTTTCATAAATGTAGATGGCAGCTAAGGACAACCTCAAACAAGCTCTACAATCACAATCCATTTACATGTACAGAATATAATTGAATCAGCATTACGAGCAAGTGAACAAGTCAAAAATACAATTTTTTATATTGGAAAATTGCTCTTTAAGGCAAGGCAAATTTTACTGTGACGAAAGTACTCACGTCATAACAGGGTTTAGACTATCGTTTGTAAATTCGCACAGAAAAATTGGACTGGATAATATAACATTTGTGAGTATTATTCAATGTTTCCTTCCTTCTGCAAAGGGGCCAGAAATAAGGAAATCTATTCCTATTTAACCATATTGTGTTATCACGCATTGAGCGGCAAAAAAATGTTTTGAAAACGAGAGGCGAGAACATTTTAAACAGAGGGAAATCGTGCCATTAAGATAATTTGTTTAATATATTTCGTACATAATATTTTATTAATTTGCATTATTTTTATTTCTTAGCGAGTTACTCATTAATATCATTAGAGTATATATGAGGCAAAAAATGAATCCCTATAAATCAGAAAGAATAGTGATAGGAAATTAATTTCTCCAACAATAAACTTTAAATTATAAACAGATAAATTGAGAAAGCGCTAAAACCAGCACAGAGAGTTCTCATCCAAGTAGCCTGAAAAAGGAAAATCTTCATCAAAGGGGCGCGAAGGAAAGAAACCCACCCATTTAGAACATAACATTAAGATTTCAATGCACGAAGGAAAATAGATCGTCCGGAGTGAACGGCCGCAAAGTAGCCCGGGAGAAATCCGTCGCACGCATCCGCGAAATCACAGCGGAAACGACGAGACAAAAGTCTTGGAGAAGGCGGGCGGCGCAGCCATCGAGGGTGACGGCCGCGAGGAAGTCGAGCGCGGGGGCGGCGCGCGCGGAGGTGGTTGATCCCCCGCGGCGGAAGGGGAGGGGGAGGGGAGGGGCGGGCGACGCGAAGCGATCCGGGAACTGTTGCGCGCGCCGCGGGTCGCAGCGTCCGCCACCGCCGCCCAAATTGCAGCGGCGCGGCCGTAACGAGCGTCGCGCTCTTTGTAGGCGCGGCCGTCCCCCCGAGGGCACGCGGCGTGTTCCGCGGCCGCGGCCGGACCGCGGCGCGGCGGCGGAGGCACAACTGTCGCCGCCGGAACCGACACGCCGCCGCGCCGCCGCCGTAGCCTCGGGGTAACAATGGCCGCCCGTGGGCCCGCCGCCGAGCGAAGCGGCACGCGAAAGGCGGCGCTCAAACGGCTGCACTTCGTGTGTGACACTACCGTTGCGAATGGAATGTAGTTTTTTTCGAAGAAACGGCAATGCTCCTGAAATTTCAGTTGTCTCCCCCAGATAACATACGCTAAACTGAAAAATTTTCACATATGATGTCGGTGATCATTCTAATTTACTGTGAATAAATATTTTATCACTAAATTAAATAGCCTGTAGTAATACTTTTGTTCAGGGCCATCGTATTGTTTCGTTTCACGAAGAAGTGAATTTTAGATGAATTCTATACTCTCTAAAATTGGCGGAGTTGTCATATTAAATCGAAAAACATCGTGGATGGAACCGATGAATCAAAATTTATTTTCTCATTTTTTCGATTACTCCCGATACAAAATCTTTCAAATTTCCCTTAGTTATAAGAAACAGCATGGTGAAATCTTTTGAAGGAAAGGTAGAGGAAAAAAATTAATGGTCAATATTTATTATTTAAGGTCAATTTTTCTGTCCAGAATGTTGCCATACGTGTTGAAGTTTCTGGCATTGCATTTACTATATATGCTGTAGTATAAAGTCGTATTCTAAATAAATTATCTTTATATTCAGAAACGAGCAAAATAGTTTTATTTTTCTCTATTATGCGTCCTCTGTAATCTCCAAAAGATTACAAACGAAGAAAATTTTGGTTCGATTAACTGATTGATAGTCTTTCTGGGCGCGTCAGTTTCTATGGTCATTAGTTCCGTATGTGTAGTGCGTTCCGTATGTTTATGCTCGGGAGATGGTGGTGGTCTTCCCCGCCGAATGGCGAGATCCGGCGCCGACCTACCGTCGGCTAGCGGACTTTCCCCCACCCAGGTATCTCCCACCTGCAGAGCATCGCCCCACCCAGGATAAGCTCTAAGCTCCCAACTGGTCTCCCGGCATATGTGGTAGTGTAGTGCATATTAGTAAGGGGTAAGGATAGGACAAGGAAGAGGTAGGAAATATTGCGCGCGATGGATAGCCCGTTTGTTAGGGTACTGCTCCGGCATTCACTTGGTCTTGATCCGAGAAACCACGGTAAACTACCGATCAGAGCAGTCGATCGCTAGAACTCTCCACCAGACAACGACTGAAATCGTAATAATATTTTATTACCCACCTTACTCTCCAATATTTACCTCATAAATCGAACGTTTTTCATCTGCAGTATATTCAGTAAAATGAGAAGCTGACCAGTAATATCAGAAAAGTCCAGGTTTCACCATTACCCGTTGGGTTACGATCACAACTTGTGTTTACTAGAAAGAGTAAAATTGGGTATGGATCAACTTTCTCAAACGTGTATAGGTCCCTTAGCTTCTACCAATTGGAACAGGGACTGCATTTGAAATTTTGGGCTGACAAAAAGCATTATCAACAGATTGTTCATTGAATAAATAGAAAATTACAATTACCGAACTTTTTTTACCAAAAATAAACTACTTAGTGTGGTCCATTATCTTCACTCTTTGGCGGAACGTCTGTTCACATTAAAGTTGTCACCCCAAAAGGAAATTTTAATTATAATAAAAGCATAATATTTAACTCATAACTTCGCCAGTCTTGATTCCCTGACATTCCGTGATTGCCGACACAAAATGCCATCATATACAGACTAATTTTCAACGCGTGTGAAATCTCGCAATCGCTCATTGAGGATGGATGGAAAGAGTAAAATATCCGTAATATTTATTTAAACCGTCAAACATTTCTTTAAATTAGAACAAATGTAATCATCCTCCTCAAAAGATCAAATTCTTTAATGAAAAGTAATAAATTTAAAGAAATAATTCAGCAATCGCTCTATTATAATTGTTCTCTTGTCGTGCGGTGCTATAATATGTATTTGGCCTGAAGAAAAGTATTGCGTATCACCGCCTACGTGCCATCAAATATCTTATTTGTGACATGAAGTAAATAAGTGTAAGCATAGAATTACATTAGGATGTGTTGTAATAACCCTGATGCCTAGGAAGAATCAAAACTACACTCTGTTGGAACTAGGAAACCGATCACTGAATCGTATCGAAAGACAATGATGAAATTCCTGAGAGCTTCAAAATAAAACTCCACAAAGGTTTTACTCAACCAAAATTAACTCTTCAATTATCAGATAATAAACTAATAATTAAAGGAATACTATGATTTAAAAAACACATTGTTAAAGAAATGAAGTATAGAACACAGTTTCACTAGGTCATCTAGACATACCAACGTGGAAGAAAAATCACAGTTTGTCCAGTAAACAAAAATAAATTGAGTGAACTGTGAGTGAGTTACACTAGGGAATTGAGTGCGTTACACTGGGGATCAATTTTAAGTTTTGTTTCTGATAACTTTGATTTTTGTACTGAGTTTTACTAAAACAGATTTCGGGAATATTATTTTCTTGATCACGTCAAGTTAATCCTCACTCGCGGTTATATGATGACATGAAGCTGCAATTTGTCCTATCACCTACAGTTTTCACACCACCGGTTATATTCAAGATCCATAATGAATCCGCGATGGAATAGTGCATTATTGTTCCCCTGTTCCCCTATAATGAAATAGTCTGAACGGGGATGGGAGAGGATCTTGAGGAGAGAGTTGAGTGGTAGTTACATCCATGGCATCTCCGTGAGGATTTGAATATCAATATTTTTGGTTCATTTATAAATTTATGTTCATCCAAATCATGGCCGCCTCTTCCCTCTCTCATCAAAAGCTCAAACGTCCCTATATCGTTTTGTTGTATGCTTGTAATCTGTTTAACCATTACTATTCAAAGGAAGAATATCAGTGCATTAGTATAGCAAACTTATTTCGCGAACTTCAAAGAAAATTGGTTAGTAATGGACACATCATTATGTGTGCAAGCAATATGTGGAGGGAGGAAAAAGTAGGCAAAAAGAACTCGTGATAAGGCATGTTTTTAGAATATGTCTGATTTGGTAGGGCAAAAGATCATTCAGATTTTTGTTCGATGAAAATATTTAGTGCAGCTAAAATTTCAGTATCAGTATTTGCCATCTTCTCTTGCAGAACATGGTGAACATAGAGATGAAGTGTTTAATGAAAGTGATTGTGATTTTGTAATCTACGATGATTATGTTCCTGACGGATCTAATGATCATGTTTTGAGTGATTTTGCACGTAATTTGAACTATTTAAGAAGGATTATGAAGTATTAACATACAAAGTGCATGAGCAAACCTATTTGAAAAAGGTCCAGACATCGAACTTTCGAACAAGAGAAAGTATGTTCTGCAGTAATTTAGAAATGATGGTGGGTTTTAAATTGTCTCTACATATCAAATTTATTGGAGGAATTGAGAATTTCAATATTTATCGGAGCCGAATGGCGACTGTTTATCGATAGCTCCAAGAGGAGTTTAATGTGTGGTCTCGAATTGCAATTCACAATGAAATTTATTAGAATCAGTTCCAATCACCCTCTCAGTTTTTCTCCGGAAAGACCGGGAGCGGTAGCTCAGTGCATCAACTGATGTCACTGCAGCACTTCTGACTGGGAGGTCCTAGGTTCGAGTCCTGACGGTGGCAGGATTTTCGACACTAGCTTTTCAGCTAGGTCAAATTTCATCGCTGTCTGGAGGAGAATTCTAGCGGTCGGCTGCTCTGATCGGTAGTTTTCTGTGGTTTCTCGGATCAACTCGGATCAACAGGCGAATGCCGGAGCAGTACCCTATAAAACGGGCCACGGACCGCGCGCGTTATGTCCTTCCTCTTCCTTGTCTTATCCTCTCCCTTACACACACCACACACTTACACGAACATGCACGACACTACCACATATTCCGGGAGGCCGGTCGGGAGCTTATAGCTTGTGCCGGCTGGGGCGGTGCCCGCTGGTGGGAGAGTCTGGTTAGGGGAAAACCCCACTAGCCGACGGTAAGTTGGCGCCGGATCTCGCCATCCAGCGAGGGAAGACCACCGCCACCTCCCGAGAAAAAAACATTCACTACACTAACGGGACTAATGACCAAAGCAGTTGACGCGCCCGGAAACACGAAAAATCAATCAATCGATCTCCGGGAAGAACATGCACATAAAGAGTTATCGAGTAGTTTCTACCCAATGACACACTTTGGTCATGTGCGTTGATTTTAAAATTGTTCATTTTCCTCTTGGGCAACAACGCGAATATCTAAATATCCCTATTATCTGAGGCAGCAGAGCACGTGTGAAACTTTGGATGAAAAGCAATTTGTCTTCACAATGAACTCTTAATCCTGGTGATACAAGCATTCTAAATGAGACACTCGTTGTAGAAAAAATAATATTCCTCCTTTGCACCTGAAACTGGGTCTCATGAAGCAGTTGGTAAACGCTTTGGCAACTGAAGGAGACTGTTTCAAGTAGAGCATTTTCTTGTCTGTCATTTGTAAAAATAAAGACGTGTGTATTCGATGGTCTATAGATTCGGCTCTTTGGAAAAAATCATTTCACTGTGGCAATGCCCGAACTGGAAAAGCGTGCTTGGTTATCAATCACAGCTATTACCAGGGTTTTCTTGACAATTAGCGAGCAGAGAATTACATAAAAAGATGTCCAGAAACGCTTGGACTCATATAATTACTCTCATATTCTCGGAATCTCATATTCTTGGAACATGAGATTTAAAGTGGGGATGTGTAGTGAGGTACTTTTGAGAAGGCCATGATTCGGTATTTTTCCGTGTTTTTTCAATCAACACCAGGCGAGTGCCGGAGGAGTACCCTAACAACCGGGCCACGAGCGGCACGCGATCTTTCCTTCCTCTTCGTTGTCCTTTCCTCTCCCCTCGCACACACACACACACACACTTATACTAACATGCACTACACTACCACATATTCCGGGAGACCGCTCGGGAGCTTAGAGCTTGCCTCGGCTGGGACGGTGCCCGCTGGTGGAGAGTCCTGGTTAGGGAAACCCTAGTAGCCGACGGTAGGTCGTCGTCGGATCTCGCCATCCAGCGGGGAAGATTACCGCCATCTCCCGAGGAAAAAAGCATGCACTACACTTTCGGGACTAATGACCTAAGGTGTTGACGCGCCCGGAATCTCTAACCAACCAACCAACTAAGCTATTTAGCCAGTGTAAAAAAATGTTGCCACTGTCAGGACTCGAACCTAGGACCTCCTGGCCAGAGGCCTTACAGTGACATCAGTTGATGTCCTGAGACATCTCTCCCATTGTGCGTAATGGAAGAGACGCACAAAGACAAGGAAGGAAAGATCGCGCGCAGTCTGTGGCAATTTGCTGTTCCGGTATTGGACTAGTTTGATTGGAGAAACCACGACAAACGACATTTAGAATTCGCTTCACAGTGCCTGAATTATCGAGATAGCGCCGAGGCTTAGTCACGGTCACGCGTGGAACCCTTGGACTCCTTGATCATCGACGTTGAAGAGGCAACAGCAATGCTGCCACTGACCCATCGCAGCCACTATGATAATGATGATGACAAAGAAAGATGGATGAGGAAGAGGAGAAAAAGAAGCGTTGTACGAGATAATGGAGGAGGAGGGGAAGACATAAATGAGGCATGGGGTGAGAGAAAGAAGGAGGCGGAAAAACAAGAAGAGCTGAGGAGAAAGAACAGCCGGGAAGGGGGAAGAAGGCATTCGGTGAAGAGAGCGGGGGGTGGCGGCCGCGTCGCCCCAGGGGCGGCGCGGGGGCTCCTCACACACAGCGACGTGTAATTTGAAAACAATTTGAGACGGCGGCGCGCGTGGGTTTGCAGCGGAACCGGTCGACGCTAATGAATGACCGATGCGGGGCGCGGGAGCCGGGCGAGGGTGCGGGGGCGGGGCGGGGGCGGGTTCGCGCGCTGTCCGGCTGGCGCGCTCGCCACCCACGCTGCGGGCCTCTCTTCCCGCGGATCGTTTTACGAGCTCTAATGTCCTCTGAATAAACTACAACCGCTGGAAAACACAGTCTTAAAAAAACTGTTGATATGGTGCTGTTTTGTTTTCTAGGTCTGTGTGTAGACGCTGATGACGCTTTGAGAATGTAGCCCTACAATATGTTAAGTAATCGTAGAAGAGGAAGTGTGTTCATCAACACTCGGTGAATGCAATAAATGTGTAAAGTTAGATAAAATATATCTAAAGATGAGAAATTAATTTAAAAATAAAATTTAAAAAATTTAGAATATATTAACGACCAATCCTAGAACTGATTTATGCTTGTGCTTAGGATTTACAGGATAAATACATTTTCTAATCCATCTCTATTGAAACATGCTCGACGTTGACTGGTGCCAATTTGAAACAAGGCCCGTCTTTCTATTTAAAAACAAGCCCAATTTCGAGAGACATTTTGAAACATAATTATTACTAATAAATGTAATTTCGGCGCCTGGAAAAGGTTAAACTTGAAACCTAATGATTCCTATGTAATTTAAATATCTCTCCTTCCAAAATTATGTTGTGCTAGTTCAGTTAATTGAGGTTCGAAGTCCATAATTGTTACTACTTACTCTGCAACCACTTAAACAATCTGCCATCCATACGGAGTGGAAAAAATTTACTTCCTACAAGAACGCTCTATCGTAATACAAAACACGATAGTTAATTTTATACAACTGTCAATTACAGTATTTCCTCGACCTGGTAAAATATACCAAGAGCCGACCCGCTCATCACCGCGTTGCTCAAGCGAATGAATGTTGTTTTAAAAACTCGGAAGCATCCGAATTTTAAATATTTTTCTTTTGTCTCTCAAAACAATGCTTATTCCGGCTCTGCTCTGTCATTTTCAACCTAACGAAAGATATCATTAACGTCGATTGTTTATTTGTCACATAGCGACCCCCTCGCAAACGTCTATTGACATCCCTATATTCAACGGCAAATAAAATGAAATTTCCATATGAAAAAGGTTCGTCATTTTGGTATATCACACTATAATTGTATCTCTTGCACTAAATTATACAGCCAAATGACAATAATGACATTTCTAAAATAAATAGATCGGCTGCCATCTTCTTTTCTTTTAACGAATCTGGATTGTACTACAACAAATATCTTAACAAAATGTCAAAAGGTCATCATGCACACATTTTAATTTCTAAATTAAAATGTATGCTGAGATTTCCCCCTTTCGTTTGGCAATTGCTTAAAAAATGTATAAATAATAGTACAATGATTATCACACGAAAGTTATCCAGCAGAGAATAAATTAGATTACAATAAAACTAATGGTGTTACAGAATGACACAGAATTTCTCGTACTAGTTAGTTTTCTCATTTCTTTGGTCTGGACAACCTTTTCGGTCTTGCGCCATACTTTTGTCATCTTCCATCTATCGTCACCCAAAATAGATTTTTTTGTACGTTTTCTCAATTTTTCGGTTTCTTAATGATAGAACCTAAATATTTAAGAATAATATAGAAAATAAAACCTTGTTCTACATGGAAATTTTCTCTGCAATATTTGGAGTGGATTTTAAGAAAATATCATTTTAGCGTTACTGTAAATGCGAAATTTGAAGCTTTTGTTCACTAAAAACTTTTGAGTTTTCGAGAAACTTCATTGGACGTCTTTTAAAGCACTTCTACTCACAAATGCAAAAATGACTACAGATTGCCAGCAATGAAAAATTATTAACAGCGTGAGAGATATTTGAAAAAGTTACATTTGTGTATTTTTAAATACATCAATTCGGCATTTATATCATGTCATTCAGTCCATTTAGACCTATCTGTTCAAAAATTAAAGAAAAATTTGTGGATCTTCTTTTCAGAGAATGACGTTTGAGACTTTCTGAAACCTTTAAAGGATGCTAGCACAACATTTTCATCGGATTTGGTTCAGTAGATTCAGAGATTACCACGCTGTAAGACAACGCACTTCTGTCTTCATATATTAGTATAGATATAGATATAGATATAATAAAAAGTAAATTTTTTTTGTTTAACTAATTGAGAAGTTACACGGCGAGTAAATAGTTTTAATCAAGGTGGACAGGAAACAAAGAACTGGAAATTTCGTTAAAAAGTAACACAACTTATACGATTTGTGAGTGTGCTGTTACTCTACGATTATCTTGTTATATTTATTCTAGTATATATTCTTTAAGCAGCCACAGGCTTGAGAAGAAAACGTGGAACAAACTGCAGTACGTTAGTGGAACGTATAGGACTTCCTGAAATTGAGACAGAATGAATATATAATGTTCTTTTCTCACAAATTACACCAGCAATCCAAAATCCTTTTTGAGAACTAAGCAATACCCGGTAGTAGTTGGAAGAAAGAAATTCTCTGGCATCGTGTTCCATCAGCTTAGCGTGCAAATTTCTCATTACCACGCCATGATGACCGTCTTGACCCGGATTTTCCGTGATTTCGTGAGGAAATTAATGCTTAAAAAACCAGCTCGCAAGCTGCGTGTGATGTTCGCTTTGGCATTACTTGGAATTATCTAGTAGAACAAAAAAGACGAGGATTTCGATTCAATGGTTTTTCTCTTTTACAATTAGAAAACTGCAGTGTTTGATAATGCCAAGTTCAATAAACAAATGTTCTGAATTTTTTAAAATATCTTCTGAAAATATATTCAAAATTGAAAGATAGTATTGACTTTTATTACAACTTTAATTTATTGAGAAGAGGATAAAACCGCATTGTAATAGGTAAAAACTAAATTTAATTGCGCTCTCATAACACTAAGTTTCGGTAATTAAAGACAATGAGCCTTTGAGTGTAAATTTATTACAAGGTGGGAAAAACAACTACGTTCTTAACTAATAAAAGGAGATGTTCCGACTCCTAGAATATATGCAATTTTTTTTGTTGAAACAATATTAAATAAGATAAATTCCAACTAAAATTTACAAAAAGAATTCTTAAAAGGGTGCTTTATTTTTCAATTATGAGGGAGAAAGAATGTGAAATGGACAGACACTGAATGAGGAAGTTATTAAGTGTGTGTGTGTGTGGTGGGAGAGAGAAAAGTGGTGAGTGAAGGGGTGTGTGTGAGTGAGAGAGAGAGAAGTGTGTGTGAGTGAGAGAGAGAGAAAGTGTGTGTGAGTGAGAGAGAGAAAGTGTGTGTGAGAGAGAGTGAAAGGTGATAGATGTAGTGAGAGGAGAGAAGGTGTGTGTGAGTGAGAGAGATGTGAGTGGTGAGATAGAGTGTGGAGTGATAGTGTGAATGTAGTGCAGAGAGAAGGACGTGTGAGGTGTTGAGAGAAGTTTGTCAGTGAAAAATGATAGTGAGAAGAAAAAGTGTCTCTGTCAAAGTATTTTGTTTATTCAAACACTAGTTGATGAGAATATTGTGAGTCAGGAAGAAGTTGTGAGTGAAAAACATCTGTAAGTGAAATATGATTTGTGTGATTAAGAGTTGAAAACCACTACAACAGAATCGACTCTAGGTGTTGAACGTTATTTTAAGTAATTAAATTTTCTCAAACATATGTACAAATACAATATGGAAAAAGATATAGTTTACAGAAGAAGATTTAATGTAAAACGCTGTACATTATTTTTGTATTATACTTGAAATAAACGTTCGTTAGAAAAATATATTATTTAAAAAATTTTCAAAGTTTGTATTATCACGTATAAAAAAGAATTATTGCAAATACGTTCAATTTAAAGTAACATTGGCGTACTGATTCGATGAATATTGGAGATCGTTCGTTAGAAAATTATATTTAAAATTATTCTAGTTTAGTATCACGTCCATCTTCCTTCATAGACAGGCGTCTCTAATGGGGAGCCGTCTAGAAAGTCGCACAGCAATGGTGGGGATGGCGACGAGGTCGCGCTCGCAACATAAGCGCAGTGGGGAGGGGGCGAGGGGTCACTCGCATAGCGCGCGCCTGATCATCAGCGGCTCATCGCAGCTGCGACCGCGCCGAGACGAGACGGGACGGCGGGACGAACGCATTCACGTCCCGCCCGCGCGTTGTTGCGGCCAACGCCCACCGCGCCACCGTGACTCACGATGCGGTCGGCGCGCTGCCCGAGCCCTGCCGCCCCCACACCCCCTGCACCGCTGCCACCACCAGCCACTCGGAACAATACCGGTACAAAATTGGAATATGAGACGATTCCTTGCTACTAATAACGTGACGTGAAAAAATTCTGGAATTGTTATTTATGCATCAAGACCGAAAAACGAATTATTTTGGATGGGGTGTTTACCGATCGAGTCCAAAATTATTCAATTTCGGTCGAGGGGCATACAATTATTTTTCGTATACTCACCTCCCAATTTTAGATTTGAATTTTTGGAGAGATCTCATTTATACCATGGGGTTTCGTCCTCTAGATGCAGATGTGTTTCTACATTATCGCCTCTGAAGTTGTCAGTATTGTCACAATTGTTAAAGCCTGTTTTGTTTCGTAAGCTTGGAGTGCAATATTCTAGAGATTATATTTGAGGAAGCTGAAGCCGCTACTGAGAGTTTACTTCCTCAGATATCAAAGGATTCATACAAAAGGGAGTATGAACTCTTTTTAAAATGGAAGAGAGAAAAACATGTAACCGTGGTAAATGAAACAACTATACCGGCTTATTCCTATGAAAATATATTACACTTTCATAATTAAAGCTAACTTAATAGGGTAAGATAACTAACATTTGCAATAGCCCAGAAGTGAACCGTTAACTTATGAGCAAATATTCAATGCTAAAGCAACACTAGGTATAAAAGAAAACATAGATGTCGGGCAGTATCACAGAGTTAAATCATTTTTGAAGCGCAAGTCAGAAAAATATGAACTTAAAAAATCGAAAATTCTTACAAAATAAGAGATAAATACATTTATGGCGTCCGCACTTGATGACATGCATTTATTAATAAAAGTAAGTAATGTAATATATAAATTTTCAATTTGAAGAGTTAAGATTCACACATATGGTGCATTTAGGCGGCTTTGATTATTGGTGTCGCAGGTGCGTGCAGAAGAGAAGAACTGTATAACCCGAGAACAAAAGATATTGAGGACAAATATTCTGCTCTAATAATTACGCGTTGAAATACTAAAACTAACATTTGAAGAATGTTTACTGTGACTGCGGAATATGATGGAATTAACCCTGCACATCTTTATCGCCAGTATGTTTCTATGCGACCAGAACACACCTCACGACAAGGTTTTCATATATTATAAAAATAATTAGTGCTTCATTCTACCTGTTGGCATTCATAGTTTTCGTAAAATGCCTACCACAGTTTGTTTCTAAAATTACCTAATGCAAATCAGTACACTGGACATTGTTTTAGGCGTCACCCACTACGATATTAGCAGATGCTGGAGCCACTTTAACAAGTATTAAAAGACATGTTGGATGGAGAAGTTGTAAGGTAACTGAATGATACCTGTAAAATTCGGTGGAGTATAAAAACAAAGTAGCTAGGATCTTGCAAAATGAAAATTGTCCGTCAGAGTTGAGACTACTACAGTTTCTGTTGAAACTCCTAGCAAGAGTGCTCTATGCCCGGAAGACGTAACAGTTCCAGGTACAATATTTCAGAATTTATCAAATAGTGTTTTTAACATAAATGTTAACAATAATAAGTTTAAAACATTCTGTATTCAAAAAATAATAAATATTCTTTGCCAATGTGTCAACAGTCATTTGCACATTGTCTTGTTTAGTTGACGTAGCCATGGCAATCATCTTCTAAAATTCATTCTTGGCCTAGGCCGCGAAAGGTCATCTTTGTGGCGTATAAATGCTCTGACAAATACGGGTTCGAAATGAGTACATGAAAAAATAATTTAAAATAATTTACAATAGTATATTAATTTTACATTTTAATTTATTTTACTTATTGACCGCTTTCATACCCCAGTCATTCTCCGCAGTTGCTGGAACACAGTACACCACCAGCCGTGACTGCGATGGCAAATACTGGGTGAAGGCCTCTCCACAATTGCCTGTGAAGGGGAGCGGGAATGCGAAGGCGTGGCGAATTACTGTTAATTTTGTATTCGCGTGTTAAATTAATTGTTTTAAGTTAATTATTTAGCTTTACATAATGTGTTATTAATGTTACTTCACATCTTAATTTATACCCTTGTAATTCCTTAAAATGTGTATTTCTGTTTACTTCATCTCTCCGTTCCCAAAATTGTACAAACAAATCTCGACTTCTAAATATTTTAACGAAATATATATGCTATTTTTGGGTGGTAATTTTATTCTAATTATTAATTAGATTGATTGATTTTTCGTGTTTCCGGGTGTCAACTACTCATTAGTCCCGTTAGTATAGTGCATATTTTTCTCGGAGATGGCAATGATCTTTCCCTGCTGAAGGGTGAGAACGCACCGACCTACCGTCGGCGACGTATGGGTGTTCGAGATGGGTACTGTCATTGATTGATTGATTGATTCATGTTTCTTGGCGCGTCAACTGCTCTGGTCATTAGTCCCGTTAGTGTAGTGCATGTTTTTCTCGGGAGATGGCGGTGATCTTCCCCCGCTGGATGGCGAGATCCGGCGCCGACCTACCGTCGGCTAGTGGAGTTTCCCCCTAACCAGGACTCTCCCACCAGCGGGCACCGCCCCAGCCGGGACAAGCTCTAAGCTCTCGACCAGTCTTCCGGAATATGTGGCAGTGTAGTGCACGTGTGTGTAAGTGTGGTGGTGTAAGTGTGTGTGTAAGGGGAGAGGATAGACAAGGAAGAGGAAGGACAGATCGCGCGTGTTCCGTGGCCCGTTTGGTAGGGTACTGCTCCGGCATTCGCCTGGTGTTGATCGGAGAAACCACGGAAAACTACCGATCAGAGCAGCCGGCCGCTAGAATTCTCCTCAGACAGCGACTGAATTCGACCTAGCTGAAAAGCTAGTGTCGAAAATCCTGCCGCCGTCAGGACTCGAACCTAGGACCTCCCAGTCAGAGGCGCTGCAATGACATCAGTTGATGCACTGAGCTATCGCTCCCGGTTATTAATTCGAAAAATAAACAAACCACAAGTACCAATACGAACAAAATAACTCCACAAGGACTAACAAAACACGCCTCAAACCGTAAGAGGCAAATTCATGCTCTAACCTAAATCTCACTAAGCTCGCAGCACGGTTCCAGTTAAGTCTCGCGATTCCTTCCCATCGGCTGAAAAACTTCACCGCCATTTGGTGTATCTTCATTGGTTTCAGAGGTTTTCCGTTCCCGCGCCAAGATAAAGGTTGGCCGTCCTGTTGCGAACGCTGGCGTGGCAATTTTCTCCGCGCTCCCGTTGACGTTGTCGTCCCTGTTCGCGAGCAACTGCGAAGCAGCCTCTAGAGCGAGGGCAGCGAGGCAGAGGAGCGCGCCGGAGGCTGTGCTGCGGGCGAGCATCGCGCGCAGCTTCCCGGGGGAGGTGCCCGTAACGAAGGTCAAGTGACCACACAAGACGACAAACAAGGTTAACGTGGAAGCCATAGCTCAGCGCGCGTCACGCCGCGGGCTGCGCGCCCCCAGAGCCCCACGGCTCTCCGCCTCCGGCGCGTCGCTCCCTCTGCGCCCGAAAGGCGATCGACCGCCGTTTAAAACAAATACCATTTACTCTTTAATACTCCTACAAGTGTCACGCTGCGAAAAAGCCAGTAATGATTATTGGTGCGTCTACTACTTTGTCATTAATATTGTAAGAGTGGTGCATGTTACATCCAAGAAGGTGGTGGTGTTCCTCTCCCTCTGAAATTTGAGATCCAGCGTCAAGAGATTTCAGTTCACGGGCTTTCCCCCTTCAAGTACCTCCGCCAGCAGGATACAGCCTCAGCCGGGACAAACTAATCTCCCACCTGGTCTCCCGCCATTTGTGCTAGGTTAGTGCATGTCATTGTGATGGTATAATGGGAGAGGAGGGATAAGTATGAGAAAGGAAAGATACATCGCGGTCTGTAGCCTGTTTGCAAGAATACTGCTCCGGCATTCGCTAGAATTCTCTTCCAGATGATGGTTAAATTCGACTCGGCTACCGAGAGCGGTAGCTCAGTGCATCAACTGATGCCACTGCAGCGCCTCTGACCGGGAGGTCCTAGGTTCGAGTCCTGAGGGCGGCAGGATTTTCGACACTAGCTTCTCTGCTAGGTCGAATTCAGTCGCTGTCTGGAGGAGAATTCTAGCGGCCTGCTGCTAGTAACCGGTAGTTTTCAGTGGTTTCTCTGATCAACACCAGGCGAATGCCGGAGCAGTACCCTACGAAACGGGCCACGGACCGCGAGCGATCTGTCCTTCTCTTCCTTGTCCTATCCCTTTCCCTTACACACTCACTTACACTAAATGCACTACACTACCACATATTCCGGGAGGCCGGTCGGAGCTTAGAGCTTGTCCCGGCTGGGGCGGTGCCCTGCTTGTGGGAGAGTCCTGGTTAGGAAACCCCATTAGCCGACGGTAGGTCGGCGCCGGATCTCGCCATCCAGCGAGGGAAGACCACCGCCACCTCCCGAGAAAAAACATTCACTACACTAACGGGACTAATGACCAAAGCAGTTGACGCGCCCGGAAACACGAAAAAACCAAACCAAACTCTATGAGGGGGAAAGTACAATATGCGCACGTTTTCTTGAGCTCTGGAATCCCTTCCCTACCTGGCAACCCTAGTAGATGAATTATGAACGTACCAAGATAGAGATTAGTAACACCTGAAAATAGAAGTTTTCATTCCTGAGTTATAAAAAAAAATATGCACTGGTAAACAAACTACAGAATCGAGTTGTTAGTATTTTTAAGAAAATATATTTTGTGACAACTAATGTATTAGTACTAAATAACGTGATTGTTAGTTTCTATATTTTGACTACTAGAACTTTTCGAACCATAATTACATTGCAAGCTCTTCGAAGTAATGTCGGGGAATCATGTTTCACATAGATCAGTGCTCCACCCACTTGACACAAATCCCCAATCGCACGTCCGGAGGGGACTCGCTAAACACGCCTCCCCTTGCGAGATAGATCCCTCCAGTCTGCAACCCTACACTAATCCGCTTGCGGTCCGAAATAAATCATGACCAAAGAATTTCATGTACCACATCACAGCTAATACAGAGCTACGTCTTGTAATACCTTTTATCCCTAGGAAATGTTTCGAAATGAAGTACTACATTCAACCTGAGAGTCGTAAGTACACGTTCGACACTTATTAAATTTTCTATTTTCCTTCAATATTCTTTGAGCAGTGTTTCTAATAGAATATTTTTCAACACTCAACGAGAAAGCCCTTCATTTTTTTGACAATCAATAGTTCCAATGTAATTTGTCATTTCTCATACAAAAAAATTTCTTGCGTAAAATGTATTATTTATTAGAGACCATCTGGTTATACATTACAGCTTTTAAAACTAAAATTTTACATTACAATATTTTCAAGTACAAAATAGCTTTTACAAAACTTATTCACAATGATATGAAATTGTTAAAGCAGTTTTAAGTGTTTTAAAATGTTCATAACTCTGAAATTTGCATTAAGTTGTACAAACCTTACGTACATTGATAATTTTTCAGAATCTGACAGTTCTTTCTTGAAGGTCAATTGAATATAGTAATTTGTCTAAATTGTCGAATTCAAGAACTGAACTGTCTTTGTAGTTTATATTGTAACCGCACACCCTGGCTTCTATATTCCAGGATGTGTACACACTACAGTTTAACTTTCTGTTATGCCTAAAATATCTTATGCTCATTCCAAACTTGAGCCAATGAACTTGTCTAATCTCTGGGCTTTGGGATAGGTTATCAGTCATAATCATACACTGGATTGTATACAAATTAAATATATTTTCACTCTTTAAAAAAAAACAATTGCAAAAATTATCCTGAATTCTAAGCACCATAACTCCTTTCACATTTGTCTCCACCAAAAAACTTTTCATATAGTGAAAGTATGAGAATCCTTCATATGTGATTCTAATTCCTGATCACTACACACTTACTCTAATTACACGTGATATCAAACCCAAAATTGGTTTCACAATAAAGTGGAAGCTTCATAATTATTAACATGTGATTTCAATTACTGATCACCACACTTACTGTAAATACAAGTGATATCAAACCCCAAAATTGGTTTCACAATACAGTGGAAGCTTGATAATGATTAACAAAAGGCTCTGACTTGCAGCATTAACCTTTCATACCTCTGAGAAGTAAATACAACTAATTTAACAAAAATGTACGTCCACTGTTCAACATGCAACAACTAAAAACTCATTTACAATGAAAACAACTGAGATGAATCTTCTTAAGCACTTTCACCCACATTCTAAGAAAAAGACAGACTCCCAATTGCTAAAGCTTAATCAGTCAGCATAAAATTGTTTGTCTGTGGTCTACTCTTCCTACATTAACTTTACCGGTTGTGGTTGTCGCCGTACTACACGCCCTCACTCAGAGGCTATTGTGAAATAACCTTGCTGCGAACAATCCTTCAGTATCCCAAAGTCAACTGGCTTGATCAGATCTCATATTTTCACAAAAAAACTGGCATAAAGCAAAAGTGAACACGTCTACTTTTCGGTGATGATGTTATAACGCTGGTAGGCGAAGTATAGAATGTTCTCGGCCGGTTCCCGGTTCCAAGCAGCGCCTTTCTCTCAGACGCACTCGTGGCACCTTCTATAACCCAAAAGACCTCTTGCTCTTCACTCAAGCTTTTACCCCCAATACCCTAGTCAAATGAGCGACTACTTATTTATTCGTAACAGAGCTTAGCCTAGTCAAAAGTGCTTATCCTGTCACTGCTTAGCCTAGTCAAAAGTGTAACTAGGCTATATTGTGACTTTGTACGGTCACAAGAAGCATATACAAATAATGTGGTATTTTATTATTGTTAATCGTTCGTTGCTTGTAGCACAAATAAGGGGATACTTGTTATTTGACAGATGGAGATGATTTATTTTAGATCGTTTAGATCTGATTCTAGTATTAACAGTTTGGTCTCTGTGGCTCAGTTCTTTTAACACGTTTGAGTTCATTTTATAGTATTGTTTAAAAGCAGTTAAGGATTTTGAAATACTACGATGGTGAGTAAGGTATCATTTTGAGCGCCAACATTTTAGAGCAGTAGTAGAAATGGTAGGTTTGAAGCAGAAGGAATGATGCTGAAAAGACGTGGGCGAGCTGGTCCGGCGCTCCAATTTTTGCTCGAGGTGCGCAGCAACAGATATGTCACGACTACGTGACCACCACACGGGCACTTTGTTTCAAACGCCAGGTCAGATTTTGGCCAGCATGTTGCATGGCAAGCGAGAAGTGTGGAGGAACATTTTAAATTTGGTACAAAGTGGCAATTTTCAACGGTGACCAACCAAAAATAACACGATTAAGGTGTAGTTGAAATAAAAGATGTAATTTTTTTAATTTTTTTATTTATTTTACGTGAAAAAAAGTTAAAAACTGCGTATGACGTGCTATGGGGAAAAGTGAATTGTGTAAAATATCCTCTCCGGCGGGGAATCGAACCCCGGTCTCCCGCGTGACAGGCGGGATACTGACCACTATACTACCGAGGACATTTTTACAGCATGCTTCGAATATCTATTTCAGTGATTGAGACGGTAATAATCTTGCTGCATTTAAAATTAGAGCTGATATTGTGACGCAAACTGGCGCTTGAAGTTAATTGATTGAAGCTGGATAGGCTGTGCAATACCTCACCCATGTCTTTTCATGATGGAAGGAAGTTAATAATTTCTTTTGAGTGTGCTCTAAGCTTCTTAAATTTATATTGATCATTTTTATTATTAGTATATAGAAGGGATAGAATTTTGATATTTACATATCATTTGGATATTTACAAATCATTGTTGGTATTATCCAAGCAGGTAAATTTGAGTTTTTCTCCTCTGTTATTTTAATATTTAGTTTATTTAATAGTTGTTTTACTCTTTTGTACTAAGATATTTGACGAGGGCAAATATTAAAGATTTTAAGCAATGGAGGGAATAATGTCATTATATATTATTGTGTTTGTGGATGAGGCAACTTTAATTGCATACTTTAGCGCCCAGTGATCTTTTTTGGAGAGCAAATGTAGCTTCTTGGGCATCAACAAAAATGTTTCCTAATGGGACGGGGTGGAGGTACACAAAACAAAATCAGAGACCAAAATTATAGATTAATTAAACTTTCTTCAATGTTTTATGTGATTGATATATTAAGGACTCGTTATCAATTTTATATCGTATCAAAACCTTACGCTACGTTAATACGTTAGGTCTTTGTCTATTCCAGAATTGGTGATGGAGAGATATTTAAGAATATAAATTTTATGCTTACATTTTACGATATTATAATGATTACAATTCTTTAAGACAGGTTATTTTATTACAAACATCTAAAAAATTGTAAACATTCTTCAGGTTAACTTTGTATTATCCGTCAGAGCACAACTTTTTGAAGAAATTTCTAATTTTCTTCAGGTATACATAAATTAATTTAATAAAAATACATTATTTATAACACAATTAAACATAGTGTGCCTTCACCATTTTCATACTTTTGAATTTGTAATTACAAACATTGTAATCTTATTTGTTCTAATGAATGTACAATACACTGCGTACACTTCACCCACTATTATCAAAGGCTTCCATCCGATTCCATTTCTCAATGACTCTGCTCCCTTTTGTGATTACATCGAAGAGTTGTCAGCAACATCATGTGATTTATTATTTACAATTCAATGCAAAAGTACTTACATTCTCCAATTAATTTTTGAAGATGATTTTTCTATGTTAACTTGTAGACCAAATGGATTATCAACTTTTTTATTAACAATATACCGATTCCATTAGTTATGTAAAACAATATATATGTATATTATTACGTAAAAAAACCCTATTTCATTTGATTAATTGCAACTTAGTAATATGGTTATTTATTGCCGGACCTTGCTTCTATTATGATGCTATTATATTTACGCCAGTTGGAAATACGTCAGTTGATGTGGCACCAGCGTATGATTTCGACACATTTTCCTGTTGCGGGTTGGTCTGGTTAGAGGTTAGGCTTACCCTAAACTCAGAATTCATTTCTGCAAAGTTACCAGCAGCAAGTGATGCTTATTTCTTAATAAGCTATGCAAATAAGTTTTTTAGAATTGAAAAAATTGTCACTAAACAGATCAATAAACATTCATATCTTTGTAATCACAACTAGCAGTAGTGCTAAATTCTCATAATTTTCTAATAACTAATTAAATAGACGTCAACCTGCATAAAAACTACTTAACTACTTACCGATATAATTTTATTCTTAGTTTCAAAAATAGTGTCATTGTTTTAATTACACAGAAAAAACAAGAAACCCTTTATACAACGTTGCAGGAATAATTCGTACTTTCTTCAAAATGTGTTCTAAGTAAAGCACGGAATTAATTTTATCTTTGAAATCAAAGAAAAAATGTTATCGTACATGCATTGCATATAATCTCCAGTTTCAAGAAGCAGGCTAAAAAGAAACAAAAATTACCAATATATGATGTCTCTATTTTAAACATAATAAACAATGGAAATTATTTCTGATTTTTAGAAAAAAAATATTGTTTTCGTTTCATAAAAAAGCAATGGTGTACTGACGGTGTTTCAGCATGGCACAACGTTTGTTTTACGAGTTAAAATTCTGAAACATCGGGCATCGGTTCCCATCAATCCTCTCCCTTTGTTCTACGCACTTTATGACCGGGAGGTCCTAGGTTCGAGTCCTGACGGCGGCACGATATTCGACACTAGCTTTTCAGCTAGGTCGAATTCAGTTGCTGCCTGGAGGAGAATTCTAGCACCGGCTGCTCTGATCGGTAGTTTTCCGTGGTTTCTCCGATCAATACCAGGCGAATGCCGGAGCAGTACCCTACAAAACGGGCCACGGACTGTGCGCGATCTGTCCTCCTCTTCCTTGTCCTATCCTCTCCCTTACACACACACCCCACTAACACGCACTACACTACCACATTCCGAGAGACCGCTCGGGAGCTTAGAGCTTCTCCCGACTGGGGCGGTGCTCCGCTGGTGGGAGAGTCCTGGTTAGGGAAAAACCCACTAGCCGACGGTAGGTCGGCGCCGGATCTCGCCATCCAGCGAGGAAGATCGCCGCCATCTCCGGAGAAAAAACAAGCACTACACTAACGGTACTAATGACCAAAGCAGTTGACGTGCCCGGAAACACGACAAAATCAATCAATTCTACGCACTTTAAACGTAATTGTAACTCAAAAGCAAAGCGACTACTACGTCACGGACGCCCCATCGCGAAAACCCGAATGTTCATTTGCCTAAAGCCGCGAGGCAGCTCCTCCGCGCACCGGTGTGTTGGCTATTCGGACGCGTCGACGTGTTCGACATGTTGCACATATTGCGCGTCGGGTGGGGTCACCACGGGGCGCGGGGCACGGCAGCGCCGCGGGCGCCACGCGCCTCTCCCGCCGCCCGCCCGCCCGCCCGGGACAACAGAGCGACCGCGTCGCCCCGCCCCCGCCCCCAACGCCTCCGCATCGGTCGGCGCGCCGATCCATTATTCAGATGAGGCCGAGCCCCCGCAGCGGCTGCGGCTGCGGTGGTCGGCCGCGGGCGCGCGCTCTGGGGCGGGGGTGCATCGGACGCGCGGCGCAGCCGCTCCTACGGCGCGCACGGATTCCACTAGGTCGGCACCGGCTCTCACCTCTTGGGATACGTCATGAAGACGTACGCATCTTCTGATCGTGACCAGGAAACACTAACCAATCAATCAGTCTGATTTACCTCTTACAATACTCCATTCATGTCACCTGTAGTCTCCCACGGATCACCAAACCTACTGTTCCTCACACTCATCTAATCGTCTCTCTGCACTCAACGTTTGAACGACTCTTCCCATTATTTTTTCTCTAAGTATATTGCACCTTTCCGTCAATTGAAAATTTAGCATCCGAGCTTAATTGAATGGCAAAATGATCAAAATGTAACCGTTTTCTCATCCAGTCTATAATAATTTCTTCTATATCCTTCCGATGTGATTAGGTCAACTATCTTGAAATTACAAGACTAATTATTGCTGATCCTTGTGCTCCACCTATCTCGCGTTTTCTTGCAACACCTAGCATATTCATTCCTACATACTAGAGCGTTCTCCGTTTTTTTTCTCCAACGCGGTTTTCTGCTTCTCCACGGTCCTTGTTCTTTGGGCCATTGGTGCAACGCTCAAACAGCTCCCCTTCTATCGTTAGCACAGGCTGAATGAGGAGATCCAGCCTTCCGAAACGTTGGCCTGAGGAGGTTTCCCTCATCCAGGTATCTCCCACGAGTGGGACACCACCCCAGCCGGGACATGTTACAATATTTCAACTGCTGTGTTAGTGTAGTGAATGTTGTGTAAGTAGGGGATGAGGATAGGATAAGGAAGGGGAAAGCAAGATCACGCACGTTCCGTGGCCCATTTTGGTAAGGTACTGCTTCGGCATTCGTCTGGTATTGATTGGAGAAACAACGGAAAACTACCGATCATGGCAGCCGACCTCGAATTCTCCTCCACGCAGCGGGTGCATTCGACCTAGCTGTCTAACTTATGTGGAAGATTCACCAACCTCGGCTATCCAACTCTAGCACCCTCAGTCAAAGGCTCCTCAGTGGCATTAGTTGAGCCACCTCATTCAGTTGATGTATATGGATTTTGTGATGAAAAAATGTGTTCCTGGCAACATTTCTCGGTGTCTCTGTTGCGTCTCTTTCTTATTCCACCATTTCTTTATTATTCACATCGTTCTTCAAAAACACAGTTCTATTAATCCGTGCACTGTTTGAAGACATTTTTTACCCCAACAGTAATATAAAATTGAATATTATGCGTCACTTATTTATAAAAATTTAACGATCCAGATATGCTATTCTTCGGCTCAGTAATCAAATCAATTAATTTTTAGTAAGGTGGTAATAGAAATAATATGTATTTTACGATAAGGGATTATAATTGACTCAATATGAGTTTTTATGAGTTTATGTGTCTTCACTTCATTTGGGGACTGATATAATTGACTGTGAAAACAAAGTTACTAGAATAAATTATGGAATAGTGTACGGTGCAATTCCTCCAAAAGTTAAGAAGTAGGGTCCCAGCAACATACTGAAGCAAAGTGCATTCAGGCCTCGAAGAATAAGAAAAAAACACTAACAAGAAAATATGCCTTTTTCTGCTTCATTACAGAGTTCATGAGGAAAATTACATGAGATTATATGAATAACAGCACAGAAGAACGGAAGGCGAAATATTCTTATCTTGAATGATGGCAAGATATAAATGATACTGACCTGATTGCTTTTTTCAGTCCTATGTACGGCGTTCAGAAAGGAAATGGTAATCCTGGCCTAAATAAGTTTTGGTCAGCAGATGTTTTTATAATTGTTTCCATTGAATGAGTGGAGCACATTTGAGAACAATCTATACTGTCTGAGGTTTGATGATAAACCAACACGTGAGAGAAGAAAAGAAATATCTCGAAATAAAGCTGAGGTTGTAGGAACAGTTTTTGACATGTTCAATGGAGTTTGAAAGTCAATTGTACTACATTCCAGGTGTCAATAATTATAGAGCACGAAATCAGAAAAGGAAAACAAAATCCGTCGAGAAAAAACAAATCTATAAAAGATGCAGTAACTTCAAGTGGATTTCAACATTAAGTTGAATCTGATGAAGAATTTTGACCGATATAGGAATGAAGAAACCTGGATGTGCTGTACATTCTCGTGAGAAGGATAGCAAAACTAATCAAGAATGATATAACTACGGAGTATTCATACGCAATGATCATATCACAAAAATACTGTGTAGTAAATATAATTAATCACTCTGAAAGAAAAGAGGAAACTAGTACTTTCTCGCCCTATTTCATGAAAAATTGCGCAAAAGGACTCAAATTTTCGAAAAATTGTATATGGCCGTATTTCAAAATTTATCAATAAGTAACATATTTCATTAAGGGAAAAATCTCTATCCTCGTAATAGTAGTAGGAAGATGCCGGAGAAAGTTTGAATTTTTGCAATTTTCAACGAAAATGAAACCTGCACTATTCTCTTAAACGTTCTTTACACTACTCAATACCAAAGTTTAATTAAAAAGGGTGGGACTTTTTTTTGAAAATTTGGATAATATCTCATGGTCTTTATGTAAAATACCTCCCCACAATTAAAATATCGATTTTAAATTCAAGGGCTCGCAATTCAAGGGCTTATTAGCCAGATCGATCGTGGAATATTACTTTCGGAGACAATCCGCTGAAAGTTTTAGCCACTAGCATTATTCACAGAGGGACCAACAATCCGACAGACGGACGGACAGACCTCTTGCCGTCATTCGATTTTTTGGTATGAAGAACCCATAAAACATGAATTATGACTACATCATGTGTTCGAGGAGTTTTTTATTTTAGCAACTGGATTTGCCCTTTTTTCGTTACCATGAGTTTTTCTCCCAAAAATGCACCGTTTTAACGCGCAACACTACGTAATTTTCTCTCTACTCCGTAGCGAGAAAGAAAAAATGAAGTCTTCGTTAACCAAAACTATTCATTAAAGTGTTCTTGTTTTTAATTAATACTTTTAATAATAATATAAAAAATCTGCAAACATTGCCAATTGTTGCTTATATAATATGAAATAATTATAACCTAAGCACGACCGCGTCCCTTTTACTTAATGTCGTTAGATTGTTCATAGAATTTCAATCCATAGTATTTAAGTATCGAATTCTATGAGTGGGTGTGTTTATGTTTTTGATGACGTTCATTGTCGTTGGCAAGTCCATGTTATGCTCCAAGCACACGTGTATGCCCTCGCGCCTGCCTGACCGTTTTCACAGTGTTGGCCCTTGAGGCTGTCGCCTCCGTGGGTCTCCGCCGCCCGCGCACCCCAGCGGTCGCGGAGAGGTGATCGATTTCCGCGGCCCCCGGCGGCGCCCGGCCGCATTCGTCCCCGAGGGGGCGCCCTGGAGCATCGGGGTGCGCAACCCGTGACCCCGCGGGGGAGCGCGGCCGCGTGGCGCGGAGAGGGCGGCGCCGAGAGCCCGGGGGGAAGGGTAGGGGGGTTCTCCCGCCGGCGCGGCGTCGTAGGCCGGCCCGCCCGCCCGCCCGCCCTGCGGTTTGCGCTGGCCGACCGGCCCGCCGGCCGGCCGGCGTCCTCGATGAAGCCACTGTGCTCCGACTGTTAATGACGGCGGTGGCGGTGGCAGCAGACGGCGCCCGCAGCGTCCCCTGGGAGGCGGCCACCCGCAATGCACAGGGCCTTCGCCGCCCGCGCCCTCCTGATCAACTGCTGCTGATACAATCCTATCTCTGGATGGGGAAGCGAGGGAATTCCTCTTCCATGTTGGATAGGGTATTGGGAGATGGCGTTTGTGGCTTCAATTTATTTCTAAGGCAGTAGAAGCAGTGTCATCTGATTTTGGAGATTTGTTCTATATGGGATCTTTTGAGGTTTTGAGCTTCAAACATTTTTCTCTTTTACAATGTAAGTTTTTATCGATATTCCTACTAGTACAAGGAAACTTTCTCCTACTTTTCTGTAAAGAAATATTACTCTATCTGTAAATTGCGGCGAAAAATTAAATTGTAACCAAGGGTTACCAATTGGGCAATTGTTACCAATTGCTCCAAGTCTTAGTCGCAAAAAATTCTCGTTCAGCAAATGCTATTTTCAACAGAATTAACGTTATTTAGTTTTTTATTCTGTTGCTTTGAAAACTTACTATTTAATGCTGTATTTACAATTATTTAAACACTTTTTGCTCTTATTTTATTATCCCGTCAATTACGCAATCATTCCAAAATTCATTAAGTTAATTGTAAAATTTCAAAATTCAATAACTGTTGTAATATTTAATTTTAAATTTAATATTTTACCTAGGAAACTATTTTTAATTGAATACTACACAACGACAGCACAATATGAAATTAATATCTAAAAATATTTGTGTCTGATTTCACTTCCAATGATCTATTTTAGACTGCACAAACTAAAGTGATGCAGACTGAAACGTCGATCCTTGATGTTTCGTGTTGGATTTCCTTCCATCTAGCTTTAAAATATAGAAGAATGCGACCCGATTTATCCCGTTTAGTCTTCATGATATTTTCTTTCGTGAGTTTTGTGATATGTTTTCATTTGAAAATCTCACAATAATTTGTTTTTTTCTCAATCTCAAACAATGTTTTTCTTCAATTGTGAAGTTCCAGTAGTGGTTTGCCTCTCTTTGAGACTGTAGGATAAAGTATGTTCGTGAGACTGCACGTTATGATACGAGAACAATTTAGAGCAGGGCTGCTCAAATGAAATACTTGGAGCTAGTCTGCCTGCGGAGGCCCTTGTACTCCCTCACTCTTCACAGACACTCTCTCTTCCCTCGACTAGAGCCGATATCACTCGAGCGCCCTCCCCTTCCCTCAGATGGGCTCTATTGATTGATTGGTTGATTGGTTTTTTCGTGTTTCCGGGCACGTCAACTGCTTTGGTCATTAGTACCGTTAGTGTAGTACACGTTTTTTCTCAGGAGACGGCGGTGATCTTCCCCCGCTGGATGGCGAGATCCGGCGCGGACCTACCGTCGGCTAGTGGGGTTTCCCCCTAACCATGACTCTCCCACCAACGGGGCACCGTCCCAGCTGGGACAAGCTCTAAGCTCCCAACCGGTCTCCCGGAATATGTGATAGTGTAGTGCATGTTAGTACAAGTGTGTGTGTAAGGGGAGAGGATAGGACAAGGAAGAGGAAGGACAGATTGCGCGCGGTCCGTGGCCCGTTTGTTAGCGTACTGCTCCGGCATTCGCCTGGTGTTGATTGGAGAAACCACGGAAAACTATCGATCAGAGCAGCCGGCCGCTAGAATTCTCCTCCAGACAGCGACTGAATTCTACATAACTGAAACGCTAATGTCGAAAATCCTGCCGCCGTCAGGACTCGAACCTAGGACCTCCCGGTCAGAGGCGCTGCAGTGACATCAGTTGATGCATTGAGCTACCGCTGTCGGTCAGATGGGCTCTACAAGGAGCAGGACACACACCCGGCTCGCAGATACGCGTTCAGCCATGACATGCCAAATGGGTCACTTGGAACAGCATTGATTCAGAGTAAAATAAGTTTTACTCTTTAGAAAGAAACCTTCGCCTGTTTTTATTTTCTTCTTGCCCTGTTCCGCAAGCGTCCAGTAACTGTGAACAGTGTATTCTAATTGTAATCTAGTCATCAAATGACTGTACATTGTACATCCGTGCCAGTGACTAATGTGGAGAAAAATTAATGTTTTTTTTTTTTTTGTGTGTGAAATATGTGTCCGCATTTTATGACCAACTGTGATGAACCCTGTATCCGCACCACATCAACACCGGGCACATGAGCTATTTTAGGGCTTCAGACTGTTTGCACGATAAATAAAAATCGATACAGTCCATTCAATCTTCTCAAGAAAAAGCATAGCGGTCTTAACACACCTAGTTAACCAGTATAAAGAGTGAGTCATTTCAGGCAATAAAAAAGTACATTACTCTTCAATTAAATAAACAAAAGTTTCCATTGACATTTTGCTAAGAAAACCATTGTTTCTTCACAGAAGTTTCTTGACGGATTCTTCTTTATTATCGTTCAGAAGATTGACTTTAAATGAGTTCAATAGTTTAAAATATTTCTGAGTATTACCCAAGAAACAATCTACATTTCTTGAGAACAAATGACGAGGGAAAATGTGAATTTTGGTATTTTCATCTGTAATTAGGGTGGAAATTGCAACAAATAGTAACGCGCGCCTTTGAAATACACATAAAATTACCGCGATAGATAGACTGCGACGAAATCGAAAAATTACAATAAAAATAAAAGCATTCTAAAGGAAGCTATGTTTCATAGAGTAAAATGAGAAAATAATTATTATTGATAATATAATAGGAACAGCTGGTGATCTTTTACAACCTTAAATGTGTATTTGTAAGGTGAGTTATTATATTTCAGAATGAGGGATTTTGTTCTATTGTGTGGAAGTGTTTTTTAATGTTAAGAAATAAAAACCTGTAAAGTTTGCATTCCCGCTACTGAAAGCACCAGCACTCCACCAAATTGCTCTACTTGAGATCTTCTTTATTAATGGCAAAATTCAGAATTATTTACATTGATTTAATACACCATTTTACTAGTTCAAGCGAAGTAAAGTGCTATTTCTGTGTGGAAGAGAACCCCCTCTAGCAAACGCGTAGGCAGAGTGGCACGGCAGTGGAAAGCGTCGCTAAATGAGCCCCGCACTGCAGGCAGGGCCGCGGAGAGCGCGCGTCGCCGACGGCGGCGGCGGCGACGAGGAGCGGCGCCGCGCTGTTTTGTGTTTCGCAGGCGGCCACAATCAGATTCCGCGCCGGCCTCCGTCGTCGCTGATGCGATTGCGGCTCCGCCTCCGCTGGCCCCGCCCCCGCCGCCGCGGTCGACGCTCGCCCGCCTCGCCGCCGGATAAACAGGCTGCCTTTTTGCGGCGCCAGCGCCCCCTCCCCCGCACCGCCCCCGCGGCCGCCGCCACCACCACCCGCGCCGCCGCCTCTCGACGCGTTTGAATCTCCCGCTGGACTCGAGGCGGCCGCGCGCGCTCGCCCGTTCGCTCTTCGTTGCCGAAAGAGAAGGCGGAGACAAACAGCTGGACTGCACTGGGCTTGGCAGGAGAAGAAGATGAAGAACGCGGGGTAGAAAAAATGGAATGAGTTATTCTATCGATTCTACAATAAGTAAGCGGAAATGAGTGAAATATAAATGGAATGAATATTGCCAAAGTGTGAAAGGTGTGCACGATAAGACTAATGTAATACGTCAGTAAATTAGTTTACTTAATACCCAAATCACCGAGAATATGATGACAATGGATTAAAATAGACTTCTCCTCGGTAAAGGCGTATGCTGCAAAATCATATTTCTGTTTCTTCTGTCCACATTGAGTGTAGAGGAGGTGAATTATTTCCATTAAGAACAGTGTAATGAACATAATAAATCAGTTACCTATTCCCAAAATTATGAGGATACATTTTTATTCCTGGAAAGGGAAAATAAATTATATTATTTCCTAACTAAAACGATTGGGCTTTTTTCCATATTTCCGATTTTAAACTGGAACACTGAAATTTTAGATTTATATATTCACTAGACACCTGTGCGGAATAAATAAATATTCTCAAAATTAGTATCTGTCAATTTTAAGGGTAGCCTCATTTACGAACATGAAACAACATAATACACTGGCTTACATAGGTACGTTTGAGAACTAGACACCTCAATCTTCAATGAACGCTCTCTCCACTCTCTTCAAGACCATCACTAACAAGCGCCTCTGGTGGGCCAGGGGGTCCTTGATTTTGTGTCCAAACCTCCGGACGCAATTGGGACGCAGGCCGGCGAGTCGGTGGGACCGCGGTCCGAGAGCCCGCATAATGAGATTCGCTACAAAGAACGAGGCAGACGACCAGGAAGCCACCACGGGGAAGCAGCACGAATCGCCACGCTACTTGCCATTGCTATTGCTTTGCTCGCTGCTTTCGTCACGTACACTACCTCAGCCATCTTCTCACTGTCTGCCGCCATAAGTGCCGTGTCGTCTCCAGAGTATCTTTTCAAGAATGTCTCCATGAATGCCATTGGCTATCTTACACCGAGTCCTCTCCGCCAAATCTGCGGTCGACTCTTCCTGGACTTCACCACTGTAGTTTCCATCTCCACCTTGTTACCTCTTGAGCGCAGACTACATTTCGACACACAATTACCCGCGTGTGTCCTCACCACCGTTGTATTTATCCCCCACCTTCTCCTCCGCTTCCGCCTTGTGACCTCCGCAGCCGGGCAATTGCCTCTGCGGCGCTCCTTCCGCGAAGCCATGCGGGCGGAGCGCGCGTGAGTTTGCACTGGCCGCCCCCGCCCCGCCCCCTCTGCCCCGCCCCCTCGCCAGATGTGATGAGAATGCGCCCCCTGATTAGGCGGCTCACGCAGGCGAGCGCGCGGCGGGCGCGGAGCGGGCAACGGGCGCAAGCCCAAGAACAATTAAGCTAAGCCGAAGCCCAGATTTCTTGGGGTTATCGAATTACCTGATGACCCGCGGCCACGCGAGGGGCGGGCAGCGCCGCCGCCGCCGGCGGAGCGGAGCGCAGCGAGGACGCCCACGGCGGCGGGGGCGGAAGCGGCCGCGAGAGCGGGGGCTGCTCCGGAGGAGTCGGCGGAGGCGAGGGCGGGGCGGCGGGAGAGGGCCGGCGTGGGCAGGGGGGGCGGAGGCGAAGGCGGAATCGCGGATGGAGGCAGGGACGAGGCGGCGAGGGCGGCGGTGGCGCGAGTGGAGGGATAGGTGGAGTCTGAGGGCGAGTGCGGGGGTGGAGGCGAAGGCGGAATCGCGGACGGAGGCAGGGACGAGGCGGCGAGGGCGGCGGTGGCGCGAGTGGAGGGATAGGTGGAGTCTAGGGCGAGTGCGGGGGCGGAGGCGAAGGCGGAATCGCGGACGGAGGCAGGGACGAGGCGGCGAGGGCGGCGGTGGTGGGGGGGAGGGAGGCCGAGTGGAGGTGGAGGCGAGGGCGTGGCAGGGTGGCGCGGCGGGTGGACGGCGCGGCAGTTCGTTACCCAGCTGCCGCGCGGGCGAACGGGCAAGAGGACGCACGACAGGCGCCGCCTGGCGACGAGACGAATAAATACACGTCCGTGCAACGACAAGCCGCGGAATACGTATTCGATTCGTTAAGGTGCCTTAACGGAACACGTGTTTATTTCATCACTTGACAGACAGTTAATCCCTAGATATAACATTGATAATTTCCTGAAAACTGTGTTGACTGTGCGTTTTTGGATGGAGCTGTTATTGATGCACGATTCATTATTCAGTTTTGATTTTCAAATAAATAATAACCATGAACTGCAGTCAGATGGGACAAATCTAATGGGTTTATATTAAATGATACTTATTAACTAAGCGATCACTTAACGCAAAAAACCTATGAAAAGTTGTACGAAATTGTTAAATTTCAATTAGTCGTCATTTAAGGACCAAGGAACAAGGAAAAACGTGTATTTATTTCTTTTGCTATAATCACGTTCATAATAATCGGAAATCTTCACTTGATAAAGGTGTTTATTTGACTGGTATACATGCGTATTGAATAACCTAATTTGTTTTTCTTACCATTAAACTAACTCACGGCGCAATAACCATGATTGCATTTTGATGACATCTGTTGTTCAAAAGAAAAAAGCTACATAAATGCATAGGTTCTTACAGCTCTCGCCAGTGATGATATAGTGAAATTGATATAAGATGGGACTGCTTTGACAGCTTCTGCTTAGCCATTGCTGACAATATAACTGCAAGTAACGTGCATGCTCTCATTTAGTCAGTGCGTTCCTTTACAGTTACATCATTTGTTAATGGCTTCATCACTATTTTTTGCAATGTCAACGCCCTGCATGACGTTCATTTGTTTCTCGACTGTCAAAGTGGTTCCTTCGTAGAGTAATTCCTCTATAGTATGAGTAATAAGAGTCTGTCGCAAGGGACGCGAAGTCATAAAACAGTGATTTAGAGCGGGACAACCCTGTCGCATGAGGTACTGTTCAAGGAAGAATGGGACTGAGGTATTCGAAAAATAATAAAGTTGATTACAGAAAGAATCGAATGAGGCGGGGTAGCAAAGATAAGGCAAAATAACTCATTGAATTGAATGTGCCTTATTTTACGTGGCGAGACTCAGGCCATGAGGCCTGCTCTTCCGTCTGACCACGCAAATTTCGTTACACTCCTTTCACCAACCATGGGAGAAAGAAGGTATTACTTGGGCGACGAAACAGGCGATTTGAATTTAGCTCAGAGGCATCATTTGGGCTTGAGGATCTTTTACATGCAGTAAATGTACTAACATGGGACAGCCGGCTTTACTTCCCCTCCGAAGGATTTTTCGCCCTTAAAAATCCACGGCTTCGACGGCTTGAATCCGCAAACTTGGGTATAGCAGTCCGATACGCTAACCGCTACACCATCGCCGCCACGCCGCCACATACCTTAATGGTTCGATGTTATGTTTTGATGTTAAAGCACAATTATTTTGTTCAAAAGAAATAATGTAGAACAAAACATCCCATTTAAGAACAGTTGCCACTTCGTTCTGCATGTTTATTATTCAGTACTATAACCGGCGCGCCCTGTCAGAGAGCGCCCTCACAGAGCCCTGACAGTTTCATTTCGCCGACAGAGAGCGAGAAAGGGGAATAAGAGATTTGCATGTGTAAAAGCGTGGTGGAGGAAAGAGAAACGTGATCCTCTTAGTGGTTTCTGGCTCCAACAGCAGTGTTAGTTGATGCAGGGGGAATGGCAAAAACGGATGTGCTACAAGCAAGGAATGATGCTCTGAGAGGGAGACAGCAGAGTGATGAGGCAAGTGAAGGTAGCGAAAGCGAGCTCAGTGATGTCGGAAACGAGACAGTACTGAATCACTTGGCAGGGAGAGAGAGAAAGATTCTGCGCTCTTCGGAAAAGAACAATTCACCTGTAAATCGAGCAATGCGACCGGCAAAAACTACGAAAGGGTCCTAGAAAGCAGGGTTGTAGAGCCAGAAGAGCGTTGAGAGCACAGAGAATTATATGGCTCTACCCTCAAGAAGTCGGAGGTGGTAAGAAGCGGGTGTGAGTGGTGGCAGAACTATGCGGAGAGGATTTTAAAAGAAAGGTGACGAGAAAATAAGGAAGTTGGCAACGGAAGGGAGGTGGGAGAGCCAGCATGTCGAGGACGAGTGTTAGGCAGAGCGGAGGACGCGGATTGAGCGCGGGCGCGGGGAGGGGGGCAGGGGCAGTGGCAAGGACCGCGAGGGTCGCGACGGCGGCACCCGCCGGGGCTGTTAAACGGATCAGGTCTCGTTACAGTCCCCGGGGCGACTGTTGACTCCGCGGCGCGGGTCTTTTACATGCTAACCCTCTTAGCCGCGGCCGCAGCGCTCGCGGCCGCCGCCGTTAATGCTAATTGGCGCTAAGTGGCGGCGCGGCCCGGGCGGCGCGGGAGGGCGGCGTGGGGTGGCGAGGGCGGCGCAGGGTGGGGGTGGGGCGGCGCGGGTGGGGCGGGCGGCGTGGGTGGCGCGGGGCGGCGAAGGGTGGAGCGGGCGGCGCGGGGAGGGGCGGGGCGGGGCGGGGCGGGGCGGATTTCTCCTCGGGGCGAGGGCGCAATTGCCATTGCGCGCGGGCGGATGAGCCGCAACCCCGAGGGTGGAGGTGAAGGCGGAGGCGGGAGCAAGGATTGTCGGCGGCCCCGCGGGGTGGGTGCGCCTCGCTTCAGACCCGATTGGTAGGCATTACGCCTTTTGAATAAGCAACTCGCGCACCAGATCGTGTCGTTGGGGCTTGGGTCGTTGTTTTCCCGGTGGGGGATGAAGGATGTGTCCGGTGCACAGTGGAAAGCGAAGTGTGTCAAGATTCTGAGGACACGTAGCACGGACGAATCTGACTACTTATCAGATTTGATACCGGGTGTTCAGCAAAAATGCAACCCATTGCAGGCAGAGCGAATTGCATTGGCAACCGTGTTTGAGCGGGTCGGATAGGGGCTGGCGTTTTAGAGCAGGTAAACTGTCGGGATGCACGCTTAATCTCCTCTATCTAAGGCCACCCAGAGCAGGAGAGGTGTCTGCCATGATCGACGCGTCGTGGCCACAAGTTCAAAGAGAAAGCGACGCTGCTGTTGTTTGGCGCGGAAACGAAATTGTATTGACAAGAACAGTGATTCCTTCGTTAATTGCTTAAAAGTGTAACACGATTGCCAGGTAAAACATATCCTCTGTTCGATTTAATAACTAACTTTGCTTCTTTTAGTTTCACAACAAATATATTCTCCAGACGTTTACACGTTTTATGTTTTCTGTTTTAAATGAGTGTTAAAAAAAATTAATTCCAGATTCGCAGAGCAAATGTTTGTTATTGTTATTATTATTAGTAGTAGTAGTATTTGTATTTGTATTAGTATTATTAGTATTAGTATTATTGAAATCACGACACTTTCGAATTAAACATTGTTGTGAAAGAGCGGGCTTAGTTGTGTGTGCGTAGTAATCACTGGTTAAATTGTCAACGAAAGATACTCACTAGGTCACTACATCACAGCTTTGCTCTTCGTCCTATTTTCTACACCTTAACGATAAACGTTTTGGAAATTCCCTGCAAACAAAAATAAGAAAGCTAGTATAGAAATTGATAAATAATAAAAGAAAATTATTTTGAAGAAAAATTGGTGTCTGAAACAATTCAATCTCAATAAAAAAATGTTCAAAATGCCTTCTTTTCCCTAATAAACAAGCATTAACTCGCTTGAGAACATGTGCTTCAACCCGATGTAAAGTTTCTTTGTTAGTTACTTCCTCGATGTTTGTTAGGAGCTCTTCGAGATTAGTAGGCTTGTTTCCATAAACTTTACTTTTGGGGCATCCCAAAAAATAAAAAACTGGTTGTGACAAAGCTGGGGAACGAGACGGCCACAATCATCAGGAAATTATTCTGATCCCAAAAATCTCGTACAGAAATTGCATTGTCGACTTTTCAGTCTGTGATGTCGCTCCATCCTGTTGAAATCAAAAATGTTTCTCATCCTATTCAAGAGGGAAACAAATTTTCTTAATATAATCTGGTATGAATCCGCCGATACTGTTTCTTTGAAAAACAACGGACCATTTATTCGGCGTCGGGAAATGGCTCACAATACGCCGAGTTTCTTTCTATTCAATGATATCTCTACTGTTTCCTGTGGCCTCTCTTTAGTTCAGAGTCTACTGTTTTGATAGTCAATCCAGTTGCAATTAAGTCTCATCAATAAAAAAACTCGTTATCAAGCGTCTCACGACCTTAGCTAACAAACAACGTCATAGGTAATTACAGTAGTAACTCGTGCGAGCAGCCCGATCAAGAACCTTAAGCTCCTGAGATGTCCGCTTTTTCAATTTTTCTGTGACACAGTGCGCATTTCCGTAGGAAAGATTGCATTGCTGCGGAAGCTTCCTTAATGATGTTTTCGGGGAAGTAGAAAGAACATCCCGACCATCGTGTAGTTTTCGCTGCGTGAGCTAAGTATCCGGCGAATGCATGACCGATCAAACACGCCTCCTGTCTCGTGACCGAAATATACATACATACATTTATTTGAACTGCAATTGGGTATGACCCGGTGGCAGTTAAATAACAATAATTACAATAATAATAACAATATTAATAATAATAACAATAAAATAAGAATAAAGGAGTACAGTACAAGTCGAACATGCAATAATCATACTATCACTAATATTAGGTATTATAATATATTTCAACTCTGTCATGATATCCAATAATTATATGTCGGCGATGCTAAAATTTAATACAAGATACATAAATATTGGATAATTTTTTTTAAATTCATTGATCGCGTTCACTACACTTCATTCTGCACTGCACTGCACTGTTTTTGCTTTGAATTACATTGACCAGCACTTCACAGCACTTACTCATTTAATGTCTATTACTCTCATATTGTTCTAACTTATTTCTAAAGCTTCCGAAACTTAGAGGAAAAGCTTTGAAAATTGCTGCGGGTAAACTGTTCCAATCTTTAATTGTTCAGGTACAAAAGGAGAATTTCCCAAGATCTGAATTTTGTTTCCGTGTTCGAATTTTGTGAGTGTGATTTCTTCGGCCGAAATAATTTGGTTTTTCTAGTCTTACCTGAATTTCCTCTATGGCACCCTTGTTCGGAAGTCTTACATGATTTTATTTCTATGAAAGCTGCTCGGCACTCTTTGAAAAATTGCTTTCGGAAATACTCGTCCACCATAAATCTGCATTGCTGTATGGTGAGGCGCATCATAAGTTGACTTCAAAACAGTGAATGAAGACGTAGCTTGTTTTACTTGGAGCAGGTACGTCGCAGACCACAGGAAGGGGGCGGCTGAAAGGAAGTGAGTGGTAAGTGAAGGGACTGTGGCAGAAATGCAGTCTGCTGTTCCAGAAGCAGTTTTGCAATTCATTCACTTTCCTCTCAGTGACTCGAACAGCAGGTTTGCTTTATAAACTGATCACCCTGTAGTTGTCAAACGAAATATACAATGAAATGTAGTATTCTTCCGAATCAGTTCACGAGGATTAGACAATAAAATCAAATAGAATGTTTAACTAATGATCATTCGTTTGTGTTTAATTTCAGGAAATTTCTTAAACAAAAAACTGAATTATACGATATCCATTATCATAATAAACTAAATTATTTGCTTAATATTAATAATTTTAAAATTTCGCGGTATAGCAAGAACTAGTTGTTTAAAAAAATTTGTATGCAAAATTTTAATATAATTTAAAAATTTACTACATTGAAAGAGTATGTCTTCCCTTGGCTGTTGTCCATTCCACGGAAAAGAAAATATTACCTTTCAAATAAATATTTTCAACAAGTGTTTAACTCTTCATTAAGTGTCTGAAGCTCTCTTCATTATTCTCACTAAATCGAATTAATAATTCATACACCACTTCAGTAACTTCACATTATATACATAACATTATTCTACTCGTAGGCAAATACTAAGAGACCACAAA
Organism: Teleogryllus oceanicus; assembly: GCA_964035755.1. Taxonomy (NCBI): domain Eukaryota; kingdom Metazoa; phylum Arthropoda; class Insecta; order Orthoptera; family Gryllidae; genus Teleogryllus; species Teleogryllus oceanicus. The sequence continues at coordinate 93,195,683 of CAXIVR010000005.1, read as the reverse complement.
CATGCTATCGGTATTTCTACTTCACAGTGAAGTGCTCTCTAAACAACAATACAGAATCCGAGCTACAACAGATGCCAAGCAGACACCGTTCGCGCTGGGGTCTCGAGGCGACGACTCCCAAGAAACAATGAGAGAGGCCTTGTTCCAAGTTCCCGTGAGGCCCTTGTAAATCCCGCCTTAAGTGCAAGCCGAGATGTCGTATCGCCTCGTGGGCCGGGCCCGACAGGCGGGTCGGATGACTACAGCTCATCTTCCGCGAGCGAGGCCAGGCGTCAACAGAGGAGCACGCCATGACTCGCGACGGCAGCGGTGGCGGCGGCGGCGGCGGCGGCGGCGGCGACAGCAGATTTCCACCTGTGCCTTTCTCCCGCGCCCCACCTCCCCCCCGCCCCCGCCCCCGCCGCCGCCGCCGGAGGTGTGACGCGCGCGCCCCTTTCGGCCGCCGTGAGGCGTCGCGGCGCGCGCGAGGGCCGCCTTTTTTGCGCCAGCAACTGTACGTTTATTGAAGTACAAGTGTCTCGAAAGCCTTCGCCTGCCCCCGCCCTCCATAAAGCCCGGCCGAACGAGGCGAATGCCGTGACATAATAGAACCATAAAGTGATCCTCGCTCTCGCGGCAGAATTTACAGCGTACCAGCGCACCACTTAACAGGTTGTTTAGGGGAGCTGTTTAAGTACGCGCCTTCGGAGGCCTAGGCGGGCGGTGCGGGTGGCGAGGGCGGGCGGGCGGCGCCACGCTGGGCGCCGGGCGCCGTCGGGGGCGACGCCGCGGCGCCGGGGCGGTGGCCCAGGCGAAAGCTTCTAGGCGGCGCGCCGGACAATCCCTGCAGGGACGGAGAGTGGTCAAGAAGGCGGAAAATTTCACTCTTCAGTGAATTCTACGGCATAATACGGAACCAAACAGTCAAAATGAAGATAATTCAGAGCGAAAGGAGGCAGCGCAGAAAGACGTAAGGAGGGAATGGTGAATGCTTACTGACTAAAATGTGCTGACAAACGTACTTAGATTGCTTGAAGAAGAATGAGAAAAATATTGCAAAGAGATATAAATAACTGAAAAAAAAAGAAAGAAAGAAGAAAGAAAAGAAAGAAAGAAAAAAAATAAAAAAAATAACGAAAGAAAGAAAAAGGGAGAAAGAAGAAAATTAATGGCATTGTGCAACATAGGAAGAAAAATCAGGATATACAAGTGCATTTAAGAAATAATTAAACTACCTTTTAACATATGTAAATTTAATTTTATTTGCTCATTTTAGGTTTCAAACGTCAGTAATCGAGTTAATGCTTGTTTGTTAGGGAAAAGAGGGCATTATGAACATTTTTAGTGAGATTGAATTGTTTCAGACACCAATTTTTCTTCAAAATAATTTTCTTTTCTTAGTTACCGATAACTATACTAGATTTCATATTTTTCTTTGCGGGGAATTTCCAAAATGTTTATCGTTAAGGCGTATTTGTACGTAAAATCATATTATTTGTTTTACGTTTTACGTCCAAATAATCTTTGGCCTTTACGTGGGGAATAGAGTTATTTTCAGTTTGAAACAACGTATGTTACGTCTTTTTCCAAGCGGATGAAGATGAAGGACAAGTTCGAACATTTTTTATTTTTATTTTCAATATTATCATTATTTACAATCTGTTCACTTGGAACAATTAGTAAATGGTATACAAGACGTAAATAACTATTAAGTGACTCTCATGGGTAAATTTAGAATATGTTTACACTTTAGTCTATACTGTCAGCTCAGTCTCGTCCAATGCCTCTTAGTTCGCTCGGTGATTGTTTTTGCTGCAGTTGAAATGTTCAAATCTTTGTACAAATTATTGTTGGTAACGAACCCCGGCACGTTGTATAAATAGCTCAACGTTATGTTTCGAATCTTCTCAAGATCTCCAGGTTTGACTTGCTGGCTCTACCCCATAGTTCTATGCCGTAAGTCCACGTTGGTTTGATTATTGCTTTGTACAGTAATATTTTGTTGTATAAGGAGAGCTTAGATCTTCGATAAGTACCCATAATAGTATGTTTACTTTCATTTGTGATTCTTCCCTCTATTTTATGATATGGGATTTCCAAATTAAATGGTTCTCTAAATGTACACCAAGATTCCTCACAACAGTTGCTACTGATAGTTCTGACGAGTTTAGTTTCACTTTTGAACACTGTTCCTATCGAAGTGAAAAGATAATATGTCGTGATTTTGCTACGTTTATAGTTACACTCCATTGATTTGTCCACTCTTCTACCTTGTCCAGATGAGCTTGCAGGTGCTCTGATGATCGACTTTAGTCCTCGTTGGCAGCTACGATAGCTGTGCCGTCAGCAAATATGAACATCGTAGTGCATTCTATTGTTGGTAGGTCAGAAGTATATATTACATACAGTATTGATAGAAGGATACTTTGAGGGAAACTTGCGCTCATTGGTTTAAATTAAGAGACAACAGTTTGGTACTGAATTTGGAAAGAGCGACTGGATAAGTATGATTCAAAAAAGGGATAGAATGAATTTGTAAAGTTGTTTGATTTTGAATAACAGACCTTCGTGCCAGACCCTGTCCAATGCTTCCTGTATGTCCAAAGAAAGCGGCAGAAAAAAACTATTTTCTTCAAAGCTTTGAGATATTTTGTTTACTATTCGGTATGTCTGATTTATCGTTGAATGACCATCCCGAAATCCGTATTGAAACTCTAGTATTATATTATTATTGGTTTAACCATTGTAGAAGTAGTTTTCAAAGACCTTTGATAAAATAGGTAGAAGACTTATTGGTCTATATGATGCAGCTTCTGTAATCGGTTTTCCCAGGTTTTGGTATGGCTAACACTTGCGAATACTTTCAAAGATTCGGGTAGTGCCTCTCACTTATTATAGCATATGTTCATCAAAATAATGCTTCCTTATGTCATCCATTTAATATTTTACCGGTTATAAGATCGTGTCCTGGGATTTTAGAAGGGTTTATGTGCTTTTTAATGGTTTCTTTTATTTCACTCAAGTTGCATGTTTTTATAAGGTCGACTGTTGGAGAGGAGCCTGTAAAAATTATATTACCTCTTTTTCCAAAATACTTCGTTTGTCTATTGGTTTAAATACTGTAGAAAAGCATTTAGCAAGACATTATGCCTTTTCTTCGCGACTTCGTGCCCATGTGCTATCGTCTTTTCTAATAGGCGAGATTGGTTGATGTGACCGGTTCTTATTCTTTTTCCACAGCGCGTAACTAGTTGGAGCTATCGGTTTCTTAATTTTTGAAGGGCACAAACTTGTACGGGGATATATGAGGCAAGTGTATAAATTTTAATAATGTAATATGAATGGTCCCATAAATTTCATAACATTCCTTGTACAAAAATCATAATGTAATTGTGTAGATGTCGCTAACAACCTTTTGTAGTTGATGCGACATAAAATAAAATTTAAAAAAATAAAATTTAGCTGTTGGTGACAAAAATTTTACGTAATTTGAAAATATGATACTTTGCTACTCTTAAGTTATCTTTTTAAATGTTGAGCTAATGCGTGAACTTTCTTTTTGTTTTTGGGTTGTCGGATGTACTACATATAGATTCTACGGAGATGACGTTTTCTGCTTGTATTTTCTAATTTCTTTGGTATATGGTGAGTTCTTACGGCATCTATATCTTCGAATTTTTTAGGCATGTTTGCGCTTAACGAGTTGTTAACGTATATTCGAAATTTATCCCAGTTGGTAAACTTGCTACACAGTTTAGGAGGTGATCTTCGCTCAATAATATACGAACAGATTGTCATCTCTACTGGCGTGTGATCGAAACTCAGGTCGTAGTTGTTTTCAATCTCAATTATATCCGTTGTTACTTCTTTTTCTAAGAAAAAGTCTAGAAGATCAGTTATTTTATTAAAATCAGTGCGCCAGTATGAAGGTTCTCCAGCTGATAGTGTCATTACGTTCAATTTGTTTGTTACTTTGAGAAGGTTCATCCCCCTTAAATTATTGAGCCTTAAACCCCACTGTACATGATTGGCATTGTAGTCTCAGACGGCTATGAATCTCCTAAGTGTTTTTATCAATGCAAAAAATTCATCTTCTGTTATTTTATGTTTCGAAGGGCAATAAACAGCTGCTAAGTTAGTGATATTCCGTTTTCTGTAACCATTACGGAAGTAGCCTTTTAAAAAAGTTATTTTAAATCTGTTCAAAAATACTTTTTTTCAGAGGAGTTAATTTTTGCTAGTTCATTAACATTTGGTTATTAACCCAACTCGGGTAACTAACAAATTTTAGTTTAGTGGACTATTATAAAGACATATAACATTACATCCCCAAATTTTAGTTTTACTGTTTAGAACGCCTATGATCATAATTTGTCAGTTATATTTAAATAAAGCTTCATGTATTTGGCGTAAGAATAATTTATTAGGCGGTTTATAAGCTGTTATTATTAATTTATTTTGTTTGTTAACATTTGTTTATTTTATTTTTATTTATTTAGTCAAAAACTGTATGTGACGTATGGGGGAGAAAATCATTTGCGCACGCTTTCTTGAGTTTCAGAATCCCTTCCCAACAATTTAACTATTAATAGTTGAAAGATGAAGAAAAACAACAATAATAACAAATTTAAAAAGCGAGAGATTAACATTTCAAAAACTAGATATTTTCGTTGCCGAATTATAGAAAACTTATTTGTAACGGTAAACGAACGAACAGATTTGATTTTTCTGTATTGCTAACAAAACAGAAATTTACCCTAAGCTCTACTACCACTACAAGCAAAAGGAATGTTCAACAAAACGTGCGCATATTGAAGCTACATTTACGTCCAGAAGAAAATCAAGGGGTCATCTCAGCATTTGATCAATGAATCAGGGAAACTGGACAAAAACCCGATCGAGATGGGGGTCATTGACCTGGAAGCTGAAGTACATTACTTGTTACAGGCATTTAAGCCTTTTTTTAAATTATATAGTGCAAATGTAAACGCATTCATTCTACTATATCTTGGTTTTATTAAAGTAAACATTATTTTCCTTTTTGACGATCAGTATAGTCTCTCATTGTATAGAAACAGTTCTGTAGCAGAAAAGATTTTACTTTTAACTTAAATTTGTGTACCAATTTTAATTGTTTAATTTCATCTGGCAATGCGTTGTAAAGTAACGTACTACATGTATTGTATGTGGATTTCTTGTAGTGAGCTGTTGATACTGACACTTGATGAACATGATTTCTACGTCCAGTGTTGTAACTATAAATAGCAGTATTACATGAAAATATGTTCCCACCGTTAAGTAAGTCAGTTTTGACAAATACTACTAGTGCACGGATCACGTGGATGGCATTTTTTCATTATTCGGAGAATTTTCTTTTGCAATCTAAATGTCTGGGCACTTAAGGATAAGCTTCCCCAGAATATTATGCCATATCTCAGACAGAAATGTACATTTGTAAAATACACGCAACGAGCTACATGAAGGTGGACAGAATTATGTCACTGCAGCGCCTCTGACCGGGAAGTCCTAGGTTAGAGTCCTACATGTGTGAGTGCGAAGGGAGTGACATTTCCAACAAAAAAAACTCATTATGCAACGCCGCAATGCCGAAATGCTGTAACTCCGTGTAATGCACACTAAACGCACACAGTGAGCGACTCGGACGAGGTTGTAGATGATTATGATAAATAATTACTCGGGCAGAGCCGAATATTCTTCTTCTTCACTATCAGTGATTAGGCTGATATCCTTTTCCGTCTTCACTCCAACTATCCTTTCTTTACACATCCTATTTATCGTCTTCCTACAGGTTTATAAAATAATATTGATTTCGTTATTCGTGTGTTATCCATTCTATTTATATGTTGTATCAAGCATTGTTTATTTTCTTTCATACGGTCATTCATGTAAAATATATTGTGATCAGATCTAATCTTCTCATATCTTATTTGATCTAATATCGAGCAATCTTTCACTCTCCTTAGAAATTTCACCTCTGCTGTATGTATTCGTTGTTATTTTGCAGTTAGACTATTGTTTTTTTCATATTAATTTTTTTATAGTTCTATGAATAGTTCCACACATCATTTGATATATATTTTGCTTATTTTGTAACCGTACACCCTGGTTTCTATATTCCAGGATGTGTACACACTACAGCATAACTTTCTGTTATGCCTAAAATATCTTATGCTCATTCCAAACTTGAGCCGATGAACTTGTCTAATCTCTGGGCTTTGGGATCTTGATTGATAGGTTGTCAGTCATACTTATAAACTGGATTGCATACAAATTAAATATATTTTCACTCTTTCAAAAAGAAACAATTGCAAAAATTATCCTGAATTCTATGCACCATGACTCCTTTTACATTTGTCTCCACCAAAAAAAACTTGTTTCACAATACAGTGAAAGCGTGTTAATTATTAACATGTGATTTGAGATACTGATCACCACACTTACTGTAAATACAAGTGATATCAACCCAAATTGGTTTCAAAATATAGTGGAAGTTTGATAATTATTCACATGTATTTCGTTATGATCACCACACTTACTTAAATACAAGTGATATCAAACCCAAATTGGTTTCAAAATATAGTGGAAGTTTGATAATTATTCACATGTTACCTTAATCAAGTGATATCAAGCCCCAAAATTTGTTTCACAATATAGTGGAAGCTTGATAATGATTAACAAAAGGCTCTGACTTGCAGCAATACCTTTCATATCTCTGAGAAGTAAAGACAACTAATTAAAAATTTTTTAAAAAAAAAAAATTTTTTTCTCACACATTTTAAGAAAACAACCTCACAATTGATAAAGCTTAATCAGTCAGCATAAAATTGTTTGTCTGTGGTCTACTTTTCGTACATTAACTTTACCGGTTGTGGTAGCACCAATAATGTCGCCGTAATACACGCCCTCACTCAAAGGCTATTGTGAAATAATCTCGCTGCCGAACAATCCTTCAGTATCCCAAAGTCAACTGGCTTGATCCGATCTCATTATTTTAAAAAAACACTGGCATAAAGCAAAAGTGAACACGACTACTTATCGGTGACGATGTTAGAACGCTGGCAGGCGAAGTCCAGAATATTGTCGGCCGGTTCCCGGTTCCAAGTAGCGCCTTTCTCTCAGACACCTTGAGACGCACTCGTGGCACCTTCCACAACCCAAAAGAACTCTATCCCTTCACTCAAGCATTTACCCCCACTACCCAAGTCAAATGAGCGACTACTTATTTATTCGTCACAGAGCTTACACTGCTTAGCCTAGTCAAAAGTGAAACTTGGTTATATTGTGACTTTGTACTGTCACAATTTTGTCTATCATCCCTTTCATGGGATATTTACTCGGTAAAATTCTATAAGTAATTGGCGTCTTGTATTTTGCCTAGGAGTGCAAGGTGGCAGCAGTGCAAGGTGCGAATTTTTGGTAATTCCAGAATTAGCCGGTTAATGTTGGATAAATCCATGGTTGGAAATGTTTTGACCCATTCATTAGACTAAGGCTGATAAGGTTCACATTAGCCAACATGGGGTGGCTGGAGTATGTGGAGTACGTGATGATAACGAGAAATAACAGATGTGATAAACAGGAATCAGAATGCTGATGGAATTCCTAATACTAGTGAGAGACAAGATGTGTAGTTTTGAGAATATTGTTTCAAACAGCCGGGCAATGTACGAAAGGTTGACTGCAATTTAAAGTTAGTTCATAGGAACTCTCTTGCTACACGAATAAATTAAATACAGAATATATTTTACTATCTATTTTTCACTACTAATTTTCTATTTGATAAGAAATTATAAGTTGGTAGAAAGGGATACAATAGAGAAAAAAATGAAAATAGTATTGAATGGAAAGAAAATATAATATACTAGAAAATGAAATAAGTTTGTACATTCAGAAAAAAATGCCTCTTGATCTTTTTTATTAAATTATTTACTTTATTCAACATAATAAGAAAGATTTCGATGGCTTTCTCTTTAGCAAAAGTTTGATCGAGAATGAAATGCACAGCCTCGTGAATTTTAGGGGAATTGTCTAAAAACACATGTTCTCTGTCATATTTGAATGATTTTCATGGGACTTGCCCTGCCTTCTAGAAATACACGTCTTGATAAACTAGTTCTTAGGAAGATCAGTAGATCCGCAACTTGATGTACGATAACACTATCTGTCCTTGTAGTTCTACATTGGAGGATATACAATAGTGACTTTTCTGACAAGCACTGTTAAGAGCAAACTAGAGTAGCCGAGCGAGAACTCTCACATGTTAAAACCCATCCTCATCCCTATTTTTCCACTTCCATATAAAGCCTATATATCGCTTTCTTCCAGACCCTCTTATCCTCAGTCACTTGTTCTGTATGTCTCCTTGTAATTGATAAGAATACAGTACCCCATTGTCAATACAAATTATTCTCATTTAACGCTGTTACCGAACAGAGATATACACCCGTGTAATTCAAGTAGAATATCAAGTAATTAATTTAATTTCCCACCCAGTTGCAGATTCTACAGGCTCTGAACAAGTGTGGTAGAATCGAGAAACGTCGAATCTGCAAAAATGTAATAGAATGTTCAAACAGATTTTATCGGGTAGATTAAGGTGTGTAGGAACGTTTCTTCGAGGCCTCTAGCCTCAAAATTGTAGTTTGTAAGGGCTTAAAATGCTTTGTTTAGGAGATATTTAACCATATAGATTCAAAAATCTGGCCGAGAGTTCCGGGGTGCATTTGATATGAATATTTAAACGCGTTTTTTAAACAACTTTTTATATATTTAAAGTCAAAGTGCAATTCACTACTCTTCGTGAAATTATCTTTCTGTAGAGTCCTCATTTATTAAGATTAGTGGCATGTGAGAGCCGCAAAAGGTATGTATACCAATGAAATAATATAGGAGACGATTGCTATAATCTTTATTGTAACAGTTGAAAGATAATTTTTGTTATTAATTTTGAAGTATGAATTCTCCTTTGTTTTTTCACAACAAATCCACATTTGATCAAATTCATATTGTATTCAAAACATTTTTCCCTTGACGAAAGATGAGTATAGCACTAAACATCGCCACTTGTACGACACTTAAATAACTTCCAACAGCAGTACTATTAAAAAAGTATCCACAAGATTAAATATATATATATATATATATATATATATATATATATATATATTGAAACCACCGCGTTTCCACCCAAAGAAACGGCGAGACATCAAGCAAGAACGCGGCAGAACGGTTGCAAGAGGGCCTCGCTAGCCACGAAAACGGTTACGGGCGGCGAGGTGTCGTCGGTTGGCCGACCGTGGGAACGAGGCCGCGAGGAGTCAGTGTCTGGCTGGCCGCCGGCGAGGAAGGACGTATCTGGGGCTGCTCCGCGATCGAAAAGCAAACTAGTATCGCGAACGAACGAGTGCAGAAAGATTAATTGACGGACAATTTGTGCGTGATAACAATCAATAGTCGATCGGACATATTGCCAAAGTGATAGCTGCTATTTGGAGTAACACAGATCAAAAGACGTCGAGTGGATCGGAATTGGAAAGGAGACGTACTTCGGAAGCGCAGCGCCTCACCTCGGCTGGTCCTAAGTGAAACGACCCCGGCAAGCAGCGAAGGAGCGCGAGGCAACCGAGGGTCCCCGAAGCCGCCGACGCTCGTAGTGGGAAGAAGTAACGGTAAATATTTCTTCGATCGATAAGATCGAGAGACTAACAGTGATTCTGGGCTATATGAAAGAAAAGGGTAGAGACCACCATAGATATTGTATCATTAGTGATTTGTATAGAATTAATAAATAGTTCAGTTTATTTTGTTCACGGAACAGTGGTGTTTGATTAATAACCCCGAGCCCATTCACGAGAAAGAACACACAAATATATTTACAAACAAATTACAAATAAATTTACTGAGAACAAACCGGCCTACCGGTACGTCACAATATATATATATATATATATATATATATATATATATATATATATATATAAGTTTAACACTAAATAAAATACTTCTATAAATTTGATTTTGATTCAGTGGTGAGTTCTAGTTGACATTTTCATAATTGAAATGTTTGAAGGCGTTGTCATTGTCAACAATAGTGTGTGTGTGTGTGTGTGTATATATATACAACAATATACTGTTGTTGACAATGACAACGCCTTCAATCATTTCAATTACTGCTATAAAACTGGTATAAACAAACATTTACTGCGTGTACAGAAATGCGGCAAATGAAAATACTTTATTTAAATACAAAACTAGGATATTTTATTCCCTTTAAGATTGGGTGTATTCATTAAACATAATCACGTATTAAGCAGCCTTACCCACACGACCACTGTGTCAGCTCCGTTGATATTACACGGAGTATGTGCATTGCGGGTTGCATAATGTTTTTATTTTTTTTTTTATATCACTTCCCATTCACTCATCTACGGGTGTCTTACCCCTACAGAATTATTTGCCCCATTGAAATTCCCCATTAATAATGTATACGAAGTTTCATTGAAAAATCATTGTTACTTCATTGAAGAGTTTGGCTGGAACACGAACTCACATATCCGTTATTTTTATATATTAATATTTTCGTCAATTGGTCCATTTGTGAGGCAATTTTACACCGACAGTGAGATAAATAATAGAATTGAATGTAATAATAATGACATGCATTATAGGTTGTTTGTAGCATCACAAACATGTATAGGTTTGCATACATTTTAAAGAAATGAAAAAATTGCATTTTATCCAAATACTGTACCTCGCTTGGTAATTGGTATCGAAAAAATCTTTCTTACAAAAGTTGTAGGAAATTTTATCCTCTTTAAAATTCTATTGAATAATTTTTATGCAGAAAAAACGGAAAAAATTAAGAAAAATACCGTTTTTTCGAGCCTTGGGGAGTGAATACAAGGATTGCGAGGACAAAAATTTCAGGTTTTAACTAGAGCCTGGGTACATACATCATATCCCAAGAAGTTTTTATGACATTTTACAGGTAACCCCCTTTTTCAGTATCTATCGACTAGACTAAGCGTGGCCGAAAGCACTTTCAGACCTAGTATGGAATGTACTTTCGGTACATTTCCTGGCTAGTATTGAAAAATGTGAAACTTCATGTTCGAAGACAGTAAACAAAACTTTGTCGAATGAAATTATAGAATTCCCCACTGCATTTCGTAATTTGCTTGACAAAATTAACTATATTTATTAAAAAATATAATACCCGTTACGAAATTGATCGAACATGTATATTTGACTTGCCTCCTATATTGTTATCGCTGATAACAACAGACGAGTCTGATGAAGTACAATGATGAATAATCTCATCTAAAATGGTAAATTACCAAACGGAACAATTCTACATTCCATCTGTACAGTAACTGGAAAAATGAGAGATAATCTTGAACCTGATCAACCAGGATACGAAGGTGATTGTGCAAGTCACTTCGGCTTGCAGGTTACCCCGTATCTCGATTCCATGAAACATTGATTTGAACATTCGCAGTCTGTAGCTGTGTAACGAACAATACCAACGATACCAAAATTTTTCGAACGATACCAAAATTTTCAAACAATACCTACAACGATACAGCATATCGAGTCAGAAGAACATAGTAGATTAAAACATGTGTTTTAATAAATAATAAGACCGATAAAGGTCCACCCTCGCCCCAAACCATACTCCAGACAATCAGTTCTTTTTAACCAGACGAACGGGAGCGTTATCTCAGTGCATCAACTGATTTCACTGCAGCGCCTCTGACCGGGAGGTCCTAGGTTCGAGTTCTGACGGCGGCAGGATTTTCGACACTAGCTTTTCAGCTAGGTCGAATTCAGTGCTGTCTGGAGGAGAATTCTAGCGGCCGGCTGCTCTGATCGGTAGTTTTCCGTGGTTTCTCCGATCAACACCAGGAGAATGCCGGAGCAGTACCCTACCAAACGGGCCACGGACCGCGCGCGTTCTGTCCTTCCACTTCCTTGTCCTATCCGAAAAAATCAATCAATCAATCAATCATTAACCAGCCGACCGAGAGGACGAGCAATTTGGAAGGGTCTGCGATGAATTCCGAGGGCATCCAAACGAAGCAATGCGACGGACGCGACGCCAACGCTTATACCACGCGCGGGGGGGGGCTACTGCGACGGAGCGGCGGCGGCGGCGTTGTTCGTAGGGCGGACGAGCGTGCATTCCGGCGTCGGCGGCGGCGGCGGGGCGGCATCCGCCCCCCGCCGCTTGACTGCCGCCCGCCGCCGCCCCCGAAGCCGCCTGCGCCCCGCCTCCGCGGGCAAATCAGCCGACACGACACCTCGCGGAGCTAACGAGGCCCCGGCCCGCCCGCCGCCCGCCACCGCTGCCCATCGCCTTCGCCAAACACTGCCCACAGGGAGCGCCCTGCTGCCCGCTCCCCACCGCCGCCCGGCGCGCATTTGCATCTTCCGTTCTGGATTGTCAGCCGTCGTATCGCGCTGTCCCATCTTCACCCTCAGTCACTCATCTCCTTCATCCCCATCGTCCAGTCCTATTCCCTCCTTTTATCTCTGTCACCATTTCTGTTCACATGTCTGATTATCTCCCGGCACCCACTATCGTCTCCCTACATTTCTGTAGCCGCCTCGTGTCACCTGCCGCTCAAACAAGCACCGTCAAAATTCCCTTCTCCGCCTTCCATTATTTCCTCCACCTACGTCTGCGTTCAATTATTTGTTTCTATTCCTGCCGTTCAGAGAGTATAATGAGGTACCATCGGGAGTGGTAGCTCAGTGCATTAACTGATGTCACTGCAGCGTCTCTGACGGGGAGGTCCTAGTTTCGAGTCCTGACAGCGGCACGATTTTCGACACTAGCTTTTCAGCTAGGTTGAATTCAGTCGTTGTCTGAAGGAGAATTCTAGCGGCCGGCTGCTCTGATCGGCAGTTTTCCGTGGTTTCTCCAATCAACACCAGGCGAATGCCGGAGAGTACCCTATCAAACGGGCCACGGACCCCGCGCGATCTTTCCTTCCCATTCCTTGTCCTATCCTCTCTCACATATCCCGGGAGACCGGTCTTAGGACCGGAGCTTAGAGCTTGTCCCGGCTGGGGCGGTGCCCCGCTGGTGCGAGAGTCTTGGTTAGGGGGAAACCCCACTAGCCGACCGACGGTAGGTCGGTGCCGTATCTCGCCATCCAGCGGGGGAAGATCACCGTCATCTCCCGAGAAAAACCATGCACTACACTAACGAGACTAATGACCATAGCAGTTGACGCGCCCGGAAACATGAATAAATCACTCAATCAATTATAGTACCCATCTCGAACACCCATCGTCGCCCGTATCCGACCTTCCCCATATCCGCTTTCCACCACCCGCTTCTGTCCGTTGCCGGTTCGCGTCCCGGCTTCGCCACCGCTTCTCCATGCACCCCCCCCCGCCGCTGCTCGCTCGACCGGCCTGCCGCCGCCCGCCCGACTGGCTGGCGCCGGCTATCATTAGCGACGATTACTTAGATCCCTGGAGCGTCTCCGTCGCTCTGCGGTTGACACTGAAGGCCTTAAGGTTTGTCCGGGGGGGTTCCGGCCGTCGTTCCCGGCCGGCCGCGCTGCCGCTCCGCATGGTGTGGAGCGCGAGATTCCGCTGGCGTCCGGCCAGGAGAGCCCGCGTTCGTACCTCCGGCGCGGCGCGGCGCGGGCTTGAAAAGGGCGTTGCCGCCTGCGCCGCCGCCGCCGCCTCGCCGGCTGAAAGATACCGCGTCCGGGTGTCGCAATCTTTCGGATGAGCAACGTGCGCCTTCGCGCTTCCCCGGGCGGGGGGAGAAATGCGGGGACCCCTTCTTGAGTCCTTCGTAAATCATTGGCTTCAATCATTGGATGCTCGATTCGCGACTTTCCCAGAATATTTCAGCCGTCGGGATGGGGTTTTTCTAACGATTTTGAGTAAAGGCAACTTACGTTCAAGAGAAATTTCATAAAAAATATATTACTAAATACAATGATTTCTAATGTATTTCCTGGAATGTCATCGAATGATATTTAACACATAATATAAGTAACATGGACTCTTCTTGGAACAAAAATTTAGCAGTTGTTCAGAATATGAAATAAGGATTATTTCAAGTTTAAAATTGGGATGGAACTTAAGTTCATTTTAATACTTAATACTAGGGGTAACCGTCAAAAATCACCACACGAAATCAAACTCCTGTATGAGTAATTCATTGTGATGAATAGTAGTATACAATTCAATTTCTGTAATAAAAAATTTGATATTTATCCATTTCAAAATCTATTTTATTATCAGTGATATGTTCTTAAACAAGGGTTCTATTGGGGACCGCGGAGGTATTTTAAGCAGACCTTGAAGGAGCCACAACGAGAAATTGACGGCTATATGCGATCATTGATTGCCACGCTGCCATCGTTGCCACAACCATTGGTTGCCACGTCACATGGAGGATTAGAATTTAGTCCCTCTGAGATGTGTTGCAGTCGTTTAGTCTCTCTGCTGTTTCTGATTCGGAGGGTGTGGATCGACTATTTTTTTCTATCATTGTTTTCCCAGAAATCGCACGTACGTGCGCGCAGACGTGGCTTGTGGGCGGGCAACTTCCATTATTCTGTTACGAGAACAGAGAGGTCGCTCTTGTCTCTTCAGGGTTGTCCTCCCCTCTCGGTCGTATTTTTCTTGTATTATTTCCTAATATATTTGTGATTACAAAATAATTTTGTACTATGGCATACGTACGTCGTAATAAATAATGTTAATTATTTCATTACTTGAAAGTGGATTGAATTAGTTGAACCTACCTTTACAATACAGCTTCTGAACCTCTTCCCTAATCACTAACATTGAATATTCTGAGCACGCGCTCCTGCCATGGATATTTAATCCGTCTTCGCAGATCTCGAGTTCCGAAGTGTGCGATTGTCAGGCCTGTGCGTGGCGTCGACGCCCTGCACAAATGTGGAAGAGCGTTTGCCGCCCTTTATAACGCCCACTCATTCTGCAAAACCAAATTGCGCGCCGCGAAAGCTACCGGTCGATTCTCAATTTTTTTATTGCTTATGGATAAGTTGTATTCGAATTTTTTATGTATATCCTTATAATATAAGTAATAACATGCAAAAACAACAAGTTACTATCTTGCTTCACTGGGTCAAACTTTACCATACAATGTCGGGGTCGCAGAAAATTATGTTATAGCTGCGTTTCAATAGTTTTTTCTATGGTTAACTTATTGTTTGAGAAATTATTTTAAACAAAGGACTAATTTGAAAAGTGGTTATTGAAGAGATCAAATGTCAAGATGACTTCACTAAACAAAGAATCTCGTTTACTAATAAAAAACAAAAGCAATTTTTCGTCAGTTTCTTCAGGCTTATTATTGGTTATTTTCTACCAACAAAAAATAATGTTGGAAGAAAAGATGTAAATTTTATTCCGAAACTTTTCATGAAACATTACAATACTCCAAGAATCACTGAACATGTCGCTATTTGACAGTAAAAAACTGGAGTGTATATGTTAATAATTGTCCATTAGATGACACAAACTGATGTCAACACTGTGAGAATCTCTCTTTGACTGCACATTTAGCAACGCCGACCGTCTAGTGGATGTACAACGCCACGTACAAGAACCAGACGTGACAGTGATGAAAACTTGTGTCACAAGATTGCAATTCAATGTGATTACAGGTAGACTATGTGATACAAACGTTGCTCGAATTAGCAACCCGGGAAGGAATACGTCTGCTCAGACATTTATCACAAGCAGAGAAATTAAACAAGGATCTAGTGGCACAAGTCAATACTAGAAATAAAAGGCACGTCAGAATAAGTAAATTCAGGCACATTTCAAAATTTCAATACTCTTTCAATATTAAAATAATTATTTTGATGAGTATAAGTGACTGTTAATAGTAACTACACGAAGTAAATCTTGCGCTGAAAGTTGAACATTTCAATATATGTGAACGGTCCAACGTTGGTATGTTATTCGGCACCAAATTTCATGAAATCCACATCACAATGTCACGTACGATAATAACATTAAAATTACTTTTCACTTCATGCTGCAAGAGGTAATAAATTCCATAAGTTTCCAAAATTCTCTAAATATATTTTCTTTTAAATTCGGCGTAACAACGAAGGACTGAAGAAAGTTCTTACGCTAAAGAACAATGTAGCAGAAAAAGATTTTCATCTGAATTATGGAAATCAGAAAACACTAGTATGCCTCCAAAAACGGGGTGTTTAGATATCTATTTACAGAGGATGTTTAACATTTTCTCCTTTTGAAAGATTCAGTATAACAGTGATAATTTTTCAGACGATTACATCAGTACTACAGCTTTCTCGTAGAGGAAAAAAATCATTTTGAGCGATAAATTAAGGACATATTTCCAACGGTCATCA
Source organism: Teleogryllus oceanicus (assembly GCA_964035755.1). Classification (NCBI taxonomy): domain Eukaryota; kingdom Metazoa; phylum Arthropoda; class Insecta; order Orthoptera; family Gryllidae; genus Teleogryllus; species Teleogryllus oceanicus. The sequence continues at coordinate 93,179,298 of CAXIVR010000005.1, read as the reverse complement.
AAATTATGCAACAATTTCCTCCTCTCAATAATTATTTTAGAAGACAAGGTAAGTAAGTTGAAGAGAGTAGATGTGGATTCAGTTAACCAAAGCAGTACCATTTCCGTAAGAGTCTCTACTAATTCATTCCTATGGAGGCCGTAACTCAAACCTTGAAACTCATGCCACAGCTACAGAGCAAGCTACGACACTGCTGATGACGATAACAAATTTCAATACGAAGACAATGACGAAAAAATGACAAAAATGACGTTGACAACGATGAGTATGCGAACAGCCACATTGACTATAAAGACAAGTCTTTTTATTTTTCCCTCGTACCTGTCCCCCCATTACCAAACCTTGTAATATACGCCAGGGACATTGACTCCAGGGCCAGCGGCGGCCGCTGCGACATCCTCGCCGAGGCGCGGCGCGGGGGCCGCGGGCCGTGAGAACGCGGCGGCGCCGCGCGGTCGGGCGGCCGTCCGCGCCGGAACGCGGCGCCGGCCCTCCCCAATGACACCGCGGCCGCATTAGAAACATTTAATGCATATTCGAAAATGGAAAACCCCCGGGAATGAATTACAACCGGCGCGTCCGTTTGAAGGTTCCGCGCGCCGCCCGGCGCGACCGCCCGCGGGGAGCGCCGGCCGAGAGGAGCGGCGGCGGCAGCGGCGGCGGAGGCGGAGGCGGTGGCTGTGGCTGTGATGGGGAGATGGCGGTGGCGCTGGCGGTGGCGGCGGCGGTGGCTGTAGCGGTGTCTGTAGCGGAGTCTGTAGCGGTGGCTGTAGCGGTGGCTGTAGCGATGGCTGTAGCGGTGGCGGTGGCAGTGGCAGTGGCGACGGCGTTGATGGTGACGAGGGTGGCGGCGATGGCGGAGGCACTGGCGGTGGCGGTGGCGGTGGCGATGTCAGTGGCTGTAGCGGTGGCGGTGGCAGCGGCGATGGCTTGATGGTACCGATGTTGGGCGGTGACGATGGGGGTGGCAGTGGCGGTGGCGGTGGCGATGGTGTTGGTGGTAACGATGGTGGTGGCAGTGGCGGTGACTGGGACAGTGCCGGTGGTGGCTTGACGGTTTCAAGCATTGGAAGTGGTGGTGGAGAAGAAAAAGATGACGAGGTCGGGGAGGAGGAGCAAGAATAAGCACACTGCACAAAGCTGAGCAGATACTAGGTGAATAGATATAAAGATAGGGTGAAAATATCTGTGAGAACTAATCATTGGAACTGATCAAATGACAAAGCAACCGTATCAGAGAGAGAAAAGAACGTAGAAGGACAAACCAGAGGAGTGCGAGAACGGATAATAGAAGGCATCGAAAGAGAAAACTCTTCAAAGAAATACCGACGAAGTGGGAACTGGAAAAAATTCAAAGAAGTTGGAAAATAAGGAATACAGGATACAATGGAGTGCATGAAAAGAAACAAAGGTTGGAAACGAAATGGGAAAAAAAAAAACTCAATTTAAAAAATTCCAGGGGCTTAATTTAAAGTACCCCCAAATTTTAAAGAATGTTTCTTGAACTTGCAGATTTTTTAAAGGGACCAGATCAACCGCGGAATAATAACATTGGAAAATTATTATATTTTAATTTAAGTGCTAGAGATTGTTCCCAGTCGAACAGAGGACGGGCGTTTTGCTGGAAACAAATTTTTCGATATATAGGACCCACAAATCAGTAATTGTGACTACACAATGTGTTAGAGCAAATAATTTACTACATATTGGAACAAGTTTTATCCGCCCCACAATACGAGTTTTTCTCTTAAAAAAATCAGCATTTTTGGTCACAGCATTACATAACTTTCTCTAAACTATGTATTACTCCGTTTATATGTACGTACACGAGAAAATAAAAAGTGCTGTAAAAGCAAGTCAGAAATTTTGTACTGGCTGGGCGAGAAACGCAAGGCAGAGTCAATCTGCTCGCAGTCAGGAAGGTCACGATACAAATAGATTTACAGAAAAGCAGTCAGAAAAACAAACAAGAAGTCTTAGTGAATGCTGAGGTGGGAGGGAGGCATCCTGTGTCGGGTGGGCACGGCAATGGCGCGGTGCGAGGAGCGCCGGGGGTGGCGGGGCGGCGGCGGCGGCGAATCAAACAATAAAGCAGGCGCGCGCGTCGGCGTCGGCGTCGGCGCGTTTGGAGGCCGGCGATGATGCAGAGGCGGGGCGAGTGATCTCGCATAACTCATCTCAATCTAATTGGATCGGTAGTACCGGACCCCGCCACTAGGGGCGGCGCGGTTCTCTCGACGCCGACAAAAGAAAGCCGAAATGGTAAATATGTTTAACACTAGGAGGCAAGCGCTGCGCGCACCAACACACACGCGCGCGCGCGGGCGGCTCGCCCTGGCCCGACGCGGCCCCTCCCGCCGCGCGAGCAAAAAGTAATATATGAAGGGCTTTTAAAAACCAACGTAATACGTGGGCGCGGGCTGGACGCCAGCGGGGCCGGCCGGGCCTGCCTGCCTCGCCGTCCGCGCGTCGGAGCGGCAGCAGGGGGCGAGCGGGCGGGCGGAGTGCGCGCCAACCGCATCCGCCCCTGCGACCGCGCGTCTCGCGAAGCTACTGTTCACACCTGATCGTACTTACACATACCCCACTCGTACATACTCGTACCTACACGCACCAAGTCGTACCTACATGCGGCCGAACCGAATCTCCCAACTCGTACCTCACGCCCAACTCGTACCTACACGCACCAACTCGTACCTACACGCACCAACTTCGTACCTACACGCACCAACTCGTACCTACACGCACCAACTCGTACCTACACGCACCAACTCGTACCTACACACTCCAACTCTGCCTACCCACATATCGATTCGTACTTACTCGCTCCAACGAGTATCAATGCGAACCAAATCCGTCCTACTCGGGCCTACACCCATCCACTCGATCTTACTCGCAGTACTACTCAAATTGGCAAGAGTGAAATTCGCACGAGACTCAAAATTACATAGTGTACGCTTGTAATACGTTGTTTCTTCATTCGTTCGTAGCGCTAATTCTTAGGTTGTTGGCGTCCAATTACCGAAATATGTATTTGTTTTTACAAGGCAATTACGAAATGAATTGTAGTACAATTCTTGATGAGTACTTTTATCCAAAATTATAAGGTAAAGGCATCCAAGGCATGGCATTTAGACTCACAATCCTAGGTCAGCCTGTGCTCAGAGAGAACAGAAATTCAAATGGCAATCCAAACGGAATGGCAAATACATCAATGGAGTAGGGTGTAATAGAGAGGTAGGTTATGCAGGCAAATAGTTGTTTTTTTTTTAATCAAAAACCTTGAATTCTCTCTCAAAGTTCTCACTCAAAATTTAATTTTTCTCCAGTCTTGAAATACGAATCAATGAGATTTGATGCCTCTAGTAATGCAGTGAAATATTAAAAATTTACCGCAAAGTTTTGTTATGTTTTACGGATTGTGTGTGTCTTCTCCTGGTAAGAACAAGTTCTTTACGATATTTAAAATTGATTGTAGAGTTGCGATATAATAATAGTTTTTGGTGTATTATTAGTGCGCATTGTATTATTTTTACTCATGGAAAAAACTTAATACACACTGTTTGGGATTTAAAAATATGCAGTTAAATTCATTCGCTCTCTTCTTGTAGCATAGTGTATTGCTATGTAAGCACGAATGATATTTTTGTATTGCCTAATACTGAATTCAGCGAGAGTCAACTCACTCACTCCTAAACCACGCAGCCCATGCAAAATGTATTCTATGAAGACAATCGTTCAAGAACAAGGAAATTCTCGGTCTGACACGCAGCATGGCGGGAGCGAATAAATCCCTCCAAAGCTTCGATTCCACTCTCTTCGTTTTGTTTATCGAATTCTCAACGCTTATAAAAAGAAACTGATATTAATTCTTTTATTAAAGACAGAATGTTTTATTTTACAGTGATTTTCATTTATTTCTACTCTGCTCGTTGGCTATCGTTTCAAGGACATACATGCCCATTATATTAGTAACTGTTGTTCCGAATTAGTTTTTTCTTAGCCCTCGTCAAGTGAATTAATTTCAGTTTGTAGTTCAGAGGGTTACTGTGTAGTGTTGATCTTCTATCTCCAAGAGTTTTCGACTTAAAAACATTGTATTCAGTGGTACACACGGTTCCACGAGCAGAAACTACAATACAAATGCTTACGTTGGCAAGGGAAGGGTTGCCTTTTAAAATTTTGCACACAGTTACAAAACAAATTTACTCTCCTTGTGTGATTCTCAACTTGGCACAGCATTTACCATTTCCAGGAACAGAACAAACGAGGATTACACGTAAAGGTTGTGGTTGTTCTACTATACTCGATCCGTCTGCATTTATCTTGGACGCCCTTATCAATATTCTCTTCCTTTGTAGGGTTCTTGGCGCCTTCCAAGTTCCTAGAGCGTCAGTGTTTTCATTTTTATAATGAGAAATCATATTTTTTCGAACCTTTTTGATTTGATAACTCGTATTTTAGGAAATTATTGTTAATGAAATGTGGAGTTTACGTAATTTACGGTGAATTTGAATATTGAATTTCATATTTCAAATAGTTTCCTTTTACCAAGCATTTAGTTCTTTTTAAATTTTTTCAGTCAATATTTTACAAAGGATGATAATTTTTATCAGAGACCTACTGAAGAGAAACAAATAAACAAGGTTATTTTTTTGCCCCTTGGGTAAAAGACTCACGGTTTCAGTAATGTATGAATAATAAATATTCCCAGCGTGCAAGTTAACATAAAGTAATAATATATCAACTGAATATTTCTGACATAAGCAGCTAAGAGACTGATCGCAACATTGACCAATTATTACTTTTTCGTGTATGTATGTATTGTGAGTAAAACCAGTACATTCTATGATGACCTACTTCGAAAATGTGTTTTTGTGCAAGGTCCTAACGTTCCGGCTGCGGAACGGCCTAGATGGTCAGCGGAAAGGCCTAGATGTGCTGACGTCACAGATAGTTGTTAGGCCTGTAGTAATAGAAGATATTGGTAATACCCATAGCATAGATAAAGTTATGTAATGCTACGGCGAAAAGAGTCCTTTTTCCACCTAAAAATGCGTTTTGTGTAAAAACAAAATGGTCTCAAAAATGGCTCCAGTTTTTTCTCGAAATTTTTTAAGGGAAAGCGGTAAAAGCACTAAATAATTAATTTGATACAAACGCCATTTGATGCATTCTTTTGATTTTTCAAAAATTACGCAAAAGTATTTTTTAAGCGTTTCTCACATCTTTAATATTTACATTACAGGCGTTTTAAAACATTATTGCTTATGCGAGTATAAGTGCTTCTAATGATTTCTTATAAAGTTTTCTTGAAAAGTTAATAGATATTCGTAAAAATTAGCTCAAAATTGGCATTTTCAGAAGTGGTCAAACAACGTTTTCTCAAAAATGTTTTCCCAAATTTTTGCAATAATTATAGTTTTATTCGAACACATAATATAAAAACTAGTTTCATAACCAAGCAATATAAAAAATTTACATTATAATATTGTGTTACAACTGCCAAACTTGTTTCTTTGAGTGGCCCACCACTTTCCAACAGTTCTCTTTAAACGTTATACTATATACCGATATTAGAATAAAGTGCCCAAATCTGGAATATTTTTTACATTTTTTCTTCAACTTTACAAATAAGCGAAAATTTGGAGATTAGTGTAGATAATTACTACAGTGATTAAAAAATGTGTGGTTAATATTATTCACTTAAATCCACGGAATCCATGATATTTCGTAATTAAAAAGGTCTACATATATTCCCCATTTGGCATACCCTGTTCCTAAAGTGAAATTGTGAATGTTTTCCTTTTTAGATAATAATAAATGCACTAGTGACTAGAGCAACGTTTATTTAAACAAAAATACGTATTTCATTTAAGGTAGAGGCAATTCCTGCAGACGAAATTCTTTTTTGGATTAAATTATTGGCTGTCCGGGATTAGGCGCGTCATGGTTGATGGAGCTGACGTTTCGGCCATCTTGTTGTGGCCTTCTTCAGAGCTATACTGCTGCATCATCAGTATAGCTCTGAAGAAGGCTTAATAATGACTTCGGCCGCGGAAGCCTACGACTCTTTTTTGGATTACTTACACATGGGATATCAGCCCGGTTCTTACACTTCTGACACTGAGCCTAATCAGTTGAGCTCTTGGTCCATCCACCTCCACAGTACGGTATAGAATGTCAGCATTAATATGTTAGAAAATGCAGCAATGCAGAATATTCTACATTAGGACAATGCTCATATTCCACATTAATGTTCCTAATTAGGAACATAGCGGCCATATTGCTTTCAATCTGTTTCGCGGTGAAATCTGCATCAATATTTTTTATATATTCAGTGATATTTCTTAGATATACAATTAACACATACTATATAGATAATTAGTCTATATTTATCGCACTTGAAATACGTTTTTTGTGTACTTTGTTTTCCAGTGCTCCAATATTTATGTTGTGTTCTAAATAAAACACGCTCTGCCACTTCACTCAAGATCTTCAACTAAAAAAAACATTACCTATGCTCGATCAGAGGTCTCTTCAAAATAATTCCCAAATTTTGCCTCGAGACGACTCGCTGAATACAGATCCGATACTTCGGTATTTCACATTCGGTACGTATTCCACATTAGGAGACTTTATCCTATAGCTTATTTTCGTCTGCAGATCTAACATGCAGTCGTTACGCTATTTAACATTCCCTCTTTTTCTCCAGTATAGTTCACCGCGTTGTGTAATTTTAAACAAAGCATTACTTTTTATAGGTACACTACCTCTCTGTTTAACATCTCTTTGAAGTATTACCACAATCACTTTGCTTTGTAATATAATGTGATAAGCCAAGAACCCGGGGTTTAGTTTCAATGATGGAAACGGCATCCGGCGTTAGGAATAACAGCATTGTTTGCAAACTCGTAAGTCAAAGAATACGCGTTGTTAGGACAACCAATCAACAAAGTGTAATTTTCCATGCTTGGTGTCATAGCGCTGTGCAGATGGACACGACCCCGAACACATTATATGAAGGTTTGAAGAGGGCATTGATAGCCTTGATCTTTTAGAAGGACGCAAGGATTCATTCTCTAGAAACACATTGAAGCGAACACATGTAAGCGGTTGGTGAGTTGCGAACGGGTTTTCAGCATAGGCAAGGTATTATGTAAATGATAGTGAGGCAGGAATTTATTGTTAGTTTGAGGTCTGAGAGCTTGATATTGTGTAAATTGTATTAAATTGTAATTGGGAATTTTATGAATATAATAGTTTGAATTTCGAAAACATAGACTCCATGTTTCGTGGAAATATGCATTAGGATAGCTCTGTAAATGGAAGAATTTTTTAATAAGTCCTGAATATAGTCAGCCGCGAGTAGGTGTTTCATACGAAACACAGACAGGGAAAGCCACAAACGCGTATTAATTTTGTGGAAAATATTAAGTTCCATTAATAGCAAGTTGTTGAGGGCATTCTGGAACATTTTTCGTTTAGGCAAAGACGCAAGAATGGGTATAACAAGGAATTCCATGGACAATTTTTTGGCTAACGGCTCTCCGGCCATGCATATCATCGCAATTACCGGTAGCGGTAGCTCAGTGCATCAACTGTTGTCACTGCAGCGCCTCTGACCGGGAGGTCCTAGGTTCAAATCCTGACGGCGGCTTTTCAATTCAGTCGCGATCGGTAGTTTTCCGTGGTTTCTCCGATCAACACCAGGCGAATGCCGGAGCAGTACCTTACCAAAGGGGCCACGGACCGCGCGCGATCTGTCCTTCCTCTTCCTTGTCCTATCCTCTCCCCTTACACACACACTTACACTACACTACCACTACTATGGACTACACTACCACAGGAGATCCGGGAGATCGGTCGGGAAGTGAGAGCTTGTCCCGGCTGGGGCGGTGGCCCGCTGGTGGGAGAGTCTTGGTTAAGGGGAAACCCCACTAGCCGACGATAGGTCAGCGCCGGATCTCGCCATCCAGCGGGGGAAGATCACCGCCATCTCCCGAGAAAAAAACATGCACTACACTAACGGGACTAATGACCACAGTAGTTGACGCGCCCAGAAACACGAAAAAATCAATCAATCAATCTTCGCAATTGAGTTCTATGTCGCGCTTCCCGCTTTTCCCCTGGTTGGTGCGCAGGCGCTTCGGTGCGCGCGCGCTGTTTAAATTACCCTCACGCCCACAGCATGAGAGATGAACGATGATGAGAGACGATGAATTATGAATGGAATGATGTTTAGATGAGGTACCTGGTGGCGTGGTAATACAACTGCAGGGATTGATGAAAACGTCCTTCCTAACGTGGAACTCGAACTCGAAACCTTAAGGTCCGCTCACTTGGACGCAGCTCCGTAACCCTGCGCGAATATCCGTGTAGTACTCAAACTGCATTTTTAGTGAAATTAATATCTAATTCAAACCTTTTTTTATTTGTAATCTTTAAAATGTTTCACGTTGATTAAAAAGTAGATGTGAATGAATAGAAGAAATAGTTTCTCATTGCAAGTGATTGAAAAAATTCAGCAAACTATTTTCTACGTTTAATTCATAATTATTGCCCCAAAAGGTTTCTTTTTTACTTGCGAGTATGAATTGATGATAAACTTTAAGTTTTATTCATTGATGACATTATTTTTAAAATTTTATTGTTGATTTATTTTTATTCGACGTACTATGTCCGGTTATGTGAAATTGTATTGCCATTCTTGCAACGGAGTTGAGAGAAAGTTATGTAACGCTGCGCAAAACACGGAAAAATTTCGTCAGAAAAACTCTTTATTACTCAGCCCTGGTAATAAGAAGTGGATAAATCCAGTTCCTAAATTCAGAAAAAAATCTTCTAACATGAGATGTAGGCAGAATCCATGTTTAGTGGGTCCTTGACACCAAAAAAAAACGAATGACGGCATAACGGCTGTCCGTCTTTGCCCGTCCGTCCGTCCGTCTGTGAACAACGCTAGAAGTTCAGCCGCTCATCAGATTTTTTTCCAAAATTGATATTCCCCAATAGATCTGGCTGGGGTCGCAGCCCCTTCAATTTGAAACCGATATTTTAATTTTGAGGGATTCTTCATATGAAGCCCCAGGGACGTTTTCAAATGTTTCAAAAAATCGCACCATCGTTTTATTAAATTTTATTGTTTGGTAGTGCCAAGTAAAGAAAAGTGTAGGTCTCATTTTCGTTCAAAACTCTGATTTTTCGAAAATTGCAAAAGTTCAATTTTTTTTCGGTGTCTTCCTACATTAAACATAGATGTTTTTTCCTTTCATGAAATATAGTCCTTGAAGATAGATTTTGAAACAAGGTTACGTTCGACAATTTGAGTAATTTTCGCGTTATATTGCGTGAAAATACGCGCGAGAAAATACGAGCTGTTTAGCACCACTAGTTTGTCGTGCATTGAAAGTGTAAGCAGTTGACAACTACAAGACGTCTACATTTTTTTGCATTCTTGCACATTAATTTAATTATGAAAATAATTTGCTTTATTCATTCAATTCTTCAATCCAAGAATTCGTTTACTTTTGACAATTATAAAATTACCAGGGACTGTTGATGTTTCATTAATGTTTAAATAGGAATAACATCACCGTTATTGCATATTGCTTGCTTGTCTAAACTTAGTTTCGCATTTCATTCAGACAAAGAATTTAAAAAAGCAATAAAATAAACCTTAATTAAAATACTGCACAAAGCATTTATTTTCAAGCTTAATTTTTAGGCGCTGGGTTGCGAATTTCTGCCTTCGCAATGCAGCCACACGTCTGGTTGTTACACGATGACCTTAGCTGAGCCAGGGAGCGTCGGTGATTCCGTTAGTTCGCGCCTTCGCCGTTGCACCGCAGCACCGCCTACGACTCCTCGCGACAACCCTACCCTGCCGGACAGCTTTTACTTTATCATAAACCTAGTTATAGAAAATTACGCAATCCTAAAAACATCAAGATTTTTTTGAGATTTTGACAAAAATTAGCGTTTTAGAGTTATCTGAGGATGAAAAAAGTTTCTTCACAAACAACCGTTTGTCCGTCTGTGAAAGCCATTAGCGAAAAAACCTACAGGATTAAACTTAATTGGATATGGTCTGATCGATTTGTCCAAACTTGAGATCCTGCAAATTCGAAATGAATCTTTTAATTTTGAGGGGAACTTCGCAAGAGGCCAATAAAACATATTTAATTTTGAAGTGGGAATTTAGAATCTTATTAGCTAGTGTCGAAAATTCTGCCACATATCAATTGATGCCTTAAGACACATAAGCATATTTACATCTCGATATTGCAGTGCTATTTTTGACATTATATTGCCTAAATACTCTGCAACATGTATTAATCTATTAAGACTTCCGAACCTCCACTGTGTCAGGTAAGAGCTATGATCAATTTTTGGTGTTGCTTGCCAACCGTTAATGCGTTCCTTTTTTTATGCAGAAGCTCCGGACTATTGAAAAGCTGACTGGTTTTCTTCAAAATACTTCATGTTGAGAGGTTTTTTTAACATTTCACAAGCAACTTCATGGGGTTCACTGAAGATAGCACTAAAATATTTGAGGAATAAAAAGCTAAAGTGTTAGAAGCATGACAATTACTAGGGAATGGAATTTATTGTAATAAAAAATACAAAATATGTACATACATATATACTAATTTTTTCCAAAACATATAAGAAGAAATAGAAAATATGTAAAATTAAAATTAATTATTTTGTTTAAACTGTTTTCGAGGAGCATTTTCCGAGCATAGAACGTCACCAATCAGTACTTAATCATTCGGAGTGGCTGAAAGTAATTTCTACCTCTACAGAAGAAATTCTTCACTAGATTTCACCACACACAAGAATTTTATTGAAATAGAAATACATAGATAATTACAATGTATTACATAAATATATTAAGTGTATATTACTACTCATAGTGTACATTACAATGTTTACGAGAAGCCAGTGTTCCAATGAATAGTAGTACTGTGTAGCCAGAGATGTATCGCGAGGGAGTGGGTTAAAGGGAATGCCTCCACCACCACCACCACCACTAATTGAACAACGCGTAAGAAAATTTTCTGTAAGAAATATTTGTTAGTTTTCGATCGAGTAACGATTGTGCTACTGGAAATATGAGCAAAATCGTAGTTGAAATTACTTTTGTTTACGGAAATCGGCTCATTTTTGACTCAGTACGCAGTAAGTGGGAGGGGGTTGACAAGTAAGGCGAAGATATGGTGGTCATAGAAACCCAGCAGCATTACATTTGATTTTTAAGAAACATGATTCCGTAACATATAATGCAAATGCGCATGTGAAATGTTTCATTTCGACGTATAAATATATTAACATATAATAAAATAGGTAAAATATGTAAAAAATATGTACGAGATTATACCAAAATATGTAAAAACATGTAAAATAAAAATAGTTCCTATTCATTCAAAATGTCTCGTAAACACTAAAATATATTATTGAATGTAGGTATCTAGTTCCTGTAAAAACATGTAATTACATGGAAATCCGTTCCCAAACAATTACAATTATAATTTGACGTAAACGTTACAAACAATACGAAAAAAGTGCGCTGTATTTTTGCACTACTAAATTATTCGCACATTCCTGGAAACTGGCAATCGCTGATTTACGCATATTCTTTCAGTACAGAGAAATACATAAAAATTAAATATTTTACTATAAACCGAAATATTTTTTATTTAAGAATAACATTGTACTACATACTTCACTTACTTGATGCACGACATGACCACACGCGTAAACGAAAATTAAAGTATTTGATTCCACAGTCACCAAACCAGAGAATCACTTTTTCTGGCCAGCAACACAACATAAATTAAGCCACAAAAAATAATCAAACTTAATTTATTGTAAACTTAATTTATTTACTGTATTAATGAAGGAAAAGGGAGTTGAAAGTGATGTGCTGATCTGGATATAACACAAGCAGATACATTTCTTGAATTTTAATTCTTGACATTATCTCGTAGTTCTCAAACATGGACGCAAAGCTGCGAGTTCCATTCGTCACTCCGTCATAGGATCCTCTTCCCTTCCGCCAGGCCGTATTTGTGGCTGTTCCCACTTTAACCTCGCGCCCCCTTCCCCGCCCACAGCGCGCGCGTCGTCCCCGCGCCATCTCTCCAGGCGATCTTCCCAGCCGATAGAGGCGGCGGCGCGGCACACAGGCGCCGTTGTGCCCCGTTTTGTCCGTTTCGCGCGAGATGTTTCGCGTCGGGGAAATTGGCCGGCGACCCGCTCCCTGCGGCCGCTGTGAACGGAGATATCCAGACCAGTAATGCTTATTCAAACCAAACACAGCCCTCAAAAATGCATGCATAAGTTTAAAAAATGTCCCCCTAATTTCTCCTTCACATACTAAATGACATCCCATTACTCTCACCTTTCGTCTCTCAACTTCAAGCAAGTAGGTATCCAAAGTTTAATAAAAGAATTGTCCCACAAATCGAATTTTCCCTTCCTCACATACTAAACTAATGTATACTAACAATTCGCTAGTCCTAACAGCAATAATTTCCTATGATGCATATTTCCTCTCCTCCCACTATAAAAAATAGAAGCAAATACGTTAATGAGATCTCCAAAGGCACAAGCAAGACCCTAATGATCGGTGATCTGCATTCATAATATTGTCAACTGTTTTATATGTTTTTTTACTTTAAGACTCACTTGTCAAGACTTTGGGCTGAATAGTTTGAATGAATATAAAACACACGAATGGTGCTATAAAATCATATACTTTCTCGCATTATTTTACCTTTCTCAGTTTAAGAAAATTAGGAAAGTTCAACGACAATTAGACTCGAGTCATTCTTATATTTCTTGTTCTATCCGTGGAAAAATCTCAAAAGACAATTTGTAGCGGTTTTTGAGAGAATTTTTTTTTATAAATTTCTTTAATCAAGAAGAAAGTATGAAAAGAGTGTTGTTTTTTCAAAAATTGTTGATGATGTTTTCTAAAACTATATTTTTTTCAAAACACCATAGTAGTAGTAAGTAGTTCAATACTTATGGGAAGATTTATTCACTTTTTCGTTGCCAGGGCCCGACAATAAGATTTTTTTCTGTCGAAAATATGCCATTTTCCGGCGCACGCTCACAATTGTTTCCCTTCTTTCGAAGTAGCACTTCGTAAACACTAAAATATATTATTGAATGTAGGTATCTAGTTCCTGTAAAACATGTAATTACATGGAAATCCGTTCCCTAACAATTACAATTATAATTTGACGTTACAAACAATACGAAAAGGCGCTGTATTTGCACAATAAATTATTCAATTACAATGAAAAAGCCTCGTCCGCCGGATCGCTGCGCCTCGCCATGTCTCGGAGCCCCGCTGCATCAGATGCGGCGCCAGGCCAGGCGCTCAGGTGGTGTGCGCGGCGCGGCGCGGCGTTTGCAGCGACGGAGGTAATGGCCGGGAACGGAATGCCTGGCTAACGACCGTGTTTATTTGCATCTAAGACTTGTACGTATTTTTAGTGCAAACATGTGCGATAATTTGAACCTACAATGAGAAAAATCTGGAGTTGAACGTATTTGCTATTTTTTTTTTTTTTTTACGAAGGAAGTAGACTTGAAACGAACGATATTTCCTTGGAAGTTTCCCGAATACGCGTGTGGAGTCTGCCTTTTCTCTTTCACATATATGTCAGTAATGTATTGCAATATAATATATTAAACTTATTTACAAGTGAGAAGGCTAATTTTTTAATAAATTCTGTTTACTGTCCAGTACCATGCATTAGAATACGTATATCCATTACAACAATGTAAAAAAAGCAAAAAATTTTGAATGAAATATAACTAAATTTTTTGAAGTGGCAGGTCAAACGAAATTCTTCGTAGTATTGTATTATAATCATTAAAATTGTATGTAGTACAGTTGAATAAATTTGATTTCAAGGGATTACACGTTTTTATGTCTTTAGATAATAAAATCGTTATGTTAGAAACAATACCAGCAACAACGATAACAGCAACAAAAAATTATGGTATATCATATAAAATAAAAATGATTAAATAATAAAAATAAACAAAATCGTAGAATACTTGAATATAAAATAAAGGTTTGAATTTTCCATATAAATAAACGCGAAAACTACGACTTCTAATAACAAATGAACTATTCCAATCATCAGAGGATTTTTTGAAGATGCTGCTAGTAGAGGGGAGACCCTTTCACATTGAGTCACAAAATGCTTCTTTCTTTGAAAAAAATGTGTATTTTTTGTGCTCTAGTGAAAATCGAAACTAATCTTTTATTATTGTGATATTTGGAAACTTTTCTACTTCATTTTTCATTGTAAAACGTTGTTTTAAAAACATTAGTGCGGTACAAGGTAAGAGATACTCATGAACGTTGTACCTCTGGTCACCTTCCTCATTACAAACAAGTAATTAGGAAAGCATCAAGGATATTCATGAATACTAAACATAGGACAGCATGTATAAGTTCATTATGAAGCGTAAATTCTACCTAATAAACTTGAGTGAGTTTCGAATAACATTCCTTTCACATCTTGTTTCTCCTTTAGCATGAGGATGTTCGTGTTATACTCACGCTCTTGCGTTGAAATGATGCACGATTTCGTTATTCTAGATATTCGCGCTTCAATTTTGCTTTTCTCGGAAGATTCAATTCCATTGACGTTTCTGGTTTTCTGCCACATTTCTACATGTTTCGCTAACGAGCTTGTGATAATGTACTTCAACCGATTGTAGCGACGTGCTTGTAGTTGCAAAAGTATTTACGTAATCCAAAATAGAGGTTTTTGGTAATAACATTGGTTTCTGATTGTGATAGGCTCGCAGGCTCAGCACCTGTGATAAATCGTGGGAATTCATCTCCTTAAATGGTGGTTTCCTTTGCATTACTGTACATATATTCATCATATGTAAAATGGAGTATTCTAAAAGCACATTTTACTTGTATCTTTTTCGTTATTCTTAATTTTGAAATGTTTGCAGTTTGTAGGTGATCCGAGGTACAATGCAATAAAATGGCTCAAGGTATCACAACTGCCTTCTTGGTGAAAATGTGTTTGATTTAATAACAATACTATCTCAGTTGTTCTTTTAAATAAATAATACTTTAAAAATCTATTAATAACTTACAGAAAATTGTCCTCATTTAAAATTTATCTTGAGGGCTGCACAAGATTTGGGTGGTAGCACTGTTCACGCACCGTCAGCAGGGACATCAAATGACAATAGACACTAATCGGCGTGCTTAATTTGTAAAATATCAAGGTCAAAGAGTTTCATTTTGTATTTTATTACCATCCTGTGTTACCTCATGAAATTATCCAAACACAATAATAGTGATAAGCAAAAAAGTTTTTATTTGTGACTGAATGTAATCTAAGATTTGTAACTATATGACATAAATTAATATATTGTTTCAGCCATAATCAAATGCAGTGGTTTACCCATAAAAAGCAATATTGCCTGCCCAAAGTGTCGAATGTCCATAATTTGTTTATTAATCTCCTAAAAAATAAACAGCTGTAAACACAATGAATGAAAAAGAATAAAGACACTAAAATGTTTTGCAGTTGTATGTATTGATCTCACTATGAATTTTTTTTATGATAAACAGTGATTTGAATAAATTCGGAAAGTGCGTGTGGATTTCAATGAAAAGAACATAGCTAATGTCTCAAAGGAAAATTTTGTATTAATATCTTTTCTTTTTAAAAAATTCTGATTTTTAGAAGTATATGTGTTTTGTACAAAAACGTATCATCTCTTGAAGACCACGAGAACATCAGGTATTTTCAAATAATTGCAATATAAATTTGAGAAAATCACTTTTTTAATCGACTGAACTACTCTCAATATATTTACTAATTACACACTCACTCACACATATAAGACATTACCTTCATAATTATAAAGTACCTAAAATTAATTTCATACTTGAAAATTTAGGGTCAAAATTTAAGGAAATTATTTTTTTAATTTATTTTATTTTTTCTTAAAACAGTTAAGATCTCATAATGAGTGAGAGAGTTTAATTAGAGTGTAAAGACAAAAATCTTATTTTTCTTCGTCTCTTCCTTTCACTCATATAAGAATCCCAATATCACACAAACGTAGAAATGGAAAAATGTTTGTACGTGCATGTTGAAACTGTTAAAGTATACTGTCCTCCATAATCCCTATCGTAGTCCATTAGAATAGCGAAGATACTTTGCAGCTGTCAGGCCAAGGGTCGAATTGTAGCGCCATTAGAAAGAAAGAAGGCATGTGAGAAACTTTACACTCTCATGATTGGAAGTCGCGCCACCTTGATATGGCTGGCAGTGATGCTTTACTCCAGGTGCAGCCATTCCTTCGCCAAGATTCCCAATAGAACATTCAGGAACAGGTGTCTAGTGAATCCTGGCTAAGAAGGGCATCATTTCAAATAAGAATCAGAGTTTTGTCATAAATGAAACACGTTATTGAGGAAGAATGGATATCTTTGTTTTTTCAGAAAACATCAAAGCAATTCAAGTGCGTGTGCTAGAGGGGGCAAATCACAAAAAAAAAAAAAAGTTCTCACAAGTTTCGAAATAATCGATTGTAGCTCAAACTGTTCAAAAACACACTATGTTGTTTTGGATTAAGCAGGGAAGAGGTAGAGTAAAGAAACCGTCGAATGAACAATAATGTACTAATATAAGCAAGACACGAAAACAACACAGATGAGGCTAAATAAAGATTAATCAAACATGATAAGAATATTAAACAGTCTCACGTTAACTCCAGTCTAACAAAGTTCTTTTCGTTGTTAAGTTCCAGCGAATACGAGAAATTAATTATTCGGCAACTCCTTAATATAATTTAAAACTAGTGGTGCTACAGAATGGCACAGACTTTCTCGCATTAAAGTTTTCCACTTTCCATGGCGTGGACTGGCTTTACGGTCTTGCCATATCATTTTGCCAGCTACTATCTATCTCGTCGCCCAAAGTACATTTTTTGACAATTTCCCAAATTTTCGGTTTTCGGTAAAACTACAAGCGAAATATTACTTGAACAATATTAAAGAAAAGTAAAACCTCGTACAAAATAGAAATTTTCATTAAAAATTTGAAGCCGTTTCTAAGAAAATGGCGATTAAGCATAACTGTAAATGCGAAATTTGAAGCTCCTTTTCATAGGAATCTATTGAGTTTTCGAAAACCTTCATTTCAAGTCATTTAAAGTACTTGTACTCACAAATGCATTAATATATACAAATCGATGGAAATGTGCATATTAACGGCGTGACCGACGGACGGACGTTTTGCTTTCAATTGTTTTTCGGCATCTAGGACCCATCAAACAGGAATTGCGGCTACACCACGTGTTAGACGATTTTTTTCTTAGTTTAGAAACTGCATTTATCCACATTTTCGTTATCAGGGCCCGGGAATGAATTTTTTTCTGCCAAAAATTCGCCGTTTTTTCACGCAGCATTACATAACTTTCTCTATATGACGTTATTACTCCGCGTGTATACGAGAAAGAAAAAATCGAGAAGATAGCATATAGAGTTCGCCAGGTATAAGCACTCTCATTTCTTTACGTAGAATCTTGCTTTGCTAAGTGCTCCCATATCCCACATCCTAATTTTCTACAATTTTTCTACATTTTTCAGCGAAGAAAGAGATTTAATAATGCAATTACGCTTTATGCTAATAATGTGTAATTGCATTATCATTGTTTAAAATCTGTTCTAAATAATCGCAGTGAACAATGCACTTGAGTTTGCATTGGTGTTTGTTTATTACAAAAATACTAGAAAGGAAGAATGTTGGAAAGGAAGTAGTGGTGCGAATCACGAAGGTGCTGTTGGATCCATACAAGCATGAAGAGTAGGCGTAGCTGCTTCAAAAGTGTGTTTATTCAAATATTAAAGGAAATAAAGAAAAAGTCAAATATGTATTTAAAGATATTACAACCACTCATAGCTGAAAGAGAGAGGAGATGAAAAGAAAGTGAAAAGAAATTTATTGGAAATTTAATGGAGTCTGGAGTATTGTAGAATAAATGATTCTGATAATTGTATTCATAATGAAGATGATGGAGGAAGTGGTAGTGCTAATGATGGTAGAGATAAAAAGTACTAGAAAAGTGTGAGGAGGTGAATTAATGATGGTGATGATAAGATTTTGGGGCATATACGGGCATTGCCACTCACATCAAATTATCAGAGCATTATTGTATGCACTGTTAAGGTGCCAAACTAAAGCATTTAGAAAATACAAAGTAAAATGCTTAATGAAAATCAGCGTGCATAATCATTACGTCTAGTGGCAATAAGAAGATCTGACAGAAAAAGAATCAGATAAACACTTAAAAATTTGATTAATAAAATCCATGATAATTGCCAAAATCCTCTTCTTTCAGATTAAACAATAAATTGCATTTTCCCTTAGGAGCTAAAAAGTATGTAAAGAAAGGACTCGTCGTTGCCAAGTTTCTCTTCTAGAGAGGTGGCAATGCGATGTTTTTGGCGGTTTTTTCCTTTCCACAAAGAAGGAAAGGGTTTTTCAGATTTTTTACGGTAAGATCTGTTTTTGCAGTTATCGCAGATAGGAATGGGGCAGTCATGCAGGAAAGTAATCTACGTGAACCGTAGGCTTTGTAAGGTTGTCTATCTTTGGTTTTATAGTAGACAACTTTCTTTTTTGGTCAGCTATATCATTTCCCAATTATTTCCACGATTTCAGGGACCCAACAGAAAATCAAGTTAAAAGTTGCAACATTACAGCATGTATTTTGGGTTTATTGTCAGGAAGTCACAAGAAGAGGAGGAGATGTATCCGCGAGTACTTTCGATGTGAGAGGAGGATGTAGGAGGAGTTTGGAGAAGGAGGAGATGAGAAAAGGAGGCAGGACTCGGGAAATGTCGGACGTAAAGAAGAGGAGGGAAGATGAAGAAAGAAAAGTGAATGGAAGAAAGACGTTGAGGAGGAGGAGGCTTGGTAGTGGAAGGTGGGCGTGGATGAGAAGCAAAGGAGACGGATGAGGAGATGTTGAAGCTGGAGGAAGTGCACTGTGGTGGCGACAGGCGGGGGGAGCAGCGGAGAGCAGGCAGGGAGAGCAGGCGGAGAGCAGAGCAGGGAGAGCAGGCGGGAGAGCAGGCGGAGAGAGCGAGAGGGGGGAGAGCAGGCGGGGAGAGCAGGCGGGGAGAGCAGGCGGGGAGAGCAGGCGGGGAGAGCAGGCGGGGAGAGCAGGCGGGGAGAGCAGGGGGGAGAGCAGGCGGGGAGAGCAGGTGGGGAGAGCAGGCGGGAGAGCAGGGGAGGAGGAGGCAGGGGAGAGCAGGCGGGGAGAGCAGGCAGGCAGAGCAGGCGGAGAGCAGGCGGAGAGCAGCGGGAGAGCAGGCGGGAGAGCAGGCGGGGAGCAGGCGGGAGAGCGGGGAGAGCAGGCGGGAGAGCAGGCGGGAGAGGAGCAGGCGGGGAGAGCAGGCGGGAGAGCAGGCGGGAGAGCAGGCGGAGAGCAGGGGAGAGCAGGCGGGGAGAGCAGGCGGAGAGCAGGCGGAGAGCAGGCGGGGAGAGCAGGCGGGAGAGCAGGCGGAGGAGAGCAGGCGGGAGAGCAGGCGGGAGAGCAGGCGGGGAGAGCAGGCGGGAGAGCAGGCGGGGAGAGCAGGCGGGAGAGCAGGCGGAGAGCAGGCGGGAGAGCAGGCGGGGAGAGCAGCAGGGGAGAGCAGGCGGGAGAGCAGGCGGGAGAGCAGGTGGGGAGAGCAGGTGGGGAGAGCGGGCGGGGAGAGCAGGCGGGGAGAGCAGGCGGGGAGAGCAGGCGGGGAGAGCAGGCGGGGAGAGCAAGGCGGGGAGAGCAGGCGGGGAGAGCAGGCGGGGAGAGCAGGCGGGGAGAGCAGGCGGGGAGAGCAGGCGGGGAGAGCAGGCGGGGAGAGCAGGCGGGGAGCGTGGCGGGCGGGCGGGAGCCGCCGGGCGCGAGGACGCTGGTCGACGCGCGGTCGGTCGCGCATCGCGGCGGGCATCGCTGGCGGGAGGTCCACAACGAGCTCCGTGTGCCTCTTTCGGCCGAGAGCCCCCGGGGCGGCGCTGGGGAAACGCGGTAGCCAGAAACGATGCTCACATCTTGGCACGTAGGAAGAACACCCGGACAAGGCTGTAAACAAAACGAGTTGCCGGGAAAACGTATGCGGGTCGTAACGTTAAGGTACATGTGCCGCAGAAGTCCCGCTGGGAGGCGGTTGTTATCGTAAATCGATTTTCAGCTAAAATGAATATCGTCCGGGGGTGTTTCCAGCATATTTAAATGTTACAATTCACAAGTTTCATTCTACTGAAATCACATTCTTACAAGGATAGACGTAGATGATATTTTGAAGTGTTCCAACGTCATGCATGTGAAAAGATTATACCGCCACACATAGCTCGTTAAATATGATCCATCGCAATAGTCCGCTATCTAGAGAGATAGCCGTCACGATTGTTAGTACCTAAAAGCACCGCAATAAATTTTTGCTCACATTTACATCGACAAGTCATCCAAGTAAGAAAAACCACTGTTTTATTAGTATATTTACGAAATGTCTTAATGAGCACAGTTTACAATAATACCATCTTAGCCACACCGCATCTCTCGCAATCACTTTACATTTTCACACTACGCGTTTCTCCGCTTCTCTTGCCAGAAATGATGCGACGCGCGGATCGTTTGATATCAGGGAAGAGCGGTTCAACAGCATCCAGTTACGGATACGAACACGCATTCCGCGTAGTTCTGGCTCAACGAGCATCGCGCGAGGCAGAAGCTGCTGGCCCGTGCGCCCGGCGAGCCGGTGTTAATGGCGCCACTTATCTCCGCCGGCCCATCAAGGACGACGCGGTGCGGGGCGGCGCGGGGCTGGGCGGCGCGGGGCGGGGCGGGCGGGCGCGGGAGAGCGGGCGGGAGGGGCGGGGCGGCGGGAGAGCGGGCGGAGAGCGGGGAGAGCGGAGCGGTGGGAGAGCGGGCGGGAGGCGGGAGGCGGCGGAGAGCGGTGGGAGAGCGGGCGGGAGAGCGGGTGGGGAGAGCGGGCGGGAGAGCGGGCGGGAGAGCGGCGGAGCGGGCGGGTAGGCGGGAGCAGGCGGGGCGGGCGGAGAGCGGCGGGAGCGGCGGAGGGCGGGAGCGGGCGGGAGCGGCGGGAGGAGCGGCGGGAGAGCGGGCGGGGAGAGGCGGAGAGGCGGAGCGGCGGAGCGGGGAGCGGGCGGGAGGCGGGCAGGCGGGGGCGAGGCGGGGCGGGGGCGAGTACGGACGGGGGCGACTGAACCCGCGCATGCAGCGCCTAGCGCCGCCGCAACGAGAAGAGGCCTGTCACTCGCAAATGCGCGCCGGCGAGTTTTACGCAAGATATACGGCACACGTGCGGCGAATCGCGTTTGCAGTGGCCGATGGCGGGACCCAGAGATCTTCAAGGCAGGCGGTAACAAGAGTGTGTCCGACGTGCTGGCATCTCCGCGTTCGTCTGCTGATGCTCGAACCGCTGAGGGTCAGACGCCGTACAAGTCACAAAATGAGAAATATTGCTTTCGTCGGCAATGAAACCTCCATCCGTCGACAATTGGCTGCTCTGGAACTAAAGAAGTCTATAAAAGATTTTGTCTGAAATCCATATTATGATAAATTTCATCTGCATAGGAGAGCATCTATTCGATATCCTAGACCGATATCCTAGATCTGTCCGCCATTGCCATTTTTTAGAAAACGTGTACAATTAATGAATGTTTTATATATATTCAAGATCGTAAAACTAAATAAAAGAGAATTAGAAAATTGAAAATAAGTTGGATTATTTAACATTAATATGCATATAATCTGATCACATAACACATGTGAAGAAAAAATGTGGCTTTTAGGATAACAAATATAATTCTGAGGTAAATTATAAAATACTTCTGCAAGTTTTCACTAGAAGTTAATCATTGACAAACAAATTGTAACTGGATTTAAAGCAATTATTAACAAAACATAATTATGTTTTCAGTTTTCTTCAAATACACCCTAGTAATTTCAACATAGTTTCCATATAATCAGCAAAAATATCGCTGGAACTCTCTTTCATTTCACATGTACTGTAGTTGTAGAGACGTGAGATGCGAAAGTTAATAATTATGAGCGAGATTTGCAGTTACATTGAGCAAAGTTTGATGAAAACTTTTATTGTCCTCTAGAGATTTATTATATTTATTTATAATTTCCCCCGTTTGAAAGTAAATATCTTTCAAAGAGTTAATTATTGAAGATTTTTATGCCACTAACTTTACTACCTGAGTATTTAGTACCGATTTCGTCCTTCGTTTACTTCAAACTACGTCGTCTCCAACAACTCTACAGAGCGCTAAAAGATTTACTACATCATAGTCACTGTAAAACGAGCTACTTTACTCAGCGTTGTCAATTTGCTGTCTGTTAATTACAACTCCTGATGTCCCAAGGAATGTTTGTTACTTCTAATGAATTCAACGCCATTAGAAGATGTTTTAAATATTTGCAAATAATTAAAATCAATATATGAAAATGTGTTTCTGAACGATACGTTTTGATAAAGAATGCATTATCGCACAACTTCATCTTTTAACGCATACATTAATATGTTACACAAGATGCATTCACTTGAGAAAGTTGATTCAGTCGCTGCCTGGAGGAGAATTCTAGTGGCCGGATGCTCTGATTGGTAGTTTTCCGTGGTTTCTCCGATCAACACCAGGCGAATGCCGGAGCAGTACCCTACCAAACGGGCCACGGACCGCGCGCGATCTGTCCTTCCACTTCCTTGTCCTGCCTCTCCTCTTACACACACTTACACTAACGTGCACTACACTACCACATATTCCGGGAGATCGGTCGGGAGCTTAGAGCTTGTCCCGACTGGGGCGGTGCCTCGCTGGTGGGAGAGTCCTGGTTAGGGGAAACCCCACTAGCCGACGGTAGGTCGGCGCCGGATCTCGCCATCCAGCGGGGGAAGATCACCGCCATCTCCCGAGAAAAACATGGACTACACTAATGGGACTAATGACCGAAGTAGTTGACGCGCCCGGAAACACGAAAAAATCAATCAATCAATCAATCAATTGAGAAAATTGAGTGGTAGCGGACGGCGTCACTAACGGCGTACACGGGAATAGAAAAAATGGATCATAAAGATTTGTGGTTTTGTAATTATTTATGTCACTTTGCTACAGATGTTTTCACATATGTTGTCATGTGCAGCTTTTCCCACTATCCTCATTACAAGGTATGGTCACAATCGCTGGCATTGTTGTTGGTAAGCCATAGTCTCTGTCACTTGCACTACCATTACCATCATATTCAAACAAATTAACCCATCGGTTAGCTCATAAACAGAAAGCTAACGTTATGTAAGGCGGTCCTGGTTCGATTACCGGCCGGGACCAAAAATGAAGATTAATTTCATTTTCTAATTCTTAGTTTTCTCATTAAAATCGCCTCAGTTCATATAGCTGTGTAACGAAAGAAAAGTATCACGAAGGCCAAGAAAACTAGGTTCTTTGATAGGAAAACGTCACACTCGCCACATGTCTCCATTACCCCCAGGCGTGGATAGTGGATAATGAAAAAAAGAAACAGGACATGGGAACATGGCTAGCTGGCAAAAGTCGGATTATAGTAATCCTAAATGTACATTCTGTCACATGCACCAATTCATCTCACCATCTGTTACTTCACCTTAGGCTGAGGCATCAATTGATGTCACTGCATTTGCTCCACTGTTCCGGTTCGAGTTCGAGGGGCTGGAGCTCAGCTAGGTAAATTCAGCCCTATCTGGAGGAGAATCTGAGGTCGGCAGCTAACGATGTTTTCCGCTATATTCCGACCACACCAGGAGAATGCCGCAAAAGTACCATTTACAAGCAGTCAACATACTACACGCGTTCTTTCCTTCCTCTTTCTTGACCTATCCTCACCCCTCACTTATTCACACACACATACACTACACAACCATGCATGTCGGGAGACTAGTCGGGAGAGCTTAGGCCTTACTCCCCCTCGGGCGGTGCCCCGCTGGTGGAAGATACCTGGTAGGGAAAAACACGCAAGCCGACGCGTAGGTCAGCGCCGAACCTTGCCATCCAGCTATGGAAGAACACCGCCACATCACGCGACAAAAGCATGCAATACGCATACGGTACAAAAGACCATAGCAGTAGACGCGCCGGGTATCAATCAATCCACCTTGATTTCAATCTGGGTCAGCACTTCATTTTCATCTGCTTCTCCACATCTATGCCCTTGTCCCCTCTTCGTCCTCCTATCACAGCCACCGGCGCCGACGCCGAGCGTCGCGTGCTGACGTCGTTACCGCGGGGCTCGTTACCGCGCGCGCCATAAAAAGCGCTCGCGTCCGCGCCCGTGCCCGCGCCCTCGCACCGCGGAGCGCCGCGCCGCGCCGTGGCTACGCGCCCGCGAGATGGTGGCGCGCGATGCGGCAGCGGCGGCGACGACGTCCCGCCGGGTCGCGCGCCGCGCCGGCCGCGGGGCCTGGGAACCACGCGATAGCATCGGCCTTCGCCGCCGCCGTCGCTGCCCCGCGCGCGCATTCCTGGCCCGGCTTCAGCCCTCGGCGCGGCGCCCGCGCCCGCCCGCCACTCGCCCGCCCCGCCTACCACTTGCCCGCGCGCACGCCACTCGCCCATCCGCCACTCGCCCGCTCGCCACTCTCCCGCGCTCGCCCACCACTCGCCTGCCAGCCACTCACCCGCTCGCCACTCGCCCGCTCGCCACCACCAGCTCGCCACTCACCAGCTCGCCACTCACCAGCTCGCCACTCACCCGCTCGCCACTCACCCGCTCGCCACTCACCCGCTCGCCACTCACCCGCTCGCCACTCACCCGCTCGCCACTCACCCGCTCGCCACTCACCCGCTCGCCACTCACCCGCTCGCCACTCACCCGCTCGCCACTCACCCGCTCGCCACTCACCCGCTCGCCACTCGCCACTTGCCCGCACTCGCTCACAACTCGCCCGCCCCGCCTACCACTCGCCCGCCCCGCCCACCACTCGCCCGCCTCCGCCTACCACTTGCCCGCGCGCCCGCCACTCGCCCATCCGCCACTCGCCCGTTCGCCACTCTCCCGCGCTCGCCCACCACTCGCCTGCCAGTCACTCACCCGCTCGCCACTCGCTCGCCCGAGCCCACGCCCGCCCGAGCTCGCCCGCGCCCGCTGGCTCCCTTACGAGCCCAACACCAAAATAAAAAATTGATATCCATATCAGGCATTCCGAGGCAAATTTTGCGAAATACATTGTTTTTAGACGTGTCTGGAAAAGATTTTCTCACCCAAATTAGTTTGTAGTTTAATTTTAGGTAAATTAGAATGTACGTATTCACTTCATATGTAAAGAGTATTATGTACTGAATTATGTATCCTCTGTAAAAAGATACAACTAATAAAAGAAAGGAGCCCACCCCCCACTCGCCCCGGGACGCAGATGAGCTCTCTGCGGACGGCGTCGCCAACCCCTCGAGGGCCAGGCTGCCCAGTCGGTCTCACTTTGACAACTCGCAGCATCGCAATGACGAGGTGCTATCTGGGCAAATTTTCCAGCAAACGTTTTGAAAGTTTCGAGGTTAATAACATAGATACGTAAACATGCGAAAGCCACTCCGTCATTTCCTTGTAGAGGTATTTCTAGAAGACTGATTTGAAAACTGAATATGATGTAGATCTGACAACAGAGAGTTCAATAATGTCATAAAGTTTTCACGAAAAATCTTGTCGTGTGGCCGCGAACTGGTAACGCACAGTTTGTGTTAAGGAATACATGGAGGAGAAAATGACACTAGCCCCTTGCCGGGTAGCGGAAAACTTTTTAACAGTAAATACGCAATGTACGTTCCATGAAATGCAGTGACTACAAGTTAGTATTATTCCACTCAAGAGCCAAGATCTGAAACGTCTACATAGTGTCGTTAAAATATTTATTTACAATTATCTTATAGTGAAAAACATGAAAAGCAAGTTGTAAGTAAGTAACAATTTGGAAAAACAACTGTAGATGTTCAAATTTTGTCTCAAACAAATTAACATTCGCCTGAACTAGTGAATACTTGTGATTCAGAGTGCGCCAACTGCTAAGGCCATTAGTCTCGCAAGTGCAGTGCATATTTTCGCTCGAGAAGAGGTGGAAATCTTGCCCCGCTTGAAGGCTAGATCTGGCGCCAACCTACCTTCAGCTAGTGGGGTTTTCCCTAATCAAGTATCTCCCACCTGCGGCACACCATCCCAACCGGGACAAGCTCTGAGTTCCCGATCAATCTCCTGGCATGTGTGGTAGTGTAGTGCATGTATGTGTAAGTGTGTGTAAGTAAGGGGTAGGATATAACAGGAAATGGGAAGGAAAGATCGCGCGCGTTCCGTGGCCCATTTGGTAGGATACTGCTCTGGCATTCGCCTGCTATTATTCGGAGAAACCATGGAAAACTACCGATCAGAGCTACAGGCCGCTAGAACCCTTCTTTAGGCAGCGACAGAACTCGACCTAGCTATCTGGCTAGTGGTTGAAACTTATGCCACGGTCAGGACTCGAAACCCAGGACCTCCCGGACAACATCAGTTGATGCCCCGTAGCCATCTCTCTCGGTCAGTCAATCTCGTCTTGATGATGGTAATGATGTTATCAAAGCCATTTGAAAAGAGCTTGCGTTGATTGCGTATGCTTCTACAGCCGGAACCTGTATTATCTAGACTACCAGGAACGGACTGCGTCTCTGTCGTGGTGGCTCATATTTAGGCCAACATATTGTGACCTCAGAGCGTATTGTAATATTGCATTACTACTTCAATACTTACAACTAATAACTTATCAACAGATCGATTTTGCATCTCTAAACTCAACTTGACGCTAATTAATTTAAATGCTAACCTAATGCTAACTACCTCGTGCGTTTCTTGCATTATTTCCAACCGAACCGCGGCTTCTCCATCCCCCGCGCGAAAATCGCACGCAGGCCGGGCGCCGCCGCGCCGGGGTTGGCGGGTGGGCGGCGCGGGCGGGTCTGGCAGCGGCTGCTGCGAGTTCGCGTGTGGCGCCCCCGCTGCCCCATCCCGCCCTGCCCAGGCCGTGGCGCCGCGCTGCGCCCCGCGGCGCACGATACGCCGCCAAGGGGGGGGTCCACGCCCCGCGCGACGCCACGCCACGCCACGCCACGCCACGCCACGCCACGCCACGCCACGCCACGCCACGCCACGCCACGCCACGCCACGCCACGCCACGCCACGCCACGCCACGCCACGCCACGCCACGCCACGCCACGCCACGCCACGCCACGCCACGCCACGCCACGCCACGCCACGCCACGCCACGCCACGCCACGCCACGCCACGCCACGCCACGCCACGCCACGCCACGCCACGCCACGCCACGCCACGCCACGCCACGCCACGCCACGCCACGCCACGCCACGCCACGCCACGCCACGCCACGCCACGCCACGCCACGCCACGCCACGCCACGCCACGCCACGCCACGCCACGCCACGCCACGCCACGCCACGCCACGCCACCCGCCACGCCACGCCACGCCACGCCACGCCACGCCACGCCACGCCACGCCACGCCACGCCACGCCACGCCACGCCACGCCACGCCACGCCACGCAACGCC
This sequence comes from Teleogryllus oceanicus, assembly GCA_964035755.1. Classification (NCBI taxonomy): domain Eukaryota; kingdom Metazoa; phylum Arthropoda; class Insecta; order Orthoptera; family Gryllidae; genus Teleogryllus; species Teleogryllus oceanicus. Next base: position 93,151,665 of record CAXIVR010000005.1, on the reverse strand, counting down.
ACGCCACGCCACGCCACGCCATACGCCACGCCACGCCACGCCACGCCACGCCACCACGCCACGCCACGCCACACGCCACGCCATGCCACACGCCACGCCACGCCACGCCACGCCACGCCGCCCCGCCACACCGCCACGCCGCCACGCAACGCCACGCCACGCCACGCCACGCCACGCCCCACGCCCCCACGCCACGCCACGCCCACGCACGCACGCCACGCCACGCCACGTGTAACGTTTCAACTTCGTTGGCGGATTTGCCAAAGTTAACATGAGATGTAAATAAATATTGGAAACATTGTTAAAGGTTACGATAGTAACAGAGAGTATTGATATGATAGAAAAAAGGTTAGAGATTGAAAGACGAAAACGATGTTGATCAAAAGTTGAAATTGAATGAATTGTATGTAACCTCTGAAAGGTGAAATAAATTGTTATTTTAAAAGAAAGAATCTATCTCATATGATATCTGAAAGTGAAGAACGTCAAAGAATATAATAAACAACAAGATAAAGATACAACATAAAAAAAAAAGGATGTTGTATGGATATACAAAGTTGTAACGGCCAGTTAATAAGGCAAGGTAACGTGGACGTTACAAAATTGGTGGCAGCGGTGGTACGACGTGGAAATTGTTAGAAGAAGCGGTGGTACGACGTAGAAATTGTTAGAAGAAATGGTTGCAACAACTTGGTGGAACAACGCGGTGTGCCTGGATTTGTAGTTCGCGGGAAAGAGTGTTCAAAGAATCAGTGTTGGTTGCTGTGGTTGGTAATCAAGACGTATTAATTGCAGTGGTGGTTCTGCGTGGAGTGAAACATTATACGAAGGAGAACTGTGGAATGTTTTAACCATATCTGAAGATTTTGAAGAAGCCTAGAAACTGTCAGATTGAAACTGGTGGTTCTGCGTGGAGTGAAACATTATACGAAGGAGAACTGTGGAATGTTTTAACCATATCTGAAGATTTTGAAGAAGCCTAGAAACTGTCAGATTGAAACGTGAGTGGTTCTGCGTGGAGTGAAACATTATACGAAGGAGAACTGTGGAATGTTTTAAACAAATGTAGAAAAGTCAATTAATCAATTTAGCTAGGAATTGAACTGCGAGGTTTCGAGAAAGAAACTGTTAAGAATATTATAAAAAATATCGAAACAGAGGATTATGATGAAACTATAGTAAAGAGATTTTGAAACGGTAAGGTTGGAGGAAGAGGATAGATTACAAAGGAGGAACGAGAAAGGGAGGATAGATTACAAAGGAGAAACACAGAAATTGAAAGGGAGAAATACGAAAGGGAAAGGGAGGATAGAAAAGAGGAACGAGAAAGGGAACACGAAATTGAACTGGCAAAAATTGAGTTGGAAAAATGTAAGGTGATGTCGAGAAATACTTCTGAAACAAACAATATAAATAATGAAGGTCAATTAACTCAGGGATTACAAAGTAAAATTCTTGAAACTCACACAGTGCATGAAACATTTTCAATCAAATGAAAATGATATTTCTTTATACCTTCAACAATTTGAAAATTTTGCTTCTGCTGATGACATTTCTAAAGACCAATGGGGACCTTTGTTAATGACACATTTGCCAGGAAATGATGCGGAATATATAACGAGAGAAATGGTAGGGGAAGTAAAAGATTATGATGAAATAGTGAAAATATTATTGAGTAAGTACAAAGTAACCGCAGAAAAATTACGACAGAGATTTCTTTCGATCAGAAAAACACCAGATAAAACGTGGAAAGATATTGCTTATGAGCTAAAAATAAGTCTTAATGGTTGGTTAGAAGGCGTAAATGTATACTCATTTGAGGAAATAAAGGAATTACTAATAACGGAACAAATAAAACGATGCGTTCCGTTTGTAGTTAAGAGCATCTAGTTAGCAAATGGACTAAATATACAAAACCTCGTGACATAGTTGAAGAATTAGAAAATTATGATATCACTAGAGAAAATTTTAAATTGAAGACTTGTGATCAATATTTACTAGAACAAAAAAAAGATTTATAAATCAGCTGATACTACCAAATTCTATAGAAATCCAAAATTCAAAGGAAAGTAATAAAAAAGTTGATACAAAACAGGAAATTGAGGAAGGATTCGAAGAAAGGAAAGAAGTACATTGTTATTTTTGTAACGGTATAGGACATATAAAACCATTTTGCCCAAAATATAAAAAAATGGTTGAAAAGAATATAGGATCTGAGCACGTTAATTGTTTAAAAACTTCCAGTAAAGATTTATTAGCACCTTATACGTTCGAAGCTTATATAAATGGAAAAAAATTGAAAATTTTGCGTGATTCTGGTGCTTGGGTTATGTTTGCCTGTAGCAGAAGTGAAATCTGTGGTCAATTTGGAAAGGTTTATGGAAAAGCGGTAGTAGTTTCAGATAAGTTAGACAGAGATGAGTATATATTAGGAAATAAAACTGCAAAATTGATAAAAGAATTGGATAGAGATCTTAGAGATGAAATTAAAAAAACGTATTAAACGTTAAAACGGACGAAGAGTCTGAAGAAATGGACATGGAAATAGAAAATCAAAAGTATGATATAGATGACAAGAGTAAATATTTCACCAAATTTCACGAAGATGGAGCTGTGAAAGAAAGGGATTCTGAACTATCTGTTTGCAAGACTTCAATTGATTTGGAATGTTTATCTTTGAAGGATGAAGTCAAATCTGGGAAGAACAGATTATTGAATTGAAGGAAAGAGTATCGGTTTTGGAGGAAGAAATAGAGAACAAGAAAACATTACTTGTTGAGAAAGATAGTATGTTAGCTAAAGGGAAATGATAATCGGTGAGGATAATAAAGAAATTCTTGAATTAAGGGACGGAATTGCTGTCAAGAACCAGAATCTTGATGAGAAAATAGGAGAAATCAACAAATTATCTGAAACAATCAATAGTTTCAAAAAGATAACTTTGATAATGAATGCAAGATATTGTATTTGCAAATGAAAATCTAAAGATAACTTTGATAATGAATGCAAGATATTTTTAAAAAATTGGGAAATCATTTCGTCAAAAGTGGCAGTAGTTTCCGGGCTACTGGTACTGTTCAAAGGATACGTGATGATAATTCTGAATTGCAGAAAAACATTAATTCCTTGCAGGGGAAATTAAATTCTGTCAATAAAGTTTATAATACTGAATTGGAATCTTTCAGAAGCTAGTTGCAGATAAAGATAGTCTTCTGTGTCATAAATTGGAGAAAGAGTTAACTCTCAAATATATAAAAGAAAAAACAAATGCAAATTGTAAAATTTTAAGATGGAGTTTGATATTTCAAGCATATAACGTTCAGATTCAGCATAGACATGGAAAGGCACATGGAAATGCCGATTGTTTAATAAGGTTCCGCAAATTCATTTCCCGGGCTAATCTAGTTGTCATAAAATAAAAGTTATTATTGTATATTAATTTTTAGACTTTAATTATAAGATTTATAAATTTTGGCACCAAGGTGACCAAAATTCTTGAAAGAGGGGAGGTGTTTGTAACGTTTCAACTTCGTTGGCGGATTTGCCAAAGTTAACATGAGATGTAAATAAATATTGGAAACATTGTTAAAGGTTACGATAGTAACAGAGAGTATTGATATGATAGAAAAAGGTTGAGAGATTGAAAGACGAAAACGATGTTGATCAAAAGTTGAAATTGAATGAATTGTATGTAACCTCTGAAAGGTGAAATAAATTGTTATTTTAAAAGAAAGAATCTATCTCATATGATATCTGAAAGTGAAGAACGTCAAAGAATATAATAAACAACAAGATAAAGATACAACATAAAAAAAAAGGATGTTGTATGGATATACAAAGTTGTAACGGCCAGTTAATAAGGCAAGGTAACGTGGACGTTACACACGCCACGCCACGCCACGCCACGCCACGCCACGCCACGCCACGCCACGCCACGCCACGCCACGCCACGCCACGCCACGCCACGCCACGCCACGCCACGCCACGCCACGCCACGCCACGCCACGCCACGCCACGCCACGCCACGCCACGCCACGCCACGCCACGCCACGCCACGCCACGCCACGCCACGCCACGCCACGCCACGCCACGCCACGCCACGCCACGCCACGCCACGCCACGCCACGCCACGCCACGCCACGCCACGCCACGCCACGCCACGCCACGCCACGCCACGCCACGCCACGCCACGCCACGCCACGCCACGCCACGCCACGCCACGCCACGCCACGCCACGCCACGCCACGCCACGCCACGCCACGCCACGCCACGCCACGCCACGCCACGCCACGCCACGCCACGCCACGCCACGCCACGCCACGCCACGCCACGCCACGCCACGCCACGCCACGCCACGCCACGCCACGCCACGCCACGCCACGCCACGCCACGCCACGCCACGCCACGCCACGCCACGCCACGCCACGCCACGCCACGCCACGCCACGCCACGCCACGCCACGCCACGCCACGCCACGCCACGCCACGCCACGCCACGCCACGCCACGCCACGCCACGCCACGCCACGCCACGCCACGCCACGCCACGCCACGCCACGCCACGCCACGCCACGCCACGCCACGCTCGGATCGGGGGTGGTCTTGGCGCTACGTCGACGGCCGAGTGGCGCTCCGCGCCGAACGGAAACTGAAACATAGCGGGTTATCGTTGTCATTGGTCTCTACCTAGCAATGGAGTATCATGTTGGAAGAGCCTGGATAATGATTGATTGATTGATTTTTTGTGTTTCCGGGCGCGTCAACTGCTTCGGTCATTAGTCCCGTTAGTGTAGTGCATATTTTTTCTCGGAGATGGCGGTGATCTTCCCGCTGCATGGCGAGATCCGGCTTCGACCTACCGTCGGCTAGTGGGTTTCCTAACCAGGACTCTTCCACCAGCGGACACCGCCCCAGCCGGGACAAGCTCTAGCTCCCGACCGGTCACCCGGAATATGTGGTAGTGTGTAAGGGAGAGGATAGGACAAGGAAGAGGAAGGACAGATCGCGCGCGGTCCGTGGCCCGGTTTGTAGGGTACCTCCGGCATTCGCCTAGTCTTCATCGGAGAAACCACGGAAAACTACCGATCAGAGCAGCCGGTGCCAGAATTCTCCTCCAGACAGCGACGAAATTCGACCTAGCTGAAAAGTTAGTGTCGAAAATCCTGCCGCCGTTAGGACTCGAACCTAGGACCTCCCGGTCAGAAGCGCTGCAGTGACATCAGTTGATGCACTGAGCTATCGCTACCGGTGAGCCTTGATAAACAAGAAGAATTCTTCGTGAAGTCGTGGACTCAAGATCGAGAGCTTCTCTGTTCCAGGGATTGTAGGTTTTATGCAATAGTATGCCTAATTTTCATTGGACATTAGCAGTGAGTGTTTAAAGAAGTTGATGGTTAAAGGAAAAAGTTGTGAAACTAAATTGTATTTTTTTAACAAGACTATTTTTCACATAAGAAGAAGTGATCCACGGGAAGTTAATGACATACCTGCGACTCTCTGTCGATTGAGTCCTTACACAAATTGCACAGACGATCCAAAGGATCGTTGACAACAGCATTCTATAAAACGTAATAAAACGCAATTCACGGGCTTGTATGACGTCTGAGTAGTCAACAAGAAGACAGACACTCACAGAAACATAAGGAGAATATTCGCAAGTCAAAAAGCGCGTGTTTCATCAATAAATCACGAAACAACAGGAACCGAGATCAAGATAACATGGTAAGTCGCTTCACAGGCTATGTCCCGAACAAGCAGTTCCACGAAGAATATTCCCGTGACATCGAAGAAAAGGTGAACGAGACTCTCATCGGGGATGGTTGTGAGATTTTTCTCTTGAGAATGAGACCAAAGCAAATATATCAGTCTACCGGGAACGGAAATTGTAGACTGCAAACAACTCGAAACAGTGAATCACATAATCATTTACTGCAGCAAGATGGCACAGGCATATTACATGAGAGTAGCTACCGCGCTACAACGCAATGTGTGTCGAAAGTACGGTTTGTAAGCCAGCTTGAAAGCAGATTAGTTTAAATGCTATGCTGCAATATGTGAGAACAGTATGGCTTGCACATTTCTGATCGAAGGTGAAAATAGAAGCTGGACAAGGTGATCGAAACCTGCGACACGAAATAACTCAAACTTCAGGATCTACTCAAACCATCGATCGGATCATAAAATGATTTATCTTAACGATGTTAAAAAGTATGGGCTATGAACGTAGTGTTACCAAGAGATTATAGAGTAAATGAAAAAATGACCAAGATGGAAAACCCGAAATAAAGTTTCGTGATCTCAAGACAATTGGAAAGAGAATGTTTTAATTTCTCCACTTACCATTGGGTTTCTAGAAACCATATTTAGGGATCTGGCAAAACTCTTGAGCACAAATCTTGAGCACTCTTGAATACAAACCATGTATTGTGTGTGCAACAGCACTGAAAGGCGAAACGAATTCGGAAACAGAAATCACAACGAAATAATTATCTAACTGTTCTCGTCCATCTCAGTGACTTAAGGATAATGATATAATTTCTATAATAACATTCTTCAAATAATATTATAATAATCTAACTCTTCTCGCCAGAAACCACATATACGGTTCAATCACATGTATATACGTCCATATACGGTTCAATCACATTGATGTGACCACCGCTAAGCCTATGTGCATAAGGCGCGTAGGGTGGAAGTGGAAATCAGTGCACTAGATGTCGCAGTGCAGAAACGGAGCGATTTATCACGATCATTGGCTCTCGAGCTAAAGGCTGAAGCATTCCCGAAACCGCTTTAGTTTGTAAAGTGTACGCCTGCCACCGTGGTTGGCAGTGCATACCGTGCATGACGAAATTGCAATATTCAACCCCGGTGCCGAGGCAAAAGTGGCGCGCACCAGAGGTCATAGATGACAGAAGAGAACGACAGCTGTGGAGATGCGTGCGAGCGGATAGACAATCAACTGTAAATTAACTGATCGCCCAGATGAACCAAGGGGCTACCAACAAGATCGTCTCAACAACCGTTTAGCGAACGTTGCTGCATAAGGGCCCCCGTAGCAGGCGCCTAATTCATGTACCCATGCTGACTGCTGTTCATCGGCGGCGAAGGCTGGACTTTGCACGAGTTAAATTTGCTAATGTTGCGAATAATGTTCTGCAAAGCTCTGTACAGGCTATTTCTTGGCCGAAAGATGTTAACACAAAGACGTCTAGTGAGTTTATGCGCTCCTTTCCCTTCTGAACCTTGCGTATATATAGGGTATTTTACAGATGATTGTTTACATTTGGTTGTGTTTACAACATGTATCTGGAAGGTTCCTTCGGTATACTAGAGATAATGTGATTACACTTGATATGTTTACATTGTATATCTGGAAGGTACCTTCAATGGAAAGAATATTGAATCACAACAACTCATTAGTAATCTACGGAAGGTTTCAACAGTGGAATTATTTAGTAAACAGATAACAGCAGCTAGCTGGCGGTGTCTGGAGGAAGATTTCTCATGGAGTCTTCTGTGGTGCTTTCCATCGATGACGGAGTGGGTGCATGACATAATTCACGTGTCACTGAGCGTCCATTGAGTGACGACAGGTGGACTTTTCAGATGAATCACGCTTTCTACTCCATCAGACAGATGGTCGTCGGCGCGAACCGTCTGGACATAAACACCCTGCAACAATCGCCGGAAGCGTCCAGACTGGTGAGGGAGGGTGATGTGTTGGGGAACGTTTTCGTGGCATTACTTGGGTAATCTCGTTACTCTGGAAGGCACAGTTGCTTAATGGAAGTAAACAGACATCCTTGGAGACCGCGCCCTCCTCCTATTTGCAGAACATTTTTTCTCAGGACGGCATCTACCGGCAGGACGCAAGGCGACGTGTGTAGCGTCGCGCTGGACCCCCTGCGTCAGGCTCGCAGAGTATAGGGGAGCACCTGTGCGGCGGAGGTTCAGATATTTTTGGAGAGACTGGACGCCGACTTGCTCTTCGAGCAACTAGGTTGGCACGTGGTAGAACACCGACCTCCCTCCCACGCTCGACGGTGACCCGATGGGGTAAGCCGGCGGGTGTAAAATATACATCGCTCACATCGACAGGTTTTGCTGATGTAAATGATCTTGGACCGGTCCGGACTGTTCCTCGCCATCCGATAACGCGCCGCGCCGCCCGACATGACCCCTCCCGCCGTTGAGGGGCGGCCTTCCGATTGGCCGGCTGCTCCAGCCAATCACATCGGCCCCCATTGATATATATTCCCGAGCGCCTACCACACCTGCGCACAACAGCCCTGAGGAAGACCACGACAAGATGGTCGAAACGTCGGCAATACAGACTTCGACGCGGCGTCACCTGGACAGCCAAGATCATTTACATGACTCTGGCCGCGGAAGCCTACGACTTCACTTAAGGTTTTGCTGATGGAAACTTTGCGCTTTGGGCAAAATTAACGCCCAAGCTGATTCGCCCAAGCCAATTCGTGCGTTGCAGGGTGAAGTCACATGAGTGGCGTGGAGAAAGTGTACACTCGAGAAGCGGGGCTACTCTGGTAAATGTGGTGTCTGGTAAATAATAGCTAATTTCCTGTGGATGTCACGCATTCATCAATACGACATTCATGCTCTATCTACATTATAAGGCAGAGGAATCCATTTGCGGCAGACGGTCGGGAAATACTTCAACGTATGCACGGGAATAAAATCAGTGGTGTATATTATTTTGTAAATAAACGTGTACATAGTGTTCATGTCTGTATTGCTTGCATCCACGACGCCACACGTGTCATACAGCTTGCAATGTACGTGCGTGGCTCGAAGAGCACCAGGATGAGTTTACAGAATTTTCCTAGCCACCAAACTACCCCGATATAAACCCAATTGTGAATCTGTGGAACCACCTCGACCGGGCTGTTCCCGCCATGGATCCGCAACCGAGGAACCTAATGCAGTTGGTCACTGCACTGGAGAATGGCGTGGCTCCACATCCCTGACGGTACCATCCAGAATCTAATTAACTCTCTTCATGTACTTCTCGCAGCGGTCAGTGTAGCAAAACGGGGTTATTCAAGATTTTCGTGGGCGTAACATTAATATGACTGGATTACATATTTAGACATTTGAACACTTGTTTGTACAATATCAAAATTTATCTATAAAAAGAGAGATAAAGAAAGAGGCATTCCTATCGTTTTTAACAATTAAGATACTTTACACACGTCATACATTTCCTCTCAATAGTTAATCATGTGGTCCAACAAGAAAACGTTGATAAAAGCAGCACTGTTGCAACGTGCAGCAGCAGATCGCGGCGTCTGGATTCCCCGACGCCGCTCCCGCAGCGCGCTCTGGCCGCGAGCCGGGGCAGCTGCAGCGGGCGCGCGCCGGCGCTGCGAATAGGGGGGGGAGGCGCGACGCGGCGCGGCGACGCGCCCGGCGGATGTCCCCGCAGGTGGCGCCTCAGCACCAAACTCTGCATCTGGGGGCCAAGGGCTATTTCGAGAGCCAAAATAAGAGCTTATTTCCTGTGGATGTCACGCGCTCATCAATACGACTGAAGATTGTTGGGCAAATCCTCTACATTTTATTTTCCGCTAGTACACTTTATGGAAGCACAAAAATTGAACATTCTACGTAATATAATTGTAGTAAGTTTCCTTATACGGTCTTCTGGTTTTATAACACGACGAATATTTGCTAACAGAACATATGATGCCGGTAAATCTGTAGACGAATCCGGATAAGGATGATGGTATTTGTTTCAAAAATATTGCAACCATCTTCTAGTTCTCTTTGATATGGTTGAATTGCTACTATATGAATCGAAATTAAGTTCTATTAAATTAGCATGGCATTCGCCACATATAAAGTCAGGTTATCAAAACACGGGATATCATTGAACTAGGGTTTGAGCAATCCCAAGTTCAGGCGGCTTAGAGACTTACCTTCAACAATACATTTCAACAACAATACAATTCACGAAAAGGAAAACGTAGCGCTAAAAGAGTACACGTTAATAAATTAAACTCAAATACGAAATATTTCAATTCAACACGTTTCTTTTCCCAATTCATATGGAATAAGAGGTATATTTTTGTAGCTTGTGTTTTGTATATTGTTGCGTTATAAATTTGTCTATATAAATAATTTGCTAATTTAATTTTTTATTTCTATTTGAATACATTACGCTTAAACTACGATTACACATCTGCGATCCGATCAACATTGCAAATGAGGAAAGAATTGAGCGTCACCTTTCGCGTTGCAGAACAAGCCCTGCGCGCTCTGTTCGGGGCTGGCGAAAGGCAATCGCCCGCCGACGCTCTCCGCGGCGCGCCCCCGTTCGCTGTCTCACTCGGCTCGAAAATCGCCTGTGAAGCGCACTACGCCATTAATTCCACCAGAGTGGGGTAATGAATGAATCGTTAGCCGGGAAGCGAGCGGGCAGGCGGGCGGGCAAGCGAGCCGCAGCCGCCACGCGCTAGACGGCGAGCGGCAGGAGCGAAGGCGAGCGGGAGATCGGGAGAGGTGAAGGAAGTCGGGGATGTGGGGGGATGAATCGTGGATGAGTGAGGAATGATCGGATGTCAGAGGGATGAGTCGGGATGAGTCGGGATGAGTGGGATGAGTGATGAGATCGGAGGATGAGTGGTGAGTTGGGGATGAGTAGAGAGCATGAGTAGAGAGCGAGTGAGGAGAAAGGGATGAAACAGGGATGGATCGTGGGTGAGTGGAGGGATGAGTCCCGGACGAGTTGGTGGATGAGACGGAGGGCGGGAACGAATAGCGAAGCAGGGATGAGGGCAGAGGTGTGGACGGGAGCGGCTGTGTGGATGAGTGTCGCGGGAGTGGAGGAAGCCGGGGAGTAAACTGCGTTGGCGGACGACTCGTCCTCGGCACGTTCCGGGGTCGCGCACGAGAGCGCCGGCGACCTCCCACTGCTGGCGTAAACGAGCGCAATCACCCGCCATTGCCGCACGGGTTGCGGCGGCAGGCGCAGGTCCGGCCGAAGCACGCTCGTTCTTTGATGTCCAATCAGTAATTCAACCTTAACGTCCGTTAAAAAGATATTAATCCATAAAAATAGATTAACAAAAGAACTATAACACTGTTGAAATATTTAGCTTTTTATACATTATTATTGATAGGAGTGGAAAATAGTATACATGTCCTTGACTTACACATTAAAATCTCTTAAATCCTTAGTCAAATCAAAAACGATTTATCACGAACCCTATAATTAAAAGATTTGGTTATTTTCTGTGTATTTAAAGAAGTTAATTACTTATTTAAATTAATAAATATCGATAAAAATTATTTAAAGTGTGTTTTGCTAGGATGTTTAGGTTTATCAATGTACTCTTAAAGTATTAACCATTTCTTCCCAACGTTGCGAAAACGCAACGCAATGTTCACAATTTTATATTGAATTATCTATTCATTGAAATCATTTGTAAATGTTTATCCCACAAGTCTTACCCTTAAAAGTTTTATAACATTTTTTATTTGATAAATATATTTCATTAATTTGTATTTATAATTTTTCTTCCGACAATGCACGCGCCTCGTTGTGGTGTCTCTACAATATCTATTTTTTGTACTTGAAACTTGTGACCAATACGACTTCCTGTCATCAAAATATAAAGTATAATATCTATAAAGAATATGGTAAAGATTTCAAGAGAAAGCGAATCCCAAAACAGCTTCCGTAGCCTAATAAATATTAGGTTGTGTTTTCGCAACGTTGGGAGTTCCCCGGCAGATGTGGTACGGTCGTGTGTAGCGGTAGGACGTCGCCCCGCGTCCAGGTTTGCGTAGGCGTACTTCTGCGAAGGAGATGTCAAGGTGCTATCTTTGAAGTGTCATATTGCCGGCATATGGTGGAACACCAAAGAAAGAAAAATGAGTGTTTGAACTTAGGTGAAAGAGTTGTTTGTAATTTGACAAAAATTATGACAAAACCAGAAGGCCACTTGTTCTTCGACAACTTCTTTACCAATCACTCTCTTCTCGTCATGTTTGCAACTGGAACTCTGAGAGAAAACAGGTCATCAAACTGCTTACTTCGAACATCCAAAGAAATTGCTAAAGAAAGCAAAAGTGAATTTGACTATGTTATAGAAAAGCAAAATGTTTGGACAAGAAAATTCATTGTCAAACTTTGGAACTCTGGAGACACTTGTCAACACAAAACAGTACAACCGTAAAGAAAAAATACAACAATGTTCGACAACCCAATAAAACCCTGTAAATCTGATTGATGTCAGGTCCGAAGTAGTGCTATCTCTTCTCCGAAGAGACAAGACTAATAAAAACTGTAGACTGCAGGAACGTCTCGTACAGAAAAATTGCGACTTGAGACACAGTAGTAAGTACATTATTTGACCTGAGACTGTCAAGAAAGACCAAAATGATCATATAATTATTCGCGACGAAAAGAATGCATGCAAAAGATGTAGAGTATCCAACAGTCACTGTAGTAAGAACATTATTTCACCTTATGCTGTCAAGAAAGACAGAATTAATCGTATTCATCATCCATCTGCAGATGGAAGCAGGGTGTTGTAGGAGAAGGCAGAGTGCACTCCTCGGCGCTGGGTGAGAGACGTTGAGAATCGGACGCAACAGGGTCAGCGCAGGAAAGATAGCGCACGGCGTGATGCAGAGCGCTGCATGCATATCTACTTTCGCCACCGCTTTCGCCGCCACCTGTATAGCTGTTGTCTTTGTCACATTGTCCGCTGCCTGCCCCCACCCTGCTGATGGCAACTCTCACCCTCTTCATGGCAACGACCGACCAAGTGCTGGGCTGCATAGGTTAGGTTAATCGTACTTGCAACAAGGGCTGTTAATGAACCATTTTGAATATAACACCCCGAGTACAACTTTCTTCCAATACATACTCTCTCCCATCACGGCAACACGACAACGCGCGCTGGGCGACGGGCGCTGGGCGCTGGGCGCTGGGCGCTGGGCGCTGGGCGCTGGGCGCTGGGCGCTGGCGCAGGGCGCAGGGCGCTGGGCGCTAGGCACTAGACACTGGGCGCTGGGCGCTGGGCGTTGAGCGTTGGTCGCTGGACCGGGCCCGGCGCCCGGCCAGGGCGCTGAGAGCAGGGCGCTGGCACCAGGACGCTGGACTCTGGGCGTTGGGACCACGGGGGACGTGGAGGGCCCGGGAGCTGGCCGGGGCCTGGGCCTGGGACCAGGGCTGAGCTCTAGGCTCTAAGGCTGGGCACTGGGCTCTGCGCTCTGGGCCCTGGTCACTGGCACCAGGGCGCTGGGACCGGGCGCTGGGACGGGGGGGGGCTGGGCGCGCCTGGGCGCTGGCCGGGCGCTGGGCCTGGCGCTGGGCTCTGGGCTCTGGGGCTGGTCCCTGGGACCAGGGCGCTGGACGCTGGCGCTCGGTGTTGGGCGCTTGGCGCTAGAACCAGTGGGCTAGGTGTTGGGCGTCGGACACTGGCGCTTGGCGCTGGGGGGCGCTGGGCTCGGGCCCGGGCCTGGGTGGGCGTGGCGCTGCGACTGTGGCGGGCGCGTAAAGGGGGGAAGGGGAGCGCGGTGGGGAAGGCCATCACCATGCGCGGCCCGCCGCCCCGGCGCCGCCGCGTGGGTTGGGTATGCGCAGCGCGTGGAGCACGTGCGCTCGTGCGCGCCGCCGCCGCTGTCGAGGGGTGCAGGCGGCTGCAGAGGCCACTGCGGAGCTCTCTCGCTTGACGGGCGGCGGCGTAAGGGCGAGAGCCACTGGCGAGGTGCGATGTCTATGCGACGTTCTACCAGCAGAATGATAGATTATTTCTTGTTTCTCGGTGCATCAACTGCTATTGTCATTAGACCTGAAAGTATAGTGCCTGTTTTTTTCGGAAGATCAGGGTGATCTTCCTCACAGGTCCGTGTGATCCGGCACTGTATTTCACGCCAGGAAGGACGATTTTCCCAGCCAGGTATCTCCCACCACCATGGTACAGGCAGCGGGGTACAAGGAAAAGGAAGGAAGTCTATGGCCCCGTTTATTGGCGTACTACCTAGAAATTCGTCTGGTGTTGGGCGGAAAAACTACGAAAATTTAGCGACCAAAGCAGCCGGCACCCAAAATTCTTCTCTAGACAACTGCTGAAGCTGGTGTCAAATCTTCATCCAAAGTCGGAACTCGAACCCTAGAACCACCGGGCAAAGTCACTACAGTGACACTATTCTACCTACAGAGGAACTAATTGCTTTAAATGGAAAATCATGACGTTTTGAATGAAGTTTCAGGAGAGATGGAATTTCAAGTGAAGAATTGTGACTGTTGGCGAACGATATCGAGAGCATAGATAAACTAAACAGGAGTTAGAATTTAATACACTGAACTTTGATTCACTGCGGTTCAAAAAATATATCACTGACAAATGTAAAACCAAACCGAGCATTGTAAAATGGTATATGAAATACGAAAAATTGTGGTGGAAGGGGCCGTGGCAATGGCGGTGACGGGGCGCCAATTCCAATGAAGGAGGAATGTTTTTTGTATGAGTGTGCACTGAGCTTGCGTTGATACAAAAGACATGTCAAAATAATCTCCGAATAGAAGAAAGAAGCAGCCGATGAAGCCGGTGAAAAAATTATCATGACAGTCAAAAATAAATAACGAAGGAGATTAACGAAATGCCTGAAGAAATAATCCACACTAAGGACAAATCATAGATACCAGGACAAGTCCACACTAGGGCAAATCAGACAAATTTTCTTGATACAGCGTAGGATTAGTAAATGACATGAGAAAAGCCCAACAAATTCAGACGTCCGATAGAGGATCCGAAACCGAGACAAACATACCTCCTAACACGAACCAATGCGAGATGCATATTTCATAGCAGGTGTCGCAACGCCAGAGGCAGTTTTGAGATCACAAGCCGGAAGTGGATCGATGAGGTGGGGTGCATCGCAATGGCAGGGAGGGGCGGGGCGCCCGCAGCCAGAGGGGGAGCGAGGGTGCATGCGCGAGGATGTCCTTGCATCCGTGATGCCCTCCCGCGAGCTCCCCCGTTCGCATCTCGGCCCCGGCCCCCGCGATATGCGCTTGTTAGTGGCTGGTGGGGTGCAGCGGGGCGGGGATGATTCGACGACAGGCTACTTGGAAATCGACACACGTACGCGTACTTCATTAGGAGGAAAATGGTGGATATATTTGATCTGAAATGGGAATAAATAACGTCCGTGTACGATATATACATCTATTTGCACATCCCATTACTCTGAATCGAAGGAATTTCTTTTATATGTTGAAATGTCAACATGTCGTAAATTTAATTGTAAGGACGACTCAACAGACATCATACACCTTTTATCGAGAAAATAATGTTTTCAAAATGAAGTGGACAAGAGATCACAGTTCACAATTGCAAAGGAAACGCAAAATGTAGTCAAGATGTTCTCAAATTGTGAAAATTTTTTATCACATTATTATAAAAGATAATAATTGAAATATTGATAGTTTTCATTTATGACAATACTTTTAATAATTAATTTTGTTGTGGAATTTTCATCTAATGTTCTCATTTAAAACTATAGTCTAATACCGAATCTCTTTAATTAAGATCAACACACCGGCGGCTCAGGCAAACTATCTCGAGAATTATTTTTTATAGGTACAAGACAGCACGCCAAAAACAATCTTGAACATCATAAATTAGAAGAGAATGAGTTAAAAAACCTTTTACATTGTAACTAATAGAGCACAAATATCTTTGGGACTTCATCAAATGCCATCATCATATAATTCTTACATAATTATTGTATTTCTAAGTGTGTCTCATGAGCCGTTAGGATACCAGAACTAGTTTTTGAATCCTAAATCCATTAACCAATGCACTTAAATAATATTTTTGAACGACGTTGGTCAACAGACGGTATTAGCACGAAGCCTCACTTTCCGCTTTCAGTCGCGATGACAATCACTAGCCTATCTCCTGAGAGTAACGACGCTACTCCACCGCCCCATCATCACCGAGCCTCGCTCATTCTCCTCTCTTCCTCCACACCTTTATCTGTTCACGCCTTTCCAGATCCACCCACATTCTATCTTTTCCACAACCTTCGTGTTTGTCACCACAACTCCCCGAGCGACTCGAATATTTTAGATAATATAATTAACCGGGGTAATGAATGAAACGCTACTACTCCTGTATTTACAGGGGAAAAAAACGCAATGACATGAAAGTCACGAGATTCGACAAAGCGTCTCTGAGGGACTGGGTGACAAAGCAACACGCTCGTCGTCGTCGTCACCACCTCGCCGTCGGCGCATGAGGGCGTGACAAGCGGCACGCGACACGAGCGGCCGTGGGCGGCGCGGCGCGGCGCGGCACTGGGCGGTGCGGGGCGGCGCCCGGGCGCGGCAGTCCGTCCGTCCGCAGCGGCGGGGGCGCGGGGGGGCGGGGGGGCTGGCGGCACGCGCGCATCCGGTCCGCACGCCAATTGCGGCGGAAGAGTGATGACCGCGGGGCGCGGAGGCGAGCGGGCGGGGCGGACCCGCTGTTTGCTCGACGCATTTGACCGCGCGCGGGGCGCGTCGAATGCGCCCGTGACGAACGAGCGAGGGGCCGCGCCCCCCCCTGCGCCCCGCTCCCCCTCGGCGCCCACGCGCCCGCCGCCGCGGCGGATGCCCCATTGTCCGGTTGCGTAAAACAGCAGTAGTATTCCAGTTTCCGAATAACTGGGTCTGCCCCGGGGAGGGAGGGACGGAGGGAGACGGCCCCCGCGAAACGAATTGTTTCCCGCCGCGTCGGGTTGTTGGTGGCGCTGCGCGGGGTGAGTGGGCATACACCAGTCGGAGGGGGGGTGACGGGTAGCAGTGAAATGCGGCGCAGGGCCACATTACACAGGATACTGCGATAACGCAGGGTCTGAAGCTGAGTGCGTATTGCGCGACATGAATGTCGTTACGAAGAAGGTGAAAACGATGACGCAATGAACACGGTGAGAGTGAAGGCACGATAACACGATGGGAGTAGTTTTAACGAAAAGAAAATTGAGAAGAAACGAAGTAGAAATAATTAGTAGGGAAACTGGGTGGTTAAAAGGATTTTCCTCTGAGGTTCACGAAAGAATGATGAGAATTAAGAAAGAAACCTTTTCGAGAATAACGATTTTTAACAGTGGCTGGAACCGGCTCTGATAACTTAGGGAAACATTGCAAAATTTCTGAGTATCATGGAATTCGTCTGGAAGAGAATTCTAGCGACCTGCTGCTCTGATCGGTATTTTTCCAGTGTTTCTCCGATCAATACCTGGCAACTAATGGAGCAGAACTATAACAAACAGGCCACGGACCGCGCGCGATTTTTCCTCCCTACCTTTGTCTCTTCCTAACAGCTTTCACAAACACACTTACATGTACTACACTGTCACAGATATAGAGAGATCAGTCGGGAGCTTAGAATTTGTGCGGTGCCGGAGATACTTGGAAGTAGGAAGCCACGCAAGCCGGCGAGTAGTTTGGCGCTGTTTCTCACGTTTACCGAGATAAACACATCATCACCTTTTGGGATAAATATGCACTACACTTACGGTACTAATGACCAGAGATAGCGCGCTCGGGAAACCGAATCAATCTAACGGTGTACGTGGGTTGAGAGAAGAACGATGTGAAGGCAATGTCCCCCATCTCGATTATTCAAATTATTCAATTATTCAAAGTATCGTTTCCATGTTGTCGCGGCAGGAAGTATTATTCCGAATGACAACATGGATAAGAGCCAACATTTATTGCCTTTTTATCCTTAAAAATATATTTTATTACATGGGAGCTTTTTTTTCAAAATTTAAATAGTATATGACTTAGTGTAGGGATCACAGAATTTTGAAAATGTGCACACAATTCACTTTTCCCCATAGAACGTCATATGCAGTTTTTAACTGTTTTTTGACGTTAAATAAATAAATAAATAAATAAATAAATAAATAAATAAATAAATAAATAAATAAATAAATAAATAAATAAATAAATAAATAAATAAATAAATAAATAAATAAATAAATAAATAAATAAATAAATAAATAAATAAATAAATAAATAAATAAATAAATAAATAAATAAATGACGCTGAGGAAGGGAAGAGACAACGGTAGGATCAGTGTGAGGGGGACGGGCTGGAAAGGGCACGGCCGAAGGGGGGGAGGGAAGTCCCGCAGCGAGGCACTCGTTGCGAGCGAAAGGGATGGCTGAATGCCCCGCGCGGTGTTTAACAAAACTGTAATATGTTATTGCGAACATATGGCTCGTTGACAATGTTTTGTAATGTACATCTGGTGAAGGCATTCAATAATAAATTGATAGCATTTTGTAAAGTAATGTTTCATACTTCCAAACCGTTGTTCACTGCGCTACAGTATGCTCAACTTCAATTATTTTGACATCATTTGTAAGCATCGACTTCATCGTTAAAACTAATGTTTTTCTAATTGTTCGTTTCATACCCTCGTGGTATTCAATTTAGCTTTGTGGCACATTGTTTTCTCAGATAAAATACTCAGGGAAATATATCCATTCTCTTTAAAGAATATTTTATCAATGTTAATATAATTATTTTCTGGAGAATATTTCATATTTAAAAGAGTTATTCATTTCAAAAACATTAAAAAAATAATAATTTTCTTTTTTTTCTAAATTCTTTAGCACTATTTCCAATCACGTCATATGTTTAAAAATGAAATAATTATGAATTTAATTTGTAATATTGGAAAAACTAGCATAAATTAGTAATAAAAGTTTTATCAAAATGCGGAAGAATAACTGTGTAAGCGAATAACTGTAAAAAACCTTAACTCAAAAACGTCCTTTTTTTATTATTTCCTGCCACATATCTACGAGTATAAGGATGAATATTACTGTGACAAAAAACATATACATAATATCTATGAGATCTACTGTTGTCGGTTTGTATCCATCCAATTAAGTGAAAAATTGTAGATGTACTCATATATAAAGTATGTAAAATAACTCATGCTAATTGGTTAATTAAGTCGATCTACGTTATTTTCAATGTGTATACAAGATATAGGTTCTTTAAACTATGAATATTGGGTC
Source organism: Teleogryllus oceanicus (assembly GCA_964035755.1). Classification (NCBI taxonomy): domain Eukaryota; kingdom Metazoa; phylum Arthropoda; class Insecta; order Orthoptera; family Gryllidae; genus Teleogryllus; species Teleogryllus oceanicus. Next base: position 93,132,607 of record CAXIVR010000005.1, on the reverse strand, counting down.
CCAGGATACACTTCTCTGTGTCCGTTATTCCTAAGACTAGGCATTGCCTGCTTTTTTTGTTGTTGCTTTTAAATTGAATGTTCTACTGCTTCAGGTACAAATTGAAATTTGTTCAAATATTATATACTCCTATACCTAGTTTGACACTTTTATAATGCTGTTAAATTTAACAAATTTTATAAAATGAAGACAATCGGTTTTCATAAAATATTTATAACTAATAATTGTGGAAGAGAAAATGTGCTACGAGTTTAAGTTAAAAAGATTTTAATCGATTTCCCAGTGTACCCGAACAATATATTGTTTTGTACCAGAACAGTGTCTACAGCAATAACATTTAAAATTAATTCATATAAACGTTTTCTTCGGAATCAGTATTCACATACGATAAAAGGTTTTTCCTTCTGTTTAGGGGTCAGAACACCAACATGCTACGTCTCCTTAATTTTTGCTCGCGAATCGGCCGTCTTGGACCACGCATACATGCACTTGTAGGGGATCAGTATCATTTACCACGTTACAAGTATTGCATGAAATCAATCAGGGGGACCAGCATTAGGCTGAATCCTATTTTTATACCACAGGGTTATTATTCCTGGAGGATGGAAGATGGAATGACTGGACGGCACACACAAACACGCACACACAACACACCCATGCCCGAGGCGGGACTCGGACCCGCGATCCTTCCGTCCGAGATCGCCACGGCACTACTACCTTAGCGATCTCGTCTATCTGTACTGGCTATTATTATTATTATTATTATTATTATTATTATTATTATTATTATTATTATTATTATTATTTTCAAGTCTCTCGCCTAACAAGGTGCCATAGAGCCGACACCGGGACCTTTAGAGAACTTGCAAACTCGGGCTGTCAGGATTCGACGGTGAAGTCAGGTGATGCTATACCAATAAAAACTTCCTCGCAATGCGTGCAGTACTCAGCAGAATAGCCTTTTGCATTGTTTGAATATCCCAGTTGTTAAGGTCAAACCTCGCAGACGATGAAGTTAATTCTTCAGAGACCAGTTCATTTACAGAGATAACCACAGAAACTACTTCAACAGATACTAACCGCCACGTGTCGCTCAGTTCAATAGCTAAAGCCTGATATTTTCGTTTCTTCTTGGAAATGGAAGCAGCTATTTTTCGGTATATAGGGATAGCTATGTCGACTATCATCCCTTTCCGTGAAAACTTGTCGATCCATATTATGTCAGGACTGTTGGCTTCGACCCTGCGATCAGTGGTGACTGCAACATTCGACAAGAGCTTCCACCGTTTAGTCTCCAGAACTGAATCCGGCTTGAACTTGTAATATGGGTCCTCTTTCTCTACCATCTCTGACTTTTTATTCAGGGCCAAATGAACAACCGCAGCAACGTCATTGAGTCGACTCAGATATTGTTTGTGCCAATGCAGAACACCCACCCATTATGTGTTGGAGGGTTTCGCCGGGTTGATTGCAAAGGTGGCAGCGGTCCTCTACACTCATATCCCCAATCACATACCTTTGGTATGACTGCGAGTGGAGGTACCTTCATCCTGAATAGAAATGACGAAGCCTTCTGTCTCAGCAAAGAGGCCACACCTTCTCGGATAGTATGAGGAGGCTCCACTACTCTCCACTGGCACAGGTAGCACATTTCTCACTGCGAGCCGGGAGCCAGAACTCGCAGCGCCGCCTTGCAAGTGCGGGTCGCATGCGTCTCGAATCTTTTACTCTTTCATAACTGCTTCTCCACCGCGGACCGGTAAAAGTCGAGAGTGGAAGCACTCTCGCCTCGAGCCAGAGCCCCATCTTCGCACCATCACCTAACCCCAAAAGGCTTAGTTCAGGTACTTACAGCCCGCAAAACAGAGGGGTGGCTATTTCGGGTGCTGCCCAATCTTCCAGTTGCCAGTTGGTTCGCTGATCGCTTTCACGGAAGTCAGGGGTAAGGTCACCTTCCAGCTTCCAGAAGAACAGATATGCATCCGATTTTGCAGATTGCCATTGCTCTGATAGCCAACACTCAAAAGTGCAATTGCCCGTCCCCCACGTGCCGTAGCTGTTCTCTCAGTTCACGCAAGGCTGATTTTCGAGGGACGTAAAGAAAAGGGTGAACTGTATAGGAGATAGTTTGTGGGCAGAATTTGGAAAACGGCTAAGGGACCCTAAGGTATCATTTTGGTAAATAAATAGATGTAGCAGCGGGAAAAGGAATGGCGAATAAAAGATGGATCAATTTCAGATGGAGGGACAGCGGATAGCTAATCCTGTTAGTCGCCTTTTAAGACAGGGGGAGATCCCGTGGTACTATTCTACAAAAAAACGGACACCAATTATTTGTATATTACAAGCCATCGATGTCGTACGTACGTGAGTTAATAACATTCAGGTTATTTGTTTCGATAAGGGAATATACCACAGAACTGGAACACTTGAAGAGATTTCTAGACATCAGACTGCAGATGAGCTGAGAGGGAAAAAAATATTGTTATCATATATGTTCTCGCTTTAACCGGGGAAGGTAGCTCAGGGCATGATATGTCACTGCAGTGATCTGACCAGGAGGTCCTCGTTTCGAGCCCGACAGAGGCAGGATTTTCGACACTAGCTAGATGATTGTGTCGAATTCAGTGGGTGCCTGGACGAGAATTCTAGCGGCCGGTTGCTGTGATCGGTAGTTTTCCGTGGTTTCTCTGATCAACACCTGGCGAAAGCCGGAACTGTCTCTAACAAACAGGCCACGGACCGCGCGCGATCTTACCTTCCTCTCTTGACGTAGCCGCAGCACCCATTTACATGCACTACACGCACACTCACACACAAGTCGGGAGACCGGTAGGAAACATAGAGCTTGCCCAGCTGGGGCGATGCCCCGCTGAAGATCTCCCTCTCGGAAGAGGAAAACCCCACTAGCCGACGGTAGGTCGGCGCCGGATCTCACCATTCAGTGGAAAAAGATCACTGCCACCTCCCGAGGATAACGAATGCACAACAATGACGGGACTAATGACCTTAGCAGTCGACGGTTTCGGAATCATTAATCAATCAATTGACCCACTGATTCCATTTAAAATTGCTAGATGTGTTTTTGGTGTATATTTATTAAAACTAAGTACATTAGGTAGCAAGGCCAATAAAAGCACTTAAATCATGAGTACTCTGGTCTACACCTTAGCAGTTTAAACTCTGGAGAATTCTCATATGGGAATGAGCTCGTCATTAACAAGTTTTTACATAATAAATGGTCATCATTTGCGAACAAAAATTGTTATTCTTCTTAACTATTCTATGAAGTTATAAAAACAATCAGTTTATATAATATAGTTGACTTTTTGTTAGCTTAAAATTCACCGAATGCACTTTTGGAAATCCCTTCCCACCAATTTTGAAAGCAGGCCCCTCCCAACCGGCGAGTTAACAATCAGCTCACACCTGCAGCCAACGAATAAATAACCCACCCGTGATTCCCCATCGCCTCATGGCCTCCAAACCGCAGCGGGCATCAGTCGCACGCAGACAGACAACGACAACAAAACAACAGCGCGCCGCGGCCGCAATGCGTCGCCCCGCGCGGCGCATTCGGGTCGCGTCCGCGGGCGACGCGCGGCGTGGGTGGGGGCGGGCGGGCGGGGCGGTCCCCTCGCGTGCCTCGGGACATCGCGCCCTCGCCGCCGCCGCCTCCCGCTCGGCGGGCGCGGCGCCCGCGCCGTGACCTGCGTCCGCGAGCGGCAGATGAATCCGACCGACGCGCCGCGCCAACCCGCGCCGCCCGCGCCGCCGCGCATGCGGCGCACGCGCGCCACGCAGCCAGGCCCATAATCGCTGGCCGCGCGCCGCTGCGCCGCCCGCATCCGCGCCCGCGCCCGCCTGCGCTCGCACAAACCACTAAATAAAATCGCTCCTTTGGATTCCGACGTGCGCGCTCCCTCTCCGCGCCCACAGCGCGTTTCGTTCGACTCCATTCAGGGCTCATGCTGGGAGAGCGGAATAACCATCGGTGACATTTACACTGGTGTTCATTATTATGAAGTTTGGTATTGGCTTAAGTATTGGTTTGTTATGAGTGATGTGGCTTACTCGTCGCTTGGTAATATTGCCCTTCGATGATAAGTGCCTTTTAGGATCCAGACTATCGTATCGGGGCATGGAGTTTTGTTATTTAATAATGTTATTATATTTATATTATTTTTCTTGTGTATACATGATACGATGCAATATTATTTTTTAAATAATTACATAATACTAACATAAACAAATATTTAAATCAATTTTGCCAAATAAAAGAAGGTAACAAACTTATTTTTATTTTTCCTGCATTTTCATATTTTATTACCTTTTTTCCTGCTTGCTTGCTTAGTGATTCCGGGCTACCAACTACTGAGGTCATTATTCCCGTAAGTGTTGTGCATGTTTTTTCATCGCGAGATGACGGTGATCTTCCCTCTCTTGATGGCGAGATCCGGCGCTGCACTACTGTCGACTAACGGGGTTTTCCCTCACCAAGTATCTCCCACCATAGGGGCACCGACCCAGCCAGGACAACCTCTAAGCCCCCGACCCGTCTCTCGGCATGTGCGGTAGTGTAGTGCCTGTTAGTGTAAGTGTGTGTGTAAGGGGAGAGGATAGGACAAGGAAGAGAAAGGAGCGATCCGTATCCCTTATGTTAGAATACTTCTCCGGCATTCGTCCGGTGTTGATCGGAAAAAACACAGAAAACTACCGATGAGAGCAGCCGGCCGCTAGAATTCCTCTCCCGACAGTGACTGAATTCGACCTAGATGAAAAGCTAGTGTCGAAAATCCTGCCGCTGTCGGAACTCGAACCTCCCGGTCAGTGGCACTGCAGTAGATCCACTGAGCAACCTCTCTCGATTTTCTCTACCCCCCCCCTTGGACTTTGGACTCTAGCCCCCTTTTTTCTAGCCACGCCACTGGTGTCATTATCATTACCGGACTTACGAGTAAGAAGACGCATCTATTTTCCTAGCTGGTTTTTTGAAGTCGTAGTTTTACTTTCTCGTGTACGTACGGAGTGGTGTACGTTGTATATAGAAAGTTATGTAATGCTGCAAAAAAATTATTCTGAGATTTCAACGGAAATACATGTTTTGGGGTCGCCTAATACCGAAAAAGTGTTGTTTTTTTAAAAGACTGTCCGTCTGTCCGCCTATCTCTCTGTCCGTTTGTCGTCTGTGAACAACACTAGCGTCTGAACTAGGATTGTTGCAAACTGAATACTCCCTCGCTGAACACTAACTCCCTCACGTCTATCTGACCTTACTGAAAATTCTGCGATTTTGAAAGACATGCATTATTTTTTGGGGGTAATTCAAATGAAACCTCTGGAATATTTTCAAAATGTATTTCGAAATATCGTTCTAATCGTACTAATTTTTAATTAAAAACAATCTAACGGAAGGAAAATAATGGCATGTATACGGCAAAACAGTTGTATTGCTGTTTTAAACATTATTCAAGGCAAAAATAAATTAATTTTTGGGAATTATTTGGATAATTAATAAAAAGCGATTCGAATTAAACATATTAAAGGCATCAAAGTGAACAAATTGAACAATGAGTGTGTGAATCCTCGTTAGATTCAAGCTACACTCCAATTCAACCCAAATGAATGAATTGGTTGTCATTTTTAGAACAAAAAAAAATTGTGTATTACGAAACGATGATGTAATTACGAGAATATATACATGAGTACAAAAAATTGTAAACTTCTTCATATGAATGAATTATTAACCATCATAATTACGTTTTTCTGCAACTACTAATGATAGCAGGGGTTGAATCCGGTTATTCTTTCCGATTCCAACTTTCTGGTACTACTGGCGATTAATTTCACTACTGATACACTCCCGTTCAACATTTTAGTGTTTTACTCCGTCATGTCGATTTACCGTTACCATCCCATAGGCCATGTCTAAAGAATGTAGTATTTTATACTACGATGAAAATTTATATTAATTACATTTCATTGTAAGGTTTGCAAACATTGCTCTGACCGGGAGACAATTTGAGCCATACTGAAGTCCTATCATAACACCTTACCTGTTTTTTTAGGATCGCTTTTTAATAACTTGGTCATATAGTAACCACTGTGACAGTTTTAACTGTATGGGATCTGTAGGAAGAACACGTAAGAACAACACAAACACACACACGCACACACACTAACGCACATGCACATGCACACACACACACACACACACACACATCCACGTATCCATACCCGATGCGGGATTCGAACCCACGACCCTATCCCGCAGTTACGGTCTTTCAACGTTAGCGACCTCAGCTCACCCGATCGGCATACCTATCGGTATTAAAACACTTGCAGGCATTTAATAAGATAAATGAGCATAAAATAGTTATAGAAGTTTAAAAAAATCTCATACGATTTCAAATTTTCTGGTAAATTTTACATTCCAGGACCCGTTCTACATTTCAAATTATGTGTATGTGACGAGTATAGAAACAGGCGCGGTGACCAAAATCCTCGCCTCTGAGAGGAAAATCTGTTTCACTTGAAGACCGACTGGCTGCCGCAAGCGCGGATTTAAAGAGAGCGAAACTTTTAATTCGTCGATACGGTGGCATCCCGCCCACCGCCGAATGAAAACAGCAGCAGCGGCCGACCGCGTCCGCCGCAAAGCGCATCGGCGGCGCGGGGAGCGCAGGCCGGCCGCACGCGACACGGGCTGAACCCGCCGGGGTCGCGGCGGGCGGGCGGCCGCGGGGGCGGGGGTCCGCGGTTCCGCGCCGCGGCAGCGCTGTGACGCACGGCGCAGTGAATCACCGGGACGGGGGCCCCAATTTACATCATTGGAGGCGGACGACGCGCCGCCACGCCACGCCACGCCACGCCACGCCACGCCACGCCGCGCCGCGCGACGCGCCCCGCAGATTTACGCCCTCCAAATCACGCGCACGTCGCGAGCCGCGGAATATACGCGCGCGCCGTAAAACACCCGCGACCGGGAGCCGAGCCCCGGTCTCCGGACGCCCCGTCCCTGCCAGCCCGCGCCCCTGCCCCGCGCAGCGCCGGATCTCGGCCCGGGAGGATGGGAGGGCGAGGGGCGGCGCGTGGGCGGATGTGCGATTGCGGGGCGGACGCCGTCGATGGCGCAAGGGCACTCGACATGGCAGAACTGGGGAGCGCCGCTAAATGAACATGTGGCCGCACTGCGGTACTACAAGCTCATTCGACTTGGGCGTCACCATAACGCTCAGTTTGGAGGTAGCGCGAACGTGTAGCCAATATCGCCAGCTCTGTACCTCTCTTGTTACCGACTTCCTGCGCGATCGGAATTGCTGATTTTGGGGTGTAACATGAAGAAAACTTACGTGAGAATACGCGCGATTACTACGAAATTACATTTTTCTTAATGTCTGCTTTAAAGTTTTTCAAAATACACAAGCACGTGATTTAAAGAATATTGAATTGAGTGGAAATTCAAAAGAGAGAGAAAATAGAATAAATTGATTTTTTCAACGCACAAAGAACAACATGAAGGACTTTACTTTTTATGCTCCATTTTATTCATCAAAATTAAGATTTTACTAACTTACTAGCCATGTCGATTATACATGTAGTACAAATATTGTGATGCAGGTGTAAAGAATGACACTGAATCACGAAAACGTTTGTTCATTACTTTGTGGTTAGGGACATTGAATTAAACCTTTATCTCATGTCTTAGAATGATCTCGACGTGACGTATATTTATCTAGCTCCATGGTAAATGTTTTCACTTATTCTCGATTAGAGTAGTAAGGAAAACGGAGTCTTTAGCATAATCTTAATCACAATTTTCACAAAAAAATTACAGATTTTAATATTAATATGTCATTCTTTAGGGTAATGGTTTAGTTATTTAGAAAATGAAGGGCAAAAATACATATTTTGTTCGAAATATAAAAATATATTTTTACACTTTATCTTTGATCTTTTAAAATAGAACAACATTACATTATTGAATTCTGGGAATCGCAAACATTTGGGAGTTTTACTACAGTTGTAATGCTAAATTTAATTCTGCATAACCGTTGAGAAATGTAATAATTATTGAATAATCACATTGTGTGACTATATTCACATACCATTGCTTTGACAATGAAGCTCGCGAAATAAAACACCATTAGCACAAGTCCGTCCTCTTTAAAAGAATCACCGTAGCCTTTTGATTAATAACATAAATCCCAGCAAATTTAGACAGTCAATTTGATCAATACGATATTTAATCTCCCAAATATGTATGATTAATTTTAGTGTTAAAGATAAATTTTAAAAACCCAAAATTTTCTAATTAAAGTAAAATAAAATTTAATGAGATGCACAAGCCCTTTTTAGAAAATTTATTTTAAATAATCTCGTACATCGGCGATGATGAAATTTCATATTTAAAAATGCACTCAATAATTTATAGCTTTCACTCTGAAACAAGTTTCTACTTTATGTTGAAGCAAAACATATTATCGCAAAACTGAGCAAGTAAAAGAACGAGAGGGAGAGAAGGGAAGGTAGACGGGGTGGTGAGAGAGACGGAGAGTCAAGTAAAACTTGCACATTGAGACATTCTCTCGCTTGAAAAACGATATATTCGTTGCATAAAACGGACAAAGGTGGCTCAGAGCATAATCTGACGTCATTGCAGCGCCTCTAAACGCAAGGTGGACGATGCGGCAGGATTTTCAACATTAGCTTTTCAGGAAAGTCTAATTCAAACGCTGTCTGGAGGAGAATTTTAGCAGCCAGCTGCTCTGATCGGTAGTTTCCCGTGATTTCTCCGATCAACACCACGCCCCAAGCACGGTGCAATACCCGAACAAATTGGCCAAGGACCGCCCGCGATCTTTCCTTCCTCTCCTCACCCCTAACTTACACTCACACTCCATGCACTACACTTTCACACTTGCCGGGATCCAGTTGGGAGCTTAGAGCTTGCTCCTACTGGGGCGATGCTCCGCTGGTGGGAGATACCTAGTTGGATTAAAACCTCGTAGGTCGCCGCCGGGTATTGCCATTCAACAAGGGAAGATCACCGCCACCGATAAAACATGTCCTAATCATAGGAACTAATGACCTTTCCAGTTCATCAATCAATCAATCAATCGTTGCAGGAGTTTGTAACGAGTTTCTTAGTTTGATTTGGGTAATACAAGCCTATAGAGTTGCATTTCTTTTAGAAATAAAGCTATGCTAAGTAAACTGTATAAAACATTTAGTACGACCAACAACACCAAGCACACATTGAACGCGCCCCATAAACAAAATTCTTTTATAGGAGAGATCCGATCAGAAGGGGGAGCGAGATCAAAACCGCAATTCCGATAGCAAGAGCTCCAAGACCCTCACCCCCTCAACGCGCCCCCTCCCCTCGCGCGCCCTCCCCGCAGAGAATCTGACAAAAGCCGCCCGAACCAATAAAGTAAACGTCTAAAAGGACACAAATTGCGCGTGTCTCCCGCCGCCCTCCGACAGCGGGCGTCTGTCCAGGGCGTCGGTTCGCCCCGAAAATATTTTGATTGTATCTCGGCGAGATGGGGCAGTGGGTGGTGCCAAACGCGGCGGTTATTGCTCGTCGCCCTCGGCCGCGCCGCACCCCCCCCCCGCTCGCTCGCGTCTTTTGTTACGGACAGTCGCCGCCCCCGCCCCTCTCTGCCATCGCCCCGCTCTCGTATCGCGGCCGTCTGGCGCGCTGCAGCCGCCGCTTCTAACTTACAGAAAACTCTCACTGCCGGACAGTGGGGCCGAAATAACAGTAAGAGCGTTCACGTACATTTCTCTTCAATTTTAAAATAGGCATTCCTACGTAAGAAATTTAATATGCAGAAAATTTAAAGCAACACAATGTTATTTTCAAGTATTTGTGTATATTATCCAGGGTATTATCCATTGTTTCTCCCTTTTTTTAATTACTTTTATGAAGACCTGTATCTTTGCAAAGAACTTAAGTTTGAACTTAACGAATTTGTCAGCGCCTTTTATTCATTTTTCCGTAACTTGTCAATGACGTCAGTTTAAAATATTTTATTACGCAAAATTAACATATTTACCTAATGAAGCATTTATTGTTTCTCCTCAACTTTATCTTCATTCAAATTTTGAAGTAACAGTTTGAAATTTTTCTCTCACCCCATTTCGGAACAACCTTTTGACCGATTTCAAAACAGAATAATAGAACTGCTACTACATTCGCCCCCTCTCCGCCGCTGTTGTCTCCGCCCTCCCACCCCACACTCCTCTTCGATGTCACGCGGTGAATCAGCTCCGGGCAACCGCAACCACAGCCACCAGCCACCCCAGCGACTCGGACCCTTCTCGGACCGTCCCCACGAGCCAATTGCACATGTCGGCCAGATACTCATGCGGGCGACAGCCGGGTGACGGTAAATGTTTTTGTGTTGCCCAACCTTGGGCAACGAAGTGTTATGTAGTGACACAGAAATAATAAGACTAAGCTCGTGTCGGATTTGATTTCTCCTGAAAACAACAAGGCGTATTCGTTGCTACTTGATGATATACGAGGAGAAACTAATCAAAACGCATATTGTCCAATGGTGGGAAAAATTGAGTTTGACATGAAATAGTGTTGTTTTTAATACGTTCTACATGTTCCTGCTTTCAGATTTCTTCAAAGCGCATTTTAGCACATTAAATGAAATGCGTTTTGAAGAAATCTGAACGCAGGAGCGTGTAGAGCGATTTTAAACCATGATTTCAGGTATTTGTTTTTTGTTTTTTCAGTTTTATATCGATGAATATTATTAAAAAAGAGTGCATAAAAAATCAATAAAACACAAAATTCAAGTCACTAAATAATATTTTACCTAGTGAATAATTCTAAAAGCTTAACTAGAAACAAAATTAAATTATTGACAACTATTGGTAAATATTTGTGCAAAAGTATTTAAATTACATCCTTGAGAATTTTTAATATATTGCAAATTGGAAATTTTAAGTAACAAAAGAAAACATAAAATAAAAAACTATCAAAATGAATATTTTTAAATAGAGAATGTATTTATGCCAAAGAACTGAATTATGTCTTTCCGACTTATGTCATTTTTAGAATTACCAAAGAAGATAGAAAACATTAAGTAATTATAATATTACCATCAACTTTACTTACAATTTGTTTTTGTTTTACATTATTAAATTTTCTTTTCCTCTTTTTCTTCTTTTCTTGCGTGACTTGTTCTTCTTTTTGTACTAAGTTCCTATGATCACACAAATTCATCGCCTCCGTAAGTTTCTTTCTATTGATATTTATTTAACTATAAAAAGGCAATAATGAATAAATAATAAATATTATTATTTTCAGATATTGTTAATAAAAAGCATCTAATTTTTGTTTTTTTCAAAGTCATTAAAATATTAAGCACACGCACACTCCCATTTGAATTTTTACAATGAAATTTAATATTCAATTTCCGAAAAATCAAAAGAAATAAATAGTTTCCCGGCGCTATTATCACATAATGCAAGATATATTTTATGTCCATATTCTCACAGTAATACATATTTCTGTTTGAGTTATTTGGATTTTATATCATGATATTGTTAGACATAATCACTGGTAATCATGTAGAATTTCAACCCATATACAAAGTAAATATGATAATGAGGACATCAAAATTAAAAAGACATAAACTATACGATAATTGTGAAGTGATTGTGCACTGATATCTCTGGGTATGTACACCCTTGGAAACGTTATATTATGCGTCGAAAATGCCTTAGCCCGAGAGGTTGATGACGATGTAGAACTTTGCCTGCCGTCTGCACTATCTAACGAGGTTTTTCAAATCTACTTCTCCACACCGAACTATGAAGATTAAATTTATTTTATTGGGGAACGAATAAATATTTTAATGTCCATTTAGAGGCAAACAGTAACAGTACAGAGATGAAAGTCGTCCGTGACTAATTATTGACCGTGACCGTAATTAATTAAGTCATCCGTGACATTAATTTTAACTTTCTCGTATACTACATATCTATGGAGTAATATACGTAGTATATAGAAAGTTATGTAATGCTGTGTGAAAAAACGGCGGATTTTCGGCAGAAAAAAATCATTGCCGCACCGTGATAAAAAGAGTGGATAAATCCAGTTGCTAAATTAATAGAAAAAATACACTAATACGTGATGTCCCAGTTTTGTGGGTCCTTGATGCCGAAAAAACAATTGAAAGGAAAACCTTCGTTCGTCCGCCTGTCTCTTCATCTGTATGTGAACTCCACTAGCGCTTAAACCATAGGTAGAATTGTTTTGAAACGAAGTAGACCCTGCCCATCTGGCTCTAATCGAAGCTTTGAAAATTTGAAAACCATTCTTTACAATTTGGGAAAACTTAACATGAAGCACCCCGGACATTTTAAAAATTTTTCAAAAATGACTCCAAATTTTTTCTTTAAATTTCTTGTAAAAATATAGCAAAATATACTTATAAAGGCGGCATAGGTCTGATTTTCACGGTTAACTCTGAATTTTCGAAAATTGTCAAAGTTTGAATTCTTTTCGGCGTCTTCCCACAACTATAAAATTGTAGGAAGATATTTTTCCCCCAAACAAAAATTGTAGTCCATAAATGTTGTTCATGGAAGTCATGTATTTTAGTAGTATTCTTACAATAGTGCGTACAATATTTGCAATTTAAAAAAATAACAAAACCAGGTTTTTCTAAAAACCTGCTCTATTTTTAAATTTTTGATATGAATAGTGACTAATGGTGATATACACGTCATATTTCTCTATGCTTTTGCTTTTTCAATTACAAAACAATAAGTGTTTTAACATGTCTCTCACGTCGGTAATATTCGTATTGGAGCAATTTCTCCACATTATTATATTTATGATTACATATGATTTAAATAATGTCAACTAAAGTTTCTCGAAAACTTAATAGTTTTCTGTTAAAATTAGCTCAAATTTCCACATTTTTAGAAACGATCAAAAGCCATTTTCTCAAAAATGTCTCAAATTTTTCTTCAAACTTTTCCAACAGACAATGCTAATTGCACTGTTTTATATGACATGGAAAGTCCATCTTGGTGCATTCTATGTTAAATAACTCTCACGCCGTTAATATGCAAATTGCCATGGATTTGTGTACATGATTGCATTATTTGGTGGACGTTAAACTTTATTTAAATGAATTTTTTCGAAAAGTCAATTGATTCCAGTGAAAAGGAGCTTCAAATTTCGCATTTACAATAATGCTTACTCGCCAAATTCCTTAAAAGGCTTCAGTTTTTTTAATGAAAATTTCTATTTAGCGCGAGATATTACTGTTCTGTAATATTCTTGAAGAAATATTTCGATTCTAGTATTAGGAAACCGAAAAGTTGAGAAAATATTTTAAAAAATGTACTTGGGTGGCAAGGCAAGACCGTAAAGCCAATCCCAACCAAGGAAATTAGAAAACATTACTACGACAAAGTCTGTGCCGTTCTGTAGGACAACTAGTATACGTAATCTTGCTTTCAAGTTTCATTAAAGTAAAATGTATTGCTATAAGGAGAGTGATGCAACAGCGAATGCATGGCTCAGTGTCAAAGCGCCGTTCCAGCCCTCGGGGAGCAGCAGGTTTCATTCCCAGTCTGCGGAGGTATTTTTTACATTCTACATTTCCATAAATTCCAATCAATTACAACATTCTACATTTGTCATGTCATTGTTATACATAAAGCAGCCGAAATCCGCGTTCACACACAAGGTAAATATTTGAATTCTGAAGAAATTACGATGTGTATCTGAAAGTAAAAGTAACCATAAAGCAATATGGAGATAAAAATAATAGATTTTAACCCTGCATCGCGCGCGCCATATTTTAATCTTAACGATACTCCGTATGCGGCGGTGTTTGGACCGCCCATGGATTTTTGGAGATTTCTGAAAGATTGTACCCAGCATGAGCAAGATCAATTACACTAAAACATTATAAATAATAGATTTCATTAAAAAACTATAGAGAAAATGTGGAACACTCAAGATACATAAAAATTAAATGTTAGCTGATAACACTTAACACACCTGTACTCGTAATGTTAGAACATTTCTGCGTTTATTCAGTAGCATTGACGATGCACCCGCAAATAACGCTCAGGCAATGACATTGTTGTCGTTCTTATCATTTCTGCGAAAGAAAAGAATCTGACAAGACGCGGTTTAATGCGTTACGTCCTGACATATATATTTTTTCACAGCAATGAAGACACTACGATATTTCGAGAAATCGTAGTGTCTTTTTAGAAGTATCTCCCGAGTAATCATTGTTATTTCTTTCGACTTTAAAGCTTCTTTAAAAGTTGTAAACATAAAAATATGACATAATGCTATTTTTATATTTAAAAATAAACCGAGAAAACATTGACGTGAAACATTTAACATTTGTGAAAGTAAATCTTGACAGAAAGATAGAACAAGATTTTTAGTCTTCATCCTCGGAGTCACGGTTACTGGATAAATCACTTATAACTTTTCGTTGACATATGTTTTCCGCACACAATCCGGTGGCATATATCAGATAACGTCACTACTCTCAAACAACGTCGGATATCTTCAGAATGCTTTGAGACCTACAAAAATACGACCACTTCACGCCAACTTCTTAGAAAAATAAACACCATAATAATAATAATAATAATAATAATAATAATAATAATAATAATAATAATAAATGTAAAAGTTTTTATCGTTGACATACTAAGATGGACACAAATAATTCTCTAATTGATATTATCCAACTGTGTGTGGAATTGTTTTATTATCTTCCCTAGTTTTTTGCAGGTATTGAGGTTTGGAGTAATATTTTACAGGAGTATTAGGGGGCCCTTGACTTGATATTGTTGTGCTAGTATTACATTTGTATAATTGTTCGTAATCTTTCTTGACATAATATGATTTACTCATTGAGTTCTCCAGCTATCTACTAAATTTTCTTTACATATTCTACCCTTCCATTCTGAATAACGAAAAATATATAAACATTGAATAGAGTGAGTAAGCGACTAGCAATAAACCTAATTATGTTTATAGGTAAACGTATGCAGTTCTCACTGACGGGATGTATCAAAATTATTCAATCAGTTCAATACTATCAACTATTTTTGTTATGTCTTTGCTTCACATGATTATGGGTCTCGGTAAACAAAATTTATCTCCATTTCACTCTCCCCCTTCGCATTTGCCCAATATTTCAACAAAAGTCATTCAAAATTGCCATACTCAGTGTCCCAAATTCTTATTTATTCACTAAATCAGATAACTAATATTATTAAGTTTGTTTCCCAACGGCCTCCAGCACGGAAGCTTATCCTCTTCAACGAACTGCTCCCCTAATTCTCCTGAACGGCGGCGTATCGTGCGCAGCTGATCCCTTCATCTCTCCCATTGTGTGGAGCGCTGGCGAGTCCCGCGGCCGCACGCACAGGACATCGGGCGCGTGTCACAGCGCCCGAGTGCTCACGCACGAGCGAGCACGCGCCCGGCCGGCCGCGCACGCCGCTTCATGCGTCTCCTACCCCTACTCGACAAACATATCGACTTTGGTGGTGTAACGGGCTGCTATACACAAGTGCGTGGGTTCGAATCCGATCGAAGCCGTGGAAGGGCGAAAAAATCGATCGTACATTTTGTTAGAGCGGAAGTAAAGACGGCTGTCCCATGTCGTAGACTTCTGCAGGAAAGATATCCTCAAGCCAAAAACATTGCTTTGAACCCATTTCTAATCGCCTGTTTCGTCGCCCGTGTTACCTTCCTTTGCTGCTAGATGGCAATGGAAGTGTAGAGAAATTTGCGCGTTCAGGTGGGAAACCATAAGGTATCATTGAATTGAATTGAATACAGTTCGGAACTACGTGAAGGCTCTCAAATGTGTATGATTCTCATGTTGGATTCTCAACACTGCAAACAAATTTTGAGATAGAAATATGAAAATACTAAAAAGCCAGATGTAAAAATATGATACTGCTTGTCTAATGCTCGAATATGTGAAAGCACGTTTTTAAAATTCGGAAACTGTAATCCGTGATACTTCTCCGTACACTTATTTGTCACTAGAAAATCGCTGCATTCATTAAATTAATACGGTGATAGAATGGAATAGTGGTGAAATAGAATAGAGGAGTAATGGACTACGAATGAATTCCGAGTAAAACGAAAGCTATTTCGAAAATTCACCGTTTCCCTGCTAACTCCACTACAAATCCCTCGCGGGCGACCGAGATTCGAATCTCCAAGTGGAAGACGTCGCAGCCGCTGCCTGTCGCTTTCTTTCATGACCAACAACATCGCATTGAAGCGCGGCCACGTCGGTGCCACGTCCCGCCGGCGGCAACGAGCGGCGGACTGCGCGAAGTACACGGGGGAAATCTCAGCGCCTGCTCGTTAGCTCCGCCGCCTCCAACCACGCCCCCTCCGCCCCCTCCACACCCCCACCCCCGCCCAGATGGCGCCGCGCGACGCTCCGCCCAGCGCCCCATCAGCATAAACAACGTCTCCGAGGAGCCATGCTTTTACTTAGGAATTGAATTCCAGATTTATGCCGCGCGCTTTTTTTTCCCGCGACGGCCTCTCTTCCCCCTCCCCCACCCTCTGCCTATCCCACGTCCCTCTTGCCCTCCTCGTACCCCGCCTCGGCAGCCGGTTATATAACATTACGTCGTTTCTTTATTCCTCGATCTGCTCATATTTTTTACGAGCGCCGCGCGGCGCGGCGTTGTTCGCTTTGAAGTCCGCCGCTCGTTCCGTGACCTGTCGCAGTCTGACGTGACGCGCCCGCCGTCATTCATTTTAAAACAAAATACACTAGGCGGGCGGGCGGGCGGGGACGCTGCGCCCATAACAAAAGACGCGCGCCGGCGTTTGCGCGAGAGAGCGAGCGAGGGCGCTCGCGCTCAGCGACGCCGCGCGCTGGCGGCGGCGTCTCCGGTGCAGCACGACGGCCAAGACGACAGCGCCGTGGCAGCGCGGTGGCGGGGCTGCGGAGGCGGGGTCGCTGGGGGCGGGAGTGGCAGGAGGAGGGCGGCTGGGGCGCGGGGACGGCGGGGGCGCGGGGGCGGGGGCGGCGGGGCGGCGGGGGCGGGGAGGCGGCGGGCGGCGGGGCGGCGGGCGGCGGGGCGGCGGGGCGGCGGGGCGGCGGGGCGGCGGGCGGCGGGCGGCGGGCGGCGGGCGGCGGGCGGCGGGCGGGGCGGCGGGGCGGCGGGCGGCGGGCGGCCAGGCGGCGGCGCGGCGGAGGGGTGGTGGGCAGGGCGGTGGGGCGGGGCGGTGGGGCGGGGCGGTTGGACGGGGGCGGCGGCGAGGCGGCGGCGAGGGCGGCGGCGGGGTGGCGGCGAGGGCGGGGCGGGGACGGCGCGGGGACGGCGGCAGGAAACGTCGGCGGGACGGCGTCGCGGACGGCGGCGGGGACGGCGCGGGGACGACGGCGGGGACGACGGCGGGGACGGCGGCGGGACGGCGGCGGGACGGCGGCGGGGACAGTGGGGGGACAGTGGCGGGGACAGTGGCGGGGACAGTGGCGGGGCAGTGGCGGGAAACGGCAGCGGGGACGGCGCTCGCGCGTAAGATAAATATTGAAGAAAGCGAAGGCGGCGCTGAGGGCAGCGGCGATGGAGAGAGCCTCTAAGACGCAAAGTTGACGGTTGGTGCTCAAGAACGAGTATGCAAAAAGAGGAGTGTGACCTGACTCCAAAAAACTGGAGTGATCACAGCAGGAGCCACGATAGGAAAACAACGTGGACTAGTTGCTTAGAGTTACGAAAAATCAGGAGAAGAAATGTGTGTTCAAAAACCGAGTCATTTTATCGACGCGTGGTCTGGAAAAGGGTACTTCTTGCGAACTCCTGAAATTATTTTATGCGAATGAGGTGTAACATGGTAATATTTGCAAATGTGAGCAACATATTATGTTGGAGAGAGATTCAGCACAGGTACCTTACAAGATAAAAGATTAAGAAAACATTTAGAGAAACAACCAGTATAAACAAAATGACACGTGATGGGGCTTGGATACTTCCTTCACAATTGGCTAATGAAATTTGGTTCTCCCATTTTACCAGACAAGTCGCTGAATCTCTGCCTAAAGATTTCGCTTAGAGGCTTCTTCCAGAGGTGTGTGTGGGCCGTGTGCGGGGCAGGAAGCCAGTGAAGGGTGGGGAGGGGGAGGGAGTTGACGGGGTGGTTGGGGAGCGGAGGGGGTGGGGCGGGAATGGGGCGTGGCATCTCCACTGGCGCCGTGGGGCGGTCGTCTGCGTGCCAGAACCGCCGGTTGCGTCCCCAGAGGCCGCTGTGGGACCCGGTCTACCGGAGACTGCCGGCCGCGCAGGAAGACCTTACGGACTCAGCATTCTAACAGAGCTGTTTATTGCCAACAAGGCATCTAAATGTAATGTAGAGTTTTTTTATCTACTTTGAAAAACCTTCCAAATGCAACAGTTTCGGGACTTTTGGGACCAACTTCATTTTCCTTCAAGTTTCAAAATCTTCTAAAGCATAAAATTATTTTCCATCAATGCTGATCTACCTTCTCTTGCACTAATGAATATAAGAAAATATTTCTGTTAAATTTCTTTCTTATTCGCCATAGATTTATATTGAAAATCTTATTTAATAACATTTCTCTAATAAATTTTCATTTGATAATTAATAATACTGCTAAACATGTAACATTAGTAAAAACGTACCTTTGATTGCTATCGAGAAAAACGTGCAAAACTATTCTTACTACAACACATTGTAGGTTGAAGAACATTAACTAAAGGACAACACCTGAATCTTAACCTTTGGAACAACTTCCACTTTTTCATACGCAAAATATTGTAACCAAGTCACTTGGTATCTACATTTGAGCAAACATGCCGACATTCTTCCAACATGTCACGTGAATAACTACGTCATGCCAATTAACTTCCACAAGCACCACGACACGAGAGCTATTATGTCTCCTAGTGACAATGAATCTAATTCTGTACTTTCTGTTTAATTATTTATGAAGACGCAGGCCAACACGGAGCACAAAATGAACCATTAAGCGTTGTTCAGTTACGAGCTCCGCAGCATCGCCCCTCCTCCCCACAAACACAATGGGAGAATTATTCATAGGCGCCGCCCGGCGGACAAAAGTGTACGAAGGTGTCTGGGGGGTGCCAACGACTAATCCATCGCGCCGCGCGCCTTGGACGCGCCTGCGCTGACTCAGCGGCGCCGGCGAAGCGGGCGGCACCGGCAAAGCGGGCTGCGGGCGGCGGGCGAAGCGGGCGGCGGGAGAAGCGGGCGGCGGGCGAAGCGGGCGGCGGGCGTAGCGGGCGGCGGGCGAAGCGGGCGGCGGTGAAGCGGTTGGCGGGCGAAGCGGTTGGCGGGCGAAGCGGGCGGCGGCGAAGCGGGCGGCGGGCATAGCGGGCGGCGGTGAAGCGGGCGGCGGGCGTAGCGGGCGGCGGGCGAAGCGGGCGGCGGGCGTAGCGGGCGGCGGGCGAAGCGGGCGGCTGGCGTACGGCGCCGGCGAAGCGGGCGGAGCGGGCGGCGGGCGGTGGGCAAAGCGGGCGGCGGGCGAAGCGAGCGGCGGGTGAAGCGGGCGGCGGGGGAAGCGGGCGGTGGGCGAAGCGGGTGGAGGGCGAAGTGGGCCGCCAATTGATTGGGTATTTTGTGTTTCCGGGGGCGTTAAACTGCAAGCGCTATGCTACTGTCCCCGTAAGTGAAGTTCATGGTGTTTTCAGCGATATGACGTTGTTCCTTTTCTCTAGAACGTGAATCTCTGAGCAGGGTTTCATGCCTCCACATCTCTACCAGAAGGGCACCACTTGGATCATCTCGAAGCTCCCGACTGGTCATCCCATATGTGTAGTAGTGCGGTGCATACAAGTACAAGAGTGTGTGTAAGTATGAATTTTTGTAAGGAGAGGGGAAGGGATAGAAAAGAGGTCAGAAAAATCGCGCGCGGTCCGTCGCTCGTTGTTTAAGGTACTGTTCTGGCATTAGCCTGATATTGATCGAAGATACCACCCAAAACTATCGATAACAGCAACATGTCTCTAGAATTCTCCTGTATTCCGTGGCTGAATTCGACCTAGCTATGTAGTTAGTCGAAAATTCGTCCCCGGTGGGACTCGAACCTGGGACCTCCAGATCAGAGAAGCTTCAGAGGCAACAGTAGCTACCCTGCACTATCTCAGTCGATCTAGGCGGTCAAGAGGAGGGAAAAATAGGATGTATCGATGGGGTGTGAGAAAAGCAAATCTGGCGGGGTGGGAGGTGGGGGTGCACTTCCGCTAAAACGCAGCAAGAAAACAGCTATGCGAGATATCACGGGGTGAGCGAATGCTATGCTTGCAGAGAGTAGCAACGGATGGGCCAGTGATAACGGGAGAAGTGTGACACAGCATGACAAAGTTGTGAATGCGGTAGAGGAGCGGAACTGGCTGAGCGAAGTGAACTAGGGGAGGAAGGAATGATTTGTCATTAAAATGTACACGAACGTTATTTAAAAAAAAAGCTATGAAAATAATATTTTTTTGTGAAACGCAAGATTTATATTACAAATATAAAAAAGGCAACACCCCTTAACACTCTGACTTACAAAAATGTAACTACATTAAATTATTAATTCTCAACGCATAGTAACACAGATAAGAGCAGACACACATAAATAACATGTGTATATTGGAAGGAAATATATTATGTTATGTGAATGTTACATAAAAACAAAAAATGTAAAATGTTCCCAAATTCGCCTAAATGCCGATTTCGACGTCACACAAGGACCATCAACATTAATCCACTTAACATTATTTTTAAGCATCAGCATTGCCGCAATTCATTGTATATGAATGAATGTATACACAATACATAATTTCTATTTGTCTGCTCAAGAAACCCCTCCTCTTTCAACCAACAGGTTTGGAGAGGAGCGAGAGCCAGCGCGAGAGCCAGCGCGAGAGCCAGCGCGAGAGCCAGCGCGAGAGCCAGCGCGAGAGCCAGCGCGAGAGCCAGCGCGAGAGCCAGCGCGAGAGCCAGCGCGAGAGCCAGCGCGAGAGCCAGCGCGAGCCAGCGCGAGCCAGCGCGAGCCAGCGCGAGAGACCAGCGCGAGAGCCAGCGCGAGGCCCGCGCGAGCCAGCGCGGAGCCAGCGCGAGCCAGCGCGAGCCAGCGCGAAGCCAGCGCGAGGCCACGCGAGCCAGCGCGAGCCAGCGCGAGCCAGCGCGAGAGCCAGCGCGGAGCCAGCGCGAGCCAGCGCAGAGCCAGCGCGAGCCAGCGCGAGAGCCAGCGCGAGGCCAGCGCGAGAGCCAGAGCGCGGAGCCAGCGCGAAGCCAGCGCGAGCCAGCGAGCGAGCGCGAAGCCAGCGCGGAGACCAGCGCGAGAGCCAGCGCGAGCAGCGCGAGCGCGCGAGCCAGCGCGGAGCCAGCGCGAGAGCCAGCGCGAGAGAGCGGGCAATGGCGGCGCTCGCGGCTCGCCCGGCGGAGCGGCAACCCGCGCCGCAGCGCCGCCTGGCGGCCCCACACGCGCGCCCGCGCGGCGCGCGGCGGCGGCTCGGCCGACACCTCCAACTCAGCAGCGTGTGACAAGCGGTCGACAGGGTCACGAATCAACGCCCGCTTTCAATTTCACAGATCCAGAAGGAAATAAAGGGGGAAAGACAGGATTGATTGATTGATTGGTTTCTTCGTGTTTCTGGGCGCGTCAACTGCTTCGGTCATTAGTCCCGTTAGTGTAGTGCCGTTAGTGTAGTGTAGGGATGGCGGTGATCTTCCCCGCTGGATGGCGAGATCCGGCGCCGACCTACCGTCGGCCAGTGGGGTTTCCTCCTAACCAGGACTCTCCCACCAACGGGGCACCGCCCCAGCCGGGACAAGCTCTAAGCTCCCGACCGGTCTCCCGACATATGTGGTGGTGTAGTGCATGTTAGTGTAAGGGTGTGTGTAAAGGGAGAGGATAGGAGAAGGAAGAGGAAGGACAGATCGCGCGCGGCCCGTGGCCCGTTTGGTAGGGTACTGCTCCGGCATTCGCCTGGTGTTGATCGGAGAAACCACGGAAAACTACCGATCAGAGCCGCCGACCGCTAGAATTCTCCTCCAGACAGCGACGAAATTCGACCTAGCTGGAAAGCTAGTGTCGAAAATTCCGCCGCTGTTAGGACTCGAACCTAGAACCTCCCGGTCAGAGGCGCTGCAGTGACATCAGTTGATGCACTAAGCTACCGCTGCCGGTAAAAGACTGAGTAAAACCGATGAGAAGAATAAGAACAGAATACGAAAATTGTTAAAGTTAAAAGTTCAACTTAAATAAGTTAATAATAAAAGAAGAATACAATGAACAGTCGAAATGTTTGAAGACGAAATAAAGTTACAGATAAAAGAAGTACAAAGAATTCTAGATTAAGTTTGAGTAATTCTAAGCGTTCACTAAAATGACTAAATAAATAAAGGTCAGAATGAAACCCAAGAACAATAGATTTTTATAAGTCAGTCCTATTTTGCGTAGAATTTACTTACGTGCATATTATTTTGCATATTTCTTCGAAACTTTTATCAGTCCTTAATAACTGCGCTAATATTGAATAATAATCTTCATGAGTTTCATCTTATGACAAGTCCGCAAGAGCGGTAGGAGCTAACTGGGGAATCGCTGATAATATAGGTATTAAAAGGTTATAACACCATAACACAATCAATATATTCTCTTACCATCTCCTCTAAAAAATGTTTAACGCATTCGCTTGATTTCGTTGGTAGAATACAGACGTATCTATAGTAATTCCATCACAGCGTGGAATCACTTTTGAGAAATTAACATATACTATTTTACTGAATTCCATTTATGATGGCGAAATGAGAAGAAAAACTAAATATCGATAACGAAAGTGTGAATAAATCTTGGCCCTAAGAATAGTAAATTACTTCCTCTAACACGTTCTGAATTCAAAATCGATGTTTTGTGGGTCCTTGATACGGAAAACTCAATTGAAGCCAAAAGTCTGTCCATCTGTGATCAACACTAGCGGTTATACCGTAAGCAGGATTTTCATAAAAAAATATTTTTTTCAATGATGATGTCACGGCCCCTTCAAATTGAAACCGATATTTTCATTTTACGTAGCCCCTACATTTTCAAAATTTTCAAAAAGTGTCCAAATTTTTTATTAACTTTTGTTATAGCTTAAAGACCGCTTAAGAGAGTGGTGCAGGTATGGTATTCATTGAAATCTCTGATTTTTTGAAAGTTGCAAAAATTCCATCTTTTTCGGCTTCTTCCTACAACTACAAATATGAAGATATTTTTTTAATGAAATGTGTTCATCCTCAGATCCACAAATAAAGTTATGTTCAATTTTTCGAAAATATTTGTATGAGTATTTTTTGCAAAGAAGGTAAATAAAGTTGTGTTGATCCTATTTTTGAGCATTCTACGTTTTTTCGAAAAGTTTGAAAAACTTCGAAATGGATAGTCAAATTTCCTGCGCTTTGTTTGACGGGTTGTTGTAAAACATTGCTTTCTGATTAGCAATCAGATAAATTTCAGACACATAAATGTTATTTACGTAAAAATAAAAAAAATTATAATACATTATAATAATTGTAAACTTATTATAATGTGTTTTAAGTTACCTTTTTGTTCCATAGGATTAGTGCTCATTAGTGCTAAGCGTTGAAAACTTTTCTAGTATTTGCCAGAAATTTACACGTTTATTCGAATGTACACAATGTGTAAGGACAAGTGTATAACTGAGATGTTCATTGTCAAACGGCGACATGATGGGAAAGATAAGAAAGTGCGGCTTCATATACTTCACGTTAATGTTACAATGTTTCTTACGTTCAATAAAATGGTATATTCACCTTTATTAAAATCGGGAAGAATGTATATAAGGATATGCAAGAAGTAATGATATCGTAATTTCGAATGCATTCATAATGCGATATATTGTATGGCCTTTAGATGTGGATGTTCAATTTATATGTGAAATTATCCTTTCTTGTCTGTATCGTATGCTTGAAATAATCCAATTATATATAATGCGAAAAAGTATGTTCGGTTGTAGCACCTCTAGTTTATTTTACTTAATTACATAAAAAATTGCATTTTCATAGAAAAAAACTTTTTATTCCAAAGATTTTACGATTATACGATTTTTGTACTTTATGTTCTATATATATATATATATATATATATATATATATATATATATATATATATATACACGAGTATATTCTCCAAAATAAATGTATTGTAGTCATTTTATCACTATGTGAGAACTCCACGTCGTGCATTGACATTTGTAAACCATTTCTTGTCCCTCAGCAAAACTAGCCATCCCGCGTGATAACTACCCACATATCAAAGCCTCTGTTTACTCTGCAACCTGTCACGAGAGAGTAAACTGCTTTTCTCCATTAAAGACACGAACCTCGCACGCACGCTAGTTAGTATGGGACCGGAGCAAGCGGAGGGAGGTCCAAAAAAAATGCACGCGAGGGACCGCAAAGTTCCCCTAATCACAATAAGGAAAACGACGAGTTTACACCAACTGAAAACGAACATGCTCGTTTCAGAGTTCTTCTCACCTCCTCATAACACTTTCCTCAGGTCTGCATCTGATGCAAATAATTTAGTGCGGTACGGAGAAACAGTGAACATACTTATTATACAAAGACGAACGTGTCAATATGCGCGAGCTGGAATGTGTGCAGGTAGTGATTAGTTTCGTTTTTTGACACAGCCTATTTGGTCGACACCCTCAAGCTAAACTGAAATGACGTTCGCCTGTTATGGATGAAATGGCTGAGTCGGTCAGTTCTTTCGCTTAACCCATCCTGTAATTTGAATTCTTCTTGTGAGTGGATTCTTCGACTCTGACGTCATAGTCATGTTAACGACCGGCGGTTAGGGGGATACAAGCAGGCTCGACAATTTGTCGTGAATCGAAGTTTGCAGAAGTTCCTATAAGTGAACGAACATATGAATCAGTCAAGTTCTAAACCCGAATGTAGTAAAATTTAAAAATCTCTGCGAGGAATATGGTTCACACGCATTTTTAACGATGATATTACCTTCCTCTATACAAATGACGGTATATTTGCAATATTAGAACGCAATTATTAAAACGAATATTATAATTATGAGCATGAACATTATATAAATAATTTAAATACGTACTTTCGATCCAGCGTAGCTTCTTCGTAAGAAACGTTTTGCTACAATCATAATGAGGTGAAATATTTCTATATTACATCAAACCCTTCTCAATATCAAACTGAATGTAAACTGACTCTTAGTCTATCCTCAACTACGCATAATCTCTTGTACAAATTACTAACGCTAATGAAAACGTCTGGGCTGGGTTCAGCGCAAGAATTGCGGTGATTTGATTTCATAAATTTGGTTCGAACATTAAAAACATTTAATAATTAATATAAAACTTATAAATATGTTAAATTCTGTTGTTACATGTAACCAATTTACATTTACATATGATAACATACTTCATAAATTAAAACAAGAAGAAAAAAAATATGATACAGAATTCTCAGAAATATCATAAAAACGTCCAACCGTAAAAAAATTTAAAAAAAAAAAAAAAAAAAATTTTAAATATAAGATATAACGTTCCAACCGTTATTTCCCTTTCCCTCTTCTTCCTTGAATGTAATAACCCCGTTGTTCTTTCACTTTGATACCACACAGTACCACAACTACGTCCATAGACTCGTGCGACGCACCCAACATTTTTAAAGATATTTTTCATTGTATAATTCTGTCATTTGATGGCTGCAACCCGTTGCATAATGATACTCCTTACGATACAGATTTCATTATGTTACAGGTTGTTGACCAATTCCAGAGAAGTTTACAAACCAAGTATTTACACTTAGTTAATCATTGAGAATCTTTCTAGAAAATGTTTCGTTCGATTGTGTACATTAACATTGCATTTAATTTGTATTATGCTTGTCAGTTTTAATTTCTTTTATCATTAGTCATTTTTACGTGGAATATTATTTAAAATAAATTGAACCGTAATTTCACTGTGATCCTATTTGACTAGCGCAATGATAGTTATCGGAGGTAACATTTGACTGACGTTAAGATTTGAATGCGAGTGATATTGTGTCATATGTGGCCTTCCTGAGGTTACCTTTAAAAACCGGTCAATTCTTTAGTCTAAATTGTCTAATGAATCAGAAGTGGAGGTGGCACCTCCAGAAATAAGAGAAAAAGCGAAAATGGGGAGTCGGAATTATTACTGCCACATTTGTACTGTCTCGCATGCTGATTAGAACACAAAAGCCATCTGAGGCAAGGGTAGCGAGTTGTCCGCTAGGTAGCCTTGGCTGAATCCTGCATGTTAACTGCTACGAAACGATTGAATGTAAAAGTCTAACTTATAAAAGTTAGCATATGTCGTAGAAAAAGTACTGTATGATACTCGATATGCATGGTACTGTCTCGATCTGTATGGAGTATTATGGTACTCGCTCGTACCTCGCTCGTATCATAATATCACACTCGTGTATTGATACTCATCATTACATATCGTTTCATAATGTTTAAGGTTAAACTTTAATAGAAGTAAGTATGCTATATTATTTTATCTGAAATGAAAGATTATTGCATTTTATAATTTATACACTTATTTGATTTAAATGTTAATTGCAGGTGGCCTGAAGATGAGGAGAAAATATTCATCGAAATGTTGTATTGTTTATAATTTGAACTCATTTCATTAAATTTATCAAGTTAAAAATAAAAAACATGTTAAAAAATTATTATCACGTAAAGTAAATATCTTTACGTACTAATGGAAGTATACTACAAGTTATAAATGACTGCTTAATATAACAAGGGACCAAATAAAAAATATATAATATAAAACATTGCAAGATTATACACTGGTATTCCTATTTGTGGTTCCACATTGAATAAAATTATGTAGGGGAAGCGGGAATAATGGAGGTCATGAGGTAAAGAGAGTCAGCGGTAAATTATCGACAAATATTGTAAACAAACCACATTGAAAGCCAGAAACGTTATTTTATCTACCATTAGTCATGATAACTACAGCCAGTTGATCGTCGCAGCCAAAGAAATCTTACTTCGACAATTATCGCGTTCGTACCCGGAATGTAAATGGTTGATGTTAGAAAGGACTCTTACAAAACTATGTCTTACGTGAACGTGGAGATTTCTGGAAGAATTCAATATGTTGGAAGGGAAGTTCTTCAGCAAATCATGGACAACATGGACAACATGGATAAGAGACAATAATTATTGCCTTTTTAACCTTGAAAATAGATTTTATTTCATTACATTTGATTCCAATTGCGAATAATTTTAAAACACTCTATAATTTGTTATGAGCTGTAATAGTAGAAATGTACTGCTTGTGGTGTAATGATGGCCAATGATTCTCATTACGTGCAGCTTGACTGCCGTGGCCACAAAAAAATAATTTATTAATCTGAATTAGTTTTCTTGGCAGCAGATGCCCAAAAATTGCAAACGAACGGCCAATGGAGGAGAATGACCAGCAGTTGTCTACAGCAATTAAATCAATAAGTGAAGGTGCAAGATCCACAGAGCTGCCCGTAACCGTGGAACCTTTGAATGTAAATAAATACTGTTTGAAGAACTAATGTGCTCATTTTGCTTAATATTTCAATGACTACCTGTACTCTCATCATAACTCATTACTCGCATGTGACCGTAATGGGAGTCAAATGCAATTTTTTTGGAAATTCGATATTTGAGAGAGTTTCAATGTATTTTTTATTAATTTTTGTGATTAAAACACTAGCTTAATAACTAATATGACATAACACCACACACTTGTTCATAGGAGCAATTGGTACAAAATTTATATTGAAAAACAAAAAGTGATCCTCATTCCCCTACCACTTTTGTAACTGTATGAGATCGACACGAAGAGGTTTTGGTAAACATTGTCGACGTTATTAACTTCAACTTCATTAGCCCTCTGGTAAACTGGAATTCCAATTTGTCAAAAACAGATACGTTGAGATTTTTATTTTCTCCTGCAGATTCGAGACATCAGGTTCTAGTTGTACTCATATAATGAGTTTGTACACATATCATTGACAGGGTTCTCGCTGTCTCACATATCTCGTTAGTACAACGTTTTGATTCGTTAGAAGAAAGAAAAATAGCAAGAGTTGGCTTCTGTAATTCTGTAAAGATCCAATTAGTAGTTTTTCAATCAAATTGTATATATTTCATTCTGTGATCAACTACATTTAGTTTTTCAAAATTTTCTTACGGACAGAATTTCGTACACCACAAAAAATGAAACGGGTCAGACATCAAAATTGTGAAGAAATTATGCCATTTTATTTCTTCAAAATAAAATATCCAAAATTGAATATTGCTTCTGCAAGTTGATGCTGTGCATGCTCCATATTCCAATATAGTATGTCAATTCCGTTAACGTGTGCGCAATAATTCTTAACAGTGGAGAGCCTGTTTCATTTCCAATAAACATTCAAAACCGTCTGACATTTTTCAATTCGTTGTGAATCGCACATCAGTTTGTATAGATTTCACCCCTATAGCACTTTTTAATTTTTGCTCCCATATTTCAAAAATCCATCAGTAAATTATTTCTACTCAGTTCTCAAAAAATGATCGCAAATTAGCACTGAATAACTTAGTGAGAAACTTTCTCATTTATTTGTAGGTGGAAATATTAGAACATAAATGTGTTATTTCGAGAAACCTATATGTATCATATACTTTTATTTTCCACTCTGGTGAAATAAGTGAATGATGCAAAGATTTTGTAAGGCTTAGAAGAATTTTTGAAGATTGCTTATTTCTTAAGTTCTCTTTTCGTGACGCTGTTTTCACTTAAACTACAATAAATGTTCATGTTTGACTTGCCCTCATTATCAAAGGCATCATTATAAAACGTATCAAGTACCCGGTTGTTCACTCCGATTCCGATGCTGGATTACGTTTTGCTGTGCTCTCCGCGCCTCGCCGCGCTGGTCGGGCGGGCGGGGGCGGGCGGAGGCGGGGCCTGAGGGGAGGGGGAAGCTGCGTGGTGGGTGGCGCCGCCGGGGGGCGTAGCCTGCAGCCGCAGGCGCGCCCCCTTCGCTCCCGCCTCGCCCCTTACTCCTCCCCTCCCCCTCCTCCATCACGACCCGGTCAGTTATTGGCGGATGGAGGTTATTTCGCTCTGCGCCCGCCGCTGCGAAATTGTTGTATTATTACTCCTCCGCGTTCCTAGCCTGCGGGTGGTGGGTCAAATAGTTGCGTTGCTGGCCGGCATAAAACCATGAAGTCGGCTCTAGTTCTTATTTAACACATTACGTCATCCGGCATGTCGTTCAAGGAACAAACAACAGCAAGCAAATTTCTCCAGTAGTGCAAATCAATAATGAAAAGTATTGTGAAGAGCAACTTCATTGTTGTTTCTGTGTTTACTGCGTAAATTATTTTACGTTCAAAGTAATAGTTTTGAGAAAAACGGGTTTTAAAACTTTACCATTATATTTTACATGTTTTGTTCACGTATCTTACCAAAATATTGTCAAGTGTAGGGTTCTCTAGCTATTGAACAATCCTCCAGCTTTAATACATTTTCAGCCAAATCTGGACAGAGATCTCTTTAAACTGCAACATATAAGTATTTTTCTCACATACCTCACAACATGTTAGAAATACATTTCTGACCATTGCAAAATTCACAAAAAAGTAAGTCAGTGTAGAATTGATTTGGGACTTTGCTCTTGGCGCGCACAAGATTTTTTCTTACAGCTAAGGCAAAATCTAATTTTTGTCATTTTTGGGCATATCACTCTTTATGCAGCAACACAAATTTGCGAATATGATAAACACATTTCCTGAAGAACGATTTTAGTTACATATCATTATATCATTACGCATCCAATATTTATGAATTTAAATTCAAGTTCCATTGGATCACTAAAGAATCCATAATAAGGATTAATGACAAGACACGGGTGACGTCGTGATGAAGGTTTTTTTTTTCGTGATTAAAATTTTCAGACACTCACAAAACTAAAATAATAATAATAATAATAATAATAATAATAATAAAATATAAATGTAGTTTACAAAGCCTATTTAAACACAAGAGCGCTGATATTGAACATATTTACAAATAATAAATCCCACAATTAAATATGCATACGGAGAAAAACTACACAATAACATTTCCCTTTTGTCACGAATTATGTCAATCAACAGTAAGTTCAATTAATTTTTCTGTCGTATTTTGAGGCTTTTTCTAAAAAAGGGAACATATTCATGTATACATCTGAAGGTTGTTGATTCATGTCAGAGGAAAGTAGACATTCGTCTTTTTCACCTTTTGAATTAAGGCTTGCTGTCAAAACACGAATTCTCTTCAATATTTCTTACGAGAAATTTATGTGTTTAAACATCAAAATCTCGATCAATGCATTCAGATGTCAGGAGCACCTTTAATGGCTATACATTTCTTTGTCTGTTTAAAACAAAAGTTTGAATTAATTGCATTAAAATTTAAATATTCAATAAAACTACTCGGAATCTGTAGCATTTTTCTACGTCATACGTTTAAGTTCAAAGTTATGTTTCTTTCTTTATATTTTTCTACGTTTCTAGAAATTTTTATACGCTTTTAGTAACAAACACATAAAACTGAGAATATATGACATTGTAGTTTTTTAGGGTGTTCCCCACCCCTTCCATGCAAATATTTTTACATTCATATAAATCCACATATACAAGTACAAAAATTATGATAGTTCTAAGTTCGAAATATGAAACTCTAAAGTCATATGTTATTTCGATGACAAGAGGTGAATGTTTAGCTTATTGATCTTTCAACCACCATTTCGTGGGTTTTAACCTGACCAAGCTTTCTGTATATGCGAAGGAATTATTTATCTAATATTTGAAACATTTACACGTTAGACTGACAATTTACTATTTTTAACACACATTTCTTCTTTCAATTAAAAAAAGTATGTTTCTGTATTGGGACAATTCTTATTCTCGTTAAGTATCACACAAGTATTATTTAGAACTATTGGCTAGACATTCCCTTTTTTAGTTATTTGATTATTTTTCTTCTATTTTTTGCAAATATCTTACATTTTATAAATTTTATAATTTCATATATTGTTATCAGATACTTATATAAGATCTGTATTATTTAGAACTATTGGCTAGACATTCCCTTTTTTAGTTATTTGATTGTTAAACGTAAGTAGTGAAAATTTGGGACTTGTCTCACTAAATCTTTCTTATTTTTAGCATTTTTTCATTTGGCATATCCTCTATGCGAAACAGTGATTTGCTAATATGATAAGCACATTTAGAAAACTTTAGATTAATACATTATACATGTAGATCTAAATTTGAGAAACATTCAGGATCATAAATAATAAGGAGGTAATGAAAGAACTGTCGTCGGATAAGTTTTCGTTTTTAGCCTCAAACTATAATAAGATTTATATTATCCATTTTATGAAATGTAGCCTAAGAATCTAGAATATTTAACACGAAGCGGAATATTGGAGAAATGGACAAATAATAAATCCACGTTATGTACTGGAGATAACTACAACATGGAGCTTTAGTGATGTCACGAATTATTTCAAAGAATTCATTTTTCTGTCGATTTTGGCTGCTAAAAGGAGAAGGTAATAAATCTGAGGTTGGATTCATGTCGAGATAAAAGTAGACATGGTCATGTTTACTTTTGAGATGATAAGTTGTGTTAAAACAGATTTCTCAGTTATTCTTGAGAATTATGTGTTTCATCAGTGAGCCGCATCTTTCAAGTAAAGACTTCTAATGGCTATACATTTCTTGTCTGTTTAAAAAAGTTTAATTTTGCTAATTAAAATATTGAAGAGGAGAGATTTTTACGTCTACGTTTAAGTTCAAGATTTTTTGTTTTGTTTTTCATAGGTTTCGGGAAAATATCGATTTTATAGCCCATAAACTGAGAATATATGCAGGTTTTTTGGGTATCAATACTCATGTTTTGTAGAATATATTGCAGTGTAAACCCAAAATAGAGCAATTGAGGTATGAAGACTGAAAGTCACATCTTATAAAAGATTGAATGTTGAGAGATACCAGATCACATTGGGGTTACTCCTGCTTTCTGTATGGAAAGATTAGTTAAAATTGGGAAACATTTACAGAAAAGTTACATTACAAGGCTTCTCATGATTAATAAGATAGTCTGAGGGTTCCTGAAGGAACAAGTTTATTAAACTTTTGCCAGATTCCTTTAGTTTCGAATATTTCACTGTTTTTCATTTCATTATATTATATCCTTTATTTGTTTTTCGGATTTGTGAAAGTAGACTATGATTTTCAAACAGAATTGGTGCGATTTTTTAAAGTTATTGAAAATGGAATGTACTAAACTCTTGAGAACTTCAAGGTAGGAACAGTGACACCGCACTAGTGAGAACAATGAGACAGAGTCAAATCCTAGCGAACATCATAAGAAGCAAAATCTATTGGAAAACAAATACCAGATTGGCGCCTTTTTGTTTTCCCATGAGTGGTGTGGTTAGGCAAAGTAATTTTTATCCATTTATTATCAATAAAAGAAATGTCTGGAACAACAGCCATAACAAATTTGTTCTCTAGTTTCAAACTTCTCCTATAAAACATAACTTAATATTCAAATTACCCAATTTCAGACAGAATTACGGTAAATTAAAGAAATACTTCTGACAACAATGAAATATTGTTTAACAATGAAATGAAATAATGAAATATCAAATATTGTTTAACAGAAAATCAGCAACAGTGAAACAATGAAATATTGTTTAACAGAACTTCAGCTGCAGTCTTGAAATAGCAACACAATAAGTAAAAAGTATGCACAAATGTCTAAAAGATCTTGATTAGGAGCCAATCACTGAATACAAATTTTCTGTTTGTACTAAATCTCACTGTTCTCACTGCTTCATTGTACACAGTTTTCCACTAATACTTTTAATTTTAAATATGCTTCAATAACAATTGAAACAACAAAACATCTTTACTGACATTAGTGAAATGCAGACAAATCACTAGGAAGCCTATGTAATCAAATCACTAGGAACCACCATATTGAAAGATTTATTTTCTTATAAAATATGTTTCAAATATTTGATTGGCTATTGCTAGCTCTTACATTCAATGTCAGCACTGAAGCCCATTCTCACTGCGTATCTTCACATTCCATCCTCATCACCCGCCAGTAACCCTACCTTCTAACTGTAGGAGACAGTGTTAATCATAGTCGACTAACCGACGTGGCCTATACGCTTGTTTGAAACTAAAAAAAAAATATGAAGAAAAAATAGTTTGAAACACTCAATAATCAAGTTTTGTATATGACTTGGGGTTTAAGTAAACTATATTCATTCGGAAGCATTACGTCTCTCGCACTCCGGACCAATTCATTCTTCCCATCAATAAGTTCTCCTTAAATAAATAACTTCAATAAATCAACTTCAATAAATAACTTTTAAGACAACGATATATAAAGTAATTGTTCCAAAGAAGCAACCAGTGAAGCGATATTGACAAGATTATTTCAAGGTAATTATTCATGATTCTACCAAATTTTATTTGACAAATTTGTATGTTTGCAAAATCTCCAAAGTAATTCTATGTTGGGAGATTTGCCTCAATGCGCACGTTTTCTACCTTGCATCAAGCAGTTCAAGAACTGATGATACACTCACGAGACGTTCGGTAAGCACTCCGGTCATAATCCTGTTACTAGTCAGATAATAAGCTGCAACCCTTCATTTGAAATCCGAAACCCGTATTCAACACGGGCGCAAACACACACACAGAACACAGATATTCCCAACGCTAACACTGGCAGCGGGAACAAAAAAGGCAGTCACGCCCGCACCCGGAGCCCCGAGCCCGCAGCCCGGAACCCGTTCCCAGGCCGGCATTGCAGGCGCCGCGTCGCAGGACAATGGCAATTACCGTCGCGCTGGCCCTTCGAGTGGGGGCGAGCGGCCTGGCGGGGCTCTAAATGCGGCGTGTCATAAGCGAGGTGCGGAGGCGGCGGCGCAGGCGGAGGCGCAGGCAGCGCCGGGGCGGGGCGGGGGAGAGCGACCGAGGCGCCTAATAGCGGTGGGTGGGCCGGACGCGACCCCAGCGACGTCGCCTGGGCCGGATGGCGACTGCATCCTCACACGGATCATTACTGAGCTTCCCTTTCGACACTCAAATCACTGTTAGATTTTCAGTTGAAGTTTGGTTTGTTTTTTTTCGTGTTTCCGGGCGCGTCAACTGCTTCGGTCATTAGTCCCGTTAGTGTAGTGCATGCTTTTCTCGGGAGATGGCGGTGATCTTCCCCACTGGATGGCGAGATCCGGCGCCGACCTAACGTCGGCTAGTGGGGTTTCCCGTAAACAGGACTCTCCCACCAGCGGGGCACTGCACCAGCCGGGACAAACTGTGAGCTCCCGACCAGTCTCCCGGAATATGTGGTAGTGTAGTGCATGTTAGTGTAAGTGTGTGTGTGTGTAAGGGGAGAAGATAGGACAAGGAAGAAGAAGGACAGATCGCGCGCGGTCCGTGGCCCGTTTGGTAGGGTACTGCTCCGGCATTCGCCTGGTGTTGATCGGAGAAACCACGGAAAACTACCGATCAGAGCAGCCGGCCGCTAGAATTCTCCTCCAGGTAGCGACTGAATTCGACCTAGCTGAAAAGCTAGTGGAAAATTTCAGTTGAAAATATGTTGTTGCATACATTTTCATTCTTCATCAACGTGCTCTGCAGAAGTAGGATTCATGATTTGCCGATCAGAAATTACAATATCTGATTTATGTTGACAATTCGTTTGGTAAATAAAACAGAATGTATGGAAGAAGAGGACAAGATGAGAGATGTAAATGCCATTCTTTAGTATTTTAAACTGCTCACGCTTTCTGGGTTCCATGACATACAGCTTATAAAACTGACTAAATGAACTCGTGATGCCACAAAATGACATAGACTTTCTCGTCATAATTAGTTTTCTAATATCTGTAGTCGAGAGTAGCTTTTCGGCATTGCCTCACCCTCTTCCCAAGTGCTACCTGTCAGCCTAAAAGACATTTCTTCACATTTTCTTAATTTTTAGGTTCCCCAATTGTTGCATTGATATATTACTTTAAGAATATCCTATGAAGAGTAAAATAAGGCTTGTAGGCAATTTTTCATTGAAAAAGTTGGAGTCAGTCTTGAAAAAATATTTGGACGTTTCTGAAAATGGGCAATTTTGAGGTAAGTTTTACAAAATACTTTGGGGTTTTCCATAAACTTTGTAAAACATGAATGTGCTCGCACATGCAAAATAGAATAAAAATGTTCGCAATGTAGTGCGTATTGACGTGAGAGGATTAAATTCATCTTTTCGTAGAAATATTATCGTGTAATGGCATATTTTGAAGATTACTTGCTCTCACCGCGTCCCTCCCCCCTCTCTCTCTGATTATGGGACCTCCATATCCTATAAAAAATAATTGTCTCTGCTGTATCTTTGCAATTGCGAATATTGAAGTTTACTTACGAAGACTTTACTGTCGGTGAGATCCAAATGTTTGAAAAACATTTTGAAACAACTGCTCAGAACTTAGAAACGCATCACATCGCATTTCTGCGCTCATCTCATTATTACTTACAACTATTCAACAAAATATTCATAATTCCAGAATATTTTCTTGAAATGTTTCAACAATAATATTTACCACTCATAACCATTATATTTAAACCATCACGGGTTTTATTTAGAAAGCAATTTGAGATTTCTATTAAACCAAATTTCGTGATTTTTGTTTTAATTGAAAGGTAGCGCGCCCATATGTGTTATAGCTTGCTACGTTTTACTGGTTTTATTGTATAAACACAAAACTTTAAATAATCGTATAATTAATACGAATATCACACAGAAAATAAGAATCATTTGTCTGTAATAATTAAAAAATATATTTTTGCATATTCGAGAACATAATTTATTAACATTTTCAAAGTAGACTTACGTACTTCTAAACAAATACAGTTTTTGACTGTTTGACAAATACAGTTTTTGACGTCACGTACAGTTTTTGACTGTTTTTGAGTAAATAAATAAAAGTAAATAAATAAATATTTAAAAAAATCAAATGGTACGTGAGATCATGAAGACAATTTTATTAGTTAGAGTCGAATTTATGCATTCATTTCTAATAAAGAGTCGTTATAAGAATGTAATTTTTGAAAAATTGGAATTTCTTATTAAAAACTTTCAAGTACTTATTTAATCACATTATTTTTTAGTTGTATTTCTTTTCATTTGGGAAATTTTCTCTACGGTGTGATTCATTATAGATATTCACGTTGTAACGGTATATACTTACTAGTCACTTTCCATATTGTAGATCTCAGTAAATGCTAAGGGAAAACTTTAGTGTTTGTGTAAGAAAAATGAGTTAAAAGAATACAAAGGTACTAGTTAAATGTTACGTCGCCAACCGCGTGAATAGTTTAATGTATTTTCATGTGTTTAAAATATCTTTTATACTTTATTACTTTCATGCCTAGCTTTTTTCAAATATTACCTCACAGTATCCGGCATTGGGCTTGCCAAAGAATCGTAAAAGATGTTATAATTCCGTTGAAAAATTCCCAAAACCCAATGGCCTTGCATGTTACCTCCATACGGGATATGATCTGGTAATATTGCAATTTAAAAATTATAATCTCCGTAAAAAATAGTTGAGATATTGTTGATGCGAATAGTTACAGTTTAGTTCAGCTAGAGTTTTACGCTTTTTTGATAATTTGCACAAAAATGCACATAAACGATCACTTGCAAGCTGTTAAATTCTAATCCTAATATAAGATCAATCTCAATTAGTTCCAAAAATTCTGTCGCAAAATCTTCTACAATTACACGTAATGCTTCCCCGGATTTCCTTAACACTTCCACATTGTTTCTCCTATTTCTTGAAGAGATTGAAACTCCACAAACTCAGTCTAATTTGTGTTCCCTTCTATTTCTGCAACTTTTTTATTAATCCTTTTGTATGCGAAATTATATAAACATTAAAATGCGACTGTTTTGTGTGTTTATGTGAATAAAGTATCGCTTAAGTGGAATAAGAATACGTTGTGGGTCAGATTCATTTGAAAATTGGTATTTCCACACTTAAGAGCATAAATATGATAACTGTAACGTAAGAACGTTCATTCATTCTCGGGTAATACTCATAGTTTTGTTTTCTCTCCGTATACACTTGAAATTCTTCAAATTTAATAAGTTCCAAGGCAATTCTGTTCCAGAGTTTTTGCAAATTTGTTTTTAAAAATACGGTAATATGGATGAAAGTTAAAATGAAATCTTCCGCGCGATTCATTGATATTTCACTTGTAACAAAAATATGGCAACATCACTATTGCCAATATCGCAAGAAAATTACGACGTACGAAGAGAAACTTATCTTTGGGTACTGGAGTTTAATCAACGCCACCTACATAGATCTGTTTAGGTGGCGTTGGTTTAATTCCGACATACTAAGATCGCAGCGTCAAACACGCCAAAACAATTTTGGAAATTTCTTTGAATCTTATGGCTGGCTCCGAAAACAAATTATCAGTTTCTGTCTAGGAGACCGAGACGCTTCGACTGACACCTGAGTGACATCATGTGTTTAACGGATGACATTTGTAACCATATTTCCTTCGAAGCAAACCAATTTATGAAGTTTCGAGATGAAGGTAGAGTTCAAAAACAAATTAAGCTTAACTGGTTATTTAATACATATTAGAAATTCTGGAATCACATAAATGGATTTATAGTGATGGTAAATAATTGCTCATTTTTTCCTCAAATTTTGATCAGTGTGTTTGGATACGTCATCCCAAACAAAACATGAGAAAATTAGGAGATGAAATGATTTTTTGTTGCAAAAATAATTGTCAGTTTGCACAATCAACTTTCTTAATAAACTGTGCATGAAATATAAGTCGTTTTAATAATAGTTGAACACTCTCGAATACATGGCAGAAAAGGAAGAGCTGTAGAAATATTACAACAGAAAAATATTACATATATACGACATGAGATATCGTAAACCCCACAAATGTTGTTTCATGACCTTAGTGCTCATTCTTCAAAAATAATGAAAACATGATGAAATGATGAAAAAAATGATGAAATGAGGTAATTTCACAAATTCTGTTACAATACAATCACTATTCATTGTGAAGACAAACACTGATTAAAATATGTTTACGGAAAAGTAACCGAATATTTTTATATTTACTTGGTACCAAGTACATGTATGTTGTATCGCACTATTGTAGAATATCCGGACAACAATCTTAATTTAAAAAGGTAATGCTTCACATATAATTATAATCACTTTTTTTTGTAAAGGGACCGATGTGTCAATTGCCGGAAATTGTGCGTATACACTCTCTAAAATTTTAGTTTTTAAAGCAGGTATATTTGAACTTAAAAAGCTTCCTATCCCTTATTCGCCAACAATAACTGCATACGAAGCAACATTTCCATAAAGATCGAAGTTAAACTGGGCCGCGATTCCTTGTTGGAGTGACAGTTCTTTGTAGTACAACTTGAATCATTAAAAAATCTGTTGTATGTAACAAGATTACAATATAAGAAATATTTACTGCGCGGAATACATTTCCGACATACTCGTAATTGCCTCCCCTAAATGGTGACAGGGTAGTGACAATTGAATATGAGATAATGCTAGCGTATTGCAACAAATCAAGTTTAATTAGAAATACCTACATACTAGAATAATGGGAGAACATAATTAATAGTGATTACAAATAACTGCTAACTTTCGTCTTAAGTAATTTAAATATTGGTCAGAGTATATTCGTAGAAGGCGAAGTTACTAATGTATTCATTTTTCGAATGCAATAAAAATAAGTTAACGATATTCATAAAGGTTTAATATACGAGAAAAATGCTTCCATAAAACTTTAAATTTTCCCCACAGTATGGAAAAAGAGTAATAATTCCATGTTGTATACCAGGAAAAGGCCCAAGATATTTTGAATAAATACACAGCCTTAAATCTATTGCTTACCCTATCCAAAATACTTGAAAGACTAATATAAATTAAACTTACAAAAATTATCTCTTTCAGTAACGCTATTCCATCGGTTCAGTTTGCTTTTAGACCAAATCACTCCCCCCCACGCATCAATTACTACGACTAACTGAAGTTACAACGCAAGATCATCAGAAACAGCATTAGGCAACAGTTTTCCTGGATATTAGACAGGTCATCGTCAGGGTTTGTCACTCGGGCCTAATATATAAAATTAGGAATAATGGAGTATTTATAGAAGATAAACAAAAGTTTTCTGTTTAAAAGATATTTTAATGGGAAAATCAAACCTTCGGCGTCAAATTCATTCACCATTATTGCAGGTGTAGGAGAAGTACTATCTTCCATCCTTTTTAACATTTTAATTACAATATTCCAAATAATGGTTTATTGAAGGTTACCCAGTCTATATTGCTTTACGCACATCTTGCGACGAGATTAATGTAGCCAATGCTACAATGACTATTCTCTAAACGAGTACATTACTTTGACCTAAAATTGGGAAATCAAAACGTACTATATAACATACCACGCTAAATTTTCCTTTTAATAAATTTGATAGTAACACTGCCTTCTTACAAACACGTTGGTCAACATTAAATTTCTTAATTTTTTATTTAGGTGAAAGTTAGCAATTGTGCACTAACACTACAAATCCAGTTTAGTGCTCCCGTCCTTTCTAATATGTTTTATATTACTAGTTAAGCTTGATTTGTTTCAGCACACCACCTTCACCTCAATCTTTTTGGTTTGCTTCATAGGATCGAATTGGTTTGCTTCATAGAAACGAATTGGTTTGCTTCATAGAAAGGAATTGGTTTGCTTCATAGAAAGGAATTGGTTTGCTTCATAGGAAATTTCGTTACAAAAGCCATCCGTTAACATATTTGCAAATTCTCCAAGTAAACTGACGTTTGAGCAACTCCTGCTGAACTGAAAATCATCCTCTTGTCTCTGAAACCATTTGAGTGTCCGAACCCGCACGTACTTGCCGAGGACACTCGTTAACATTCATGAAAGAATGTCGAGCGTAATAGACGACCGGCTGAGAATGACTCATTCGGACGGCAATGAATGGAACAAGGGGCACTGCCAACCACCAGCCCATCCATACAGGCTTCGAACCCTTGGCCTCGTTGCGTGCCCCTCAGCCCTCAGTGCACTGCCACCCCAGCCCCAACTTCCTCTAGGGTATGCAATAGTCGACAGTCCACTATCACATGGCAGCTCTCACAGTCACACCCTGCACAGAGCAATGACAATTGATTGCTGCTCCTTGCCATAATACTCTTGACAGTACTACTGGGCAATTCAATCGAATAAACCTCCCGTCCCTTTCTTCTCAATACTGCTTCCACACCATCCCTCAATTAGATAATACAAAAATGCTTGCTTATTATTCTGGCTAGGTTGATAACCACTTCCCTGCCATTTTACGTACTTCTCCATCCACCTCCACCCTTACCTCTCTCAGCCTCTTTCGTCAGCCTGCCCCCGAAGTAACCGTTGCTCAGCCTGCCTGTTCACTTTCTTCCTAACTCACCAAGCTGTCATTACATGGTCTCTCCATCCTGCCATCTCCCCATTTCATCCTCTCCCCACCCTCTGGCGTTTCGCCCCACTGTGGGGTTCCTCTCCCCCTACTCACCCACCCCCTCGGCGCGCCAGCTGCCCCGGGAGGCCCCCGGCGGCGGCGTCGGCCCGTCCGGGCCCGGCGCGGCGCGGCGCGGCGCGGGCCCGACTCCCCGGCCGAGGACTAAATTAAAACAGGGGCCCCGTCGGGGAGCGGCGCCCGCAAATTGTGCCATCGCAGCGGCGGTGCGGGTCGCCGTCCCGCCCCCGGCACGCCCCCGCGCCCCCCCGCCGCCCCCGCCCGCGTGGCCGTCGTCCCCACCGCCCCCCTCCCCGCCACGCCCCCGCACCCGGCTCCGCTGTCAGCCCCGCCGAGGGCAGAAAAAACTGTCTTATAATCGCTTGATAAATGAGGCCCCGACAGGCGCACGGCCCGAGCCGCTGTCTTCTTTGTTTTATCCGCTGTTCCTCTTTTTTCAGCGTGCTTCTTTTTTTTCGGTACTTGAGGCAAGTGGAGGAAGGTGATCCCGTAATTATACAGTGCGTGGCAGACTAAACCAACAAAACATAAATTTTCCTTCAACAGAATCTTCGCGGCGCCGGGCGGGCGCGCGGGGAGCGGGCGCGCGGGGGCCGGGGGAGGCGGCGGCAGGCCGGGCCGAAAAAAAACGACGACAGCGGCCCGACCAGCGCCGGGGCCGCAACGGTATACTTAAGCGAGGTGAAAAATACCGGGGTAGGCCGCCATC
Organism: Teleogryllus oceanicus; assembly: GCA_964035755.1. NCBI lineage: Eukaryota > Metazoa > Arthropoda > Insecta > Orthoptera > Gryllidae > Teleogryllus > Teleogryllus oceanicus. Next base: position 93,091,177 of record CAXIVR010000005.1, on the reverse strand, counting down.
GCGCGCATTATAACCCCGCGTTTCCATCATCTGGTGTTAAAAGAATATGGCGTGTGTTTGTTTTTCAACTGTAATATACCCTTCATTTCCGTTGTTGATTTTGTTCATTTTTCGGACGGTCGCATTATACGTAGTTATCTCGCAGCGCGCCCGCTCGCGAGGCAGGTTCACCAACACGTCAGAAAGCGAAGGGGAAAAAAAGGGCGGAGGAGACGCGCGGCCGGCGGCCCCGCGCGCGGACACGACTACCGTTTTCCGAAAGCCTGGCGCCGCCAGCGTCCCGCCCTTCCCGTGCGCCCCGCCACCGCCCCCGCCCGCACCCCGACGACCTCCCCGCGCGCCCATGCGAATCCGCGACGCGACGCCCGCCAACAAAAGAGCAGCGTCGCCCCGGCCCCGGCCCCCCCACCGCCCGCCGAACCCCCCCCACCGCCCCGGCGATTGCTGGCAACAGCGCAGAGCCTGTTGTTCTTTGCCACTCCAGGGGCAAAGACACGGATGCACGGGCTCCAGTCCGCAGGCGACGGATTTCGGTCCCTCTCAATACACTGTTCGGGGAGCACTTATGCAAGGGTTTTTTTTAATCTCATGCCTCGATGCAAAAAAATTGGTAGTAAAAAGTAATCGAGTCAAATGTAATAAAAATAATGAATAGGTTATAATGAACGTGCATAATAGTATTCATTGACGTCCAGTAAATTTGTTATGAATCGTAGGTAATTCTTTTCAAAATGATAAATGCATATCACATTTCACATAATTGCTCTTAAAAAGTCACTATTAAAATGATTTGTGAATAAAGTCAATAGATATTCAATTTATGATGTGAAATACCAGCAATGCTGTGGAAAAATTCAAGAGAGTTTTGCCGATTAGAATACTCTTTCTGCGTTAAGTATTGAATTTATATTAAACAATATTCATATAAAAACAAATTAATACATGTACATTATATTAGAAATAGTATATTGATTCACAAAGTTTCAATTGTTCAAAAAATAAAACTGTTTGGTTTCTTTATGTATTGATATACCAAACATTTGGGATACATCTGTACTTTTACTTTTAATAATCTGTAATTTACTTTTAATTGATGGAACTTACAATTTTTTATGGCAGTAGCGACAGGGTGAAATAGATTTTAGATCACTACGAGATACGTTCTTTATGTAATTCTTAAAAATACAAATAAAAGCAAAATATTCAATAGATGTAAAATAAAGCTCACAATTGCAAATAAATAAATTTCATAAAAAATTCGTACAAAAATGTTGATCTTGTATTGCAAAATCATACTTTTGTTTCTTTTGAATTGTTACGTTATAGCAGAATGTATATATTATAGAAAATATTTGTCTTCAATGTTTTCCAATACATTATAATAACAAACAATGAACAACAAAAAATACTGATAATTGACGTTAGACGAACTTTGTAGTTGTTGGAAGTCAAATACAAAATTAATACTCGTTTCCATGTCCAATAATTCATTGGAGAAGAATGAAAAATTTAAGATAAAAAATCCAGCCTTACTTCTTTCTGAATATAATGAGGTTGTAAAAACGGGTTATACAATAATGTTATTTATTCACCACAATGAAAGATTTGAAAGAGTCACTTTGACAATACAAGTGAAATTCTAATGATATATTAAAAACTGAGATTCCTTTTTATCTTAATAAAGACTTATATAAATAACAATTAGCATATCATTTTTTAAAGTAATAAATTTTAAAATGTCACATATCTGCGCTAATGTACCTGAAGTTAAGGGTTTAAAAATAAGACAATAGATTTGCGATGTTAACACAGGGTAACTATTTATCATACAAACGAAAATTCATGGAACAGGTGGCAGTCAATTACCATTACTATACACCTTAAAGAACAGCTTCTGATAATAACATGAGAGAGTCAGAGAAATAATTATTAAAAAACAAGTTCCTAGCTGAAGATAATTAGCTCGAGAGTTAGAAATAATCACTTGCCCTAAAATGAACCCTCATTAAGCCTAATTTGGAGCGTTTGGAAAAATTTCACATGAATAATTTAATAAAAGTATTTTAATAACATATCCGAAAACTCTATTTTTTCTACACCAGACTTGAGCACGAATATATTCTGAAGTGATTCAGAGTCATTTGAGAATTTTACTTTAATAGTTAATCTAATAAAAGACTGATCATAAAATAGTTGGCAGGTAGTAAAATCATTACTTTTAGGCCAGCATGCACTTTCTGACTTTCCTTATTGTAAATAATAAATTATTATTATTATTATTGCACAAAATTATAATAAAACAAAAAATTTTTTTTTTTTTAAATACATAATATTTATTCTAAACATTCAAAGTATTAATAAAAAGTATTTCAATAAATTTTGACCCTTGAATATACTACTGTGAGTTCATCAAAAAGTATTTTAAAATGTGGAAGATAGTCATAAATGCAACAGCGAATTATGATATTTCAATACTACCTCAATTCGTAGGGTTCTTCCACTCACTTCTAATGAACAGGGGAGAGGTTTGTTAATTGGGTCCACTTTTATTTAATTTGTTTTAAAATGTTATTTACTTGATCTATACACGTGAAATTTTGCATGACAATTCAGTCAGGTGTTCTTCCTATATTGTGGGAACAAATATCATTGTGTCTACAGTGTTTGTCAAATATGGAATGTTTTATACATTTGCAATAGGACCAGTTAACCTAACCGGTAAGGTTAAATGGACCGAAAACTAAGATAAATTGTGAAAATAATATGGACGTTTTATTGAAAAAAAATCTTCCACACACTGTTATAACCTTTTTTACACATAAATGGAGAAAATGCTTATCGAAGATTGTATCTTCCAAATTTACGTTAAAAAAATCACGTCTTTTAATATTTTCCTGCCCTCATTCAGCAGGCATGAAAACTTTGTAAGAATATCTACTGTTGAAACAAAAGCATTTTGGTTGGTCGGAGAGAGATAGCTCAGGACATTAACAGCAATGTCACTGTTAATTACAAATCTGCAAATACTACTTTCGAAAGAAAATAAACGGGGTAACTGGACCGGTGTCCTTAACCTAACGTCCAATTAACCCCACTGCACGTTTTTATATGCCCGAAAACATACAAGCCGCGACGTATCATTGAAAACAAAACACACATAAAGCAGAAATTCTAACAATTAATCTAGTGTGAATATTGTTTGTAGTTGTTATCCAATCGCAATAAAATTGCAAAGTAGATGAGTGGTAGAAAATACTTCTGACTTTTCAGAGAAAAATGCCTTACTGTACTCAATAATAAAGGCATGCAACTTATGAAAGTGGTTTGGGTTATCAACCTTGTCATTTTACGAATTTCATCCAGTGGAAAAATCAGGAATCAGTTCCCACCATTTAAAAGCATGGACCACTTAACTGGTCCAGTTAACCTAACTCTCCCTACAGTACGTTGAACGTGAGACGAGAACACTGCGCCAAAATATTTGAATAACTCTGCATCATAAAGAAAACTCTTATAAGAAATGCAACCTGTGACTGAAGATTGCGTGAGGCACAGTAAGATTATCAAATTGCAGTCAACCACCTACCACGTCGAGAAAGCGAGCTTGTTCCCCGGTTGATCTGGTTGATGCATAATGCATCGTAAAAGTAATAAATGCAATCCGTCATAGTTGGGTATGAAAATCGTGCCACGATCAGTTTCGCCATCGTGTACCCATGAGGAACGTAGAGCGGCTTTATACGTTTTTATGGGGCTTCATAAGACGTACGTGTTACAGTGAGGTTCATCATGCGTTATTCCTAGAGCGGGCTATCGTGCCTGTTAGTGGCCCGTATTCCTATCATAATCGTGTATCGACTCTCTTACGTTCCATCCAGGTAGATTAAACGAATTTATTCCGTGTGCGCAGCCGCTATTAAGGTTGCTGCACAAGGCCCCAGATTACGATCTCATCTTGCCAGTAGGTCCTCACAAGCACTGGGAGCAGGGGCAGGGGGAGGTTCAAAGACACCATCAGTGGAACTTCACCAGTGAATTACGTCCGTATCAGCGCAAAAGCGCTAGCAATCTGGAACTGAAGACTGAGGACTACGTCAAGTACCGCGGATTGCTAGGCTTGACGACAGATGAAACATCATTCTCAAATTTCGCAAGTGTATTTTAATACAATTATTTTCATAAGAATGGGTAACATTTGTGAGAACTACGTAATCACACTTAAATCAGGAAAAACTATTAGAACGAGCATATCCCAAATTACAGCATTGTGTTTTGCGCGTACATGCGGTCTTTCTCTAAGGTTTCAAAACCTTGAACCTAATTTTAAATTGTTATTCTCATGTGCGTGTTTTCACATTAATCAGCTCTTTCACAAAATATGATTGTATCTACCGCTTCCTGTCGTCGATTAGCTTGATTACTTTTAGTTTCATTGAGTCAAAAACAAAACTCGTGTACGTTTTAGTCCATGATAAAGCATAATTTAATTGTATAGTGTATGCACATAGTACATTATGATTCAATCCAACAATAAAAACAATCAAATGTGAACACAGAAATATGTAAATAATTTATCATTTTCCATACTCTTTTTCAACCTCAAAGAAAATGTGTGCTTAAAAATATTCATTTTAGAGAAATTAATTTTGATCAATATTGGATAACATTAATCCATGAACTGCATTCAAATGACATTTCTGGGCAACAGGATGTCATATGCTGTAAGAACGCTCAACGCAAGAGAGGAGAGGTCAAGAAGAGACTAAGTGATTTACCAACATGAGATTTTCAGTAGAAGAAAGTACGCCTTACGATAAAAACTTGAAAAATATTTTAGTTACTGTATTTAGCTAGATTTTGTCACCGAAAATTATATCTAGGTAATGATTTAAAGAGCAAACACGGACAGTGTGCTAATTTGTGTTGTTGATTTTATCCTGAAAGAATACAATGCCATTGGGTTCTCTGAAAGTATTGTATGTTTACAAGTCCAGATTATGTTTTATCATGAAGTGTGATAAAGTGTTAGTTTCCATAGAGCTTCTTAGTTAGTCAAAGTGTGATGTGCACTCACTCTTGGCAAGAAATAATTCTGATACTTATTCTGATGCACACAGCCAGTTTTAACATACGGAGGGGGCTGAAAACTAATTTTCGTGTAAGCTCAGGGCTAGTTCCGAGCCATCTAAAAGGCTTGTGGTAGGGGCGAAGAATCCAATTTTCGTGGGGGTTGAAAATCGCGGGCGACGAGCGGGGGGCAAAGACAGCGCAGCTGTCTGCGCGCGTGCCCCCCCCCCCCCACCTCCACGGCGTCTGCGACTGGAGGCAGGTGCTGAGCCGAACAGCGGCGGCGGCGACGGCAGCGCGTGCGCGGAGAGCGAGGCCACAGGGGCGGCAGACGCGCGCGCGGCCGAATCACCCAGTCAAGCGCGGCAATTAGCGGCTGAGGCTGCCGCCTTCGCCTTCCCCGCCTTCCCCGCCCCGCTTTCGCGTCCGCCTCTGCCCTCGCCTCTGCCCTCGCCTCTGCCTCCCTGCTCGCCTCTGCCCTCGCCTCTGCCCTCGCCTCTGCCCTCGCCTCTGCCCTCGCCTCTGCCCTCGCCTCTGCCCTCGCCTCTGCCCTCGCCTCTGCCCTCGCCTCTGCCCTCGCCTCTGCCCTCGCCTCTGCCCTCGCCTCTGCCTCGCCTCTGCCCCCTCTGCCCTCCCTCTGCCCTCCCTCTGCCTCCCCTCGCCTCTGCCCTCGCCTCTGCCCTCGCCTCTGCGCTCGCCTCTGCGCTCGCCTCTGCGCTCGCCTCTGCGCTCGCCTCTGCGCTCGCCTCTGCGCTCGCCTCTGCGCTCGCCTCTGCGCTCGCCTCTGCGCTCGCCTCTGCGCTCGCCTCTGCGCTCGCCTCTGCGCTCGCCTCTGCGCTCGCCTCTGCGCTCGCCTCTGCGCTCGCCTCTGCGCTCGCCTCTGCGCTCGCCTCTGCGCTCGCCTCTGCGCTCGCCTCTGCGCTCGCCTCTGCGCTCGCCTCTGCGCTCGCCTCTGCGCTCGCCTCTGCGCTCGCCTCTGCGCTCGCCTCTGCGCTCGCCTCTGCGCTCGCCTCTGCGCTCGCCTCTGCGCTCGCCTCTGCGCTCGCCTCTGCGCTCGCCTCTGCGCTCGCCTCTGCGCTCGCCTCTGCGCTCGCCTCTGCGCTCGCCTCTGCGCTCGCCTCTGCGCTCGCCTCTGCGCTCGCCTCTGCGCTCGCCTCTGCGCTCGCCTCTGCGCTCGCCTCTGCCTCGCCTCTGCGCTGCCTCTGCGCTCGCCTCTGCGCTCGCCTCTGCGCTCGCCTCTGCGCTCGCCTCTGCGCTCGCCTCTGCGCTCGCCTCTGCTCCTCTGCGCTCGCCTCTGCGCTCGCCTCTGCGCTCGCCTCTGCGCTCGCCTCTGCGCTCGCCTCTGCGCTCGCCTGCGCTCGCCTCTGCGCTCGCCTCTGCGCTCGCCTCTGCGCTCGCCTCTGCGCTCGCCTCTGCGCTCGGCCTCTGCGCTCGCCTCTGCGCTTCGCCTCTGCGCTCGCCTCTGCGCTCGCCCTCTGCGCTCGCCTCTGCGCTCGCCTCTGCGCTCGCCTCTGCGCTCGCCTCTGCGCTCGCCTCTGCGCTCGCCTCTGCGCTCGCCTCTGCGCTCGCCTCTGCGCTCGCCTCTGCGCTCGCCTCTGCGCTCGCCTCTGCGCTCGCCTCTGCGCTCGCCTCTGCGCTCGCCTCTGCGCTCGCCTCTGCGCTCGCCTCTGCGCTCGCCTCTGCGCTCGCCTCTGCGCTCGCCTCTGCGCTCGCCTCTGCGCTCGCCTCTGCGCTCGCCTCTGCGCTCGCCTCTGCGCTCGCCTCTGCGCTCGCCTCTGCGCTCGCCTCTGCGCTCGCCTCTGCGCTCGCCTCTGCGCTCGCCTCTGCGCTCGCCTCTGCGCTCGCCTCTGCGCTCGCCTCTGCGCTCGCCTCTGCGCTCGCCTCTGCGCTCGCCTCTGCGCTCGCCTCTGGCGCTCGCCTCTGCGCTCGCCTCTGCGCTCGCCTCTGCGCTCGCTCTGCGCTCGCCTCTGCGCTCGCCTCTGCGCTCGCCTCTGCGCTCGCCTCTGCGCTCGCTCTCTGCGCTCGCCTCTGCGCTCGCCTCTGCGCTCGCCTCTGCGCTCGCCTCTGCGCTCGCCTCTGCGCTCGCCTCTGCGCTCGCCTCTGCGCTCGCCTCTGCGCTCGCCTCCTCGCGCGTCGCCTCTGCGCTCGCCTCTGCTCGCCCCGCGCTCTGCGCTCGCCTCTGCGCTCGCCTCCTTGCGTCTCGCCTCTTCGCGCCTCGCCTCTGCGCTCGCCTCTGCGTCTCCGCCTCCTGCCGCCTCGCTGCTCTGCCGCTCTGCGCTCGCTTCCTGCTCTCCTGTTATGGTGCACCATAACAACGTCTTTTTCGTTTGTTTTCGAAATTTTTATTATTAATTTTGTCATTCGCTGTACTGAGATTTAACGTATCGGTTCTATTGAGTGAACTTCTAAGAGACAAATGGTGAGAATTCTTCATATATTCCTTCGTTCTTGATAGACAAATAGCTGAAATTCAAACTGTAATAGATAGCCAAGAGCTGAAAGATAATTGAGATTGTTCAGAAGATGATTATGGCAAGCACATATAGATTTTCATTTCTTTTTAGTTATTTGTAATTACTTTAGATCCCAAAAGTGGATTCATTAGCTACCAACATTTTTCAATAGTTTTGTCTGTTTGGAATAATAAAATATTTGCGTACAAACTGCAGTAAAATAATTTATCCCAATTACATGTGATGATAACAGTCGCCCTATTTCATGCAAAAGCAAACATGTCCGCAAGCGCTTCTGAGAAAAGTAAACATGTCCAAATTTTCCGACCAAAAGCAAACATGCACATCTTTTAACCTAAACATTCTAATAAATATTTATAATTATGATAAATAACTGATTTTATAGCAGTATACGTAAACTATTGTAACAATACTGGTAAGCTGTACAGCATATTACATTGAAAAGACGATAACTTGTCAACATTGAGTTTTCGCTGTTTCTAAAAATCTGATTTGATCGACATATTGTTATTTGTATAAACGCTCCTCAAATGTTGATTTGTGAGCTCAGATTAAAGAGTGAAAAATAAATTAAATAACATTTTCGTGGTAAAAAGAATACAAAAATGTTTTTTGAATGGTGACATTATTATCTAATAATGAGCAATGGTCAAGAATGTGTAAAACAGCGAGGCAACTTCTGAACTCATGGGCGCCCCCCAGGAGGAGGGGGTCGTCAGCACCCTCCCACGGAATTCAAAGGTTCATATTCAAAAATATAGCTAATACTAATTTTCTACACAACGAAATTTAATTTTCTAGACATTCGATATTCTATTATACATATTCTACATTCTACACATTCGGTTCGAATTGTTAACCGTACAAATTTAACGATAAATTAATAAATAAAAATGCATTGTATATTCAGTATCAATAAAAATGTATTTACAAGAAAACATCGTATGGGCGCTACACATTGGACACAAACATTGGATGGACACTACACCCGTATCCCTCCTTCCCCTGAGAAAACTCCAGGGTGCGTCTCTATAATTTAAACAAAATATCAATACCATACCAGTCAATACCATTTTGCTAATGAATTGAAAACTGTACTGAAAATTTATATTATTTTCATATATAATGTGTTATAAGCTTATTTTATAACTAGGTTTTCCAGCAGAACCTTTGCGGACCTTATTCGACCAATCAAATGAAATTACTCAAAAATCAATTAAACCAAGGTTGTTTAACTGGCACCTGAGGGCCGCATGCGGCCAGCGATGTCATTTATTGTGACCCGCGAAAGGTTATTAGTCAAAAGTGAAAGTCCCTTGCATCCATGTCGGGGGAGAACATTGTGCGCCTAGGGCACGCGCCCTGCCGGGTTCAACATCCCCTTTAATGGAAAAATAGTTTAAGTTTAGATTTGAGTAATTTTTTCTAGTGATTTCAGATAATCAAAATCATCCTAATGTGTTTCACTAGGTTACGGCCTGATATCACGCACGATTCCATGGCGCCCCTCCCGTTTCAGAGCAGCCGGGAAAAGTACCGAGACCAATGAGGGGAAGTCAGGTGTGGATTGGGCGAGTAATGAGAATATGGCCCGCAACAATAATAAAGTTGCGGGTCATTTTAGTTGTAGCCCTTGAGACCTTGCACGTTGGACATCCCAAGTCGCAAATTGAACTATGAAATGGAAAATAATTGCTTTACAATTTAAACCTTTACTGATGATACTGCAAGTTGTTAGTGTCCCAAAACAGTTCGAATAATAAAAGTTGTATTGCAGTTTTAAATCTCGGTTCTCGCAAATGCCATATAAGTGTAATATTCAATATTAGTGGTACTAATAAACATTTAATAGAGAATGGGAGGTTACAATTATGATGTATTTTAAATCAATTTCGACCCTTGGCGTACTGGCAGAAGCTGATCCAGAGGGCACGGGATCATCCCTCCAAACCAGGATTTTTCAATTTTGCTCATTTTATTCAAAATAATTATGATATCGTGATTTTATCACAACCAACAATATTCCCAATACGAATAGACTCGTTTGTTTATTCTGAGCCAACAATAGAACAATTACTTCAACAGGAAGGTAATAATAATTACCTTTTTCTCTTCAGTCTTTCTTCGAAAATCCACTTCCGTGGGTATTGGAGTAAATCTTCGTAAACGCAATGGTTTCGTAAGCAATCACAGGGGTTTAGCTAATAAACTAATTCATGGTTCCCAAGTAGTGAATTTCGCTTCGCTGACAATTGGTCAATACTCCAAGAAAGCACAAACGGTTCGTAATAAAGTGTTTTAAGTACAAAGGGAATGCTTGTAGAGCAGGCTCCAGGGTGGTCCCGAGACGCCATCGGTCGCCCGCGCAGCGCGCCCTGGTGGGGCTGCCAAGATTAGCCACAAGATTAGAGCAATTGTCTGCGATTCGTGCGGGTCACGAGGTTCAAACTGTCAGTGTCGGGGACACCAGCTTAGGTCAAAGTCCCACTTCCGCGTTGAATGGAAGGTCGATTAGATTCCTACATGTGCAGAATTTTTTAATCAATTTTAGAGTTCAGATTTCCAAAGGACGGTCCTTAAAATTCTTAAAAAGTTTTATATACCTAATAGCAGTAGCTATTGTTGGATGACCAAACAATAATTTGGTATTCACGGTTACGTATGATGTAAAAACGATTAACTTCCAGAACAAAAAATTGAAATGATTGAAGGCGTTATCGTTGTCAACAATACTATTTATTTCAATAGAAGCAGCTTTTGATGGCTTAGCCATCATCCTCAGTTTTCTGCTGTCTGAGAGTCACAAAAACGACTACGCTACTACGTTTTTCTGACTCCCAGAACAGACTGTGATGATGCTAAGCCATCGAAAGCTGCTCTTATTGAAATAAATAGTATTGTTGACAATGACAACGCCTTCAATCATTTCAATTATGTAAATGTCAACTACAACTCACCAGTAACTCAATAACAAAAAATTGACAGCCGTCAGTTACACCAACATATCATCTCCGGGAATGATCTAATTCACACATGAACAACGACTGAACATAGTTCCATTTCTCTGAAGACTAGTTAGAAAAGAAGAAAATTACGATTAAATCATATACAGTAAAGACATAACATTAAAATAATTTCAGAGCAATAGCAGTCTTCCACAAACCTTTTGAATGTTGATTTCAATTTCGCTAATTCAATAGAAAATAATTTGACAGCCCGCTTTAGTAGAAAACAGAATATACTATGTATCCAATTATCAACTTTTAAAACTCAATAAACATTACACTATCGTAAGCGTTTGGTCAACACGTGTCCTTCGGCACTTTCCTGAGAACCATTTAGCCCTCCAGTGCCAAGTATCTTCGAGGAGTTTCTATAGCCCAATTATTGATTTACGGCACACATGTACTGGAATACGCAGAGCCCAGAGAAGTTTTCCTTTTGCCTGCACCTGTTTTCGACTCACGATCTTTTACGATTAGATCCGTGTGCGCGTGTGAAGCGGCGCAGCGGCCCCGGGGGCCAGCGCTGCAGCGGCGGCGAGAGGAACCTCGCGAAAAGCGGCGCGTCGTAAACGATGCCGACAAGAAGCCGACGGGTGTCTTACATTCGGAAGGGATGTACTGCCGCTGGAGCAATGAGCAAATCCGTTTACAGATGTTTTTCTTCCTCACTGGTGCATTGTTCAAGTTTCTGGTAAATGTGGCGAAATTTGAATAGAATCTAACTAGACTTACGATCTTTGGGAAATGTAGTCACCTTTGCACATTTTCTTTCAGTGCCCTCATTATCGTAATCATCAATTTCATAAACTTTGTCGGAACATTATTATATATTAGCATATAACAATATTGGTACTGTAAAGTTACAAAAAAAATGTTTTCGCACAGACTATAGGATTCATCCAACCTAAAACGACCTTTCAAGCCTGGGTTGGGCTGATTGAAAATATATCGCCGACACACTGGTTCTAAAGCAGAACAATTCATAGGAACATGTGACGATGGCATATTTAAAACGGGCTCAAGCCAGACTTCCAAGTGAGGTTTGCAACTCTCTCAAGAAAGTGAGTGGAGTTATTTCCCGCAAATTTACACTGCTTATAAAGTGTGGAAAACTTCATCAATAATTCTAAATATAAATTCACTTTATTCTGTAAATAACAATTCTCAGTTCTATTAAAACAGAAACTAAAAAATATTCCAGCTAATGTAGAAATTTACTTTATATTCATCTCACACGAAATATATAACGGAATGTCTACATTATTGTATATTAATATACAATATTTAATTTTTGTAAATATCTCTCACGCTGTTAACATGAACATTTCCATTGAGTTGTATACATCATTACATTTTAATTGGAAGTGCTTCAAATGACTTCAAATAAAATTTTTCGAAAACTCAATAGATTCCTGTGAAAAAGAGCTTCCAATTTCGCATTTACAGTAATGCTTCATCGCCATTTTCATATAAACAGCTTCAAATTTTCCAAACAAAATTTATATTTACGACGAGGTTTACTAGTTGTTAATATTATTGAAGTAATATTTCGGATGTACAAGGTAAAGCAAAAAAGTTAAGAAAATGTCAAAGAATGTACTTTGAGCGACGATAGAAGGCAGCTGGGCAGAGAATGGACCAAGACCTTAAAGCCAGGGCACACCAAGGAAATTATAAAAAATTGCTACGAGAAAATCTGTGCCATTCTGTATAACCTCTTTTTACTTTCTCGAATACGGACGTATATACGGAGTAATATGTAATGCAGCCCGAAAAAACGGCGGTTTTTCTGTACAAAAAAATTCATTGCCGGACTCTAACAACGGAAAAATGAATAAATCCAGTTGCTAAATCCTCTAACACGTGGTTTAGCCTTAATTCCCGTTTTATGGGTCCTTGATGTCGAAAAAACAATTGAAAGGAATGTCCTTCTGTCTGCCTGTGAACACTACTAGCGCCAAAAACCGAGCGTAGGATTTTCTCCTAATTGGAGAAATCCAAAGGACATTAGAAAACGTTACTACGAGAAAGCCTGTGTCATTCTGTACCACCTCTAGTTAAGAAATATCAGAGAGACAGAAACTTTTATCTTGTTTCTAAGGATACGTACACAAAATTTCATGAAGATTGGAATTAAACTGTGAGTTGGAATAAAAACCAAAAAAAATGTTTTCTTTATATGAGAGAAAAAATGTATTTGGAAAATGGAGCTTATATTATGCACGAAAAAGTGCCCTACCTTTTCAGTAAAAACAGCATCTAAAACCGACAAGAGATTACCCCTGCCAGACAGGCAGAAATTGTGAATACAATTTATGTTTTTTCACGTCATGTTAATAATGGTATGATATTAAATAGGCAGTTATTTTTAAATCACATACACACACACGAATTTTATTTATATAGATTATTTTCTGTGAATAGTTTTATGAGACATGTGTATCTAACGTCATATTTATTTCTCTCGGTGAATTTACATTTTTTCAATTTATAAGAGTGTGGAGTTCAAAGTCAAGTATTTTAGTACTAAGTATCTTCTTCAATTAACTACGTAAAGTTGAAACGTTTCTGGCTTGACCTCATCTCATTGCTTTTCTTTACATGAGTGGATCTCTTCTCATTACTTTTCTTTTAAAAAAATGGATTATCCGCCGGAGAGAGGCATTTTGAAGCAGTTTCATAGGCGCAAAGTATTCTTTATTAATTTTTTTTTTTTTTTGCCATCTCTTTCTCTCAAATCATCTCAATCTCCAACATCATTTACCCAAGATATTACTATAGTCTCAAAACTTTTTTATTTTATATTTGGTAACGCAAAGCCTCAAATTCATCACAGCATTTCCATTGAGGCTGGGAGTCATCGCTGACTAACGCTGGATTTCACGGCCTCGAAGCCCAGCCGCAGCCACCGCCGATCCGGGCGTCCGTCCTCCCGCATTCCGAGAGGGAACAGGCGCCCTCCTGTGCCCCTCCCCCGTCGCCGGCCGCTCGCGCCGGCCGCGGGCGGCGCCAGGGGCGATGGCGGCGGCGGCGGCGGCGGCGGCGGCGCCCACCGTGGCGCCGGGCGTCGACGCGCGGCGAACGCGGAACGCAGCCTCCGCCCCTCCCCCTGGCCGCGCGCGGCCGACCGCAGCGCCGCGCGGCGGGCACCGGGGTAAATTTTATGTCGGCCGCGTCCTGTAAAACAATTAACGAGGCTTTTCCCCCCCGCGTGTCCGCCCGCGGGCCTAGTTGTAAAATCCGCCGTAAAAACTAAACGAGTGCCCACCGGGGCGGCAGGTGGGGCGCGGTGGACCCGCAGCGCGCACCGCCGCCCGCACCCGCCCGCCCCTCCGCGCGGCGCTGCCGCCCGCCAGACTGACAAGCCCGCGCTAGACACGTCTCGCCAAAATTGGACACTTGCTTTATTACCGTAGAAGCACGAGGACGGGCCGGTAACGCTGCAGGGTTAGAATATCGTACAACTGCTAAGGAAAGCGTTGGTTGCGGTATCGAACTCCGTGTAAGACAGTGGTGTTTGCATCAAAGTCTGTGATGTGGAAAGCAAGGCAGCATTGATTTCTGTGTTTGTTGTATACACTATATTTGTTCAGGAACCATAAAGTCCTCTCTCATTTCGCTGGCGACATTCACATTGGATTACGGCACGCAATTAATAATAAAGAAGCAATTGGCAGAAAAGTATGCCACTTTAACTAAAAAATCAATTAGAGATTTGTAAATAGTCACTGAGTGACCATACATTAGCCAGTGACTACGAGTAATTAGAATGGAGCTAGTTCATGCAATTAATCAAAAGAAACACAAAAATATACACTGCAACTCATGAAATTTAATCCCTAAATATTTATATATTGATCTTAATTTAATTCAATGAATCTTTATTTTTCCGTGCCGAGGGTCAAGTCATCAGACCTGCTCTTCTGCCTGACCATGCAAATTTTGCCCATTCTCCTTTCAAGAAAGTAGGTAGTACTAGGGCGGCGATGTGGGCGATTTTAATTTAGTTTACATATTTATTTATTTTAGGCTTGTTATGCAGTAAATCTACAGCAAGGGACAGTCGGCATTACATCTCTTCGGAAGGAAGACGTACGAAGGAATGTTTCTATCTTAAACACCTTTCCAGAAATATTGCTGATATGCAACGTAATTTACTAAAGTATAATACACTACAGGATAAAAGATTTATTATATATATATATATATATATATATATATGTTATATTGTAACCGTCACGTATCTACCTAACTATTTCGTAGTACGCCGAATTACAGAAGTAAATCTGTTATTTACTTGTTTTGTGACGTGTTATTACACTGTCACACAAACCTAGGAAGACCTCAAATTATGGATAATTCCCTATCGGTGGTGGGTTCGTCTTTGCTAACTAATATTCATTTAACAAACAAACACAATTTCATAGTTTTAAAGAACAAGTAACATATATTCTTTCCAATATGATCCTTCGTACACTCACGTTCACATATTCTCCTACGTGATTACTTTTCCTTTTGATTACACAATGGTAGCTAACTGCCTACCTAAACTGCAGTTTTCTGTAGAATAATAGTGACTCTGATCTACATTTACACGAAACAAACAGTAAATACATATGTACACTTCTCAAAACAAATTATCTCTTAATGAAACCCACAATTCACAATTTAAATAACCATCCTGTAAAAAAATACATACAAACAATATACCAAAATTCACTAATACCTTTTCAATCTTAAATAATACTACACTCAATATTTACACTTAATATTCAGCTTCTGCGTGACCTCGCAGTGCAAAATTCTGTTTACAAAGTCTCTTGACTGTTCATGAAATAACGTTTTACCAGAAACAATTTAACAGTTTTCATTCATGTTCAAAACCTTTTTACATAGACAATACCTCTTAAATGATTTCAAATAACATCAAGTCAATTATGTATGAATTTAGATAAAGAATTATACACAAGGACGACTTTTATCAATAAACATAAAAATTATTTAGATCTGATTTCTCTTACGACTGCAAAAATAAATTTACTGGATATCAAGCCTAATATTTAGTAAAACTTGTCCGATCAATGTCTGTTACTGAGGAAGCTCATATTACAACGTTTTAATTTGTACAATCATAATTCTATCTTGAAAGTTTTCCAAGCTGCAATTTAGTAAATATTCTTTCTGCTTTTCTATGACTCACGACCGGCGAATTCTCCAAGCTGGTCCCGCGCTGAAGTAGACGGCTGTCGAGCGACGTTCACGCCCCAAGGTCGTCGTTGTCCTGCGACGGTTCGTGCGCTGCCTACCGCGATGGAATCGAGTATTTCCGTACGCCTTCTCCTCGTTGTACAGCCCAGTTAAACCACAGCTTACACGAAGGTGATGGTCGCGTTAGAATGCGAGTCGAAAACTCCAAATTATAACTTTGTTTTAGTGAAAGTTGAGCCAGTTGTTGAATAAACTATGCTTTTCGGAATTATCAAAATTCTCCAATAGAATTTTCGAAATGAAATCCATAAATAAAAATGAAATAGAATAAAAGTAGAATAAGTAACTGCTCAAAACTAAAACTGAAAAAGCTGTAACAAAGAAACAGAAACACGTCCTATGTTACAAAAATCTCTTCTATATTCCAGCAACGAGAATGTAGCAACGTGGTTTTATAAATTCATTTTAGTCCACTAGCACTGTTATTCTTACATTCGTTGCATTACTTGTTTAATATTCCTATCGAATTTTACGTAATCTTGACATATCACAGTGATTAATTCCATGAAAAATACTTAGACAATTACCTTTTAATAAAGCTTCATTTCTGGTATTTTCCACGTGTCCCTCGTCGGTTGTGTGGTGGAATAGTACCCATCTAATCACTTCAGCGTCTCGATCCGGAAGAAAGACAATCTTGTCCGAGTCAAGCCTCATGCCACATTCGCATTTCTACAAAAGTTCTGATTGGCTAGGGCGAAAGTACGTTCAGAAATTTGTTTCTAGGTAACGCCATCTCTTCGCTACTCTAGGAACAATTTGTAGGGCAAGATGTCGGTATTGTCACTTCAATATTTCTTTTGTCATGAGTGTAGCCGATGACAAGCGGTTACAATATATTATATATATGTTATATATAACAAACATTAATATAAAACAATACAATAATAAATAATGGAGTGAGACAAATTTAAAAGTAATTGTTTCATCAGAAATCGATACTCATACACATACGAAACACATACGATACACATCTCGATACACATACTACACGCTTCATCACTCCATCTATTCTCTATATTACATCAAATTACTCTGTACTGAGTTACGTTATTGTTTCAAATTATATGTAATTAGGGGAATAATATATTGGATGATTTTTGGTGTTTTCAGTCGTGTTCTTCTGCTATAGTCAGTTCTCCCGTTAGTGTACAGCATTTCATTTCTCGGGAGGTGGGATGTTCCTGTCCCTCAACAGCGTGCCATCTGACGCACACTGCACGTTAGCTAGCGGGTATTTTCGCCTCCAGGTATCTCCGCCAGTGGGGTACCGCCCTCACCGGGCAAGATCTAAGCTCCTCACTGCTCTCTCGTCTGGAGTAGAAATGTAGTGCATGTCGTGTGTATGTGTAAGAGAAGAGGAAGGAACACGGATGAGGAACGGAAGATCGTCAACAGTGCGTGAATCGTCTGTTACGTAGTGTTTCAATATTTGTCTGGGTATTGATTGGAAAACCATGAAAAACTACCGATCAGAGCAGCAGGTATCTTGAATTCTCCTCCAGACAGTAGGTAAATTCGAATAAGGTCTATCTAGTGTCGAAAATTCGCCATCGAAAATCTGCCACTTTGGGGGGGGGGGTTGAACCCGACCTCCAAAACAGAAAGGCAACAGTTGTTCAGATGTCCTGCTTTATCTCTACCAGTCGGCGTTGCACACACGTTTATTTATCATATTTATCTATTTGGCAGAACATGGATCATAGTGTAAAATAAAAATAATTTCATTTATATCCTCGCCATACCCCAGTCCGCTCTATTACACTCCTTCCGCGCGCACCTCTACCTCGCGAGGTGAATCTCTCTCTCTCTCTCTCTCTCTCTCTCTCTCTCTCTCTCTCTCTCTCTCTCTCTCTCTCTCTCTCTCTCTCTCTCTCTCTCTCTCCCCTCTCCTCTCTCCCTCTCCTCTCTCCCCCTCTCTCTCTCTCTCCGGGAGATGGCGGTGATCTTCTCCGCTGGATGGCGAGATCCGGCGCCGACCTACCGTCGGTTGAGTGGGGTTTCCCCAACCAAGACTCTCCTACCAGCGGGCACCGCCGCAGCCGGGACAAGCTCTAGGCTCCCGACCGGTCTCTTGGAATATGTGGTAGTGTAGTGCATTTTAGTGTGTGCGTGTTTGTGTAAGGAGAGAGGATAGGACAAGGAAGAGGAAGGACAGATCGCGCGCGGTCCGTGGCCCGTTTGGTAGGGTACTGCTCCGGCATTTGCCTGGTGTTGATCGGAGAAACCACGGAAAACTACCGATCAGAGCAGCCGGTCTCTAGAATTCTCCTCCAGACAGCGACTGAATTCGACTTAGCTGAAAAGCTAGTGTCGAAAATCCTGCCGCCGATCTGGCAGTTGAACTTAGTTGTAGATATCGCGTCAGTAGAGTCCCTAGATGAAAAGAGTAGCGCATTCCTTTGCGACAGCGATTTCAACATTTTATATCCAGTAATCACGAGAGTCCTGCGTGATACTGTGTATGTTGAGAAATACTTGTCTATCCAAAACAAGTATTTATGTAATCGAGAAACTCCACAATACCTTTAATTGTTATTATTTCTCCTCACCTCTTGTGTGCTACCTGATAGGACTATCGGGTGAGAAGATATTAAACGGCAATGGTTGCGCTTGTCTCTGTATCAAGGACTCTCTACGGGAGTTTTGATACCATCTCGTGGCGAATAAAGTACTCACATTAATCATATGTCTCTGATGCAACGATGGACGTAAAACGCTTATAAATGTTGACGTTTATGGGGCGGTGTATAATCGCGTATAGCGCTCCAGATCTTTGAATAAATGGATATTGATTCAATATTTCCAGAAATCACCACGTAAAAATGTTGCACTCAGGATCTATACTATATAACAATATACATAGACCATCTCATGAAAGGAACTTCGTGATTGTGTGTTTCCCTAAAGTTGCGATTTTCCCGCTAAGAGGTAGTCATTGCAGATCTAGGAGCTTAACGGCTGTCAAGCATAGTTAAATTGCAATCCAATTATAGCAACAATAACGATATTAGGGAAGATTTTCGTAGATAAATTCGAAGGAAACTGATCTTGCATTGCGAACGTAGGGTTCCTTGGCCGGAGTCTGTAACTAGTTGGTTGACGGGGAGACGCCGCTCCTGGCACAGGTGCCGGCATGTTTAGGCTGCCATTCTGCAACCTTCATTTGGAAGGTCTTCATCGCCTCAATCATTTCGCCCTGAGGAAGGTCACAGAATGGTGGCTATATATGCTCTAGTATTGTCTTACAGTTTTTCTATACCATTGGGCTATATATCGTGAATCGTAAACCACTTATAGCAACAATAACGATATTAGGACGGTTTCGTGGATAAATTCAGAAAACTGATCTTGCATTGCGAACGTAGGGTTCCTTGACTGAGTCAGTAACTACTTGGTTGACGGGAGATGCCACTCCTGGCACAGGTGCCGGCATGTTTGCTGCCATTCTGCAACCTTCGTTTGGAAGGCCTTCATCGCCTCAATCATTTCGCCCTGAGGAAGGTCACAGAATGGTAGCTATATATGATCTAATATTGTCTTACAGTTTTCTATACCATTGAGCTATATATCGTGACTCGTAAACCACTTATAGCAACAATAACGATATTGGGGACGATTTTCGTAGATAAATTCGAAGGAAACTGATCTTGCATTGCGAACGTAGGGTTCCTTGGCCGGAGTCTGTAACTAGTTGGTTGACGGGGAGACGCCGCTCCTGGCACAGGTGCCGGCATGTTTAGGCTGCCATTCTGCAACCTTCATTTGGAAGGTCTTCATCGCCTCAATCATTTCGCCCTGAGGAAGGTCACAGAATGGTGGCTATATATGCTCTAGTATTGTCTTACAGTTTTTCTATACCATTGGGCTATATATCGTGAATCATAAACCAGCATCATCGTACGAGTTCTGCTCCCATTCTAATTTCTGGGTGCAGCCCTGCTTCTCCTCTATTATTATACTAGTTGGACCCGCGCGATCATTTTACACGTTGTAAATCATTACTTTAAAGATGAAAATAGCTACTTACGGAAACACAACTTCAAACAGCCAAATCTTGAACTGCGATATGTGTCATATTGACCGGGTAGTGTGTGAAAAATATTTTAATACTGACATGTGTCTATTAACACTCGAGCGGCAGCGCTGGTGCAGAATTGCTACCACTGAAATATTTTTCCAGGTATGATCGGCGATAGCCCATCCACGAAGCCGTGGCTTGTAGTATTCCTCGAGTGACATTCCAAGAAGAAGATAAAATTGTTTCTAACACTGCTACCCTCATCAGTTACCAGCGGTCTGCAATATTGTGAGGTTGGTGCAGTTTGGAGAAGATTTGCACCGTGCTTCCAGTCATGTGTCTTTTCTTGCTGCGCATTTCACTCTCAAAATACTACAAGTAGGATACGTACATTAGTTGTATCTGCATTCACATTCCGAATTGTGACTTTTCCGTTATCAACTAGGTGTTGGAAAAGAAGGGAATTTTTGGAACCTCAGGAAATACAATAAACATTAGATGAGGATTTCAAATCAAATCATACATTAAATAAATCTTTCTCTGATGGCGAGGTGGATGAACACGTAAATAATGATAATATAGATGACGATTGAACTTCTGATATTCACGGAGAAAATATTACTGATATGGAATATAATCTTGAAGAGAAAGAAAATTGTTTTATTGGAACAGGTAACGCGACATCATGTGGAACAACGCCCTTCAAAAAGTCTTCGAAGATTAGTCAAAAAAACAATTAAAAGGGGTCCAAGGTAGTGTTGAATCAGAAATAGAAGCACTTTTTCAGATTACTGATGAAAATATGTTAGTTGAGATAATGCCATAAACCATATGTACTTTCGTAAGAAAAAAAAACGATGTTCAATACGCAAGTGATAAATTTTCCGGAAATATCCCCGAACTAACTTTGGGCTGAGATAGCCATATTGTACTTTACAAGAACAAAGAAAGTAAATCATACTAATGTGAAGGAACTTTGGGGCACTGATGGTAGTGGTATAGAAATTGTACGTACATCCACGTGTTATGGAAGATTTTTTACATTGTTGCGTTTAATCAGGTTTGACTATACCCAAACCAGAACTGGTCATACAAAAAGTGACCGGCTTCCTCATATCAGAACTATTTTAGGTTCTTTCAAGCCATTCATTATGATTCAGAATGACTGGATTACAAACAAGAGAGTAATATTATTCACACATAATGTATATGCAACTGTATAAATGTTATGAAATTAATTCAAGTTTCGCAAGTAATTTGTCTAAATATAAATTTTGAAAAAGTGTACATGTGAATAAATAATGTTCACAAGGAAATAAGTAGCCTTCTTTGCGATATAAAAACCATAAAATACATTATTTACAAGAAAACGTTAATATTAAAAGATTTATTGAATACTGAAAACGCTAAATCAATATTTAATGAAACTAAATTATTTTATTCCGTAACTAAAGTGCGCATGCGAAATGCTCAAAAGAAAATGATACCATGTAAGCATTGTTGGAGATTCAAACACATCCAAGCTAACTGTAAATTAAATCCAAGGTGTGTTCCATGTGATGGATCACATCATTATTCGCAATGTAATCAATCAAAAAGAGAACAACCGATTTGTGTTAACTGTGGGGGAAACCACACAGCAAATTATCGTGGATGCAAAAAATTTAAAGAGGCAAAAAGGGGACGAAAGCAATAGCAAGGCTTTCACAATGCTCAAACCTTCATTTCAATCAATTGCAGTAAGCAACCTTCAAGGAGGCCGCCACAGCGGATAATATTCAAAACATCCCCCCACTGCCCAAAGTAAATATGCCGTTACCTTCTCAATATTACGAAAATCCTAATTCAACTAGGAGAACCCAAACTCCCAATAATGCAAAGAATTTCAATTTAATTCGCTTCATAGTAAAACAAATATTACCAATCATTGTTCCTTAGCAACAAACTGATTAAATCGTTAGTTCCTGCTCTTATTAATGGCATTAAATAATAAAGATGAAATGATGTTATTAAACTGGAATGCAAATGGTATAAAACGCCAAACAAATTCATTCATTCACTTTTTTATTTATAGTAAAATAAAAATAGCCTGCATAACCAAAACACATTGACTGCCAGGTGAAAAATTTAAAGTTAACGTACATGCAATTTATAGAAACGATAGTTAACGCACTGTGCTTCAGAAGGAGTGGCAATATTAATTCACAAAAATATAAAACATTTCCAAATAGATATTTCATTAGACAAAAAGCTAGAAATGGTAAGAATTGTAACTTACGTGAATAATGAGGAAATCGTGATTGTATCAGCTTATAAATCACCTAACTACCCTTTCCCATAAAATATTTATAAACATATTTTCAATAAGTATTCGAAAGTTCTTACAATAGGGGGCCTAAATATCAAGAATACAGCTTGGGGTTGAAATTTAATCTTAACACATGATAGAAAGCTGTTACAGCAAATAACTAACAATAATTTAGATATTCAAGCATCCAGTGAACCAACTCACTACCCTTACAATAATAGAATCATCCCAGATATCTTAGATATAATAATCTCTCAAAAGAATCAGCTTCCCAATTTGTCAAACGGTTGTTCCAGATCTAGATTCGGATCATAATCAAGTTATTTGCTCCTTCCAAGGAAAAATTCCAATAAAATACAACACCAATAAAACAATAAACAAAAACATCAACTGAATAAATTTCGCGATCCCAAAACCAAGAATTTCCAAATTCAATTAAAGCTGATAGCCAAATTGAATTAGATATAAACAAAAATAAACAGTGCAATTCATAAAAATATAGAAGAAAGATTATACCATTCCCTCCGGCAGACAGATCGTGTTGGAATTGGCCTAAACAACTATTGAATCTGATACATGAAAAACGAAAACTGAGAAGGGAATGAAAAATAAATAGAAATCCAAATTAAAAAGGAAAAATAAACAAACTAGCGATGATAATCAAAATCGAATTAAATAATTTAAGGTACTTATTATATACTTAAAATATTTAAGGTCAAACTTATCTATCCCATATACATCCTAAAACAGCTGTGGCAACAATAAAAAGTATAGCGGGGAAAAAACAATAATCCTCCTCTAAACACCCAAACAGGAAATTATGTAATACGTATCAAGGAAAGGCCGATTATTTCGTCGAACATTTTGAAAATACTTCTATCCCCAACTCACAGATCGATATTAAGCACAACAAAGAAATTGAAGAGCATATGACAGAGAGATCCCCATCCCAATTAAATTTATTAGCCCTTACAAAATAACTACAATTATAAATAACCTCAAAATTAGGAAGGATCCAGGCCATAAATCGAATAATAGTCTTTAAAGAACTACCAAGAAGCTCGATTCCAGTAATGGCAGCAGTGTACAACTCAGCACTGAGAATTGGGTATTACCCAAAATCATGGAAACAAGCCATTGTCCTTCCAGTCAGTAAACCAGGCAAAAAACCGACGGAAGTAACGAGCTATAAGTCAATTGGCTTATTGGCTATAGGTCAATTGGCTCTTTAACCAAAATATTTGAGAAACATACAAAAAACATTTACCAAATACCTCATAGAAACAAGAACATTACCAGATGAGCAGTTCGGATTTACGCAAAATTATTGTACTACTCATCGGCTCATCTGCCTGGTAGAACAAATTGCAAATAGTTTCCATAACAAACAACATACAAAAGGGTTGTTTTTAGACGTAGAGAAAGCTTTCGATAAAGTTTGGCACAATGGATAACTATTCAAGCTCAAACATTTGGAAGTACCTTTATATTTACAGTATATTATAAGTAGTTTTATTACAGTCCAAACGTATAAATAAAGTAAGCAGAGCACTCTCACAAACTAGAACAATTAGACCAGGGGTACCTCAAGGTTCTGATCTATCGCCGCTCCTCTTCAATGTTTATTTTTCAGACATTTCCACATTAAGAGACACAAATCTTGCACTATTCGCAGACGATATTCAAATATACACAACTCATGCAAATATAAAAAGACCAAAGGTTACATCGAGGCGGATATCTCATACATTCTAAAGTGGTCTCCACAGTGGAGAATAAAAATAAACCTAACTAAAACCTAGGCCAATAATAATAAACCTAATAATGTGCTTCCATCCGATACACCAGTGAAATATCTGGGTTCACATTGATAGAGTTAACTTGAATACATTGAATTACAACATGCAACATTGCCAAAATATCAAGTTATACCCATTAATACTTCCCAACCTAAATTTGAATGGCTCTACCACCCATATACCTGTATGGTCTGGAATAACACAGTTAAAACTAACATTAAAAACGTCATTTAATACAGAACAAATTTTTATACAAGTGTGCAGAGGCTCCTTGATTCATCTCGAATACACATATTCAAAGGGAGCTTCAATAAAAATATAAACAATCCCAAATGAATACGCTCACAATATCCCAAAGACAAGTTAAAACCCCCATAACATAAATGTTCACTATAATAATGTATGTTAAATATGTAAATTTTCATCCCAATATAACGATAATTGCTTATTGTACATCGAGGTTCTAGATTTGGTGAATCATTATTGTAACTTTTATTGGATTATTAAAATGTTTGTGGCTATGAATACAAATCTATGTATGAAATCCTGTAAATTAGCTTGTAGTACGATACAAGAGTATAAGGTTGTATGTCCAAGTGTTCGGTATTATAATGTGACCTTTTACTCAGGCTGGGTGTGAAATATTCATGGATTTGGGGCTCTCCCTTTTGAAGATTTGTAAAACAAAATAACACTAAGTCGTAGTCACAGAACATTTATAATTGGACGTTTCCTTGAGCATTTACCAAGATACAGAACGTCATTCCATAAACACCCATAACAAAAAGAACAAACATTTTACAATATAAAAAAATAACCCAAGAAAAAACAAGATTTCCTCAAATATAAACAAAACTGTTTTGTTCTGGAGACAATCATTTTATCCATTTACTAGTTTTCTTATGACTAAAGCAAGAATTGAACATTAGCACTCATCAGACTTCAAAAAGTAAAGAATCACATGACAGTGATGTAATGTTTAATCAATATTATCACATTCCTTATTGCACCATCAAACTGGTGCTTAAGCATTAAAAACACAAATTGAATTATTAATTTTTTTTAAGAACAGCATTCATTTCAGGTTATTTTTCTCTTAAATGACCCTTAAAGTACATCTCACCTTGAGGAAAAAAATTAAGCAAGTGACTGTCTTTTCAGAACACTGTGCAGTCTCCGTGTCAACACCACAAAGACATTTAAACTAGAAAATTAACTATAAATGACAAACACATGTTATCACCTCAAGATCAACATGAACCTATTCTTAAAATTATAAGTGTTTAAATGTTGTTCTGAAATAAATGTAGAAATTTAACACATTCTGACTCTGATATCATACTAAAGCTTCTACAGGATCAGTACAACATGATAAATCATCTAGTCTTGTACACTTTAAGAGAATGATACAAGCAAAGATGAAGCATAAATATGAATGTCTCATAACATAACATTCTTAATTTTAATCAATGCATAATTTGCAATACATTAAAGTAACATAATAAATATAATAACATTCTGTAATAACCTTGTTTTGTTCGGAAGAAAAGGATATGCACCACGATTCGTCCAACAAGACTGCCCTACCCCGAGCTTTCAAATTGGGAAGGCTGCGCACATTTCGTTGCAGATCACCTGGTCTACGTGCCATTGCACTAGCCAACTCGGTTTGTAAGTACCAGCACCTGTTTATCAAAAATAAACAATAGCCTCTATTGTAGTGACTATTACATCAGCACTGACATAAGCTTCTTGCACTCTGTCTTCTTTAAACATCTCTATTGAATGTTTATATTTTCAATTTAACAGAAGCTATGTCTTTCCAACACAGTACATTCTATCAACAGAAGCACTGATCACAATCTATAATGTATAAACAAAATGTATAGTACAAATACCTCTTTCTCAAGATAACCTCACTCCACGACGTCTGTCTAACAACAAAATCTCTCGCCTCCCTCCTGCCCCCGTGACGTCACAACGGACGATAGGGAGACCCCCCCCTACATCCTCCACACCCCTCTTGCTGGAGAAGCTGGTGTCGTCAGCGGCGGCGGCTGCGAATTCGTATGTTGAATATTTGAATGGTCACAATAAATAAAAATGTACAAACCCTTGAAAGGAAAAACTTCCGGGAAGGAAGCAAATAAGTTTTGTAAAATTTTAAAAAGTAAAAAAAACAAATTTTTGATTAAATATTGTTCTTCAGTAGCGTAAAGGACACTTAAAGAGAATGGTGCAAGTTTCTTCTTCGTTGAAATCCCTGAAAATTTGCAAATTTTTTAAATGCAAAAGTTAATGTTTTTTTGCGACTTCCTACAACAACAATTCTAAAGATATTTTTTTCTTAATGAAATGTATTCAATAGAAACAGATCTTCAAATAACGTCATGTTCAATTTTGTGAAATTATAGTATTTTTTGCCTAATTCGCGCCAAAAATTTAAATTAAACCATTATTTTATAAAAAACGGGTCCAATTTTTTTCTAAATTTTTCTTGTATATAGAAAAAGGGAACCCTTTTGAAAATTGAAAAAATATGATATCTAAATTTAAAATGCACTAAATGGTAACTCGGCGGCTGGAAATTCTTAGAAGCTGTGTGTTTGTTGACGGTCCTGTTAATCGTAGTCTAAAACTTCTTACAATCAATCATGACACAAATAATATTAACAGATATGACAATTATATTAATAGAAAGTGAAATCTACAACAATATTTATATAGAGTATCATAAAAAATTTGCATGTTTGGAAGTTCCAAAAGTGCCTTATTTTATATTGTAATACATATATATTATTTATCGTCTCCTCTATTATTTCAGTAGTATACATACCTTTTGCGACTCTCATAGGTAACCAGTCTTTCTAACTGAGGTCTCGAAAGAAATATAATTTCACAGAGAGGTGAATAATTGAACTTTGACTTTAAAAAAACGATGGATTTTGAAAAACAAACGTAGCTAAATATGCATATCAAATGCAACCCGCAACGCTCGAGAGCATTGTCAAAATCTAAATAGTTAAATAAATCCTAAACAAAGAGCACAGAGAGGTGAATAAAACTTTCGGCCTTAAAATATGTAAAAGCCTCAAATAAACGTTTTTATTTATAGTCGCAGTTGATGCGACTATAAATAAATGTAATAAAAACAAAAAAACGTTTTTCACACCGTAATTTATAGGAAAAGATACTTTTGGACATTCTATTACATTTTTGGTAGTCCGGCGCTTATCCATATTATCCAATGCCTTCGACGTTGGAGGCGATCATTGTGACGTGCTTTCTGTGTATACAGTGTCTGCGCCGACTGATGAGGTTTATTTGAATACTCATTAATTCAAGATGCAAGATTCAAGTGCAAATAAATCTAAATCTCTCGCAGAAACAATTAGAAGTATTAATATGCCAGATGACATTAATTATAAGTATTAATTGCCAGATGACATTAAACGATTAAATTCAATAGAAAAGTTTAAATCCCAAGTGAAATCGTTTCTGCTGCATAACTGTTTCTATACAATTAGAGACTATACTGAGCATCACAAGAAAAGTAACATTAATTTTAACAATCATACATAATGCATTATTTACCATTTGGACTGTATACATGAGTATAAACAACCTGTAACAACTATTGTACTACAGCTTCCGGGTCAATGATCCCCATCTCGATCAGGTTTTTCGTCCAGTTTCCTGATCCATTGAGCGAATGCTGAGATGGCCCCTTGTTTTGCTTCTGGACATAAATGTAACTTCATTTTCTGTGCACGTCTTCTAGAATTCAGTGGGAAATACAATTATTCAAATAATCGTTTCCATGTTGTCGCGGCAGGAAGTAATAAGAGCCAAAATTTAATTTATTGCTTTGAAAATAGATTTTATTACATGGGAGTTTTTTTTCTCCCTTTCAAAATTCAAAATTTATTGCTTATTTATCCTTGAAAATAGATTTTATTACATGGGAGTTTTTTGCTTTTTCTCCCTTTCAAAATTCAAAATTTATTGCTTGTTTATCCTTGAAAATAGATTTTATTACATGGGAGTTTTTGTTTTTTTCTCCCTTCCAAAAATTCAAAATTTAAGTAGTATATGACTTAGTGTAGGGATCACAGAATTTTGAAAATGTGCACACAATTCACTTTTCCCCATAGCATGTCATACGCTGTTTTTTACTTTTTTTGACGTAAATTATATAAATAAATAAATAAATAAATATTTGCTTGATACCGATGAAGATTGCATTTTGTGTGGATTGTGCAACCGATGATTTATTGAATATAAGTATTGACATTCTTGTTTTTTTAAAAATTTTTTAATGAATAAACACGATTCGTTAACAATACCTATCAACAATACCCTCTTAATATGGAAAAGGAAATATGGGGAAAACGGTGGAATTTAACATGCGTGAGTTCGCGCTCGGT
The DNA here is from genome assembly GCA_964035755.1 of Teleogryllus oceanicus. Taxonomy (NCBI): domain Eukaryota; kingdom Metazoa; phylum Arthropoda; class Insecta; order Orthoptera; family Gryllidae; genus Teleogryllus; species Teleogryllus oceanicus. The sequence goes on along the minus strand of CAXIVR010000005.1, from coordinate 93,062,808 downwards.
TATGTCAGTTATTTACTAAACCAATAAAAACTGTAGTAAAAACTATTTTAAATAACTAGACTTTTCTTTTATTTAAAGTATTAATTAAAGTATTCCTTTTGAAAGCGACAAACTGTACTAGCACCAGGGCGGCAAACCCGTGAGCGACGGCCCTACTTCCGAGTATTCCGAGATCTTTGTACTGAGCAATGCAGGTCCCTTCCACCGCATCATTTTGTTTTCAAGCTCCGCTGCTGCAATGCTTCTAGAGAGAATATCCTCAATATTCTCCTCCGATGATATAAGTTTCCACAAAAATGTTCTGTAATGTTTCTAATCATCGCTACCCGATTTGCAACAAATTCTTTCAGCAATCTTGGCTCGGTATTAATCCATCCTAAGACTATAATGCTGTCACTCTATAGTTTCACTAAATGTATTTTATCTCCTTAAGATTTAGAGATTTTTTCTAATTCCAGCAAAAGTTTTGCGAGTAGAGGAACTGCCTCCAATTCAAGCCTTGGTAATGACAGTCTTTAGCGGTGCCATTTTTGTTCTTGCACAACTCAGATCGGAGACGTAGACACCTCAATGTGTTGCAGAGACTTCTTAAAAATAGTCACCTAACGTCTTTTCGGAAGTATTAATATATCCGAATAAGTTGGCAGTGTTTAAGATATTTTTAGGGTTCACATTCATTGAAACGCAGATATTATCAAGTTGCACCAGAGATGCATAATAATCATTCCAAAATTTCAAATATTTTGGTGGTAACAATTACAACCTCTGTACCCATGATAATTGCATCAATTTCTTGCCCTTGATTAATACGGGGCTGATAAATCCAAGAGGATCGAATACTTGTGCAATTTTCAAAGCAACGTCTCTTAGTCAGACTTTGCGTTGGCAGTGTCTCTTGAGACTGGAAACAGTCCTGTGGTGAATTCCAAAGCAGCCCTAGAGTCTTACTAGCTTCATCGTCTAGAACCGATAAAGGTGTATTATCTGAAGTATTGACATTCTGTAAAATTCTTCTATCATTGTATCTCCACTAGCGTAAAAGCATTCCTCCATTCTGTAAAATAATGTAATTGTTGTTGTAAACAAATTACATCATCTAACGTACTTCCACCTGTCACACAATCATCTTTATAAAAATCTTCACGGATAATCTGTGCTGCAATTGTAATTTATTTTCATTTTTATTAGCTAGTTCATTCAAACATTCGTAGCATAAAAAGGTGCAGATGTTGTGCCAAGTATATTTCAAGTCTTATTTTTAACTTCTCACTACTAAATTACCACTTGTGGTTCGTCCAAAAAACGAACTGAGATGACGAGTTGTATAGAAGTGCTTTAATTCTAATGGTAGATAACGAAAATATCTGCATTATTAGATAAAATCTCGTCAGAAATAAATTTATAGAATTATCATAACACATTTCGTTTGAACTTAAGGAAAGGTGTCCATCCTGTTTTCTTGTGTTTTATACGATGACTGCAACTTCACAGTAGTGCCTACAACAAAATATGCCCAACACTGAAATACTTCAAAAATGTATTTATTTTCAGTTGTTGATTTTTTTGGTCTAAAAAATAATTCTTTGTGGATAATCAACGCAAACAAACTGACAAACTCCCACAAAATTGTATAATCAGAAATGTATACATTTTATTTTCAGAAGACATCAGAAAAATATGCTAGTTATTCATTAAATTCAAAAAATTAATTACATACTAAGTTTAAAATGATTATTTTTTGTAAATGGCACAGATGTTAAGCCACGAATTAGCAATATATCACCGTTTACATTTTTCTAAGTGTTTGCGTTAATTACTATAAACATTCAATTAGAAGTATCACAGAATATATATAATGCAAAGTCATTATGCATTCTAATATTAGTATTGTGAAACTCGTTGATAACATTTATCATCTGATTAATTAATATCATCTCCAAACTATGTTGCAGAGACAAGTTCCATGTTTATAAATAATCTTAAGCAGAAAGTGGCAGACGTTTCGAGCTAATAGCCAAAAATATAAATGAGATATGTGTGAATTTAAATGCAGGAAAAGTTTTACTTTAGATTGGCAACGCCATTAGATTACCCGTACCTATTTATCACATTTATGGCACTCAAATGAAATCTGAGAGGCAGGAATATAACGTACTCAGAATATACATACAACACAATTTTCAATTTCTACGAACTGGCTTAATAAACTAATAAAACTTCTCCAGTAAACAATAAAATACACTGGAAAACAGTGATGACAAGATGTAGTTAATAGACCACGATTTACGAACTATAATCAATATATTTCAAGGATCAACCATTTCTGAAAGTTTGCTAAAACGCCGTATTTCCTGTGTCACCTGTCAACGTGAAGTAGATAAGCAAAGCCAGTGGTTCACCTTTGTCACGTGTCGGACCAGCCCCTCCTTCTCAAAGGCGGGCGAGGAAACCCTAAAGCTCTCGCCCTTACCTAAAGGCGGCTGGATTTACGGCGAGCTATTAACGAGGATCACAACCACGCACCGCAGGCCGAGAGGGAGAACATGATTTCTCACCACTCGTGCCAGAAATTCTGAGAGACCCGTTCGTGCACCCAGGAGACGTCCTGCAATGCCTTCTTGCATTATTCATAGATTTCGTCCCACTCTCTTCCTCCCATCCAATCTGCAGGTTAATTCAAGAGAAACTTTCTGGCGAGCGAACAGAATCCTTTGGAAATATCCAAAAATATTTACTAGCTGCGCTTTCCCATTACTTGAAAAACAAAATTAGACTAATGCGTTAGTAACGTGGTATGAACAAAAAGAAACTTAAGAAGAAATCTAAAATTTATTTTTGACTAGGTACAAAACAACTGTAAAAAATTCTATTTAATAAACAACGGATAAGGTCAATTTTTAGATAATTTCAGAAAAATGTTGTAAGATATTTGCAATTAATTAAAAAACGCTAAACTATTTATAACTGAAATTGGAAACTGAACATAATAATAATAATAATAATAATAATAATAATAATAATAATAATAATAATAATAATAATGCCACCCTCTTTATAAAATGCGGTAAGGAATTATGTTTTGTACTTTACAATACGCCATCACAAACATAAAATTCCATAAATAAGGAACTGCTGGGTATGCTCTTCTGAGGATTAAAGATAAAGAAGTAAGGTTTTATGGATTATGCTATGAAGTTGCATACAATGCATTATGTTGTTGATCTGTATTATGCTGTGAAGTTACGCGTTATGTTTTTTGGTACCTGATTCAACCAAGTATAATAAAATATGGGGATTCATAGCTCAATAAAATACTGTTGTACTTCTCTCCCGTACATTGAATGTGTATTGTTTTTAACGAATAAATATATAACAATTCACCATGTTCAAATGCAACTCGCAGCACATATTGGGATACTTCACACGTAACCATAATGTTTAACTCTGAAATAGTGCGTTCTAGGTCCTCAAAACCCATCTTTCGAGTGCAAAATAATTTGGTACCTAGACGTTTGGATAGTGTCTGAGACACCATTTCAACGCTAATAAAATTTTGATGCTATTCTTCCAAATAGCCAAAGATATTTAGAAAAATTTTAATTCGATTTCAATTTGTAGTTTTGCTGCCTACGTTGACATTTTGTCCCATGAAAGAATATCTTTGTTTACAAAAATGGTCAATTGATAAACGGGACACTCATGTATTCCTCAAAACTTAACAAAGAATTTTTTTAGTTTACTTTACCTCTCGGTATTATTAAGGAAACTAGTCTGGCCTTTGGTGATTTAAGGCAGTAGATAAAAAAAGTGAACGTTAATATGCTTCATATTTCAAGAAGTATCACAAGTTCTAAATATGAAAAGAAGAAGTGGTTCTACTCACTTGCCTACCAAATACAAGTTTTACAGATGATCACTTTGCTTATGGATACCCATTCGGACGGCGGCTAAGTTACCCCAAATTACAGAACGCTGCGTCAATTAACGTCCCAGAAACACCACTCTCCATCATCTTCGGCCGCAAAGAGAATTTGAAAAAACCGGCGAATCAAGAGGGCCCTGGCTGTCAGTTCCGGCTTCTAGGGACAACAGCCTGCCCGCCGGAACACCTAAAAAGTCGGTTCTTGAGGGGCGAGCCGGATCCCGCCGGATCTCACATAAACTATGCCATGAAGGGCTCTTACTGAGGTGTTGCCGTAACAGCACAGTGAGCCGAAGAGGGATTTTCAGAGGAAATATAACGTAAACTTCCTTCTTCCTTCTTCCATGCTATTTAATAATAATAATAATAAGAAGAAGAAGAAGAAGAAGAAGAAGAAGAAGAAGAAGATGATGATGATGTTGATGAAGAAGAAGAAGAAGAAGAAGAAGAAGAAGAAGAAGAAGAAGTACAAAGGACTAGCCCTTATTGTAAAGGATCAGTGGAACATCCTTGAGACAAAGATCGTCCTTGCCCTTTCAGGAATGGAGTTCATTCCGAACACCTTAAAGTGTTCACTAGAAAAACTCAGAATTAAAAAAAAATACCACCATCGATCTCCAGAAGTCTGTTTTAGTATATTCCTCGCTGGTCAGCAAACGTCTGGGAAGTAATGGAAGTTTTAAGTTCTACAATAATCACAGTAAATATGTCTCTGTCTTGTATGTATTATGAATTTGTTTATTGTCTATATGATAACTACTAATATTGTTTATTGATATAGAATTATTGATTTTGTCAGTAACGTAGATCAAACATTTATCTATATAACAAAGCTACAATTTCCTACCTGAAACCTTCTCATTCCAATAATGCTACGAGTATAAAGCAGACCCCCTCACTGATGAGCGAGATCAAATCTGCCACAGTTGGTCCGTGAATCCCATTAGGGTACCTCGTGATCACTACTTCAGAATGCAATTACGGTGGTATGTTCACTGCGGAACTAGGGTTACTAGATCGAATCTCGCGTACCAGTGTTGATGGCAGTGATGTGAAAGGCCATTCTTAGCTCTCGTAACTGTCGTTTCAATCATTCCATCATTAAATCATTGTTGGCCGAATTGCAATGCCCATTAATGGTCGGGTTGAAGAACGAGGAAGGAAAACAAGACAAGTGCCGGCAACTGTCCATTTAGATAGACAATATCGCGCACTGTGCTTCGCCGACGTCAGGCGGCAATTGCTTTCCCGTGATGGAAGACTGGCGGCGCGCGGCAAAGCGAGCGGTCGGCAACGGGAGGCGATCGCCACTATCGCCGTCGCCAACGCATCCACCACGTCTTCTGCCACAGCCGTCGCCACTGCCACCACCACCACCAACGCAACCCCCCCGCCGCCACCGCACCGCCGCCCCCGCCCACCGCCGCCACCGCCGCCACCGCCGCCACGCCCCACTACCGCCACCGTCACCGCTGCCGCCACCGCCGCCGCCCCAACCACCCCATCGCTGCCACCGCCATCGCCGCCACTGCCGCCAGCTGCCCACCGCCGCCAACGCCACTGCCCTCCTACCGCCACCGTCACCGCTGCCGCCGCCCCGTCGCGCTGCTGGGCCTTGCCAAATAAAATGCAAATGGCCCGGCGGCGGCTGCGCGGGAGCGGCGCTGCCGAACCACCTGCGAACAGGCGCCGCCGCCGCCGCCGCGGGCCGCCCGGGCGATTTCAATAAGACGCGTTCCTCCTCCGGCCACCGCTGTTCCACTTTACCACTCTAACATAGCTGGGAAGGTAGTCCCGGTTGTATAGCTCCCGTCTCGTTACGGAGAGGTCACAGGTTTGATCGCGTGTAACGTCCGTTTCGACCTCCGCGCTTCTCTTCCAACGTCGAGCAGAGCTTCTCCCCGGCTGTTTGGCTCAATTCCACGAATATTTAGTAGGCTTCAAGGTAGATCGCATGTGGTAAATAATTCGCTTCTTTTCCTTTTGTGCCAAGGCAAGGACACCTGAATGGATGTATTTCAAAAACTATAAAACATAAACATAGTTGTGTTATTTCATTTCAAAACTTTAAATTTTGATTGATAAATGTTTAGCGGAAGTCATCAAATTATAATTTTCAAGTGTTTTCTATTTTTGTTATTCTCTTCTCTGTTTATTTGCCATTTGCAGATGAGCAGCAAATGATCAATAGTAAAATGTATAACTGATAAAGACCTATTGCAATTTCACACAAAAACAGACAGAATAAGCTCAAAGCTCAAATTACCCAACTTATCACAAATGTTTGAAAGATAAATGTTATTAACAGACATAAAAATTAGATACATGTAGGAAAAGATACGAGAGAAATGCCTTAAACATAAACGCAAAACATTCTTTTTTTTTTGTGAAGATTCAGGTAATCAATAGCATATACGCAGTAGCGTAAACTCCAGTAAGAGTTTTTCAACGCGAATAAATCAGCAACGATTTCGAGTTGCCGACGCTTTGGTCAGAACACTTCAATCGCTCAGCAGCCAATTGGAGGCCCGGACTTCCGACGGAAGTAGCGGCCGTAAAGCGAAGCTGCCCTTCCGAGACTCGACAGCCGCAACCGCCGCCATCGCCACCACCTCTCCGACCATTCACCGCATCCACAACCCTGGCACCCCAGCCATCACCCGCCCCGGAATCGTCACGACCGCCTCCATTTCCGCGTCCGCACATACGTTTCTTTTACGAAGCGCGGTTCGGAGAGGACGGGGATGGGGCGGTAGCGCAGTCCGTTGTTTGGACGACCGCCCACTCCTGTTTGTCCAGGCGGCCGCCCTCTCTGCCGGGTAGCCGAAGGATCGGTTTTCCTCCAGTCGCGGGAAATCGCGGCCGGCAATAACGGCTGCAGCCGCATATCCGCGCTGCAAACGGCAACAAACGATTTTGATGTGTTGGATATACTAATAACGTGCATATTGTTTAAAACACGAACGAAGAACATTTCCTCTTAAGACATCAATTGCAAATTATATATTTTCCTTCAAACATCAAAACAAATATTTTATTGGTAATTACATTCAGAATAATAAATTATGTAAAGAGTATCCTTTTCCTTCCTTGCGAAACTGTAATTATGTAAAGGCAACAGAGCCGAGATGTGACAATTGTGAGAGAGGGAGAGAGGGAAATAGAGAGAAAGAGAGAGAGAGAGAGAGGAGAGGAGAAAAGCAGGGTAGAGTATCCACATAGAAACAAAACTAGGCAATTATTATACGAAGATGAATGGTGATTTTTGTGCAAAGCACTCGACTTTTACAAGAACCATTGGCAGTGACAATTTCTCAGGCAAGGGAAAGGAAGAAAGTCCTACTTAATCCTTCGATATTTCAGGAAAATTTATAGTTGTCAGTTGATAGGAAGAAGAAAATTCACTTTGATCCAGTTTTGAAAGAAATGAGCTTTTTAAGCAACGCGAAAAGGATACGAGAAGGAACTGTAGCTTTTTTCTTCTCAGATGTGTTAATTGTCTAGAACATATCACTGCGCTCCTGCGGCCCGAACAGAAAAAGTTTATTAACTGAACTATACTGCTTATGGAAGTAACTAGTCCTTCTTTGCATTGCCATCTATACGCGTCTCTTACAACTATATCAATGCGTCAAGGGTAGTGGCCGATGTCGTGGATCAGGAGAGCCAGAGTGCGGCCGGATGTGGGCAGAGCGCCTGGCGCACTGTGTACGACATCGCACAACCAGGGCTAGCAAAAGCACCTATTAACGAACAAACAGACGACAGATCTTTCTTGGTTGGTTAGGTTTTTCGTGTTTCCGGGCGCGTCAACTGCTTCGGTCATTAGTCCCGTTAGTGTAGTGCACGTTTCTTTCTCGGGAGATGGTGGTGGTCTTCCCAGCTGGATGGCGAGATCCGGCGCCGACCTACCGTCGGCTAGTGGGGTTTCCCAACCAGGACTCTCCTACCCGAGGGGCACCGCCCCAGCCGAGACAAGCTCTAGGCTCCCGACCGGTCTCCCGGAATATGTGGTAGTGTAGTGCATTTTAGTGTGTGCGTGTTTGTGTAAGGAGAGAGGATAGGACAAGGAAGAGGAAGGACAGATCGCACGCGGTCCGTGGTCCGTTTTTGTAGGGTACTGCTCCAGCATTCGCCTGGTGTTGATCGGAGAAACCACGGAAAACTGCCGATCAGAGCAGCCGGCCTCTAGAAGTCTCCTCGAAGCAGCGACTGAATTCGACCTAGCTGAAAAGCTAGTGTCGAAAATCCTGCCGCCATCAGGACTCGACAGATCTTTCTTATTTTATCGCAAGTTGACATACGTATTATCAATTGTACGATGTTTCATTTGAAGAAGTTTTATCCAATTTACTTCTTCGTCTAACCTTCTCTTGCGAAAAGGGCACAAGCTGCCACTGTGCACTGACGCTAACAGAGTATCTGGAAGATTGAAGGAGGAAGTCATGTACTTGGGAACTTGGGAGGCACAGCAAGGACAGCGACGTAAACAGCAGCAGGGATGGGGCAGCGGGACGAGAAAGAGAGACGGAGCAGCTTCGGGGCAGAGGTCGAGGCAGAAGAATGGACAAATGGAGCCGCAGGCGAAGATTCAGGAAGGGGGGAACTGGCCAGTGCGGCCGGGCGGCCTCCCCGGGACCGCGCGTTGGAGATAAGCGACATATTGCGAGTGCGGGAGGGGGGAGGAGGTGGTTGAGGGCGGCGGCGATCGCGCGATAGCGCCCCCTCAACCTGCTTCCCTGGCCGCCGTTCCCTCTCCCTCGACTGCTCCCGCCGCCCTCCGAATTTTCATCCGACAGGAACTTTGGCGCCTGGAAAGATTTTTATGGCTGCAGTTTTCAAGGCAACCGCTTGCTTATACGAGTCGTACATTAAACAGTAAAATGAGGTATTCTAGTAACTTACTATCAATGTGCTCATTCCCACTGTGGTCAAGAAAACCGTCCAATTCTGTTTTTCGATAATTTCGCGTTCTATTTAAAGCATACACAAGTACGCAAAATTATTGAAAATTTCCCCAAATAGTGTAACTATTTACTTTCTCGCTGCAGAGTAGAGAGAAAGTTATGTAATGCTGCGGGGGAAAGCGAATTTTCGGTAGAAAAACTTTTATTACATGGCCCTGGTATAAAAAAGTGGATAAATCCAGTTGTTAAACTTGGGGGAAAATCAGTCTATCACGTGGTGTAGCCAGAATTCATGTTTTGTGGACCCTTGATACCGAAAAATGGAATGACGGCAAAATGTCTGTCTGTACGTCTGTCCATTCGTGTGTGAACAACGTAGCACTGAACCGTTCAGACGATTTACTCCAAAATTGATATACCCCATCGATATGGCTGATGTCGCGGCCCCTTGAATTTGTGAGTGATATTTTAATTTTGGAGGGTACTTTACATGACGCCCCCTGGATACTTTCTAAATTACCAAAAAAATGACTCCAAGGTTTTTGTTTAAACGTTGTTGTTGGATGGTGTGAAGAACTTTGAAGACAATAGAGCAGGTCTCATATTCGTTAAAAACCCGTATTTTTCGAAAATTGCAAAATTCAAAATTTTTGGAATCTTCCTACAACTAAAATATTAAAGATAGAAATTTTGTCAAAGAAATCTGTTTTTTAAGGATAGATTTTGAAATAAGGACATGTACAATTTTCCAAAAATTTGCATACTTATCGCGTAATTTTGCGTAAAAATCAGTGCAGAAAGTAGGTGTTTGAGCACCAGTTTTAATATAATTTTGAACTTTTCATAGATTTCATTTCTTGCAGAATCGTAATTTTTTATGCTAAATCTGACCAGAAGCCTAAAATGTAAATAACACAATCTATCTTGTTCATAATCTTAATGCATAATTTCAATTTTCAAAAATTTCATCTATGTCGAATGAAATACAATTTTGACATACGCCAATAAAACGACGGACCGAATATACCAAAAAATGCGCGATTTTTTTTCGAATTCGGGACAATATTCTCTACGAGTTAAAATCACCCATCACGTGAAATATAAAACTAATTTTGCTTCTGTGCTTGCATGCGAAGGAACAACATGTTATACTCATATTTTCCAAAGGAATTGCAATTGAATAGTACCTGCAACCCATCATAATGTTCTACCCCTAGCGATTTGTCACTCAGGCATTCATAGAATCACGGATGATATACAGCCGTACGCTGCATACCGTTGGCGAGGATTCGGGCGCGGGGACGTGTGTGGGGGGCGGGGCGCGGGGGGCACGGCGTGTGCAAATGGATTATTCATGAGTTCCCAGTATTGTAAAGTTAATAACTAAATTAGCACATTGATTAGCATAGCGCGTGAGGTGGCGGTAATACCGGTTAGTTGCGCGGAGCGGCCGGCCGACCGGCCGTGCTCGCGCCACGCCGGGCGATGGACGGTGGACGCCGGGCGGGACGCGATGCGACGCGCGCGGCGGGCGGGCGGCGAGCGGACGGACGGACGGCGGCGAGCGGTCTGACTGTGGGCGGGGGAGGGGACGGCGGAGCGGGCGGCGAGCGAGCGCTGCGTAAATATTTCGGTTAAACAACGCAGCGCAAATATTTTGATTAAATAGCGCGGCTGCGCGCGCGCGCGAACCCGCGGTGGGCAGGGGAGCGCTGGCGGCGGCGGCGGCGAGGGCAGAGGGGGTTCGGGGAGCAGGCTGACGCTGAAGTGAAAGCGGATGTGGGGAACGATCAGACCGATGGGGTGAGAACGGAGCAATGAAAGAGAGGGGGCAAGAGATAGAGAGTTTAAAAATTTAGGGAGAGTAAGGGCGCTAGATCCAAGTCAACAAACAAATGGATGCTGGGGAAACAAAACTAAGAATACGAACGATAAAAATAATTAAGTAGCGCATAAGACTACGTGTCATGAAGTTAGAGTTAAGATGCGGAATGATGGAAGTGGTCGAAACGGCGATGATTGATTATTTTGTGTTTCTAAGCGCATCAACTGCTACGGTCATTAGCTCTGTTGTTCCAGTTATATAGCGGAAGGTGTCACTTGTTACATTGTGGAAGGTGTCGAAGGATGATTGATTATTTTGTGTGTATGATGTATGAACAGGAAATCATTGGAAATTTGCGCGAGGCCGTAAAGCAGCAGGCCGCAAGATTTCTTCTCGACGGAGCGATTATGTTGCAGTGACGAAAATCCGCCGCCGTCGTGAACTGATACTTGGACCTGCCGGATAGAGACGCTGCAGCGGCAACACCTGGCGCCCTGATCCATTTCTGTCATTGAAACTACAACGAAACGAAGCACACAAGAGTAGAGAAATGGGTGGCGAAAGTCCCAAGTCAAAAGATGGGCGAGGAACGGGATCGGCGAGAGTGGGAACGGCAAAGAGGATGTGCAAGGCGGAGGGGGAGCAGGAGACGAGGGAGGATGGTGCTGGAAGCAGGCACTGGCGATTGAGCGGAAGGCAGGAGACGGCACCCGGGGGCAGGGGGAGGGCGAGGGGCGGTTGGGCGGGAGCATTTGGGCGGAGAGATTTGGGGCGTTGGGCGGGGGCGGTTGGGCGGGGGCGGTTGGGCGGGGGCGGTTGGGCGGGGGCGGTTGGGCGGGGCGGTTGGGCGGGGGCGGTTGGGCGGGGTGGAGGAGGTGGTGGAGCGTCGGTCGGGGTGGAGGTCGTCGGGATGCGTCGCTCGGTCGCCGCAGGGCTCGCGTTCTGTGTGAGCGCGCTTCTGTGTTCGCGTTTGTTTCATCCGTTGTGTGCCCTTTCGCCGCGCGCGCCCGACGTGTTAAGCGAGGTTGATGGAAGCCGCCTAGGCGTGAAAGGGTTTGCGACAGAACTACACGTACCCGTGTGCGGTAATTCTCACGCCACCAGGAAAATGCAGCGGGCATTAATGAAATTGAATGCACACAAGTGCACTTGCATAAAGTAATAATGCAAAATTGAAACTGAAGGATCTCAAAGATGTTTCTGAAAGTTATATAATTATCCAAATACTGTGTTACTATTATTTTTACTACAACATTGATGTTTATAAGAAAATTCTACTCAACCTCCTACAAAAACACGGATAAATCATGAAGCATTAAAGAAAAGAGTTTATGGAGAATTGGAAGTACACAATTTTATCACAGGAAATACGATCTAAACCATTTATTAAAGTCTACTCCATATTCTACGAATTCAATTGACCAGAAATAAATCTTTTTAAAAAAATATTATCTTTTCTACTCTACTCCCGAAAACGCGCAAAGAACTTCACAAACACTCCATTCCGATATAAAAATTAATACAATTAATGAGTAGGAAATGCTAACTAAAACTTCGAATAAGTAGAGTTCTCCTAAAATATTATTTTCGTTGCACTATCTCCCTGGGGTAATCATTCTCTATTACGTTTTTATTTACTTAAACAGCTTTGTTTGACTAATAAAACATGTACTTCGTGAAAAGAATTACTGTTATCATCCTGCCAACACGTTCTTACGTCTATTTACTTCACTCCAAACAATCCATCATCCCGCCGCTCATCTCGTGCACTCAAGGAGGCGGACGGCGAGCCTAGACGGCAAGCGGGCGCGGGGCGCGGAGCCCGCGAGAAGAGGAGCCGGGCGGAGCGCAGCCCACACAAAAACAAAGAGTAAATATTTTGTCAGGCGTATCCCCTTCTCCGAAAACAGTGCCACTTAGACACGTCTAGGCGCTTGTTCGAGTTTCTTCTTTAACATCCGTAAAAAGCGGCGTTTCCGGCCCCGAGCGAGTCAGTGAGGACGACCGCTCGACCGATGAACCGTCCCACCGCCCACTCTTCGCCGCTGCCTCCCATCGCCAGCACCTCACGACGCGCTCCGCGCCCCACGCCGCTCACGCCACGCACCGCACGCGTTGTCGCCCGCCGCCCACGGCCCGTCACCCGCCGCCCGACGGCAGCTCTCGAGTGTCGAGTAATAGAGACATAAACGCGCTGGAGGCGATGACGTCCCAGGCGGAGAAGTCAGGACGTCCGCCCGCGGCCACCAACGCCGCAGCCGCCTTTCCCTCCCCACCCGCACCCTCCCGCTCACGCAGCCTCCACAAAACACGGACGAGCCTCGTTAAGCTACAAAAAGTCGATTAGGGGCCCAAATTCCGCGTGGGGCTCTGACTTCCCCGTAAGGAGTTCACACCCCGCAGGAATGTCCCGGTGTGTATCATCACACGCAATAAAAGCGCTTATTACCGGGCGGCAGTAGCGGTGGCGGCGGCGGCGGCGCGCCTGCGGGAGAGCCACTCGTCGCCTCGTTACGTGCGAGCGAGCCCCACCTCGTCTCCTCGTCCGCGTGTGGACCACCGCGGTGGCGGCCTGGGAATTGCGGTGGCGGCGACGCACGCGGCGGTGACGCGGGAGGTGATGATGACGGGCGCTGGAGAGGCGGTCACGAAGGCGCGGCGTGGGCGGAGGAGGAAGTGGCCGCGGAGGCGCCTGGCCCTCGAGGCAGTAATGACTCCCACGACGGCTCAGAGTCAGTAACAAGTGGGTCAGATGTTAAGGACTCTTTTCCATCACACGGTGGAAATCATAGAATACTTCTGTTTTTATCGTTGTTTGGAATAGGAGCACGTTTTGTTATTTATTTACAAGGGAGATAAACAAAAAATGAGTATGAAGTCACGAAGGTCAAAATAATGGCATTTATTGATTACGATATTTGTCTTATTATGATACTGAGTTGATTATATGCATCCGTGTTTCTATATAAATGAAGTTTCTCCATTTTCTTGAAATTTTGCAACATGAAGCCACATTTTATTCCTTCATTTAGCCCAAATAAATATATTTATTTCGAAATGGAATACGCCTTTAAGTATTGGTAAACTAACAACATTGTACAATGGCTAAAACGTTATGAATTAACCGCTCTAAGACAACGTATAATAAAAGTGCAGCGAGAGGTGAAGTACAGAAAAACTGTTATAGTTGTCGATAGCAAAATACTCTAGGAATCTAGGAGAGGTGCGAATGAAATAATGACAAAAAAAGGAAAGTTCAAGAAGCTAGCCCGCGGCGGTGATATCCCTGGCAGGTGGCGACGCAGCGACGACAGCCGCGGACGTCCCGTCGATGGGTGGCGCCCCCCCCCCCCCGGCGGGCCGGGTCGCGGCCGGCGGCAGCGTCGTGGGCGGGCGGGCGGGCGGGGGCGCGCACCGCTCCGCGCAGCGACCGCATGATTGCGGGGACCGGAGGAGGCGGCTGTTTGCTCGCGGACGGGCTCTCACCGCAGATCACGAGCGAGCCGAGGAGACGCCACCCCCGCGCGCGCGGTCGTGAGCGCAACGTGTCTCTCCGGCGGCTCTCGTGCGGCTTCAGCCCGACTACGAAGAAAAGGTGCACAACAAAAAAGAACCAAACCATAAGGGTCTAATAAAGATGTCAACACAGAGAAGATATGATGTCTGATAGTGAAGATGTCAGTAAAATTCCAAGAGATACGTTCCCAAATATGAAGAGTTAGTGGTTCAATTGTTGTCAGCGAAAACAAAAGACGCACGACACAGAATTTCCATGAGTTCATTGCTGTGACCTCATCCCATTCGAAAAAACTCGAATGAATTTGCTGATATTATTTAATATAAGAACAAAAATGTATTAATTCTTATCATAATACAGAAGAAACACGGAAATTCCAGACTGATTCTCTAAGTTGCAGGATGAAAATTACATTATATTATTCTCCGAATTTTTATTTCAGTTAACTCATGTGTATTGCGCAAACATTTATAGATCTTTTACATTTTTGTTGTTTTCAACAAATATGCAATAACACTTCCAAAACTCGGGTTTGGTAAAATATTTCCATTCATCAAGTATTACGGCAATTTATGATCTGACTTTTCTAATATTGAGTCAGTTATATCAACTGTTGTATTAAGTCACATTACAGGAAAATACAACATGCTTTTATTACAGACAAAGTAGAACAGTCACCGGCTGCCGCGTATTTACACTCGGGTGGCGCCCAACTAGAATTTTCTGGAACTTGCGATAAACATCGCGAACAGTCCCGGACCATCTAGTTCGGGGGTCGCCGGCAGATGTCGCAATCCGTGCAAACTCCGGAACCATTAGTTGGGGAGGCACCAGCAGATGACGCAATACTCGTTACAGTATCATACCATCATATCTTTTATTATTAAATCATCCTTTCTTTACTTTTACACATAAAATTAAATAATTGCATATATTTTGGCAACCAAATATCATTATGTATCTAAATCAATTCAATTTCATTTTGAATTCCAATTTTAATTTTTAGTAGGAATCCCTGCAAGCATATTGTATGATATTTATTTAACATCCCTGAGTGTAAAACACAGCATCTATCAGACAAGTTATTGAAAATAAAATGTACGAGTATGAATGTCTGCCACGGAAAGTGCTTTGAACTTTTCATATTCTATTCTCGCCACCGATTCTTCATTACAACTCTTAGGTTATCCCCTACAAAACCGGACAAGCTTCTTCATTAGACACAGGGTTGGGTAAAATTAAATTCTGCAGTTAAATATTTTTCCAAAATACTTCGTAAATAAATATTTAAATACATAGTAAAAATACATTAGATTTTGAATAGCTAAATATATACGTCTTTAAAATATATCAAATACTCAAAATACAGTAATAATACAATAACTTTTTATTATTACTTTTACGTATATTGCAACAATTTATAGTAATTGTCAATTGTAATAAATGACAGACATTACATTAATTGGATATGAATATCTGAACTGTAACTTATAAGGCTAACTCAAATAAGCAGAATTTCTTTTTGAAACGACCAGTTTTTCAAAGAAATAATCACACAATCAACCCCTATTTGACGAATGTATAAAACCAGCAAAGGAAAATGGCTTAAGGTTAATTTAACATATAAATAGAATGTAGAAATAGGATGAAATAGGCACTTAAAAACTTAAAATAGGCAGAGAAATAGTCATTATAGTTGACACTAGGCAGATACTTAGGAAGTAAAAACTTCAAAATAGGCAGGGAATTGGACTATATGGTTGAATAATATTATAATTTATACATAATAACGTATTGCATAAATGATGAACACAATTCTCTAAAAACAAATCGAATTTCTTCGATTGTCAAAACATATTGCAAAGTTAGATAACATTTCCTAAGGGTCTATCCGTGTGGAGTTTTATATTTTGTTGATTAAACTGGTTAAATGTTGGATTTTCAAGTGTTGAAAATGGAATGTTTGCGGCATAGCACTAGACAGTGTTGAAATTCGTTCTTGCCTTTCTTCTTTTGACTACACTTGCTGAAGGAGGTTTGAATAGTTTTTCTCACCTTTTTTCGTATTTTTTGCATTATTTGCAGTGTTTTTATGTTATAAGACTTTTTGTCAGTTTACACTTAACACTGGCTAAAATACTTTTATGCATTATTCTATAATTTAAGCTTTTTGCAATCATTTTTGAAATCCTTTTGATTAGCAGCATGTTATCAAACATCAAATTTACTGATCGACATGCAAAGTTCGAACCATATACAACAATTACAATGAAACTCCGTCTATCTTGTATTACATCATTCTTTACAAGAAATCAAACCTTATAAACTTTTTTGACGTCGTTAATGCCCTCTGAAATAAATTCGGGATTGACATCCGTGAAAGGTGTGTTCTCTTCTTCACCTCCGATTCTCCTATTGCGAATGTGATACGTATGTCGCGTTTATGGCGATGACGCTGCGTCAATAAAATACTGATTAGCGATCGGTATCAAAGGGTCGTTTATAATGGTATACAAAATCTTCAGTCGCATCCATCAATCCACTACATTTCTTCTTCTTTGTATGTAGCTATGGAACATCAAATTTACTGATCGAGCATGCACCAAAGTTCAAAGCCAATACAAAATTATCGAAGAAAACTCCGTCTATCTTGTTTAATTCTTCCTACTAAAAGAGAAAGATGCAGGGAGCGCTATTTTTTAAGTTGTTTTTGGTAAGGAACAGATAGCTCACCAATCATTGCGAAGATCGGAAAGACGAGAGAAATTTTCTGTTCTCTGGAGCACCGTGACGGGCTTCGACGTAGTTGATAAGGTAACCCGCACGGTATTAAATGCTCATAGTCTCTAAGCGATGTCCCTGCTCGACGCGTTACAGACAAGAACACACAGGGCATAGAGCTTCTCGATCGGAGGACGCCCTGGCAGATACTACGCGGTTGTTACTTGTTTGGCAAAAAATTACTCATCAGTGATTTCTCAAAAAATGATTGTAGAAAACTAAAGACAGTAAACAAAAAATATTAAAAATGCGGAAAATGCAATATAGGCACTTACAGTCGCTGAACGCTCAATTAGACAATTTCTCTAAAATAAGCATTTATAGGCATTATACAACCCTCGCAAAAGCTATTTCTAAGAAAACATTGATAATGGGGTAGGTTGCCTAAAAATACATTATAAGAAAAAAATTAGGCAAAAGGGGCATTGTCGGGACTAGTTATAAGGAATAAAGCATTTTTTGTTGTCGAATAATTGTCCAGCATTTTTAATGATTTGGATTAATAATTTGAAAATGAAGATAATTCTAATTCAACAGCTGATAGGATCTTTTATTTTCGTTTCAATGAGGTTCATTCACTAGCAGAATCAAACAGAAAGAAACTAAACTTGCCCTTAGGCGACTTCCAATCCCTCGGGACAGAGACCCTTGGAGTTGGAAGTCGCTTTTGGGCCAAAAACATATACTTATCGTCCTTGATACATAAATAACTAATACCACTTTCTTCTTTTCGTACGAGAATACGGCCACTTTTTACCCACACATACTTGAAGTTAAACAGTTTTCCTTTGATTCGCACCTCTCTCAACAAGTTTCTAAGCTCTGTGATGAACGATTCATTGAAAAGGGGTGTGCTGCGTTTTCTTTTTTTCATCAATGGTTTTGGAGTTCCACCACTGTTTCCCTTTCCCAAACACTTCACTGCGTGGGACTTCATCCTTGCACTTGACCATCAGGAAAGTGGATTTCTTAAGGTTGGTATGTTGCACATTATAAATTCCAATTGAACGCAATCTATTTTCTCTCCTATTTGAGTAATCGGTTCATGGGGCTTTATGTCTTCATTGTCTACTCCACGAATTTCTACAAATGTTCTTCATTTGTGTTGCTGCAATTTATTTATTCTGTCTTTAATTAATTTCTTCATCCTTCTTTTTCAGAAGTAGTTTCATGCTTCGAACTTCTCGATTTTCTATTCTCTTCTATTTTCTCTAACGTTCACTTCACGCTTTGTTGATTGTTTGTCAAACGTATCTGACTTAACTAAAGTGCATCGATTTGATGAGTTTTTTGAGTAGTGCTTTTACAGATGGTGTAAGCTGCTCCTCCACCACTGTCCAGGTCATTTATTTGCGGGGCACATTCTAAAAATACACCTTTATTGTTTGTTTTTATCTTCGTTTCTCGGCAGCTTATACATCTCCAAGAAAGTTTACCTCCTTTAGATTTGGCCTTGAGTGTCGTTTCCGATACAGAGCATTTGAAGTCGTAATTATCCATACATGCATGGCACAGTATTTCCTCCTCTCTCATACTTTCTCCGCACTGGTTGCCTTTCATACTGATAGAAATACTATTCACAAGTAAAAGCAAAATACTAATAATTTCACAATTAACATAATCACAGTCGGCGAAGTATTCACCACGTGCACCGGAAGTAGCCGGAGCGTTGCGCAGGCACGTCCATCCATCACGAGTACCAGACGTAGACTGTGATGATGATAATAATAATAATAATAATAATAATAATAATAATAAAATAATAATATAATAATAATAATAATAATAATAATAATAATAATAATAATAATAATAATAATAATAATAATAAAGTATGTATTAGCGGCGAGACTCAGTCCACAAGGGCCTTCTCTCCCACCTAACCACTGAATCTATATTTATACACAATAGTAACATTTAAGAAGGGGAGGGCAAGCGGCACATTTACGTCCGGGAGTGCAAAACTAGGAACCACCTCGACATACACCATAAGAGTAAACCTCAATGGTAACTCCGTAAAGAATTGTGCCCGTCACCTATGAATTTAACCTTCGACCATCACGTACGTTACATGATCTACATTATCTTGAAATATTCGCTTGTGGGAAAACGAATTGAGCGCGCTGCGCGCCTTCGCCAGGAGAGCGCGGGCCTCTTCGGCTGCGCGGGGCGGGGCGCTGCGCACGGTGGTCGAAGCGGCAGGTGTGTGTGGTCCGCCCGCGGCGCTAACGAGCCTGTCGCTCGCGTGCGCGCCGGCGGTGGGCCGCAACGAGCCGCGCAGCGCAGCGCCTGCCCGCGACCGACGGCCGACGCCGCCAGCGAACCACCGTCATAAACCACGCGCTGCGCGAGGCGGGGTGGGACGGCGCGCAGGGGGACGGCGCGAGGAGGGACAGTGCGAGACGGGGCGCGCGTACGGGAGAGTTGGCGCGGTACGATGCGGGGCGGAGTGAGTGAAGCGGTGCGAAGCGAGATGGCGAGTGGTGGGACGGCGTGTGGCGGAGGTGGAGGCGCGAGGCGGCGCGAGGCGGCGCGAGGCGGCGCGAGGCGGCGCGATGCGATGCGGGGTGACGTGGTGGAGCGGCGCGAGGCGAGATGGCGAATGGTGGGACCGCGCGTGGCGGGGAGGCGGAGGCCGAGGCGGCGCAGGCGGCGCGGTGGATGCGGGGTGGCGTGAGGTGGAGCGGCGCGAGGCGGAGGCGAGGTGGGGGCGCCGGGACGGAAGGCGCGGGGAGCCTGTGTCGCAGACGGGCCCGGTCCTTCGGCGCCTCGAGACCGTATTCGTTCTGCAAATTGCCCAAAATAACGAGGTGGCGGAATACGTGAAAACGCGATAATTAGGGGGAGGTCTGAAGACGTGAACCACTGCAAATATCTTATTTAAGTCTTGCGGTAAGAGGGGGTTAATCCCCAACACATAAGTCATTGGCAAGGAACGTGGCCGAATGGCGATCGGTGGTCCATTTGAATTGTGAATGAAACGTATTTTCCTATGATAATTCCGTGGTGTTCCAACATGGTCTACGATCAAAAATGATTTTTTTAATAATGGTGTTGATGTATTTGTTTTCTTCTGAAATCTGAAAGATTATATGCATGTAACAAATATTATAATCAGGTTAGGAGTGAATTAGTAAAGAATTACCCAAAATTTTGTTCATTTATATCCACAGTAACCTATGGTTTTTGTGGATATGTTTAAGGGCGCAACGTAGAAAAATTAGCTATCTTACCTCAAAAAGTCTTTGTTATGCCCCAACATTTTTGTAGCTGGAAACCATACAATTCGCAGTGCATCTGGGCGTCACTGTTGCGGGTGAGGTGAACCAGAGCTGAGCGGGCGAGCGAGGCAAACGCAACATAATCGGTGGGCATGATAAATAAATATCCGGCCGCTCGGGATAATCAGGGATTCCAGGGGTCAAGAAAATATGTGCTGATTGCAGTTCCTCCGCCCCACAAATTACAAACAGTGTTTTACTGTTCTTATTACAATTAAATTATATGAGTTATGCAATACAAAACTAAATGGCATTTCAATAAACTTAAACGTACCATTTCTGATCTCTAAGTTTCATAGTCTATCTTTGAAAATATAGAACAAATTTACACTATAACTGCTAATTACAAAAGTCTCAACCACATTAACTGAAATACGTATGTCATATTTTACAAAAAGGCACATGCCAAAAGATAACTTTCTTTGTTTATAATGATATTAAATATATATGATAGTCAACAAAATATATTTTATAATATACTTGATTTTCGGTGTGTGTAATATTTCCTTAATCTGATTACGGAGTATAAGTTGTATTTCCTTATAGTTTTCATACGTAGTTCTACAGAGTCATTTTGATTTAATATCTAATGGAAATTTGGAATGTTATATATTTAATTATTAAGATAAAAAAAATTAGATGATATACTCGTAAGAGAAATCTGGAATATACATAGAACGAAAGATAACATATCATTTTTTTATAACAAGTAGTACACAAATTTTATACAAATAGACGTGTGAATACGCTATATATTAAAGATCAAACAACGTTTGTAAGACAACGTATAACGCTTTTAAAAAAAAAGTACCTTGAATCATTTTAAAAACTCCAATGGACTAGTATCCAGGCAAGAAGTCTATATTGACACACGTATTATTATTGGGAAGGTTTAATCCACCATATTTTGAAATTATGTACGCCAAATCAGTATTTACATCCAAGTTCAAAGATCTAGAGGGCATTTAATACCTTATTCATTGACACCCATCAATTTATTTATAACATGAAGCAAAAAGTTCGGTGAAATTCCGTCAGAACTTCATATAGTTAAAAAATAAGGTACCGATGCCTCCAAACGCAGTGTTAAAAAATTAAGAAAGTGTTTGAAGATATGATTATAAAGTAGTTTCTTATTTCTGAAATAATGTTTCTCTTAAGTTTTCAATAAAGTGGTTAAAAAGAAACTTAGAGGTTGGTAGTAACTTATTAAATCTCAACATGAATTTATCAATTTCAACATTATTAATTTTATTTCCTATAATTATTTTTATATCGATCCCAGTATAAGTTAAGATGACTGATCAGCACCAAATATGCGTTTAGGAGTCCGGTCAGGAGCAAAGCCAAATAAGCAAAAGCGAAAATGCTCCCGGGAGGCCCTCAGACACAGATCCCGCGATTGTAGGCTAAACGAGCAACATAATAATTTTTCATGGCACCACTTGAGAGCAGCCGGGAGAAGATATTTTCTTTACTTTATGCTTTTTTTTTCAATATCACGGTAACTACTTACAAATTGCACATCCTAGCAGGAGAGATGTGAAAACTTCTTCAAACCTTGCGTAATCACGTACTTCTCTGACATGCAATGTTTCAATGTTAAAATAGGCGTTCTTCTAATAGAACATGTGATTCAGCTATTAACTGAATGGCTGTGTCTGCTCTGCAAACACTCATTAGAACGCAATAAAAATATTCTGTAATTATCGTGGAGGTAATGAAACGGGGTGAAACAATCACGAAACCAGAAACTGCAAATCATACTAATAAGCCTAGAATAACAAGACGAGTTTCGAAGATAGAAAAAAGTCACCCCTTAGGGCAAGACATAGGAAGTAAAAACCCCAAAGAAAATCCATGTGTACTAGCGAAAGTGAAACGTTTTATTCATCCCGTTCTTTGTTCTCTCACAAATTTTCTTAAGTATGAGCTAAAGAGAAGAATTAGTAAAATTAATTCTGGTACATGATACTTCCTCGTAAAATTGATCAAGTTGGTAACCATAATAAACTTGTAATTATTTTAAAAGGTCTTCACTGAAAAGCAGAGGCGGCTCGCACTTAGGTTGCACGGTTGCACACCCCAGAAAATCGAAAAAGATCTCATAATATCTTAGAAATATACATTTTCCTTTTAATAACATTCAATATTTAAGATATTGCAGCAATATTGATGTATATGAAATCATTTTGAAACCAAAGAGCGTCCAACTGGCGCTCTCCCCGGAGTGTGGTGTCTTGCCAGGACTTGCACCACGCTCTTGGCTGTATAACTGGGTTTACTGATTAACTCTGGGCCTTGTATTTAACACGGGGACATGCGGCCTTTTGGTGGCGCAACCAGCCGGGATGGCGCTCTGTAGCGCCGCGCGAAGACGGAGGGAGTCTCAGGGAAATACCCATATTCTATCTTCGTCGGACTCGCTGCAACGTAATTTTATGAATTTCGCTTGTTATTGAAAGTACATAATCTGGGCTGTCCGGGGGACGCCGCGTCGAAGGCTGGGGTGCAGACGTTTCGACCGACATATCGCGGTCCTCTTCAGGACTGTACTGCCCAGGGCTGTACTGCCTGCTGAAGAGGACCGCGATATGTCGGTCGAAACGTCGGCACCTCAGCCTTCGACGTGGCGTCCCCGGACAGCCCAGAACATGACTCTGGCCGCGGAAGCCTACGATATCATGAAAGTACATAAGTTCAGTCAATTATTGGCGATATTCAATGCAATGTTTATCATATTTGGAAAATTTGTTTTCATTTGATATAAGGTTAGTTGATTCAGAATGTACATTTGATGAGTTCCTTGTGTAAAGCGGGCCTTTCTGAATGGAAGTCCCTTCGTGTCTCGCGGATGCCAGTGTGGCTGCAGCTGGCGAACGTTCTTGTTTGCGAACGATCTTGTGAATACGAATGTGGGTCGAAGATCTTTCGTTATTGCCAAATATACCGGGGTAATGAAGATTTCGAAATAAAACAATTTTATTTGTGCGAAACGTGTTGAATAAATAGTGCTTGTAGCAATATGCTGGAGTCGAACTTGAGTGCCCAGTGAAAATTAAAGCCAGAACCACGTGCGCGGGAGGTGTGTATGCCTTACCCGGACACAACGTATAAAATTATGTAAGTAATGTTTGTACATCTAATTATGTAAATAATGTTGCTTATATTTTTATTTTATATTTTGAATTTTGGAAATTACATTTCCGTCATTTGAGAGAGGTCCAACCTCTAGAGTGTTGGGGCAGCAGCCGCAACTGTAGAAAATATTGCATTGCAACAACGGCGGTCTCGTCGATGTTTAGATCATCGCGTCGTGGTCACTCAAGCCCTTAATCTCGGCACGATGAGTCAAAACGTCGGCAGCATAGCCTTCGACCGCCACGTCACCCAGAGAGGAGATAGATATGCTAATTAGAACCATTTGGTGCAAGAGCGGCAACACCGTTTTCTTAGGTTGGAGAGAGAAGATAACGGAGGTGGATGTAATACGTTAGTATGATGGGCCTGGTGAGCGCAACCACGGGGACTGAACTGACGAGTAGGGCGGTCATCTTCCCCCACTGGATGACGAGTTCCGGCGCCCACCTACCGTCGACTAGCGGGGTTTTCCCAAACCAGTTATTCGGCATGTGTGGTAGTGTAGTGCATGTTAGTGTGTTAGTGTGTGTATGTGTGTGTGTGTAAGGGGTGAGGATAGGACCAGAAAGATGAAGGAAAGATCGCGCACGGTCCGTGGTCCTTTTGTTTTAGGGGATTGCTCCGGCATTCACCTGGAAACCCATGGAAAACTACTGATCAGGGCAGCCGACCGCTAGAATGCTCCTGCAGACAGCGACTGAATTGCCCTGCCGCCGTTGGGGCTCGAACCTAGGACCTCCCAGTCTGAGGCACTGCAGTGACATCAGTTGAGCACTGAGCCACCGCTCCCAGTCAATTAGATGAATAAATGTTTCTAATGTCATTTTGCTGAAAAACGTTTCATTTCTGCACACCCGTTTCTTGACGATTTCTCTTAAATTACATCCAGAGGATTGTCCTTAAAGTGTGTCGAAGATATCAGGATATTTTTAAGTATTACCAAAAAAATCTTATTTTTTGGGTACAAACGAAGAAAAACAAGAATTTGTGAAGTGACGGAAAGCTCGTGCAAATTACGACAGTCCAGTATCATGCGCGGCTCTGCGATAGCGACCGATTAGGCCGTCAAAACCCTTGGCCTCCTGAGTTTACAACAGCGCTTTGAGTCATGTCAAAGAGCACAAACCTCCGGTTCTGATAAAGGCTGTATCGAAATTGAAAAATTACAAAAACACTTTCTCTAGAAATCTATGTTCCTAAGGCCAAAACGTTAAAATAATTATTTATTGCTAATATTATGAGTAACTTGGTGATGTGTTTTTTACTTATCTTAATTATTCACCTACATATTCCAGGAGTTCCGGACCCGGTGGCCAGAGCTTAAAAAAGGTGGAGACTCGATTTGAACGCTATTTATGCGAGAATGTTACTGGTGATACCCATAATGAGGAACCGCCAATCGACAAGAACTATACATTGGAAATGGAAAGGTATTTATATTTTCTTGTTTGTTTTGAATTTATTGATGTAAATATATTTTGCAAATGTGTTTTATGTTAAAATTTATATGTTAGCGTGAGTTATGGTTCGTACGCGATAATGACGTTCTCATGTTTCTTGTATAAAAGGTTTTATTTACGTAAATGTGTGTGTGTGCGTGAGAGAGAGAGAGAGAGAGAGAGAGAGAGAGACGGAGGGAGGGAGAGAAAGTGTACAAATGTTATGTTATATCGTAAACGTCACGCATGATCTGAGGTCATAATTGACTTCTTTAATACGAAAAAAACACTACATATTCACTAGTTAGATTTCAATTAATATATATATATAATATATATATATATATATATATATATATATATATATATATTTAGGGTAAATTTCTACCTCAAAGTTTAAATAATTTAAAATTTGAAGTAAATACCTAATATTATTTGAATATCATTCAACCGTTCAAGGTATCCACAATTCTTTTTCCTTTATTTCTTATGTAATTACTTGATACAATTAAAATTAAATGAATATTTAGTTAATAGAATAATTGATAAAGGTTTAATGAAAGATAGGAAATCCAGAAGTGAATTAAACCTACTATATTTTTTAATTTGAACTTCTCAGAAAAATTCAAACAATGTAAACAAAACAAATTAAATTCATTACTGTCAAATAAAAATTTTTTTTTTTTAACTGATTAATAACTAAAGAAAACAGTTTTGGCTGTAACAAAAATAAAACAAATTATTGAAAATATTTCGACAGTTTATTTCTCAAACAGTGAATTTTCTACAGATAGTCATCTCCTAAAGCGTCTTGAAAGCAGCACAAACTTTCGAGCCCCAGGAGTGGCGTCCCATGCGCCGCTGATCGTCAAAAAACGGGAGGCCCGCGGCAATTGGCGTCGCGTCGGCGCCTGCATTCCTCGCCGGCGGAGCGCAGGTGAACCACAGTCAGTCGCCAGCCTCTCCGCCCATCCCCGCGCCGCCCCTTTCCCCTCGCTGAGAGGCGTCTGGGCGTCGCCTCCCTCTCAAGAGTGCGGCTCCGCTCGGCGGTTATGACGAACGCGACGGCGCGAGCAGACACCGCCAGCCGTGTCAAAACGACTGCAGCGGGGCAAGGTGGTGAGGCAGGGCAGCGTGGTGGAGCGTGGCAGGGAGGGAAGGGGCGTGACGGGGAGGATTGATTGATTGTTTTTTTTCGTGTTTCCGGGCACGTGAACTGCCTTGGTCATTAGTCCCATTAGTGTAGTGCATGTTTTTTTTTCTCAGGAGATGGTGGTGATCGTCCCCCGCTGGATGGCGAGAACCGGCGCCGACCTACCGTCGGCTAGTGGGGTTTCCCCCTAAGCAGGACTCTCCCATCAGCGGGGCAGCGCCCTAACCGGGACAAGCTCTAAGCTCCCGACTGGTCTCCCGGAATATGTGGTAGTGTAGTACATGTTAGTGTAAGTGTGTGTGTGTAAGGGGGAGAGGATAGGACAAGGAAGAGGAAGGAAAGATCGCGCGCGGTCCGTGGCCCGTTTGGTAGGTTACTGCTCCGGCATTCGTCTGGTGTTGGTCGGAGAAACCACAGAAAACTACCGATCAGAGCAGCCGGCCGCTAGAAATTCTCCTCCAGACAGCGACTGAATTCGACCTATGACGGGGCGGAGCGGGATGGGGATGGGCATGGTGGGGAGGGGCGTGGGAGTGGGAGGGGAGGGGGACGGGAGGGAGTGTGTCACTGGTATAATAGCCTCTCGTGCCAGACAACCCACACTCCACTCACGACTACACGCCCCGCGCGGGCCGGAACGCCTTCCGACACGAAACGGCGCCGGGCCGCCTGGGTGGCGCCAGGCCGCCGAGCAGGCTCGCCGGCGGAGCGGGGCGAGGGCGGGTGGAGAGGGATGGGGAGAAGGAAATGGTGGGGGGGCTGGGGAAGGACGGGAATGGGCGCAGAAGGAGAGGGTGGTGACCAAGCCAAGCTGAAGCGAACAGCAGCTTATTGTAACGGTTGCTTCGAGCACTGAAGTTACGTGCAATGAATAGTGGTGCATCTAGAATAGAAGAGATGGTACCAGTTTGCAGGCGACTTTTCACGAAGAGGCGTAGTGATAAGTTGAAAACAGACACCTAACAAAGAAAACATAATGCAAAGATGGAACAGTAGTATTAACATTAGTGGAAAATGTCAAAAACAGTATGTGAAAGATTTAGGTGGATCGTGCAGTGGATTCCAGTGGACTGTGGTGGATTGAAGATTAATATAGCGTATTCTTTCTCATTGTGACGAATCATGAAGTGGCGAGTAATTTCGTGGCGTTTCATAGCAAGGACTGACGAAGTGATGTAGGATGTGGACTTGATCTTGTAAACCTAGGAAGGCGTCAGTGGATCTCCACTTTTCGAGTTGAAGCAGGATAAACCACATGATCGTGACAGTTCTCGAAATTTCGTGACACCTCGTGGCGTTTTGTGGTAATTTAAAGCAAATTTATGACACTCAGACAAATTACAGAGCATTGTGGTAAATTGTAGTGAATCTCGATCTATCATGTGCCATGACATGTTATGGCGTGTCAAAGAGGGCCGTAAAGTTCAGCGACGTGTCGACGTGTTGTAACATATCTAAAGTTCTAACGGTTCATCAAGGTCGTGTCGAATCGGGCCGTGTCGGATCGTATGCCGAGTCAGGTCGAGTCGTGTCATGAAGAGGAGCAAGGCGCGGGCACTCTGCGGGTTGTGGTGGATTCGAAACGGATCTTGCCAATAAAAGCAAGAGCGGCGGGAGCACAGGACCCGGCCCTGCGGTTTCACGGCACTACTCGGCGTTAGTGGAGCGTAGGCAGAAGGTCGGAGGGGTCTTCTCTCATCAACTGATCCGGCCGGCCGGCGGCGCTAGCCGAATTCGTTTACTACGCTCCGTGAAGTCACGAAGGTTAAGCGAATTCGAGACTCGCGGGTTCCTGATTGGGTGACCGGCCAGGAACCCCGGGATCTAACGGCGCCGAGCCCCTGACCGAAGGGATAAAAGGCACTGACTGACTGCGACGTGACGAGACTTGACAAATATTAAAAAATTGCACATTAATGGAGGATTACTCCCCAGTGCAAAGCGCTCAACGCCCCTTAAGGGGCTTGGAGACGCTTTGCGTCAAGGTGTAGACGCAACAAATTGAAAAAAAAAAAAAAAGTGCTGCGCGAGCGTGCGCCTGCCTGCCTGCCTGCCTGCCCGGCGCGTGGGCCGAGTCTCGAGGGCCGCCTGCGGGCACGTCATTCGGCCGAGGAGCACGCAAATTGCGCCGCGCAGCGCCGGCCCCGGCCCCGGTCCCGGCCCCGCCCACGGCCAGGCCAGCTTCCTTCCATGTACACGAGCACGGCAATCATACACGCCAGGCATCCGCAACAGCTTCGTATAGACTCGCCGATTAGCGAACAGCGCTCTTCGATGTCGATTATTAGCTGACAAGGCAGCAATATAAAGAATTCAGTATAGTAGTCCGTCAATAAAAAGTGATGGTAACAAAACACTGGATTCACCGAACCCGAGGATTTGTCCCAATAATTGCCGAATGGATTGCTATGGAGTCATAATGCACTAAACGAGTTTTCGATGTTATACAAGTAGATGTGTATACATTCGATGAATTTTAATATCAATCAGGGATTTCAGAGGTACATGATTCATTGTTCATAAAATGAAAGCTTAAGGCATCCGACAGAAGCAGGAGCAGGTGCTAATTTATATACTTATGAGTTACAATTACTTTTTGTTGTTATTTTCAGTATCTTATGTATAAAGACTATAAGCAGAATTATTTAAAATGTAACCAGTTATATGCATTTCATATACATTTAATTATTGAAATAGCTTGTTTTCAAATAGAGATCGCTTTCTTACTTTTCGAATTCAGCTTCCTATGTCTTATCTATAATGAATGCTTTTAACAAACTAGGTAGCATACAGGTGTGTGCTCATCCACTTGTCATTCTTGAGACCACAAACTGTTTCAAAATGGAAAAGAAGAATGCGTGCGTAAAACTACAAAATACCTTCGGGCGAGACACGAAACGAAAGGAAAGAAACGATTTCATCTCACTTTGAGATGACAGGGAAAATTGTATTTCACTCAATTTCCTGCACCTGCTCCTGTCGGATGCCCTAGCCTTTCATTTTATGAACAATGAATCGTTTACCTCTGTATTCCCTGAGATTCATATTACGATTCATTGAATGTAATATTTTTAAAATCTAGAATTTGTTGATAACAATAGATTGAACAATTTGTTTTGCGAAAAAGTAACAAATATTAGCGTAATGTTGTTTCTGTTAACGGCCCTTTAGGAGAGAAATACTCAAGGTCAGTGACCCATCGCACTTTTCAGGCGCAACCGCACGTCAGAAAAACTAGTGGTGCTAAAACAGCACGTACTTTCTTGCCCTATTTTCATGCAAAATTACGCAAAAACTACTCACATTTTCGAAAAATTGAACATGACCTTTCTTCAAGATTTATCCTTAAGGAAAATATTGCATTAAGAGGACAAATCTACATATTTAATTTTGGTTGTCGGAAGACTTCGAAACAATTTTAAACTTTTACAATTTTCGAAAAATCAGGGTTTGTAACAAACATGAGACTTGTACCATTTTCTTCAACGTCCTTCCCACTATCCAAGAACAAAATTTAATAAAAAACAATGGAGCCATTTTTTTATTTGGAAAATGTCTCAGGGGCTTAATGTAATTTCCCCAAAATTAAAATATCGGTTTCAAATTCAAGAGACCGTGACATCAGATCGATTGGCGAATATCAATTGTGGAGAAAATTGACTGAACGGTTTAGCCACCAGCGTTGTTTGCAGACGGACGGACGGAAGGCAGACATTTTGCCGTCGTTCGATTTTTTGGTATCAAGGAACATTGGTCATAAAACATGGATTTTGGTTACACCACGTGGTAGAGGATTTTTTTTAATTTAGCAAAATTTAGAATTTTTCGACAAATGTTAAATTTAGAAAAATTTTTTTCTACTTTTAGCACTTATCTCTACTCCGTAGCGACAAAGTAAAAAACACGCGTCTTGCAGCATGTGTATTTTCAAAGGTCAGAAAGTCCGTATATGGAAATAATAAACTTGTGGCTAAATAAATTTATTCAAATCCGAGAGACCAAAAATTGTAAGGCTATAAGTAATATTCATACAAGAGAAGAAGATATGGAAACATAAATTAGGTGCCCAAATGGGAAAAAAAAGAATTTCCGAGAAGAGAAAGAAGATCTATAAGGAAAGGATATAGGAGCGCTGGAAAAAAATGAACAGAAAACACCAAAATATGAAATGTTGAATTTGGCACGTGGTCCTTAACTGTCTTTCACAGGAACGAGAACATACAGAAAATTCCGCAGATGAACTTACAGGATGTGTCCCTGACAGTCGAACTAATGAGTACGTTGTTGTGATGTAGGTTGGAAATGAATCTTCAAAGATTCAGGAATGGGACAATTGTTGGATAAAGCTATTCTTTTATGTAATTGTCTCCACAATCCTTTTCACGCCACACCCTTGAGCGCTCAGGTGCTGTTTTTGACATAATTGATCATCTGTATATCTGAATTTTGAGTATATTGTGATAAATGTTTCTTGCAAATCTCCGCGGTCGACTAGTTATTTGTAAAATTTTATCACAAAATTATTAGATTTACTTCCAACTCAACCATAGGTTCGACATACAACATACACTCCTTACCTGTTGCATGTGGACGTGTCTATAAAATTTCTGTTGAAATCAATTATTAGATTGATGGCAACTACCCTTTTTCAACTATAAAAATTTATCATTTATTCTTATAATCTATACAGTACAATTCTATTTATTTTTGTGAACTATTTTTCACTTGAAAATCTTAAAATACCGTACGGGTTTGACTATAGTTCGTAAGCTTACTAAAATGTCTTGATCGCTGGCTTCTCGGTTGACTGGCAGAATGTTGTCAATGGAATCCTCGGTGTACCAATTCTTGCGTCCTTTCCTAAATTAAAAAAAATGTTCCAGAATGTCCTCAACGATTTGCTATTACTATGACTTCCCACAAATTAATAAGCGGTCGCACCTTTCCCTATCGTGTTTCGTATGGAACACCTACTCGTGACTGACTATATTCACCTACTTGTTAAAAATTTTTAAAAATATCCATCTACGGACCTACGTTAATATGCATCTCCTCGAAACATGGACTCTATTTTATTCCAATTTCCAACCATTACATTACTAAAAAATTGCCAATTAAAATTTAATATCACAATTTACGCAAGACCAATCTCTCAAACATAACTTCCCGGCTCACTATCATTTATATAAGACCCAGCCTACGTTGAAATCCGATCGTACCTCAAACCAAACCTAACGTTAGCTCGCTACAATAATCTCATGCATCTCACTGATCCCATGCGTCCTTTCTAAAGATCACGGTCATTCAACGCCCTCTTCACACCTTCTACACATAATGTGTTTGGGGCTGTGTCCATCTGCACAGCGCAGCGTTGACACCAAGCATGGAGTATTAAACGTTGTTGATCCGTTGTCCTAACAACGCGTATTCTTTGACTTTCGAGTTTGTAAGTAATGCTATTATTTCTTTTCTTTTTTTTCATTTATTTCTGCTTCGCCCGAAGGCCCTCAGCTGCTGAGTACGATACATTGGAGGTACATTGAATTATGTTAGCATTGTGTAAGAAACATTGTTGACAGATGAATTACATTGAGTTCATGCATATTAAATGTGCGAAGCCACATCGGGTTCATGGTGATCAGGAAGGGTCGAAGAACTGTCGCGGTAGTTTACGCTTTAATCTATTGTGGTGAGGATATTGTTTTCCGATTTTCAAATGTATAGCTGAGGGAATCTGGAGAATTTTAGGATAGAAGCGAGAGGATAGGAGGGAGAAATGGACGGAGATCGGAGTAATGCCGAGTTCATTATGTAACTGGGAGTGAGGTAAAAACCAGGAAGCTTTGTAATGGTTCTAAGGAATTTGTTCTGGAAATTTTGCATTTTATATGGATATTTCAATTGCTGGCTGAGGCCCAGATAGGAGAAGCATAGGATAAGATTGGACGGATCATTGATTGGTATAGGTGAGTAGCCACATGGGGTCGTAGGGGTGATGTCTGTTTGAGTATGGTATATAATTGAAGGGTTCTACTCTCTCATTCAAAAGCTTCATTCCAAAGCTTTTTCGCTTTGATGAAGAGAACCGAATATTTCGAAAACTTTCATGGAAAACGTTTGCAAAACATTTTGTTATGTACGACGAAAGCTTCAAAGGCAAGGTGATGAGTTGATTTAAAAAACACTATTTAGTTAAAAATAAGTTTATATCCATTTAAATCCAAAATAGAGGCTATCTTCTCCAGTAGCATTTATTCGTCTTTTCCAAAATAGTTGCCATAATCTTTTGGCCATCAATGACAAACGTCGTCGTTCGGAACATCTTATTCAAACATATTCTTTGACTTTATCCCTGTTATCTTTTCTAGTTTGTGTTTCAATTTGAGTTCGTCTCATCAGCATCAAAAGTGGAGGACAGCGGCGGCATGACAGACTGCCTGTGCTACAGAAGGACAGAATATGAGTGTTTTGGAAAACTATTGATGGATTCTCATTGATTGGTAACAGTTTTTTCTATGTGTTTTAAAGCTTGAATGATCTTACAATTTATTTTTCATTTTTTGTCTTCAAGCAGATATAAAAACAACAAGGTCGGTTATTGCTATAAAAAAATTAGTACATCTTATACATTTCAATACGAAACAGTTCATTATTTCGAGACTGGTTGGACCGTTTTCAAAGAACTACTACCATCTATTACGTATCACTCTTGTTACCTATGTTGGGCATCACCAATTTATTTCATCCATCTCAACATTTTTACTTTTTCCTCAGTGTCATGAATTAGAGGAAAAGTATTGTATTTCTGCTTTAATTTTATATCGAGATTTTGATGGTAAAATAATGGTTATGAGGGTTAAGAAAAAAACTAGTTGTATCAAGGGTTTATGAATGTGTGAATGTGTTTGTGACACGCATATATCAAGCATTATAAGATTTTGAGCTCTAACTTGGTACACACTTCAGGAATTAGTTCTGTGTTCCGTCTCAACTATGTTTAAGATTGGTGTAGATATCGAATAAGTACATTGATTTCTGACAAAACAAATTAGCACTATTGTAAGTTATTAAGTATTATTAAGTCTTATTTTTACCATGTACACCTAAAAGTGTAACATAGTGTAATTTAAAAGTGTAACTTAATAACGCCTGAAAGCAAACAATATTTAATCTTTAATAACAAACCATATTTTTTCTCACTTTTGACTTTCTCATATTAGTGATGACAAAAATTGGTCTTGACAAAAATGCTTTCGAAAAAAGGTTTTGGGGAGTCCCTCACTCCAAAAAAGTGTTTGATTTTTTTAATCTAAGTATAAACATCATTAGTGCGTAAATCTCACTCAGAATGTTCTACAAAATGGATGTTTCCAATCGATCTGACTCAATTTGAGACACTTAGATTTTGAAAGGAACATGAGGAAAGGTACTTTCTATGAAGCCAATGAACAGAGTTGTTTGACCGAGTGCTGGTAGTTATAATATTCGGGAGAACGGAAGAGTGGCGTTTATCAGAGGGAATGCCATTGGCAGAGATGCACATAATGTATTGCATCTCTATTGGAAGACCAAAGATTAAGGAATTCACAGCAATATTTATTTTGATTGTACTGTTGGCATGTCTAAAAGAGACATGACTTACTTATGAAGACATGACTGAATTAAAACATTACTAACTTAAGAAACAAATGAAATATTAATGTACATGGTTGGCGTAACCCACACTTTAGTGTTATATTGAGTATAACCCGCCATCGATATCATATGAATTAGTAGTAAAACCAGAGGAACTCACTAAGAAATTAAATATAAGAAAACTTCCATTTACCGAAAAGAAGTAGGCATATTTTCTGGCGCTCCACTCTTCAGTGATCAGCTGACAGATACACCCGTCCAACTGACGGTTAGATGGCCAATTCAGCCGTGTTATTTAAAGATCAGCTGATACAGAGCTCGTAAAAATATGCTTGCCGCGTGCCGCACCAGCGTGTGGCTGATTCCGTTGCGTTAGCGAGGGCGCTCGGACGTGGGCCCGTCGCGCCTGCACCGGGCCTGCAGCCGCCCAGGCGAGCGGGGGGCGCCCGCCGGCCACCGCGTTCCAAGGCAGGTGCACGCCCCCCCCTCTCCACCTCTCCCTCCCACCCCCTCCTCCTTTCGCCGTCCGCGCGCCGCCGCCGCCTCCGCGACTGTCGCGGCGCGAACGCGTGTGCGTGAGGAGGACGGGTGCGGCCACGTGCGTGCGTGCGCGCGCGCTCGTATGTGTGTGTGCGTGTGGGCGTGCCGGGCTCGGCGCACGGGGCGGTCCCATTGGGCGAGGGCCCGCCCGCCTCGCCGATGGCCCCGCCTCCGCCCTCCAGGACGGCAAGGGGAGAGGAGAGCGCCTTGACGCGACTGCCCGACGCGTCCGTCCGCGCGCCTCGCGGCGGCGTTCGCCTGATGACGTCACGTCCACACGACGCGAACCCGACTCCGCCGGCGACAGTTCGCCCACCAACTCCAGGGCCGGGTGCTGGGGGTACTAAAACCCCTCACAAATTCTCACGATTTGCCCGCATTGACATTACTAGTTACTGATTTTAAGGCCTCCGTTTCATGAGTTTTCAAGCATAATGAGCAAGTTATATTTCTTCTGCATGTATGTGGTCGTATACAGCTTGGTCGAATATGGCCACAGACTAGAGCAGTGGTGACCGATGCCCCAACAAAGTAGGGGTGCAGCTCCATCGAATGACGGAAATGTAATTTCCACATGCAGAACGCTAATATATAATACAACGTAAGAAATTCATGTAAACGAATTAAAACGGTTTAATATAACTATATTCAATCATTACTTAGATACTTTTATGCGTGGTGTCAGTGTGAGGTATGTTCACCTCCCGCGCACGTAGTTCTGGCTTTGAATTCCAGTGGGCACTCAAGTTTTTGCATTAATTCTGCTTGAGATAACGTAATAGAGTTCATACAAAACAAAAACGAAGTAAGTTTCGAAAATACGGTGATCGCACTCCATAGATTTCTATGCGCCGCAAACAGTAAACAAACACTTTTGTTTGAAAACGTTTTATACTATTTCATTTCATGATCTTTATTTATTGCTGTTACTAGTGGTGACGATAACAAAATAAAATTATTTTATTTCGAAAATATAGCGTGCCAGGAAAGTCTCTCCGAAGTGGCACCTCACTGGTGAGAGCGCTTGCAACAGAAAGTATGTAGGTAGTACGAGCCGCAGCTTGTAACAAAAGAAAACGTAAGGTGTATACTCACCACAATCATAATAGAATTGTTCACGATTGACTCGATCAAATGTTTTTATGTAGTCCACAAATAAAATGTGTTGCTCGTGATTAAATCCTGTGCTTTTCTCTAACTTGTTTGATGGTAAATATGATTTCTGCACATGAGCTACATCCTCGGAACCTAGATTGTTCTTCCAGCAATAAGCTTCTACTATTTTGTGTAAACTCTCAGTTACGAATTTTGCGTAGTTTTTGAATCCTTCATTTACGAGACTGATACCTCTATAGTTTTTGCACTTGTTCCTTTCTCCCTTCTTAAATAAGGAAATTATATAGACATCTTTTCAAGAATCAGGTATCAATACCAGAACTATACTATTGGTATCCTTTCTTTCAACAGATGTTAAGGAGGCGCAATAGTCTTACATTGACACTTTCTGATGAGTATTTTGGAAGCTCAATATTAATACCATGTGCGCCTATTTTGCATTTCTTCAGTGTCTGTTCCAATTCTTCCATTTCTATTGAGTCTATTTCTTGAAGGGAAAAAAGCAAGAGCAGACTTTAGGTTTTCAGCATTGTCAATTTCTATTGTCTTTTGCTGTTTAAAATAATGGAGGTCATTCATATCCATTAATTTTATTTATATTTGCAACATCACTTTGGGTACTAATCTGATGTCTCATAATCTTGTATGCATTCGTCTGCCTGCCATGCACATCATTCTCCATGTTGGAGGTATATCTGTCCCAACTTTCTCGTTGAGCAGTTCTTATCATTGCTTCGGTTTGATTAGTATTCCTATAATAATTTTATAGATCTAGAGATGATGCTCTCACCTTCTTTGGAGCCACATATTGTACGCTATTATTTTCTCTTTGTTGCATTCTTTAGATCTTGGAAAAAAATTTTTTTTTTTTTTTTTTACTATATTTTATTTGTAGATTTCGCCACTATCCATCCTGATCATCATTTTCCTCTTTTTCTCTCTTATTCTTTTGCTATAAAGATAACGTTTCTGTGAGAAGTTGCCTTTTTCAGCAAAATTCTTTTTTTATTTTTTCCATTTTACATGTAGTTTGATTTTGTCTTCTACAAGAACGTAATCAGAGTTCACATCAGATCCCTTTTAAGATATGCAGCCTGTCGTATTTATCGTTTGCAAGGAAATAGACTAATACGACTGAGTGCCTCTGGCTGCTCGTATATGTCTGAATTCGTTTCTACCTAGAGAAAGTATTCATCACAAATAAAGTATTAAAGCTGGAAAAATCTCACAGGTGTTTGTCATTTTCATTTATAGTGTGTTACTGTGTACCTACTACATTTGGGATTGGTGTATTTCCCACTCTTGCATACAGATCCGTAGCAATTACAAGATAGTCATTTTCATTACATTTATTTAGTATATCCTGCAGTTCAGAATAGAAGTACTCAGTCGTTTCTTTAGCCCTTCCTCAGGAGCGTACACTGCAATTATGCTAATGCATCCTCTTTCAATCTTCGAAATGTCATTATTCTTGCACAATATCATGTGCAACAGGACACATCTACCAGGATTGCTACCTGCTCCTGCTCTCCTTTCTAGTGGAACTCCATTATAAATAATTGTGTATTTTTCGAGTTCATACGTACCCTTAAGTTTTTCTCAGTTTCTGTAGTGATGCAATACAGATATTTCTTGAATATAATTCTTTTTCAAGAATCTGGTATTTGTTTGAGATACCGCACACATTCCATGTCGCAAATTTTACGTGGCCTGTAATTCGTAGTTTCTGTTGCTTTTGCAGAAGAAACTCGCTCGTTGAAAGGAATTAGTCCGTCTGCCTCTGGAAAGCTGATTGAAGTGATTTGTTACCTAGGGATCGCTACCAGCGTTTCGCTAGGTTGTCCATTTACACACGGATTTTAAACGGGTTTTCT
Organism: Teleogryllus oceanicus; assembly: GCA_964035755.1. Taxonomy (NCBI): domain Eukaryota; kingdom Metazoa; phylum Arthropoda; class Insecta; order Orthoptera; family Gryllidae; genus Teleogryllus; species Teleogryllus oceanicus. The sequence goes on along the minus strand of CAXIVR010000005.1, from coordinate 93,025,677 downwards.
CCCTCGAAAGCCTACCTGGTTACATCTAAACAGCAGAAAAAGGAGACTACCTAGCCCTCGAAACCTAATAGACTCAGGGTCGAAAAAATCCAGAACTGGATAATTTTAACTAAAAAAGTTTTATTTTTGTCGTTCACTCAATTGTTTATTAGCGATGTTCCCATTTTCGGGATTAAATATTTATATACTAAAATTTTTGTTGAATCCGGATGGATCGTCACAGTATGAATGATTTACAACACGAGGGTTCTAACCTACATAATGTATTAGAGAAAGTCATCTACAACATATGGTAACAATAAAAAGCTACTTTTTCGTATCAGAGAAAAACGCAAAGATCTTTCCTCTAAAAAGCAGCACTTTTCACCTCAGTATTACAATTCTTTCTCTACACTACGAAAGTAGCAGACGAGAAAATAAACTAGAAGTGCTACAGAATGGCACAGACTTTCTCGTAGCAAATGTTTCTAATTTCCTTCGTGTGGTCTCGCTTTCAAGAACTTGCTCCATTCTCTGTCCAGCCGCCATCTATCGTCGCCCAAAGTACATTTTTTTACATTTTCACAACCTTTTTATTTCCTATTAAGACAACTGAAATATTACTTCACAAATATTAAAGAAGAGTAAAATCTCGTCCAAAATAGAAATTTTCATTTAAATTTGCATCCGGTTTTTAGAAAACGGCGATTAAGCGTTACTGTAAATGCGAATTTTGAATCTCTTGTTCACAGCAATCTTTTGAATTTTCGAAACACTTCATTTGAAGTTATTTGAAGCACTTCCACTCACAAATGTAATAATGTATACAAATCGATGGAAATGTGCTTATTAACGGCGTGAGACTATTCAAAAATTTACATTTGCAATGTTTGAAAAAACATAAGAGTACATCATGTTGAACTTTACGTTACATTAAACAGTGCATTAGTGCAAACAGTGCAAACGTTATATTAAACATTAGCACTATCTATTACAAAACATTGGAGAAAAAATTTCGAACCATTTTTGAGAAAATGGCGTTTGAACGTTTGTGAAAATGCAGAAATTTGAGCTCATTTTAACAGATAACTGCTGCGTTTTCGAGAAACATCATCAGACATTATTTAAACCACATTTACTCATAATTATAATAATGTGAAGAAATCGTCTCTACTGTAAATATTACCGACGTAAGAGAAAAGTAAAAAAAAAGTTATATTTTTGTAATTTTTGATAAAAAAGAATAGAGCAATATAACGTTTATTACGTTAAAGGGTACGTTTGGTACTAACCCTAACAAAACGTTCAGGAAAAATTTGGAGCTGTTTTTGAGATTATCTTGTTTTTGTAATTTTGTAAAATTGAAAATATTGCACGCACTCTTGCACGAAAACTATTAAAAGTCCCAAACACTCTACATGACCCTATGAAAGAACTATTTATGGAAAACAAATTTCATTCAAGGGAAAAAATTGTCTTCAATATTGTAATAGGGATATGCCGAAAAAATCAAACTTTTGCAATTTTCGAAATTCAGAGTTTACCACGAAAATTAGACTTATGCTACCTATTTGATTGTACTTTATTCTTACAATAAAAAATTTGGAGCGTTTTTGAGAAAATTTTGAAAATGCCCGAGAGGCTTCATATCAAGTATCCTCAAATTTTAAAAAATGATTTTCCAAATCTCAAATCTTCAACTAGAGCCAGATGGATAGGAGTTTCTTCAATTTGAAAAAGAGGTACATATGATTTAGGTGCTAGTAGTGTTCACAGACGGACGGACGTTTAAAAAACACATTTTTCTGTATTAGGGGTCCCCAAAACGTGTATTTTCGTTATAATCTAGAAATCCATTTTCAGCAGCATTACATAATTTTATCTATACTAGGTATATTACTCCGTATATTCGTATGTATCTGAGAAAGTAATTAGCGGTGCTACAGAATGGCGAGACTTTCTCGTAGTAAAGTTTTTAATTTCCTTGGTGCGGACTGGCTTTACGGTGTTGCCCCATCCTCTTGCCATCTGCCATCTATCGTCGCCCAAAGTGCATTTGATAGACATTTTCTGAACTTATCGGTTATTTCTAATAGTAAAATCGAAATATTATTAACGAATATTAAATAAGTGTAAATCCTTGTCCTACATAGAAATTTTCATTGAAACATTTGAAGCCGTTTTTAAGGAAATGGCGATTAAGCGTTACTGTAAATGCAAAATTTTTTTTTAAAATTTTTTAATTGGGCCTTCAACACAAATGTAAAAAAAAAATAATTTATAGCTTAATATTTTTCAAGCTAAATCGATGGAAATGTGCATATCCACGGCGTGAGAGTTATTTCAAAAAAATTACATTAGGCATTCATTCTGACAGATTCGGTGGTGTTGAACGGATCGTGGACAATTAATGTTAGGAGTTTTTTTGGGGACTTGTAACCATTTACTGGGGAGTAAGATATTGGTAGAACTTTGAATTTGAATGCTAAGTGTGGACAGTAAAACTTAAAATATTACAAGTGAACGAGTTAGAAGGACATTGAGGGCTTAAGCGAACTTATCAGTAACTGAACTGGAATGCTAACAGCAGATAGTTTGTTGATTGTTGAGTATTCAACATACGCGTGGAATGAACTTGGAATTCGTAAATTGGCGAACGACTTAGACTTTATTAACTTCGGAAACAGTGATGAACGGTGATTGAAGTGTGCTTCTACAAGAAAAGAAGAGAGAAGATAGTATCTGGACTTGAGGACAGCGACGTCGGAGAAGAATGAAGATGGTACAACGAGGCACCGTCGTCCAAGAACGCGCGAAGACGAATGCTACATTATAAGGTTGGAACAGGTCATGACCAAGGTTTTTTTTCATATTGTATAGAATTATTAAGTACCAAAAGTGTTTAATAAATTTCCATGTTTTGTGAAATGAATACATGATTCTCATTGAGCCAATTCTAATAACGACGTAGCAAGATAGAAATATATTTGCTTTTCAGATTCCTCGACCACTCTGTCTAGATGGCAGATCGGATAATCATCTATTAGCAGACACTAATGATTATTTCTATGAAACCCATCGACCCAGATAGCCGGAAACTAATTTATTTATAATCCGAGTTGAAGGTTGACTTGTATGATAGTATTAGCGTAATCTTTTCCTGGCGCCCATCTATACAAATTCGGAACGGATTATGTTGGAATAACATCAAATAAATCATTAATGTATTCAGTTTATTTCAGTATGCTGAAAAATGAATTTACGTCATTTTAAACAGTGCAATTAGCACTACCCAATGGAAAAGTTTGAAGAGAAAATTTGGTGTCATTTTTGAGAAAATGGCATTTGAGCGCTTCTCGAAATTCAGAAATTTGCACTAAAATTGCAGTTCATTTGCACTAAAAATGTTGAGTTTTCGAGAAATTTTATATAAAAAATTATTGAAAGCACATGTACTCATAAATACCATAATGTGGACAAATTGCCATTAATTTAAATATTAACGACGCGAGAGACGAGTAAAAAAAATACATGTTTCTAATTTGAAAAACAACAACAAAAGAATATAGCAATATGGCGTTTATGTCATCGTATGGGGAGTGTTTGGCACTAACCAAAACTTTAAAGCGCCAAAAATTTAAAGGAAAATTTGGAGTTGTTTTCGAATAACTCTTTTTTGTAATTTTTTAAAATTGCAAATATTGCACGCAATATTGTCCGAAAAGTACTAACATTTTCAAAAACAAAAAATCTACATGACCTTATTGAACGAACTGACTTGAGCAACAATTTTTTTAAGGAAAAATCTTTAATTTTGTAGCTGGAGGAAAACGCCGAAAATAATTCAAATTTTTAAATTTTTCGAAAATTCAGAATTAACCGTAAAAACCGGACCTATGCCACCTTTATTATAGTATTTTACTCTTTTCGTACAAGAAATTTAAAGAAAAAAGTTGGAGCCGTTTTGGAGAAAATTTTGAAAATGTCCGAGGGGCTTCATGTAAAGTACCCCCAAATTTTAAAGAACGATTTTCAAACTCTCAAAGCTTTTACTAGAGCCAGTTTGAATGTCGATTCTTCAATTTGGAAAGAATCCTACGCACGGTTTAGGCGCTAGTCGTGTTCACTGACGGACGGACAGACGGACGGACGGACGTTTTGCTTTCAATTGTTTTTTCGGCATCAAAACCCAAAAAATAGGAATTTTGGTTATCACCATGTGTTAGACGACTTATTTCTCTTAATTTAGCAAGTGAATTTATCCACTTTTTAGTTGTCATGGTTCGACAATGAATTTTTTTGTGTCGAAAACCCCCCCGTTTTTTCGCATAGCATTACATAACTCTCTCTATACTACGTATATTACTCCGTATACGAGAAAGTAAAAAGATCTCTTTACGTTCTTCAAATCGAATTCAAAAATATTTACTACACGGAACCTCAGCTTCAGTTTACAATTAAGGCATACCTCAGTCAATATCAGTACAATTAACAACTTTCGCGAGTATTCTATCTGTACACTCCAAAAAAAAGGAAATTACTTCCCCTGGATTGTTAAGGCACTATTTCGTTTACCACTAAATGTTAATAATTACTTTCTCATTCGAATGATTAAAGGAACGCATTGCCATTTCCACGCAAACACGATAATTTGCATATTTCCACCTGGCTTCTGTTTTTTTAACCACCTAGAAAAAAATCGTTGCCCATTTATACTCTTTATATACATTGCTAGTGAATTGCTATAGTTCATCGAGATCTTCTTAGTTCTTAAAATGTATCCGTAATTCGAACTTAATTGGAACAGCCAAAAGTGCTTGAACCCTCAGGACTCTCCAACATTTACTTTGCCCTGTTCGTTTCCATGTTTAAAAAAGGGCTTATTGAGTTTTGAATTAACTATTCTCCTCAATATTTCGTGTAATGCAAAGAAGGGCATTGTATAAAAACAAAATAATTGTTGGAACACACTTACTGTTTCCAGAGATTGATCCAGAAACACTAGATATTACCTTCATTACATTCGAGCATCTGAGGATACACAAGAGGAGGGTTATTTTTTAGCCTTACAAAGTATTCCTTATCTAATTCCGAGAAGCTTATTAATATCCTTATGAATTTTGTGAGAATAAATCTGAACCATGCTAGAGATCTGAAAGCAAACAAATTAAACAGAGCTTTAGGGATTACGAAACTTTGACGACCTAATACACACCTACGAGCACACTAATAAAATCTCAGAACTTGAGGAACATACATCCTCTACTCCAGCTTCAACCCATGTTTCATTCATTAATTGTCTCCCAAAATTTATAGGAAATCCTATAATACATCATCTGAACGTGTCAAATAACTCGTTAGCGGGCTAATATTATTTTGGGACAATAATAATAAATCATTTTCTGTTAGATTTAATCCACAAGGTCCAGAAAAATGACAATGTCTTAGTCACAATACGTAAAACATGGTCAACTTTTTTTTTATCTATCGAAGAAATTGTTTTCATAAAATTCTTGAAGTACTTGTGAAGTACTTGTGAATTGTGGTCAAATGTATAGAATGCTTTACAAAAATATTTTCTTTCAAATAAATGAATCATCATAACATATCTCACATTCAATTAAATAATTATTTCTTAATTGCTCAGAAAAGAGAAATAAGCTCTCTGAATTTGGTCGTCAACTTTCTGTCGACAACTAGAAGAATAACAGTCTAATGTGCTAATGTGCTCCGCTACGAAGTTTGTAATAATGTTAGTTAAACTGCAACTCATTACATGACTATAACGTACCTGGAAACACAAGTAATTAATATATATACACATTTAAAATACCCCAAGAGTTTTATTCGCGCAAATTTTTGCTTCATTTGATTTATAGAATAAGGAGCTTATAAAGAACTCATCCACTATGATTTACCAAACCGAAGGATACCGACACAATGGGTGGTGTATAGTTAAAAAGGGATGACGAACATTGAAGAGGAACTGGAGTCGCGGACATACCAGGCAGACTTGAAGGTCGGAAGACAAAAAACTAATGGAGGTCTGAACCTAGAAGTCTACGCTATACTGGGGAAAATGCATATAAGATTTTGATGATCAGATAGATCTGTCAACAAAGTGACCTTTAGTTCGACAGTGAATATGGCTGTGATTGATGTTCAATTTTTTATGAGACAGATTTGAAAATGTCGCAGTCATGAAAATGTGTTCAAATGCATACACTTCTAGTGGTGACCAGTTGATCCAGTAATCACATCGGCGCTTCATCATCGAAGACGGAAGATTAAGTATTGAAAGGTATGTTAATAGACTGACCACGGATCCAGTTCGCGTTATGATCTACACAAATACTGTAACCTGTCAGAAACTAACTTTTAAAAGCATTCTCAAAAATTCCTGTGTCAACTTCGAGCTAATACAAAACGAAAGCCAATTTTCGGGCCTCCAAAACGAGTGCAGTATACTTCTTCAAGCACTTTCAGTCCGGCAAACAAACCCCAAAACCTTCCACTTGAAAAAAAAAAACACAACAAAACACTGTGACTTGACACGTATCACCTTGGAAGTAGGCTGACACAGGAGAGAAGAGGCGGGGGCAAAGGGTCGACAGGGGGGGGGGGGGGGGGGGGGGGGGGGAGAGGCGAGGGCGTAGTGGGCAGGTCGGCAGCGGATGGGCCGGGCGCGTGGCGCAGTGAGGCGGGGAGAGGCGAGGCGAGGGTGAAAGGGAAAGGTCGGCAGCGGGTCGGACCGGGGGGCGGGTCACCATGAGGCGGGGAGTGGCGGGAGAGGCGAGGCGAAGTGGGCAGGTCGCAGCGTGGCGGACGGGAGCGACGTGTGGCGGGGAGAGGCGAGGGCGACGTGGGCAGTTCGGGAGCGGGGCACGGGGAGGCGGGGCGAGGGGGGAGGGCAGGTCGGGAGCGGGCGGGCCGGGGGCGGGGCCCGGTGAGGATAAGCGAGGCGCGGGCGCGTGACGGCGCCCGGCGCCCCCCGGGCGGGTCACGCGCGAGCTGCGGCGCCGCGGCGCCAGCGCCACATCGTCCGGAGCGCGCATCGTCTGGGCTCGTCTCGACTCGGGTCCCGCCCGCCTGCGCCGCCTCGGCGTCGCTGCTCTCCGCTCCGCGCGCGCGTCTACGGATGAATGAACCCGGCCAGAGCGATGAATGGAGAGAGTGTGGTATCTTCGCAGCAGGCGTCTTTGGAGCGAGCGCCCAGCGACCACCGGGTCGGTAATCAATGAGTGAAGCGGGCGAGCGCGGGGGGGGGGAGCCTAAGTTTTATGTCCAGTTAAGTATAGGGTACGCGGCAACGGGGCGCTCGTAATTCATAATGGGGGGTCCCTGGGCGTCCCCTCGCCCCCGGCCGTCCCCGGCCACGGCGCTTCTCAATTTGTCGGGCGGAGGGGGGCGTACCTGGCCGGAGCCGCTTCCCACGCCGCGCGGCGCCGGCCGGCCCCGGCCACGGCCCCGGCGTCGCAGCGCCCGCTGCTCGGCATTACACTCATCATCGTTGCGTGCCACCGCCCGGTACGGAACCGGACATCCAACACGATGGGGTGTATACGCGGATGACCAATGCACGGCCCGTGCTCACATAACCGATCGGTGATGACGGTTAGCACTAATCAGGCGAAGTCATGCTGCCTTGTTTGTCTCACGAAGTCCTTCTGGTAGGCTTTAGTATTTCATAAGGAAGACTTTCGGAGAAGGATTGCAGAAATGTCAACTCATAGCCTAATAAATGTGGGAAGGGGGCAAACGAAATACAGTTTTTCTTTTCAATCGGGTCTCAATGTCTGATTTTTCGCGAAGCACTTCTAAGTTCCAAGCTTCTAAAATTTAATGTACGCTGAGTTACAAAACTTTAAACACGGATTAGGGAAATTACCTGTTCCGACTTCATTACACCATCTCTATCGTGGACGGCCAATGTCACTTCTTCCCCGTGGTCTGTACAGAAAGGCACGTCGGGGGATCCTTTCGTGAGACATTCTTCCGAAGTGCTGTACCCACCGTGATCTGCATTCATTTATTTTTTCATTGATAGAAAATATGTTCATTTCCTTTCTTATATCTTCGTTTTTTATTTTATCCATTAGGGTGCAGCGGTTTACTCTCCGGAGGAATTTCATTTCCAGGCTTGTATCGTCATTTTATCTTGTTTTCTGAATGTCCATGATTCACATCCGTAAAGCAATTGTGGTACTGCCATAACTTTATAAAATTTTAACAGTGTCTCTTTTCTAGTATTATTGCCAAGATATTTGTTTATTGTTCCGCAAGGATGTTGGAAACGTAATTTTGTTTTCATATCACAGCCCAAATAAAAATGTTTTACTTGCTCTATTACTTCGTCTTCTATTATCATTCTGAGATGATACTTGCCTCTGAATGCCATCACTTTAGTTTTAGAGACAGATATTGAGAGACAATATGGTTTGCCTATTCTATTTAACTGGTACAAGGACGTTTGCAGACTTATTTCGTTCTCTTCTATAATTGAATGATCACCAGCATACAAAAGTGATTGTAGAGGTGTATTTGAATTTATCCAAATACTTGGTTTATTTAAACCTTGTCAATATAAATATTAAACAATGTGGGGGACAAGCTACACCCATGTCTTACACCTCTCTTTACTTCTAACTCTTCTAAAATTTTGTTCTCAACGTGTAAATTAATTCTTCTTTTGTGATAGAGGGATTTAATAACTTCTATCAAGTGGAAAGGATAGCCCCTTTTTCGAAGAATCTTCCAGAGAAGTTCACGATTAACTCTATCAAACGCTTTCTCATGATCTATCAAAGCTATGTGGGTCTCTAAATTGAACTCTCGTCTCTTTTCTATTATTTGGTTTATGGTAAACACATTGTCTGTAAATGATTTTTGTTGCCAAAACAACTTTGTTCTTCCAATAAGAGTGAATCTGAGATTGTTGTGAGTCGTTTATTTATTTATTTTTTTTTTTTTGTAAAATTTTATTAGTGTTGATCAACAAGCTTATTCCTCTGTAATTCTGTGGCTGGCTTCTATTTCCTTTTTTAAAACGAGAGATTACTTTTGCTTTCTTCCATGCGTCAGGTATTTTGCATTTTCTCCAACAATTATTAAATAGTTCAAGAAGTCTTTTCTTCAGTTCTTCACCTCCATATTTTAAAAGTTCTGTGTTGATACCATCTACCCCAGAAGCTTTTCTATTTTTCATGCTTTACAGTGCATATTCCATTTCATGTTTGCTCAAAGGGTCTATCTGAGGGTTGTTGTATTGTGACTTATCTTCATCGGTTGCCGTTGGGTCGTATAAGAGATCTTTATAATATTTTATCCAGTCATCTTTCTTTATTACATTTAGTTCTGCTTTGTCCTTTTCCCCTGATTTTAAATGTTTCATGATCTTGTAAGCCAGATTCTGCCAACCATGGACGTGATTTTTAATTTTAAACACAGTTGATCTTCAAAACAATGTGAGAAAAAAGATTGCGATATGTTTTTTTTTCTAAACAATCAAAACTTTTTCCTTCAATACATCTTTTCAAGATCCTATTTTTTCTACCGCGCGGATATCGAACTCACACTATAATGATGTGCTTCCAAGAAAAAAATTATCACAAAGATCAATAAATTGTGAGAAATTTACTTCAATATTTGCTTTAGTGTAGTCACGAGTAAACCGGGGCGAGTGATATTATCCAAATAATTTAATTATTTTAGACATTTCGATTTCCCTACAAGAATAATACCTACTGTAACAATGTTACAATAATTATTGTAATTACGATCCAACGTCGTTTAGTATTCCTCGAAATGCTTAGAGTTTTGATATTCTGTCAATTTTTTTTCTGTAGATTCAAAACATCTAACTAGAATATGATCCTATTTAATTACAGCCTTTAACATTATATCTGTATTAAATGAACAACTCGGTAGGAGACAAAATAATATTAATGATTTTAGTGAAAAACACCTTATCCTGCATTCTTTCATTTCATAAATTTCGAAAAATATTTTTGTTTATAAAATAATTTGCATTTTCATAAAATCTTCACGATGCTTTCATAATCTTCATAATTTAACCTGTGACATTGATCAAAATCAATAAACGTTCTGAATTATTAGAATAATCCTTACTGTTCTCTGTTGTATCGTTCTCCTTTGTGTACACTCGTGAAACACAAACGGAATATTCTGAGGGAATGTAAATATTGCGTTAAGAATAATCACACATTTACACACACTCAAATACACCGGCCGAAAACTTCCTATGACTCGTAATTTCCGTATGTATGAGCGATACATTTTGCTTCCTTTTTCGATTGTCACTGTTTCTTCTTTTAACGATAAGATCGGTAAAAAATTGTTCGACATATGAGGAAGGAGTGGAATCTGCACATTTTCAGTGTACTCATTCACATGCCATCTAGGTAGTGATACGAAGTTTCCAAGAATCAGCAAGATTGATACAGCCTTCGTAGTAATCCACGTCAACAACGATTTCATCCTGACTGAAATCTGTATTAAGTACATAGTGAAATAATGTTCAGATCAGCATTATGAGAGAAGAAACGTAACCGTAAACTTGATGATACTTAACGAAACCACATATTATTTTAAAAAACAATAAATGTATTAAAGAACATATTTCGCTTAAAATGACTCAGTCTATATCATTGAGAAGTTATTGAGTGGTAAAGATGGTAAGTTATTTTTCTAGGCAAAGTCTTCCGCTTAGAAGGAATACAAAATGTTCACTGGATATTCTCTACAATCCAATTTAGCGATTTATTTGTACATATGGAAGTCAGTATAACATACTTTCGTGAATTACAGAAAGCTAGTTCATAAAAAAGTAGACCACTGATAGATCAGTATTTTATTATTCCACTATTTTTATTTCACATATCGTTTTGCCATCATCCTGTGACGTTTTAATAGTAAATTCAGGAAAGTTTGAAGAACGAAGTGAATATTTTCTTACTATGAGTTATGTTCGGAGTATGAAATTTTATTTTAGGGTAATTAATCGGTCCGACATATGTCCGATCAGCCTGACATAAGTTTGATGGGCCGATATAAGTCAAATTGACCTGACTTAAGTCACTTTTGCACGAAATACCAATCTTTTATATTTTATATTCCATATTATTTCTACTCCCTGCAGTGCAATTTTTTTATTCAGAAATAAAATGATAAACGATATATCAAACTGGATTCTAAGGACATATATTTCTGTTCTTGAGTGGCTATTTCACATTTCTTCCAAATATTTTCATTTAATCTTTCATATCCCACAAGATTTAATAATAATTTCATTTTCCTGTACCGCCGTTCCCACTCGTTACTTCTGAACGTTTCATCCTCAAGTAAGTGAGCTCGTAAATAATTTTCCTCCCTTTCCTTGCCGAAGTGGGTATTTAAAAAGTTCTCAGAACGTCTCTTGTAATACAACATTAATGAAAAAGAAACCTCATTATATACACGCAGAGGCATTTCGTGTCTTCATCTCTCGTTTATGGTGCGAAATACTATACGAAAATTTTATGCATATCCAAATCGACGCTTCTGGGAACCGAACTACACGAGAAATCGTACATTTGGCCATACTTAGGTTCTGGGCACCATAGAAGGAAAACGCGTGTCGTGAGTGTATGATTATTTCAAATTATCTTGCGTGAGCAGGGAGGTCTGACAACAGTTTCCAACATACTCGTTATAATTTCAAGCTATTAATGATCCTTGCTTCACCACAGGCGTTCTCCCATCACCAGGCTGTTTCCGGAATCATGTCATGCCATGAGCGGAAAGAGGTAAACCAGGTACTGCATGTTAGACACGGGAGTGAGTAATATCGAGCTGTAAACCTACGGTAACCAACTAGGTGTGAGAACAGGTATCAGTGACCAATGTTCTTTGTATTATGTTAATTAGTAAGCACTAAATCTGAAAGGCGTAAAAAATAGCAATGTATTAATATTCTGTATTTGAAGAGGTAGTTAATTTGTTTAAAAACTAACCTATAATATTGTCTTTGATTATAAACAAACTCCTATGTAACGGATAAGCCGATTTTTACATTTTGGCACAATTATTCAAAATTTGATTGTTCTTTAGTTTGATAAGAAAATTTTCAAAGAAAACTAGAAATTATGGTCTTAAAATTGAAAATAAAAAACCTCCTATTTGACCTTTAGAATTTATTAATGATAGGATACCTCGTTTGGGGGATAGGATACCTAGTAAAGGGCACATGAGACATTTTTGTAAGGTGCTTTCAGAACAATATTACAATAAATAAATATATAATACTCGTATATAGAAAGTGTAAAGTGCCTAAACTTGACCAACTATACATTATTAACATCAAAAAGTGGTTTTCCCTTCTTCCCGTAAAATTTTGTTGCTTTTTTCACATAGGAGATTGTCTATCATCAACATTGATTCCTCAATATGTTCAAGTACGTGTAATGAGTTTAAGAAGTTGTAACTATAATATTATGGGGATATTGTAAAGAATTTTGAAATCAGAAACAGCGATAAATATTAATCATAGAAAATTTCAAACCAAAATATTTATTTTTTCAGAATAATAGCATGATTTAAGAGAAGGGTAAAATGCTTACATCTGTTGCTTTGTTCTACCCTGCTTACGTTAAAAAAATATGCGTCCATCACAGTATTATTGAGATTCATTCATTTATTCATTGTGATCCAGTTATTTAACAACATCAAATTTTGAGAACATCAAATTGCAATCTGCTAAGTTTTCTTTTTTAACTTATTTGCGATTTTAAAAAGGTACCAACAAAAAAACAGTACGCCAAGATTGATTTATGTCCCTTGATCAGAAGACAGAAGTGTTAGTTGATTACGTATTCCTGAAGAAAATTTTCAGAAGGAAATTACATATTTTATAATATTCACGACAAGGATGGGTGGCTTAATGCTCCGTTACACTTTCTAAGTAATCTCAATTGAATAAATAGCTTGTTATAAATTTAAATGAACTGAAATATGGAAGGTATCAGAATTTACCACCTAGCATTGGTGCTTCAAAATCCCTCTGAAGAGATATATCTTGTTCGGAAAGATGTCTCTCATAGAAGAATAAGCACAGCTGACCTCTCCCAACCCAGATTCCGCCTTCGGTGAAAAGCGTGTCCGCCTCCTCGTGCCCTGGGGATCGCGGCGCCGCGCGTTGCCCGCCGAGGCAGCCCGACGCGAGCGTCCACGTCTCAATCCGGCAGGGCGACCGCCGCGCCGCGCCGCGTCTAGTGCCGAGGGAGCGCGCGGGCGCGGCGGCCGAGCTGGAGCGCCACCGCTGGACCGAGGCGAAGCGCAGCAGGGCGGCGAGGGCGGGGCACGGTGGCGGAGCGGGGCGGGGCGGGGCGGGAGGCGCGCCGCCGGGAGGCCGCCCGCCGCCAGCGGCAACGAGGGAAGCGGAGTGAGCGGGAGAGCGAGTGAGAGTGACGGAGAGCGAACGAGCGAACAGGCGAGGAACCGTGCGCTGGCGGGCGACGGGCTCCGCGCGCGGGCCGGCGCCGGCCGCCGATTAGCATATCGTTTTCCTGCGCCCTTCCCTCCCTCCCTCCTCCGTCCGCCGCCTGCGCCTCCGCCCCGCCCCCGCCCACCCGCGATCATCTCTTAATCTCCCAGCGGCCGGAGGAGCCGGTCGAGGAGCCTCCCACTCCCCGTCCCCGCCGCTCCCCTTCTCCTCCAGGCGCGTTCTAACACAGTCATTACAGCCGCGCATTCTTGCGGCCGGGCGCGCTACTAGCGAGGCGCGGAGAAGATGCGGGTGGGGGTGGGGGAGGGGGCAGGGGCGGGGGCGAAGGTCCCGGCGTCGGCCCTCGGGGGCGCCGGCTGCCAGCACGGCTCCGCTCCGCGCGTTGCGGACGGCGCAGACGCCCAGAGATGTTCCATCCCTCTCTTCTCGAGATTCGCAAGCCTCCCTTCCACTTCTATCATCATTTCTAGGCCTTCTTCCTTGTTACGGCATTCCCATTCTACTGATTCGTAAATCCATCAGCCTCTCTGAGTCACATTCTTTTAGTTCTTTATTAGTTTAACTTATTAAACCTGGCGTTATTTGTTGTCTTTTTTTTTTTTCGGACTTTCTGCATGCCTTTTTTCTATTACTATTATTTTTATCATCAGTAGTCCTTAATTTTACTTTTTACTATTAATATCTTTCTTCCACAATTTCTTTTGTTCCACTTTATTTGTTCTTTTTTCTGTTAATCTTGACGTCTTCAGATAACATCGTAACATTATTTTTTCCAAATTTATTCGCCGATTCTTCTAATAATAGTATCACAATGGTTATTTTGCAAACAGTAGGCAGATTTTCAAGAATTTAATTTTTCATATTACCTGTCCTAATGCTCTTTCAAAATTGTGATTTACATTTGCTCTTTATCCGTTTTATTATGTTATTCATGATTCTTCTCTACGAACTGGTCCTCATCACCTTGTGTCTTTTGTAACGTCCATTCTTCACAATCTTCATTCCAAGACGCGAAGTGAATACATCACTACTGTGCTCAAACTCTCTGCGACAATGCAGGCTCTTGTGCCAAAGCTGTAGGTTTCGCTAGCTCACGATAATAGTAACAAAACAACTCTTTGGGCAGTCAAATCCACTTCTTAAAACGGCGAATGCTACTGTAACCAAATCAACAAAAGCAGTCTTCCCTTTTGTTTGTATTACCTGCATAATCATCCCGTCGCCATCCGATGATGAACGTGGCCGTTTGCAAGAAAGCACTGCCCAACCGTGGCGTCCGCTGCGCCTCCTCCGACTGCCAGCGAGAAGAGGCAGTCCCAGCACTGGCGCCGGCGCCCGCATGCGCACCTGCCTGCACCCCGCTCCCGCGCCCATCCCTTTCCCACTCCCGTCCCGCCACCATCACCTCACCATCTCTCAACCCTCCACGCTCACGCTCCAATCACGCGCATCACACATAGCGGTCGCCATCCATACCAGCACTATAGTCATCGCCACCACAGTCTCAATTGATTGATTGATTGATTTTTTTTGTTTCCGGGCGCGTCAACTGTTTCGGTCATTAGTCCCGTTAGTGTAGTGCATGTTTTTTCTCGGAGATGGCGGTGATCTTCCCCTTTCGAGTTTCCGGGCGCATGAACTGCTTCGGTCATTAGTCCCGAGGACTCTCCCACCAGCGGGGAACCGCCCCAGCCAGGACAAGCTCTAAGCTCCCGACCGGTCTCCCGGAATATGTGGTAGTGTAGTGCATGTTAGTGTAAGTGTGTGTGTAAGAGGAGAGGATAGGACAAGGAAGAGGAAGGATAGATCGCGTGCGGTCCGTGGCCCGTTTGTTAGGGTACTGCTCTGGCATTCGCCTGGTGTTGATCGGAGATACCACGGAAAACTACCGATCAGAGCAGGCGGCCGCTAGAATTCTCCTTCAGACAGCGACTGAATTCGACCTAGCTTAAAAGCTAGTGTCGAAAATCCTGCCGCCGTCAGGACTCTATCCTAGGACCTCCCGGTCACAGGCGCTGCAGTGACATCAGTTGTTGCACTGAGCTACCGCTACAGGTCACAGTTTCAAGTGAACTCCTCCCGTGCCGACCCGTCCGCCTTCCCGATGCCCGCCCACCGCCTCTCACCACCCTAACGAGTGTAGTCACTGACGTTCCATCCCGTCTGACCACTCTGTAACCCTCCGTCTCCACACAGCCGTCGCCAGCATGGGCCCCAGGAACTCTCTTGCTGTGGCGCCGCCACTTCATCGCCGTCGTCTTCGCGTCGTTCGCTGTACGTCGCTAGCGGCGCGCGGACGGGCAGGTGGCGCCCGCATCTGACAAATCATGGGGTGCGCCAAGCGGCGCTGGCAAGGGGCAGACGAGCGCCGCGCCAGGCGCCTGCAAGAGTGAAGGCTGTGGCGCCGCCGCGGCGCCAACTTGCCACTCGGGCCCCTCGCACTTCTCGCTGCAACTCCGGTCACTAATGAAGTGAGGGATTTCCTTACATGTGAGGCTCTGGTTCTAGTTCCTGCAGGGATACCTTTAAAAATTAAACGGAATCAAGGTGCAAAATATAGATTTGACTACCAATAAAAAAAGATGTTGATCAGAATACTTTTGTCTCAGTATTTAGCTTTCCTACTTGTGGTACGCAAAAATGCAATTCCTTCCACGTGCAATAGGTATTTGATTTTCCCCTGGCGTGTTGCACCGGGAAAAGGTGGCTCAGTGCATCAGCTGATGTCACTGACCCGGAGGTCCTAGGTTCGATTCCCGACGGCGACAGGATTTTAGACACTAGCTTGTCAGCTAGGTCGAAATCAGTCGCTGTCTGGAGGAGAATTCTAGCAGCAGGGTGATCTGATCGGTAGTTTTCCGAGGTTTCTCTAATCAACAGGCGAATGCCCGGGGCAGTACCCAAACAAAAGGGCCACGGACCGCACGCTTATCTTTCCTTCCTCTTCCTTGTCCTGTTCTCACCTCTTACACACACACACTTACACTAACATGCACAACACTACCACACATGCCGGGGTGTTTATCCCGACCGGGACGGTGCCCTGCCGGTGGGAGATACTGGTTGAAGGAAATTCCGCTATCCGGCGGTAGGTCGGGGCCGGATCTGACCCCCCAGCGAGGGAAGATCACCGCTCCCGATGAAAAAGCATGCAATACACTTACGGGATTAATGACCTCAGTAGTTGACGTGCCCTGAATCACTAACAAACCAACTAACCCTGACGTGTTGCAAGCAAGATGTACAAGATGTACAACATGTTTGTGAACAAATCGAAAAGTCATATGTTCCCTCTTCTGAACAGCATGTATTGTTCACGGACTTAAGAGCAGAATGGAACAATAAGCATGGAATCAAGATTTATGCAAGGTTGAAGAGTTTTTGACCCATGGCCTTTGCCCTTACTTCATTTATATTTCGACAAGAGTTTAAGAAAATGAGCTAAATAAACCTCTCTAAAGCATTAAACCAATAAAAAACAAATAGTTACATGTTCAAGTTCCATATGCCATCACGCGTATTGGCGTGCTCATTAGATGGTGAAATGATGGGTGTGAAGTGATATCATGATAGAGTCAGGAATGAGCGAGTATCGTTAACTTTATATAGTGTATGTATTACACATTATTTCGAGTATTATACAGTACTTTTTCAGTAACTGATAACAAGTAAAGTTAAACTTTTACACTGAACAGTTACGTTGCAGGTGGTATTCAGTATTCAGCCAACATCATCTAGCAGACAGCCTTCTTGGAGTTCTGCGTGTCGTTAAGTAAAAAACAATTCAACTTCAAATGAGCAGTACAGAGTTCAGTTACAATTCAATTTATTAAATACTTCCATCAAAGTTCATTACCTGTTGTTTTTTTTATTTTTATCGGGTTAATGACTGACAAAGTCTCCGTAGGGTGGCTTTAGTATTCAGATTTTCTTCGGAATTTTGGAAACAGGAGAGGACGTGGCGGATTACCGTTCACCGTCCCTCGGATTGTATGGGCTCAATAATGTACACAATAAACGAAACATTGAATTGAACGATGGCCAAAGATCGATTACTTCTCAACTCTAAACTTTTCTGTGATTAGTCAAACACCTGTTCTGTAAATTATATATATCATAATGTCTATTATTATAAAACGAACTGCAGCAAATAATATGAAAAGTATACAAGGAGTTGAAAAGCTTTCTAGCTCGGAGTGAGTTCGAAGAAGTACGAATTTCCGTATAACCGCGTACTATCGGACTCGAGACCATAACTTGTCACGCTTAGACGCCATATCATGCCTTAGTCGACTAGTGGGTCAGAGAACATACATGTGCTATGGAAGATTATAAAATCGAAAATTATAGTTTTGTATATTATGTGTGGATTTATTTTAATATTGTGAAAAGTGAACTATTTAATTAGCCTAAATGTAGGTTCGACATCTTGTACGCTAATGTTTCTAACGTCAAAGATGGTTTGATTCAAACATTAAATTAAAATTTGCACTAAATTGAAATTAAAGTGGCTTTCAATAGAAATGATATATACTAGACTGAAAACATTAGTTAAATGGTACTTACATCAGAAAAAATGATTATATTTTCAATCCAAAACAATTTGAGACCGATATCGGAAATTACATTTAAAAATGTTTGACTGCAGTTTGTATGTGATCCCACATCAAGTTCACACAGTTACGTTTGGCATACCTTAATCTACATAATGAAATCTTTTTGAACGTACATTTCTGTAACCTCCACTCCGTACAACGGAAAGTCGGAAATAATTCAAAGTTGAATTCCACTATCAATGTTTTCACTTTTAAACCATTTATGGTGCGATTTTACGCAAGTGCGCATTTCTTACAGAAAATAGTCTTTTGGTCCTTTCTATTACATTTTTTTCTGTGCGACTTTTCTGATGCGCACAGTTCGGGGAAACATATTGTAGACAAATTGTGAGCACGTTTGAAACATACAGGGAATAGTGAGATTTAAGCGAGGGACATGATGTAATCGAGTGGTTCACACGTCAGGGATATTCAGGAATCAAGCAGGGAATATGTAGGGAAATCGCGGGTACAAATTTGTGATGGAATATGCGGGGTAACAGGCAAGAAACAAGTGTGGACGATGGTGGAACCCGTATATTTCTAAAATCGTGTACTACATAATTTTACCGTTTTGAAAATTCTGTTACATTGTTAGAGGTTTATATGATCTGGGTACTTTCACTTCCGCAGTACAGGGGTCAAAAGCAAGCAGAATTTCGAAATAAAATGGATATCGTAGTCGAGTCCTAGTCCGAAAAAATTAAATTGGATATCCTAGTCCAGTCGGCAGGTGAAAATGGGAGGTTACCTAGAAAAAAGTCATAAAAACTTTTTCTTTGAAAGATGTTGTATGTACCCAGGCACTAGTTAAAATCCCAAGTTTGCGACTTCCTAGACCCTGTAATAACTCCAGGCGACCCGAAAAAACGAAATTTTCCCCGACTTTTTTGGGGGGTTTCTCTATAAATCTTTAAACCATCAGTCCTGTAGAAAAATGATTCTATTCAATTTCCAAGTGGATACAATTTCCTATAACATTTTTTGAAATATTTTTTCGAAACTAAATACCAAGGAAGCTAAAGCTTTTCAAAATTTCTATTTTTTCAATTCTCCAAAATGTGTACAAAAGTACAAATGTTTGTGATATTCTAAATAACATATGATATATATATATATATAATTATTATTACATGTAATACTATTATTTATCTCACCGACGCGTCGGTGTAAAAATTAGTGGATGTGTATATGTGTGTGTGTTCATGTTCCACTTTAACCTTCAACGTGAGAACAATGAAATTTCAACAAAACTTGGTATATATTGGGGAAGGGGATTCAATGAGGAAAATAAAACTGAAGGAGTAAGACGTCCCTAGAAGGATGGGTGGGAAGGGAGTGATATTAAAAAAAAAAAGTCACAATGCAACCCGCAATGCGCATACCCCGTGTAATGTGAACTGAGCTGGCACAGTAGTCGTAATGGGCAAGGCTGTTTAATTATATGCTTGTGATAAGTAAATACACACAATTTTAAAGAGAACAAAATTTCCTAAACAAAACTGTATATTTTTTTTCTAAACGTAACACTAACCGAGCTACAGCCCCAAAACAGAACTGACCAAAAAAGCTGTGGTTGGTATAGGTGTTAGGGCCCGCCGGCCACCTTATTACTGAAGCCTGTCCCCTCCCATACCATGCGTTTTGTCTTTCCATTTGCAGGGTGTTTGTACACTTAGTGGATGTTTGTTTATACCAGTTTTATAGAAGTCGGTTTGAGCATTATAGTTTGCAGGTCGTCAGTATGTAATAACCTTAATAACTTCCTGCTTACTTTGTTAAATTTACTGCTGCCCTAACGTTGGTAGTTGCCCGTACAGTAGTGTCGTAGTAAATACTCCAATACGCTGCAAAGTCTGATAGTGAACCATCAAACATGAAGTTGAGGATCTACTGATCTTTTTACCAGAACTAGTATTTTATCAAGATATTTATTTCTAGAAGAGAGGACAAGTCTCATAAATTCATTCAAATATGACTGAAAACATGTTTTTCCTTCTTGCTTGTAGTGGATGTGACACGTTACCTCAGTGTAGACAACACAGGAAAATATTCAGCAGTGCTTATCGGAAACAGGGTGATTTGACTGAAATGATCTGTGTAATCAGAGGTGAATTACAGCAGAAGATATTGCTGAAGAACGGAAAATCTTTTTGTCGGTTTGTGTTGTAAATAAATGATGAATATGAGAGCGCTGACCGATCCCCGCTACCAAGTACTCTTAAAGTTGGTGATAGAACCTAAGTTTTGTCTTGCCACAAATCCACTTAGGCGTGTTGCAGCGCGCTAACGTGGATGTCGCACCAGCCATAAAATCAAGATTGGCATTCCTGAGGATTGAGGCTGGACGAATAGTACACACGTGCCCTATTAAAATAATAAGAAATTCACCTAACGAACTCTTACTTCATGCACATATAATCAAATGGCGTGCTGAATTATCTAGCTGCAGCAAAGCTAGACTGAAGTGCTCTTCTCTAGGCGTAGTTCTGAGCATGTATGAAACAATTCTGAAACTGTCGAGTGGATATTTCTTTCATTGATCAAAATTTCGCTGAAGAGAAAGCCGTCCTAATTTTTTATGCCGTCCTAATTATGTTGAAGAAAGGAATTAATTTAATGTGTAATATTTAAATCCGCCGATAAGAAGGATCAAGATATTTTTTTCTGAATGTTCAATGTTATTTCATTTTCTAGTATATTTTATTTCCAATATACACCACTATCATTTTCATCTCTATTGTATCCCCCTCTACCTTCTTATAATTTCTTATGAAATTAAAAATTAGAAGTGAAAAAAATAGTAATCGTAAAATACAACATTGAATATTTATTTTATTCATGTATTTTCACAAAAGTATATATTGAACTAACTATAAATTCCAGTCAACCTTTCGTACATTGCCTGGCTCTTTAAAACAAAATTCTCAAATCTTCACATCTTGTCTCTCACACTTTTCATCGGCATTCTGATTCCTGTTTATCACGAACCTGTTATTTCTCGTCATCGAAATATACTCCACATACCCCAGACACGTGATGTTGGCTAATGTGAACTTCGTCCGGCCTTAGTCTGATTTAGGGTTCGAAGCATTTGCTACAAAGACATTACCCACATATGTTCAGTAACGAAAACATTAACCGGCTAAATATGGAATTACCGAAAATCGCTCCCTATTGACACCGGAATGCATAAGAAAGTCGTAGTCGCCATTTACTTAATTTTACCGAGTAAATATCCGGCGTTGTCCGGGTAATTGTTTATCACACAACTATTAAACAGTCTTACCCGTCTCGGCCACTATACCCACTCAGTGCGCAATACACGGGGTATGACGGTTGCATGATATGTTTGTAAATGTCACTTCCTTCGCATTCACCCCACTAGGGACATCTTACTTTGACAGCATTCTTTTCTAAATTGTAATTCCCCAGCAATAATGTATACCAAGTTTTGTTGAATGACATTATTCTTGCGTTGAATAGTTAAGCTGGAACACGAAAACACCTCTTCCTGTGTTAATATTTTCGAAAATGGATACATTTTGGATGGCAATGTTTACACCGACCGTGAGGCAAATAATAGAATTACTTGTAATAAAAATTATTTTTATTGTAAGTGATTATAATATTACAAACATGTGTATTTTTGCACATATTTTGGAGAAATGAAAAAAAAATTATTTTTTGAAATCTGTAGCTTGCTTGGTAATAGGTTTCGAAAAAATATTTCATACAAACAAAGAAATGTTATCCTCTTGACAATTGAATTGAATCATTTTCTCAGGACTTAAGGTTAAATATTTACAGGGAAAACCCTGAAAAAAGTCGAAAAATGTCTGTTTTAGTGGGCCGCCAGGGGTTATCATAGGGTCTAGGAGTTCGCAAACTTGGGATTTTAACTAGTGCCTGGGTACATACAACATATTCAAAGAAAAAGTTTTTATGACCTATCTCCAGCTAAATTTAGCACTTACCGATTGGACTATCCATATATTCTGTAGAATTTAATCTAAACGTTTAGCAGTATTAGAATGTTTACTCACGTACAGGGCCCGACCTACAATGTTGTAACGCGTAGTGTAGAAGCGGGGTTGTTCGAAGTTGTATTCCAGTTTTCAGTTATCTTCACTTTTGAAACCATCATCTGCACAGTCTAGAATGTTCGCGTAGGCCCTACTACTAAAATTTATATTATTAAATCAAATTTAAACGAGACTTGTAAAAATACATGGAAAGGCCACAATTTGATGCCTCCCCAATCTAAATGCAACTTGATTAATTTGAAAGTACTTTAA
This sequence comes from Teleogryllus oceanicus, assembly GCA_964035755.1. NCBI lineage: Eukaryota > Metazoa > Arthropoda > Insecta > Orthoptera > Gryllidae > Teleogryllus > Teleogryllus oceanicus. The sequence goes on along the minus strand of CAXIVR010000005.1, from coordinate 93,003,304 downwards.
AATATTGAATAATAAAACAAAAGATTCTACAGGTAACAACACAATCTCTTAAGTTTGTTTTTCAGGCCACCAATTGAAACTTCTCTATTCTGCAAGGGCAAAGCCCTACCTCATATTTGGCTGGTAACGGTAAACATTTTTGGGTCTCGTTTCATCCCTATTTTATCAATATTCTCATTACAAACTCAATGTAATGAAAAATAGATCATTTCTTATCAGTTCTTACTTCTTCACTGGTTTTGTTTCAGCCCGAATACCCAGAAGCTTCTGCAAGAAATCCAATTCCATAGTTTCGTTAAATGAATATTGTTAAGTACCTATATTTCAGAATATTAATGTGTGTATATAATATGTATATATTGTGACATAACAATATGTGTAACATTGTATTTCTTCATATTTATTGTAAACATGGTGAATGGTAAGGATAGACATTGTAAATATGGCGGCCTTAGCAACAGTGGACGAGTTTTCGTGAAGGTCAACGAACTTCATTGCTTTGAACCACGGGGCGCGGCTAGTTAATAAAGTAAACTGTTTGGGGATTGGCCGAGAAAGCAATGACAGTCTGGGGCGCGGCTAGTTGAATTTGTAAGTAAATGAGGGATTGGCTAGGCATGGAATGACAATGCCTTTCGACGGAAGCGGGTCGAATTTTTTCTGACAAGAAAACAGTAGAAAGTATGGACCGAGTTTTGAAGGGCTGAAAGAGGGGAATACGGATTCATTTCCGACTTATGCCATGGTGCTGTGCGGATTGTGTGCAGATAATTGATGTGGGAGTTTGGGAATTGTGAACATTTACTTTGAAGCGTATGGTTGTCGGACTTAGAATATTGATGTAATGTGCGGAAATTGAACTTGGAAATATTAGCTGCAGCAGCTAGAATTTAAACTATGAACTTAGGTGAATTTGTCGGCAACAGGACTGGGAGTATTTGAAGCAGATAATAGTTTTCTGAACTTTAATATTTTAAGTATACGCGTAGAAAGAACTGGGAACTTTTAAAAGGTGAATTAATTAAGTCTTATCAACTTATGAGGCGGTGAGGAAAAGGCTGACTTAAAAGGTTAGTACACTTGTGCCAAAACGGAAGAAAAGAAGATGGTATTTGGACCTGGAGCCATCGACACCGGGAAAAACTGAAAATGGTTCTACGCGACGACATCGGCCAAGAGCGCGCGAAGACGGGTACTGCAGTGTAAGTTTTGAAACTGGTCATGACCGAAAGTACGTTTCGTATTGTTACCAATGGACATTGAATAAACTTACAAGTTTCTGTGAATAGAAAAGATTTTCATTTAGCTAATTCCAGCAAACGAGTAGCTAGAAATGTATATTTGCTTTTCAGATTCCTCGGCCACCCTGTACAGATGGCAGATCGAATAATCGGCTTTTAGTAGGCAACAGCGATTATTTCTAATAAGACCCATCGACCCAGTTAGCCGGATATTAATTTATTGGAAATAGCAGTTGAAGATTAATTTTAATAATTGAATTAAGGTAATCTTCTCCTGGCGCCCATATTCTTTTATAAATTTGGAACGGGTTACGTTGAATTAATATTTAATTATATTAGACGGACAGAGGAAATATTAAATTTAAAAATGAAATCAGTTTGTTTCAATATATATATATATATATATATAAAATATATATATAAATTTTTTAAGTAAACCAAAAAAATAGTACCGGAAGGAATGCAACTTTAAAAGATAGTTTCGAGCGTAATTTGTTATGTCCGCAGCCGTAACATGTTTGGATAAAGTACACCGTAGAACTTAAGAAGGCATGTTATTAACAAAACACATATAATACACAACACAGTACAACGAATATAAAAGAAAATAGGCGAAAAAATATCAACGGACCGGCGGTGCAATTGATCGTAAAAAGTTACTACAATATTTAAATTACTTATTCATGGACATATTATAGTAAAACGACGGAAAACTCATGAGACACTAATGAGTACAAGGAAACACATTAGCTTATAATGACCGCAGTATGTGTGATCACGAGAAGCGTATCATGACCTGTGGACACGCTTTCGAGTGACCCGAGCACATCTAATAGGACCACATCATGCTATTACAAAAGAAGAAAATTACCGAGTCCATCCTAAGACCTGCTCCACACTCGATAAAGGATATTGTTAATTAAGCCACTATTGCTTTCGACCTCCCCGTTAAGTTCTAGCTTCTTCCACCAAGGGTACCAGACCAGGAAAATTGAACATAACATTGAGGTTGGCAGGAATAATCACAAAGAAACTTTGGGAACTGATGCTAAACATATTCTTAATTTTCCTAATAATGTCAAAATAATAAAGTTAACAAAAACTGATGTCAGTATACAACTGAACTTGGTTTAATGTAAACTGCAACAGTCATTTAATTAGTAATTTGAAGCTCCACTTCCTGTTAATTTTTTTATAAATAGCGAAATTGAGGAGATGAAAATTTTAAATGTTTGGGTGAGCTTCATTTTTAAAAGGATGTAAATCTTCTAACATTCTAGATAACAAAGTAATAGTTCGACGGCTGAGAACGAGACTAATCTAAATTCATTATACTATTTTTTTAAACATTTAAATTTTTTGCATGTAATGGAATGTTTTAGTACATAATGAGTTTGTTGCATACTTATGAAATCGAATATTAACAATTTTGTTTAATACACACATGTAGACAGAGATATAAAAAACAATGGGACAGAGATCTCATTTTGTTAGAAAAATTGGAATTAACCATCTTGTTCTCAGCCCCCTAATATTATGAATTCATGACGAGTTGGTCCATTAACACATAATTTAGCTTGCCGACGTTTCTGAGCTTTATTGTTCTCTCATCAGGGCTATGGATAGAACATAAAATATACCATTGATTAATATACGATTGGGGAAACGGTATCATGAAATGAGTCAAATAATCGATTTTCGCCTAAATAAATAGTTCAAACCTTGCTCTTTCCAATTATAACATTTTTCTTCTGGACGTGTGGAAGTCATTTTACTTCATATTTAAATGTCCTAGTGCACATGAGCCCCGTCCCCATTTTTGACAAATTGGCTGCTTTTTCGTAAATTTGTAAGCATGTTGGGTGGTTACTGAGTTAATGAAAGATGGTCTTGCTCGTGCATTGGTAACATTGATCTTTGCTGCTGAAGAATATCTAGAATATGGAGCAGTAATGTTCTAGTCGAGAAGTCGTAAGTACAGACTTTTCAAATGGCGTTTGCAAATAATTTCAAATTTACTTATTTTGTAATTAATGTACGTTGTCTTAGGAACTATTATTCGCAATTTATTAAAATTTACACGATACATTCTTTATAGTATTACGATAATTTGACACCTTATGTAAATATTCATCAATAATAAACAATATAAAAATAATGTATGTGCAAAAAGGGAATATTAGAGCAAATGTTATAATTGAAAAAAATATTATTATTTCATTAACCATCTAAACAAAAGTCAAACAAATGCCGTATCTTTTAGTGTGGGAAATAATTTTTTTCTAGTTAACCATTGTCTCGAAAAGGTACATCAATAATAGAAAATTTACATGGACTGTATACATGGACCATCTCCCCAAAAAACATTTACGGAAAACATGATTCTTGGAAAACTATAAATCTATAAATAACTATTTTCCTTCATGAGCTGACTGACCTGCCTTAAAAGACGATAAGAGCATTTCACATTTTACGGTCTTTCAATTTTACTTTTCGTATACGTACGTACATACGGAGTAATATACGCAGTATAGAAAGTTCTATAATGCTGCACGAAAAAAGTGTACTTTCGGCGGAAAAATTCATTAGCAGGTTCTGGTGACAAAAAGTGCATAAAATCAGTTACTAAATTAAGAAAAAAAACTCTAACACGTGGTGTAGCCAGAATCCATGTTTTGTGGGTTCTTCATGCCGTGAAAACAATTGAAAGCAAAACGTCCGTCCGTCCGTCTGTCCGTTTGTCCGTCCGTCCGTCTGTCTGTCGTATGTGAACAAACCTAGCGCCTAAACCACAAGTACGATCTTTTCCAAATTGGAGAAACCCCTGTCCATGTGGCTCTAGTTGAAGCTTTGAAATTTTGAAAAACATTCTTTAAAATTTAACGGTACTTTACATGAAGGCCGAACATTTTCAAACTTTTCTCAAAAACGGCTCCAAATTTTTTCTTTAAATTTCTTGTAAGAATAGAGTTAAATACACTTAGAAAGTTGGCATGGGTCTCATTTTCACGGTTAGCTCTGAATTTTCGAAAAAGGCAAAAGTTTGAATTTTCTCCATGTCTTCCAATAACTACAAAGATGAACACAGATTTTTCCTTCAAATTAAATTTGTTGTCCATAAATAGTTCTTTCATAAACATCATGTAGATTTTTTGAAAATTTTAGTAGTAATTTAAAAAAAAATAACAATAACAAGATTTTCTCAAAACTACTCCAATTTTTTCTTAAATTTTGGTAAACAAGCCCTAATACGATGACATTAACGCCATATTGCTCGATTCTTTTGTTTTTTTCAAAAGTTACAAAATTGTAATTTTTAACTAATATTTATACTAGATGCGATTTCTTCACTTTATTACGTTTATGAGTACATGTGTCTTTTAATAATATCTTTATTGTCTGATTTTTTAATTGACGTTTAAGGATTTTCAGTGTGGAAATTTATCTGTGATCACACAGTACTGTCTGATATTTCTCATAGGAATAACGTTTTCGAAGCAATTTTCTTTTCTTGGCGGGGGTCTCTCCTATTGCAATTAAACTCTTGTTTATCTTCTCTACATTCATTTCGTGGACACTTAACAAATTACGAGGGTTGGGGTGTAAGTCATGACTTTTTTTTTGTGAGAACACGATTACGGGTGGAAAATGTGAAATATACCAAGAATGGTCCAGGTATCATGTAAGTGTATGGACATTTAACGACACTCCAAAATTGCTTTTCTAATATTTATTAAGGTAGTTGAAATATAGTATTAATTTCATGTTCCAAAGCCTTTTAGTATATACGCGTTCACAACGTTCCAAAAGCATTACGACCTCATCCTAAAGGCGTGATTCGGCAGATGCTCGATTACCGCACGTGCCTCGTCGATCCGAACACACACTCACAGGTCGTCGCGTGCTTTGCTGATGACAAGTTGCTATTGTGGCTCATACGGGTGTAATAAGTACACAGACGGGAGTGGGTTGTAATAACGGCAGGTTTATTCACAATTTAGACCGTAGTCACAAATAACCAATGTACTGATACAATTAACTAACTAAATAGACCCCACTGCTAGGAGAGATATTTACAGTGGCTATCACACCGCAACATACAACCTAATGTTTCGCCGTGCGTAGTACCGCCTGCCCTGAGACCGACTACATGTCTCACTAGTCACAACAATAACTGTCGGCTTCTTGCCGCGTGCACGCTCGCACCTCTCACGGACGACCTACGCTGCCGCTGCCAGTATCACAAGAAGGAAGAGCTATTGTTCTCACGGCCCTTAAATAGCCCTCGCGACGCTGCCCGCCGCCTCCATTGCCTCCGCCCTAGCGATGCGCACACCCTGTCAGAAAAACCCCGTGCGTCATCGCTTCTGCCTTTGTCTACGCATCCGGTGCACACCGCGCCACGTGCCCACGCTGTTTTAGCGACACGACGCTACACTATGTGTTCTCGCAGAAACTCTCCTGCCCAACTCACGACTGTCCAGTTTGGAAGGGAATTATTCCCAAGAGCTTCCACCGTTCCCGTTACATTCTTGGGCATTTCTCTCATGGAGAACGGTTATCTAGGTGTATGAGCGCGCTCTTAACGAATCATTTTGCACGGCGGCAGTTAGGCAACTGATTTTACATTGCTCTTTGTGCTAATAGAGACACTCAAGGAGCCATCTGTTGTTGTGAACAAACATTAGTATAGTACTTCTTTCATGTACAAATGAATGTGAGATTTGAAAACATTTCTTTTAGAAAATAATAGTTGTCTTATGTTTGCCCCAACCTTCGTATCTGAAGAGCTTAAATTGTTGATTTCCACTGTTTTCACTATATTCACTGGACTGTCCGCTACTTTCGTTAATGCCGCGGGAACCATTGATCTCAACGCTCTTTTCACTAACAAATAGCGTTTTTGGAAGCCGACATCCTATTTCCTGCTTGAATCACAAATTCGCCCATCTGATGACTTCTCTAAATCAGGTTTCACTAGTTAATCGTGATTTACGCAACTTGGAGATTTTCTTTTCTTAAAATCGTGATCAAGAAGATTAAATTGATCGAAACGTCGTCTGTCGTACCTCATACAGTAATCGTCATTCATGTCACATAGTGTACATACATACAATTCACAGAAAAAACTCTAACACTCTTCTCTTTATCAGATGCGTACTGCGACTGATATTCAGAAAATTTTACTCAGGTCCCTTGCTTGACAAGTGGTATATTGTATTTGACGAGCAAGGTCAGTAACGCATCCCGTTATTAGGACGTAAAAGAACTCAGCAGTAAAATTTGTTTCCCTGTCACCCATCCCTTCTTGGAACAAAGTGAGTTACTAATATTTCTTGAAATCATTATATCGCAGACGGTCATTCTTTTCATTGTTCTTCGGCACTTGCATCAAAGGCTGATCGAACACAATTCGTTCGTGCAGGGTCAAACAGCGTGCATCCGCATACTTCCAATAGATTTTTTAGATCTGTACCTGTTCAGAGCCCACTTTTTAGTTTCTCGTATACGTACGTATATACGGAGTAATATACATTGTATAGACAAATTTATGTAACTCTGCGCGAAAAAACGGTGGATTTTCGGGGGAAAAAATTCATTGACGGGCTCTGGTGGCGAAAAAGTGCACTAAACCAGTTGCTAAATTAAGAGTAAAAAAATCCTCTAGCACGTGGTGTAGCCATAATCCCTGTTTTGTGGGTCCTTGATGCCGAAAAACCAATTGGAAGCAAAGCGTCCGTCCGTCTGTCTGTCCGCCTGTCCGTCTGTCCGTCTGTCCGTCTGTCCGTCTGTCCGTCTGTCCGTCTGTCCGTCTGTCCGTCTGTCCGTCTGTGAACACTACTAGCGCCTTAACCACTTGTACGATCTTTTTCAAATTGAAGAAACCTATGTCGATCTGGCTCTAGTTGAAGCTCTGAAATTTATAAAAACATTCCTTAAAATTTGGGGGTACTTCACATGAGGTCTCCCTGGACATTTTCCAAATTTTCTCAAGAACGACTCCAATTTTTTTTTTAATTTCTTGTAAGAATAGAGTAAAATACGTTTATTAAGGTGGCATATGTCTGACTTTTACCATTAACTCTGGATTTTTGAAAATTGCAAAAGTTTGAGTTTCCCGGCGTCTTCCTACAACTACAAAATTGAAGACCGAGATTTTTCCTTCAAATGAAATTTGTTGTGCATAAATAGTTCTTTCAATAAGTTCATGTACATTGTTTCGGAAATGTTAGTAGTTTTCGTGCAATAGTGCATGCAATATTTGCCTTTTAAAAAAAACTTACAAAAACAAGATTTTCTCAAAAAGTCTCCAAATTCTTTTCTTTAAAGTTTTGGTATTGTAGTGCCAAACAAACCCTATACCATGACATAAACGCCATATTGCTCTACTTTTCTGTTTTTTCAAAAATTTTAAATATGCAATTTTTTTGACTTGTCTCTTACGTCGGTAATATTAACATGAAAGGCAATTTCTTCACATTATTATATTTATGAGTATATGGACTTTAAATAATGTCAAATCAATTTTCTAGAACTTAACTCAACCGTTTTCTGTACAAATGAGCTCAAAATTCCGCATTTTCAGAAACGCCAAACTTCATTTTCTCAAAAATGGCTCAAATTTTTCTTCAATTTTTCTACAAGATACTGCTATGTGTGCTGTTTAATATGACGTTACGTTCATTTTGATATATTCATTTGTTTTTAAAAAATTACACAAATGTATTTTTTTAATACCTCTCAATCCGTTAATATGGACATTTTCATCGATTTGTATGCATTATAAAAATTGTGAGTGGAAGTGCTTCAAATGATTTCAAATGAACTTTTTCTCAACTCAGTAGATTCTTGGGAAAAAGGACTTCAAAATGTCGCATTTACAGTAATACTTAATCGTCATTTTCTTAAAATCCGCTTCAAATTTTTCAATGAATATTTCTATTTAGAACGAGCTTTACTCTTCTTTAATATTATTGAAGTAATGTTTCGGTTGTACTACTAGGAAAGCAAAAAGTTGAGAAAAATGTCAAAATAAAATGTACTTCGGGCGACAATAGATGGGAGCTGACCAGAGAATGGAGCACTATTTTAAAGCCATACAGACAGATAGACGGAAAGTCTGTTCCTCTTTCCGTCTGTCTGTCCGTCCGTCCGTCTGTGTGTGAACGCTACTAGCGCTTAAACCACACGTACGCTCTTTTCCAAATTGAAGAAACCCCTGTCCATCTGGCTCTAGTTGAAGTTTTGAAATTTTGAAAAACATTCTTTAAAATTTGGGGGTACTGTACATGAAGCCCTCCGGATATTTTCAAAATTTCCTCAAAAACTGCTCCAAATTTTTTCTTTAAATTTCTTGTAAGAATAGAGTAAAATAGACGTCTAAAGGTGGCATAAGTCGGATTTTCGCGGTTAACTCTGAACTTTTGAAAATTGTAAATATTTGAATTTTTCGGCTCTTCCTATAGCACAAAATTAAGATAGAGATTTTGCATCAAATAAAATGTTTTGCTCATAGTCATTTTTTTAATAAGATCATAAGCTTTTTTGAAAATTTTAGTAGTTTTTGTGAAATATGGCGTGCCATATTGGCAATTTTAAAAATTACAGAAATAAGATTTACCCAAAAACGCCTCCAAATTTTTTCTTTACATTTTTGATATGAATAGTGCTGAATGCCGGAAAGTGCTGAATGATATGGATAATGTTGAGTGTATAAGATGACATAAACGTCACATTGCTCTATTTTGTTTTTTTCAAAAATTACAAAAATGTATTTTTTTACTTGTCTCTCACGTCGGTAATATTTACACTAGGGGTGATTTCTTCACGTTGATGTGTTTACGAATACATATGCTTTAAATAATATCAAATAACTTTTCTCGAAAAATCGACAATTTTCTGTGAAAAGGCCTCAAATTTCCGCATTTTTAAATACGTTCACGCGTTATTTTCGAAAAAATGGCTCCAAATTTCTTCTTCACACTTTTACATAGGATAGTGGTAATGGCACTATTTAATATCAACTAAAGTATATTTTGGTGCAGAGTTTTGTTTTTTAAAAATTACACAAATGTAATGTTTTTTAAATATCTCTCACGACGTTAATATGCATATTTCAATGGATTTATATACATTATTGAATTTGTGAGTGGATGTGCTTCAAATTACTTCAAATTAAATTTTCTAAAACTAAATAGATTCCTGTAAAATGCGCTTCATATTTCGCATTTACAGTAACGCTTAACGCCGTTTTCTTAAAGACGGCTCCAAATTGTTGAATGAAAATTGCTAGGACAATATTTTTGTCTTCTTTAAAATTTTCAAATTAATACTTCGGTTCTACCATTCGGATACCGAAAAGTTGAGAAAAGTTTTTAAAAATGTACTTTTGCGGCGGCGATAGATGGTAGCTGGCAAGAAGGAAGGGCAAGACTGCACAGTACCAGTCCACACCAAGAAAATTAGAAAACTTTACTACGAGAAAGTCAGTGCCATTCTGTAGCACCGCTAGTTACTTTCTTGTATACATACGTATATACGGAAGTGATATACATAGTATAGAGAAAGTGATGTAATGCTGCGGAAAACTGATTTCAAAATTTCAACGGAAATACACGTTTAGGGATTCCTTGACACAGAAAAAGAGTTTTTTTGTTTGTTTGTTTTTGTTTTTTTTTCTTTCTTTCTTCAAAACGTTTGTCCGCCCGACTGTACGGCTGTCCGTCCGTCTGTCCTATGTGAACAAATCTAGTGACTAAACCACACGTACAATCTTTTCCAAATTGAAGATACCCCTGTCCATGAAACTCTTTAAGAAAATAGCGGTTAAACATTACTGTAAATGCGAAATTTGAAGCTATTTTTCACTGAAATGTACTGAATTTTCGAAAAACTTCATTTGCAGTCATTTGAAGAACGTTCACTCACAAAGGCAATTATTTTCGTGTGTTCTTTTGTTTTTTCAATAATTATACAATGTAATTTTTTTGAAATATCTCTCGCGCCGGAAAAATGCACATTTTCACCCATTTGTGTATATTACTGAATTTATGAGTGAAAGTTCCTCAAATTACTTCAAATTAAGTTTTTCGAAAACTCAATATATTCCTGTGAAAAAGTCCTTCAAATTTCGCATATACAGTAAGGTTTAACGCCGTTTTCTTAAAGCGGCTCAAAATGTTTCAAAGAAAATTGTTATTTAAGCTGAGGTTTAGCCTTCTTTAATATTCTTAAAATAATATTTCGTTTGTTTTAAAAAATTTAAGAAAATTCAAAAAAATGTACTTTGGATGGGGATAGATGGCTGCAGGCAAGAAGAAAGGGCAAGACTCTTCAGTACCAAACCACAAATTAGAAAACTACTACGATTCTGTAGCACCTCTAGTTTTCTAGAAGGAGAAGCAAAACCGTTAGACCTTAGCTGCATTGTCCAGTTAATTTCGGTCCGGACCAATCATTTTAAGTCAAGGGGATTTGAAAGTGGAAATGTTTTTTTTTTTTTTAACTACATCCCAATAATCGAAAAAATCTGAAAAAAAATCACAATTTGAGTTTTGTGAGAAATATCGAAATTTTTTCCAGCTTATACTAGGGTTCTAAGACACACTAAAAATATTTTGACTTTCTCGTATACGTACGACTTTCTCGTATACGGAGTAATATACGTAGTATAGAGAAAGTTATGTAATGCTGCACGAAAACCGGGGTATTTTCGACACAAAAAAAAATCATTGTTGGGATCTGAAAACGAGAAAGTGAATAAATCAAGTTGCTAAATTAAGAGAAAAACTCCTCTAACATGTGTAGCTAGAATCCCTATTTTGTGGGTCCTTGATGCCGAATAACCAATTGAAAGGAAATCGTCCGTCCGTCCTTCCGCCTGTGAACACTGCAAGCGCTTAATCCAATCATATGATCTTTTCCAAAGAATCCGTTGTCGATCTGCCTATAGTTTGAGCTTTGTGATTTTGAAAAACATTCTTTAAAATTTATAAGTACTTTACATGAAGCCCCCAGGACATTTTCCAAATTTTCTCAAAAACAGCTCCAAATTTTTTCTTCAAATTTCTTGTAAGAATATAGTATAATACACTTCTAAAGGTGGCATAGGTCCCATTTTCACGGTTAACTCTGAAATTTCAAAAATTGCAAACGTTTGGATTTTTTCGGCGGCTTCCTACAACTATAAAATTGAAAACAGAGATTTTTCCTTCAAATGAAATTTATTGTCCATAAATAGTTTTTCATAAGATCAAGTACATTTTTTTGAAAATTTTAGTAATTTTCTGCAAGTGCGTGCCATTTTTGCATTTTTAAAAATTTTTTTTTTTTAAAATAAAAAAATGTTCATAAACTTTTGCAGGTTTAGTGTCAAACGAACCCTATACGATGACATATACGCCATATTGCTCTATTCTTTTGTTTTTTCAAAAGTACAAAAATGTATTATTAACATTAAATCGAATCACGTCGGTAATATTTACATTAAGTTGATTTCTTCAATTATTATATTTACACGTACATGTGCTTTAAATAATGTAAAATAAAGTTTGTGGAATACTCAACAGTTTTCTATTAAAATGAGGTCCAAATTCCGCATTTTCAGAAAAGTCCAAACATCATTTTTTCAAAAATGGCACCAAATTTTTTCTTCATTTTTTTTCAATGGGTAGTGCTAACTGTTCAATATGACATAAAGTTCATTTAGGTGTATCCTTTTTTTTTCATAAATTACACAAATGAAAGTTTTTTAAATATCTCATGACAATTAAAATAAATTAGATTTCAATATTTTTACATTTTCTTAAAAACGGGTTCAAAATTTCCAATGAAAATTTGTATTTAGGACGAGGTTTTACTCTTCTTTAATATTTTTGATTTACTATTTCGGTTGTACTATTAGCAAAGCAATAAGATAAGAAAATGTCCAAAAAAGGTTTTTGGGCGCCGATAGATGGTAGCTGGCCAGAGAAGGGAGCAACACCTTAGTCAGGAACACACCGAGGAAATTAGAAAACCTTACTACGAGAAAATTATAATTTGTTATCTGTAATAATTTATTGTAATAAATGCCTTTAATTCTAAAATTTAGTTTACAATCACAAAATTAAATTAATTACATGTCTTTAATAAGGAGGTCCCCATATTGTATCGATTCAAGGGCCTCCTGTGTAGAACTTACGCCACTGATTGATATTGGTTTCTACCAAAAAGAAGAATCAAGGTAATAACCATTTTGTCATATGCTTTGTTTCCTACAAAACAAAGGTTATTCTTAATATTAAAACAGAAGAAAACGTTGAATATTATGACATTCAGATAATACATTCTTTGAATAGAAATTAAAATTTAACGTAAAAATTTACCTGCCTTATTATTATCATATTAGTAAGCTATCTCACCCATTTACGAGGAACACGATAGTTTCAAAAGTTTTTATATTTTACTATTGTTTTCAATGGGCGGTAAAGTATTTCATTTTACGTTAGTAACCAACTTTCACGTCAAACAAGCCAAAGAAGAAAATTTATTTTGATGGCGTCGGGTTTGATTCAAGTAGCAGATGATTAATTAGCACATTGATAAGATGCCATGGTTGTAATCCAAAAGAATCCAATGCACAAATGTATACAAAGGTAAAGCCAAGACTAAGGTAATTAATTGCGTGAATATTTCCAATTTTCAAAGGAAACATCCAGTCCTGACATATTTGGAAATTATAATGGAAAGTCGAACTGTTTTATTAATCTTGATTGTTACTTAGTAACGAAAGACAAAAACATCAAGGATACTATCTTTTTTATATAAATAATTTTCATTTTATCTTTAACTAGACTTTTTGACAACCTTGAAGATGGACAAAAACTCAAACTAAGGTTAAAGAACTTAAGGAATATTTGAAATTCATGTGCACTTACAAAGGATTTTTGTCACACCGTCTTTTCGTGAATGCCAAGGATCCCCCACGAAAACAGCTCTCCTGTGTCTAAATATCCACGAAGTAATCGACTAGAAATGATTTTTATGTGAGGATGCGTTCCACGAAGTCTTTCCGCCACAGCCCGTTTCCTCCCAGTTCCTTGCCAGTTGGAAACGACGGTACAGAAGACGCCGCCGCCGGCCGGTCAGGGATCGTAGTCCAGGCCTTGATATTCGTGCCAACTCGAGATGCCACAACGTCCCGGCGCACTCATCGGACGGTGGTGTCTGCGCGCTACCTATCGGGGAATGATTTAACTACAATTTAGTTCCAGCTCTCAATCACAGGTTTCAGCAATACAAGAGGGCGCGAAATATGATCTTAGAATAGGAATTGGCATTTAAGGCAATCTCGCTCATTTCACGCATTAATTGAAGAACTTAAAAACAAATACAAAAAATACTTCCTAATTCAAATTAACTTGAAATAATTTTCTTCACTGTAAGATTCAATTCTGCCCCAAAATATGTGTTACATTGCCATAGTCCGTTAGTATCCTACGCAGACTAGTGGGGTGTGACAACATTACACATCACAAAGGATACTATTGACACCGCTCCGCAAGACACACAAATACCTCAATTTCCATTCCGTCGTTTTGGATGCAAACAATTTATTCATTTCTCTTTCGAATATTTTGACATTTTAGAACTCTTTAGCGTTTATGCTAACAAATTAAATAAACAAATGTTTATTCTGACCACTGAAAACTCATGTCACTGGAGCTTTAGACCTATTCCTACCGATCAAGTTATCTTTTTCATTTCAACGTATCTGACGTTTTTGAACATAATGTTTCGTACAGTATCCGTTCAGGTGCCCTTAAATAAGTGACGTACCTATACGTGGGTTTTTCTAACGTGGCGGCTGTGGGTAGTATCTCCAAGATGGAATTCGACACGACTTTTTGCGTCATTCTCAGTCCTGCTGCTAGAGTCGCTTGATCTGCAGCACTGCTTGATACGGTCGCGATCATGCGACATCTTGCGGCAGGACCAAGAAAGATGCAAAAAGTCGTACCGAATTCTCTTGTTGAATATACAAAGTACACGTTTGACAATGAAAAACAAGGTATACGTAATATGCCTTCTACAGTTGTGACAAATGGAGAGAAAACAGAGGTTTGTGAACAACACTTAACGCCCTGGGTCAACAGTCCATACATTAAAGCAACAATTTTAAGGTTGTTATAACACTAAGATACTGTGGCACGGGCACAATGATGTCTCTCTTCCATGCACTAGTCACAAAAGAGCAGTAGTGGGGAGTCGGGAACTTGCACGAAACATACTATTTCGCAGGGGTTCAACAAAAAATTAAAACAAGTTTGCTGATATATTTATTAACATTTTTATTTTTATTTCCTGTACACGTCATCTTTATTGTATGTAATTCCACCGTCTGAAAAAAAATAGGATCGGGAGAAGCATATAAGAAGTTTTATAACAAATTTTCGTCACTCACTCGAACCCTGTACTAGTTCTTGAGCAATTTCATGGTCAACAATGCTTTTTGCATCCTCCGCCATGGCTAAAGAATTTGTGCATTTCCTTGCAAGCCACCAATCAGAGTTGTGCCGTAGACTATAATTTTACGTCTTCACATGTTTTCTACACGTAATCTACAAGTAGACTACATGACTCTTTTTACGTGTTGACTACGTAGACAATGTAATATTTCGAATAAAATGACCAAAAAAGTTTATAATAAGTAGTAGTAGTATTAGCACATTCAAATGTAAATGTTTGAAATTTTATTTTCGATTCAGTAAGTCAAAATAATATATCACTCTTCATGGAGAAACGACAACCTCCGTAACCCTAACACAGCTACAATAGTGATTCCAATAGATTCAAGGACTGGTGGAATCACATATCTAATGAAATGCAAAAATATAGCATGACCTATGAAAATATATGAGACAGTGACTACGTCAAAAATCTCCAACGCTAGGTCAATAAGAACTTTCAATGACAATACTCCTAAAGAACAGGTAGTTATTATTAGGTTGAACTGCAGACTGTCTCGTGTTTATTTAGACTGTAAACCTCCTCCCAAATGTGATCTCTGTAAAGTTTGGCATGGCCTAATTCATTGCTTATTGCACAAAAACGCCAGAAAAAAGTACCAATTGTAAAACGGTTATGAAAAAATGTAAGATATTAAGAATGGTCAAAGAAGATTAATAAGTTTTGCGACGGAAATCAACATCAATGAAGACTTAAAATTTATCAACTCAAATGCAGTAAATAGAAAGATGTCAGTTTTAGTAGTGTGAAACTTCTTTTATTAAATCGTGTACTATTTAATACTGAACTTGTCACATTTTATAATATTGTAATTTTTGCATGATTATGGATCTTAATATTGTTATTACATCCATTTTGCTTAAGTACTGAACTTTGCATTATTTACTGACCATTATTGTATAGTCGCTAATAACATCGTGCTCAGCTCGTAACCTCTCACCCGCCCCATTAATGACTTTGAAGTAGAAAATCTGTTAACTTGAAATTTTAAAAAAAAATATAATGATAGTACTCCTTTGGATGTGATAAAATCAACATTCGGCACGAATTCTTTAGAATAAATAGAGTATAATTACAATTAAATGTTTTTTGGGATCAGCATGGCTCGCGTGGATTTGTTCTGCCACTTCCAAAACATAGATTACCTTTGTCTACGCAATGTACATTGTCTAAGCGTTGTTTACGTATAGACGTAAACACTGATATTTTATGAATAGACGCACATCAGTACCACCAGTTGTGTTGAAAAGCAACTCACGGCACGCCACCGTGGCGCCAGGTGACTAATTGTCACTTCAAAGCAAACTTGAGTCTTAGCGCCGCACTGTCCGCCACGTCTCTGGGCTGCAGCTAATGGACAGCAACGAACGGGTAGATTGATTATTTCGTCTCTCCGACAGTGATGTGCGTCTACGCACAAAGAACCATAGTCTGTGTCTATACGTAAGTAACGCGTAGACAAAGTTCATCGCTTAATCAAAGGTAATGTATGTAGACAAAGTTAATCCAAGGTAATTCAATTATTTAGGAATTTTTGATTAAATTTTTTCTGACACACGAATGTTTTTTTCTTAAAATTCTGTTCCACATTTTTCTGTATGAAAATAGTGTGAATATCTTTCCAATTTTTATATAAAAATTTGTCATATTTTGTTATTCGAAGCTGTTTGGTTGTATTTATTTGAGATTTCTTCCACTAAAATACATTTTTATTATTTTTATAATTTCATTTCAAAATATTTTTTCAACTTCCATCCCTTATTATTTTATTACTTCATTTTATCAACATTTTTTCAACAAATTAAGAGGTCTCCAAATCTGGCATATGAAACGTCTGTAATATGTTTGAATTTAAAAAAATATAATTGCGTGAACGGCTAGGCTATGCGATTATACTTTAATAATCATTAGTAAATAATGTTATGCTCAATACATAATCAAAATTGATGTAATAACAATATTAAGATCCATAATGCAGAAATAACAAACCTTACCAAAAACTGACATATTCATTATTAAATAATACATCATTGATTACATGTAGTTTCTCATTCCTAGAACTGTCTTCCTTCTATTTACTGCATGTAAGTTTCTAATTTATGCGTTTTAGTTATAAATGTTGTGTAAACGATTTTGTGTAAAGTTAATTAGGTTATATCGTACATTTATTGGAACTTTACAATGATCATTTTGGATGATGTTTACCATCTATCAAAAGTACTTGCAGTGTCCAGTTCTTAACCTAGTAATGACTACCTGTTCCTTACGCATACAGCCTATGAAAGTTCTAATTGAGTAGGGTTGAAGACACTCTGACTACATCGGTCGTACCAGATATTTTGCATTTTATTAGATATTATGTAATTCCACCGGTCCTTGAACATATTCAAAATCACTATTGCACCTTAGGTAGTTACGGAGATTGTCAGTTCGTCCACAAGAGTCGCATACGGTCTTACGAACTCGAAAATATTCTTTTTAATATTACATTTCAACACGTTTCTATAATTACCACTTAATATAAACTTTTTTGGGTTATTTGATGTGAAAAAAGAAATTAGTCTACATAGATTACATTGTCTACGTAGTCTACAAGTAAAAAATAGCCATGTAGACTATATGTAAATTTCGGGTAGAAAATACGCAAAGACGTAAAATTATAGACTACGGTACAACTCTGGTTTCCGGGCGCGTCAACTGCTACTGTCAGTAGAGCGTAGGTGTAGTGGTAATGTAGTGTAAGGGTGGTGGCAATGTTCTTCCCTCTCTACATGATGAGATCCGGCGCCCACCTACACGTCGACTTGTGGGGTTTCTCCGTCTAGGTATCTCCCGTCAGCGGTGCACCGCCCCAGTTGGAACGGCCTCGAAATTCCGACAATTGTTGAAGTGTGATCTGGGCTGTCCGGGTGAAGCCGCGTCGAAGGCTGGGGTGCCGACGTTCGACCAACATATCGCGGTCCTCTTCAGGGCTGTACTTCCAGAGAGTACAGCCCTGAAGAGGACCGCGATATGTCGAGCCTCGACGCGGCGTCAGACACCAGATCATGATCTGGCCGCGGAAGCCTACGATATCAATTGTGGAAGTGTATTGCATGTAAATGTAAGTGTATGTAAGAAAGGGGGGAATAGGACAAGGAAGAGGAAGGAAAGATCACCTGCAATCCGTGGAGCGTTTGTTACTGCATTTGCCTGGTGTTAACCGGAACAAAACACAGAAAACTACATATCAGAGCATCCGACCGCTAGATTTCTCCTTCAGAGAACAGCTGAACTTGGCCAATGTCGAAAATCCTGATACCGTAAGACTCGAATTCTAGGGCAGAGACTGCAGAAACATCAGCTGATGCCCTGAGCCACCTAAGTCAATAGCAACAAATGAACTGTTGGGCACAAAACCCCTCGTTCAATCTATGATTTCGTACTCGAGACCACTGCAAAATGAATTCACGGAAATTCTTTGTCATTGTTTAATTAAGAACATAAATGCGTCTTATTTTATCACCAATAAATGCCGCTTGTTCAGACCAACTTTTGTCCCAAGAGAAAAATCCCCCAAAAATTTAATTTCTTTCTGTTAAATTTGAAATTCGTGCAAAAATCATGAATTTAATGGAAGTTTTATTAATAAATTTTCCTTAATTCTCCTCTAATCGAAAAGTGACCTTTTTCACTCATGTTGTTGAACAGAAAAGAGACAAAAATGTAGTATCTTAATTCTAGCAATACCAAAGGCGATGGGAGAAGGCTTGGAGGCCCATCGATGATTGTTTATTTGGTTTTATAGGTTTCGATTTTGTATTAAAGCTGAAAAACGTTGATATTGTTTCGGATATGATATTCAAATATGATGCGATTAATCACAAGTGTTTGTTAAGTATTACAGCGTCTTTGGCTGTGGGAAAAAATCGAAACTATTCACTCAAAAAGAATTTAGAATTAAAATACATTTTGAACACAGTTGTAGTATTTTAAGTGTTAGTATAATATAGTTAACTATATAACTATGTTATGAAGATACATCGGCCTTTCTTGACATAAAAATGTTACACGTCTTCATTTATACAATTTATTGTTTATTAAATGCAAATATGGATGTGAGAAATTAAGAAAATATTTATTAGTTTTAACAATTTATTAATTCATCAAAATTGCCAAAAACATCTACAAAATCAGACTTTAAGTGGTGATTTCGGACCCCCCGCCCCTCCGCCTTGTTAGTGCAACGGGATCTATTAAACCTTGATAATCGTACGGTTAAGTAAAAAGTAAAACATGAAGTAAAAACAGTGCATGCAGATAAAGAACTCCGCTGCAATGGTAAGAAAGGCGAGAACGCATAGAGGGAACTCAGAGCAGGGTCGAGTAGAAGACATTGTAGTCATATTCAATTGACAACAGTAATTATATACTGGTGTATTATGCAAAGTGATGAGATTTTAATATATCATTGTACTCAACAAAATCCCAAAGTTAGTAATTTTAAAATATTGAATAAATAGTTGTTATATTATTTATTTCACTGAATCATACAAAATATATGTATGAAGTAATAAAACAACAGCAATAGAACGCAAATTATTGACTATGAACAATTCTGGGAAGGACATAAGAGCCCAGTAGAATATTCTATCTCACAAGGAATTAAGGGGGCAAAATCCCAAAGTTAGTAATTTTAAAATATTGAATTAAGGTCGGGAGAAGGGGGGAAGAGGGGGGAACGAGTTCGCGAGCGGATTATTCGACGGTTTCATTTTGGGCGGCATCTTCCCAAAGGCGGCGCCGATGCTCGAGGCGGAGCGGGGCGGGGCGGGGCGGGGCGGCGGCACAGGTCGGCGGGGAGGTGTGTGCGCGCCTCTGGTGCGGCGGGGGCGGCGGCGGCGGCGGCGACGCTCAAAGGGCGTGCTTCGCTCCGCTGAGCGTGCCGTGCGGCCGGGCGGGCGGGCGGGCGGCCGGGGCCGGGCGGCCGTGTCGTGTCGTGCCTGGCCCAGGCGCCGCCGCCGCGCCGGCCCCCTGAGGAGCGCCAACGGAGCGTAAGCGAACGCGACACGAAGGCGGCGCCGGCGGCCTCTGTGAAGTCCCGGCCAGCAGGCGCGCCGCGAGGCGACGCGGCGCGACGCGAATCGTCGCGACGCGATGCCGCCGACCAGCGGGTACCGCTGAGGGCTGATGGAGGAGGCGGTGTTGGGTGTGGTGGAACTGATGGTGGTGGTCGAAATATCGATGAGGATAATGGGAGCGATGGTGGTAATGGTTGTTCGTGAGTGGAAGTAGGGAAATTGGATGGAGGTCGGAACTGGTGGTAATGTGATGGAAGAAACTGAAGGTGAAGCATGGGAAAGTCGTGGTGTCATCAGAAGCGCAGAGAAAATGGAGGAGGATATGGAGTTGGGGAGAAGGATACGGGGTCAGAGACGGAGATGGAAACGGAAACGGTCGCGGAGTCGGGTGCAGAAACGAAAACGTACTAGAAACGCAACAGAGACGGGGATTACGTTCAGATGGACGGACGCGAAGACGAACGGGCACGGAGTCAAAGACGTGGCAGAGGCGGTAGTGGTAGCAAAGATGTTGGAAAGGAAGTAGAAAGCTGTTGTAGTATTACAGACAGGAACAAGATGGCGACGAAACCGACGTGTAGGACGAGGATGCCAACAAACAGGGCAAAAAGATGACGGTAACGGAATGAAGTCTAGAAACCTTTGGTTTGATTTAATTTACCTTATTTTCGTCAAAGAACACTAAAATGTATTCGGCGTATAGGAAAGGACCAGGATAAGAGTAAAGGATAAGGGCATAAAGTATACGCAGTTACACATTAGGTCGATAAAGGCAATAAAAAGTAATATATTAAATGAAAAACTAAAAGTTAAGACCAATTTCGATTAAGAAAAGTAGAAAATCATTTGAGTTATAATTTCAAACGATAAATTTGTATTAGTGTAGTCGCGCTGCTTGTTTTAATGGAAGGCAATCAATATCTATTTTCTTGTATATATTTATTGTATTATTTCTTACTATTTTTTAGAACATGAAAGTGATGTATGGAGATTGATTTTGAACACGAACATTACAAATTTCTATTTAGAATTTAAATTGAATGAAATTTCATTTATACAATATTTTACCAATCACAATTTAGTATAAGCTGTTCAGAATTCTGAAATGTACATTTCGCTCAACAACTGTGAATCGTAGGAGATATATAAGAAATAATATTTCTTTTACAAAAATACCAAAAATACTTAACTATCATTGACTTTTAAATCAAACAATACAGTTTTTTCATCTAGAATGGAGATTTAAGGAGAGGTAGACAATGATATTTCCCAGTGTGAAGTAGTAAAGGACATTCAGAGAAACGATATCGAAATTTCTCTACACCGGCGCAATATCGTAACGACAATGAGTTTTAGGGAACCTCTAGAGTTCTGATCCTACCTTCATCGACGCGCTCAGCCGACTCGGCTCAGGCAGAGCTCACCGCGATTTGAGTACAAACGCTGGACTACGTTGACATTAATAGTATTTGTTTATTCTAAATATATTTTTTTGGAGGGAAATTAGCAATTATAGTTCCAGATAAGCTCTTAATACATATATATGATCTTAAGCTCTTAATACACATATGTGCACAATCTTATTTCTCCCAGTACACTAGCTTTTCAGCTAGGTCGAATTCAGTCGCTGTCTGGAGGAGAATTAGCTGCCGGCTGCTCTGATCGGTAGTTTTCCGTGGTTTCTCCCATCAACATCAGGCGAATGCCGGAGCAGTACCCTACCAAACGGGCCACGGACCGCGCGCGATCTTTCCTTCCTCTTCCTTGTCCTGTGCTCTCCCCTTACACACACACACACTTAACTAACATGCACTACACTACCACATATTCCGGGAGATCGGTGGGAGCTTAAGCTTGTCCGTAGGCAGTGCCCGCTGGTGGGAGAGTCCTGGTTAGGGGGAAACCCCACTAGCCGACGGTAGGTCGGCGCCGGATCTCGCCATCCAGTGGGGGAAGATCACCGCCATCTCCCGAGAAAAAACACGCACTACACTAACGAGACTAATGACCAAAGCAGTTGACGCGCCCAGAAACACGAAAAAATCAAATCAAACCAGTTGATTGTCGCAGCCATAGAAAGCTTACATCACCGACTCTTGCATTCGCGCCAGGAAAGTTAGCGGTTGATGTTAGAAAGTACTCTTACACTCGTGAACTTGAAAAAGTTTAAGCTTTGCTCGCAACCTCGTGATGTTTGCTTTAAATGAAAGGTATTGTGTCATAGATTAACATTAATAAATTTTATAGAATAAACATAAATCGTAATAGTACCTTGAAATTAATAAAATTAACCCTTTTCTAGCGTCATTCGTTCATTATTTCATATTGAGTATTGTAATCGATCTACAGGAAGCAGCCGACATTTTGTCTTCGACTAAACATGTGAATGTTAGGCAAAGCGAAAAGAGAGCGAGTCTTCTGAAGATCGAGGAGTGTTTTTAAATACAAAACTTAGTGAGTGATCAAATTTAGAACTCACAGAACTCGGAATAAGACAGTTTTATTGTGCCAGCCACAATTTAGAATTTTATCAACTAATTTTGCCAATTTTCCGTATCAAAGACTAGCGAAGTTGCCGTACTCTCAGTAGATGTCCCAATATGCTGTGCAATTGCATAGAGAAATACCATCTTCGTGGCTCAGTTCTTCAATACCCTACGCTTCCATTTTCCACTTGCATTTCGGCACTATCACTCTCCTTAGAGCACAATTTGCCTTGGCTTCGACGCCTCTCCTGTTTACCTCGATGAAAGGGGGGGGGGCTCGCTGGCCAGCGGTGTTGGCGATGATGGAAGCGAAAGTCGATTGTTGATGATGTATCACCACTCTTCTCTCAATTGTGACTGCGTATAACCTGCAGCTTTTAACTTGCTGGATAATCCCTGGTATCCACGCCGGTTCCTTCTTAAAACGTTTAGAATAAATACAGTCGCCTACCATGTACTTCCTTCCGAGATGTGTGTCTCGCCAGGTAGCAGGAATTATAATAAGGTCCGCGCTTGATTGATGTGGAGTATCTCCGCTAGGCTTCTGCCTTCCTTGCCTGGCAGCGGGCGGTAGATTGTCAGGACCAGTATCTGAGACCTGGCTCTAGGCATCCCTGCTGATCTCACCTTGCCCGTGGTTTATTTAAAAGTCCTGACGAACGAATCTACTTACCCATTTGACTGGTGGGTGGATAGGCGGTGCGAAGTTGTGTTGGATAATGTTGGTCTGGCAAAATCTGGAAAATTCCTAGTAGTAGTAGTAGTAAAAAGTAGAGCAGCTTTATCCGACACAAATATTGCTGGAAATCCTTCTGTCGCAAATATTCTCTCTAGCTCTTCAGTTGTAGTTGTGGATGTGGCGATACTCATTTCGAATACTTAGGAATAGTTTGATAAGGCAACGATAACAATCATTCAAATTGCATTCCAAAACGGACCGGCGGTTCTACGTGTCCTCTCACCCACGCTTCCTTGGGTTGAAGCCACAACCCCTCCTAGAAGAGCTCTGGTTCACTTGGAACTGTTCAATTCGCCTAAGCTTGTGCATATATCGCTGTTCATCCCCTCCCTATAAGAATAGCGACGTGCGAGTTGGTTGATCCTCACTGTGCCTCAGTGGCACTCATGCAACATTTTAAGAACACTCCGCCTAAAACTTCTAAGAAACACTTCCGTCGGGAACTCATTCCGTAAAGTAGCATCACCCTCCCTGATCGCCTTTATTGTACCTCTTAGGGTTGCTTTTTAGTTGTCGGGTGGCCAAAATTGTCTTCCTCGGGTGGTCCTCAACTCTGGATACTGATCTCTCTCTTCTGCTATCTCCCGCACCTCCAACGGAAACTCGACTAAGCCTTCTAGCTCCTCTAAGTCGATCTGCAAACTTTCCTCCTCGAATTTGTCAAAGACCAAATTCGGACCTCTGAACAACCTAAACAAGGCATTTACGCTGTTCTTCTAAAACCTATCCGGTAGTTGGAATCGGAAAGAAACAACGTCAACTTTGCAGTTTTTTTAATCGACCTTTCTGGGATTTTCTTACAGGGATGGAAAAGCTCCATAAAATGTTTCCGGAAAGTAATGACATAAACATCCTTCCGTACAAAAAAATTATTGGATTTTCTTACCGCAAAAATAACCTGGCTCTACCTAGTATGTATATATATATATATATATATATATATATATATATATATATATATATATATATATTGCAGCTCTCGAACGCAAACAATCTTTAAAAATGAGAACTCTAAAGTAAGAGAATTTCACGGAGATTTGACAAATTGCACTTGACTTTAAAAATATGAAAGATTTGTTTAAAAAAGCATCTAAATATTCATGTCAAATGCAACCCGCAATACTGTCGTATTTCTTTAAATCTATATCATTAAATAACTCGTAAACGAAGGCCAATAGCCTCAAAGAAACGTTCCGTATACCGCAGTCTACAAGATAAGATATTTTTGAACATTCTATTACATTTTTACTGGTTCGTTGCTTCTCGATTCTAATACACCTATTCAGATCCTGTAGAATCTGCAACTGTATGTGAAATCAAACTAATTACTTGATATTCTACGCGATTTAATTACATATGTGTACCTCTCTGCTCGGTAATAACATTAAATAAGAACAGTTTGTATTGTCAAAGGTGGATTTTATTGTTTTCAATTACAAGGAGATATATGAAACAAGTGACGGAGGATAAGAAGGTCTTAAAGAAAATATATTACATTACAGGCTTGATATGGAAACAGAAAAATAGCGAAGAGAATGGGCATGAACTTGCTGGAGTTCTTGCACGGGTAGGCTAGTAATACTTAATTTTCCTTAGTAAGGGTTGCAACTATTTAATATCAGTGGGGGGTGGCAACTGCAGAATGGTCTCTACATTCTGCTGTGATCCTTTAAATATAGAATTGGAATGAGATAACATCAGAAGCTTGACACTGGACGCTGCTGACAAAACTTTGCGAGTAAGGTCCCAGGGAAGGACCGTGAGTTGGTTTCATGATGAATTTAGGAAAGCCATCACGGTGAAGAATGAAGCAGGAAGGAAACGACTTCTTAAAGATACTAGAACGAATAGAGAAAACTTGTGAGAATCAACCGAAAAACGTGACACTTAAGAACAGGAAACCGGCTATCTTTTGGAGAACTATAAGAAGGACTATAGAAAATTCTACAAAAAGATAGAGTACCTAGAGTTAGAAACGTTAGGCCAAAAAATGGAGTTTACTTTTCAGAGCAAAATAAAATATTGAAAAATGAAAGTTTTTTCAAGGATATAACCCACGGTAAATCGAGGGAGAATTCGTTATTGAGGGATACTAGGAAATAGAATTAGAAGAGCCCCTTACGAAAAAGTAGCAGCAATAGAAAAGAACTTTTTAAAAAGAAAACTGAAATGACAATATAAACGCTGAATTCTACAATAATAAGGATAACAGTTGCAAAGAAGGATGTGTAAATTGTTGAAAGCAATATGCGATCAAGAGATAATTCCAATTACTTGGAAAACAGCAATAGTCGGCCCAATCTATAAGGGATATAAAACAGAATGCAATAACTATACGGGAATATCTTTACATAATATACCATACAAAATATTAGAGGTAATCCATAGACGTTTATATTTTAGGCACAAAAAAGAGATGTTTTAGGCACCTAAATCAGAGATACACAGGTGACAAAAGGTCTGTTACAAGTAGGTTACAATGTTACAAATAGGTAACAAAATTATGAAATTAGGCTCTATTAAGCATGAAAAGTGGCGTTACAGGAACTTAAAATAGGCTACTTAATGATTAAACCAGACGTTTAGAAAACGTTACACATGAAAAGTTATATTTCTTGCATCTAACATTGATCACAAAATAATTAAATTAGGTACTTTTTATTATTCAGGAAAGTTAAGTATTTTGACATTTATCAGAGTGACTACAAACATATTATTTTATTCACTCTCGTAATTAGGAGCACAGTATATAAAATCAAGATTTTCTTCACATTTTCTACAGTCTTAGAATTTGTTCTCTTGTCGACTCCTATGCAAATGCAGAAATCTCTTATCTCTGCCCTAAGACCAGCAAGTGTTTTCTGGTACACACTATCTAATGTTGTCTTCCTGAATGTGGATTCGGATGGAATGAGATTTTGGCAATATTTTTCCAAACATTTTCAGAAAACTTTATTTTGTAGCGTGTTTCATGGAATATTATCTGCAATCAATGTCCGGCAAAGCTCAGAATTGAAATTGGCAATCGAGTTTATTTCGGCAATACTTTTTCTTTAGCCTTTTCTATGTGTCCTGAGCCATCTATATGTTTTTAATACAAAATTGTATCTTTTGTGAAATTTCAAATAATGGATGTTTTTGTATGATTCGAAATATATAGCTGTAATTAATTTCATTTTACTTCAAATTGAGTTTCGCAATAATTATAGTAATTACTTTAATCCGAAAGAAGAAATGACACAAGATCTTTCATTTCATGAAAGTTATTTATCGACTCACCAACTGTAAAAAAGAAAATGTTTTATTCTTACCTGTTTGTTACACGAACAACAAAAATTATCTTTCCGTCAAGATGTTCATGATCCAACAACCAGGAATGAATTAAAGAAGATTTCGAAGACTCGCCTTTCGGCATTGTTCTTCTTCACACTGTGAAGTGCAGCTGATACAACACAGGAACCAAACCATACACAGAGAACCAAATTCGAAATAATCCTTCTTCCTTTCTAAAGATTGGAGATTTTGTCCGAATTTTGTAAGCTTAACCTTTCCGACTATAGACTTTTGCCTGGCCTGTGGCTTTCCTCGCTTGGCTTGCGTAGCCGAAGCATGGCGTCGGTAAACTTCAATCTATCAACACCTCAGTTGCACCGCGAATGCGTGTGCACTTCTTAAAAAGTGTATGCTGTTCGGAAACAAATGTGAAATATACTCTTTATATTGACTTGCACAGCTCCCTATGTTCAGTGTTGGGTGAGAGATTTCAGTTCATAGTCGATTGCGTATTCGATCAGGGAATATTCGCGTGTCGGGAAGTTCGGAAAAGTATTTGCGTTTCGTTAAAGCAATTTAAGAAATGGAGTAATTAAAATATGACAATTTTTCCAAATTACTTGTTTTGGGAAGAAAATTAAACAGGCATTAATCGTCTGTTTAGGATATTTTAGGCGCTATTGGATACTTTCAGTAGATCTATTTTTCGTGATTCGTAAATATCACCCTCCTAAAGGAACTAAATTTGTCCTAAAATATGAGGGGTAAGAATTATAAATAATAGAATAAAATATACTGAAGGTATACTTGGGGAATACCAAAATAGGTTCAGAAGAAATATATCTACCACGGATATTATATTTCTTATGAGGCAGATGTATAAAAATGCTGTGAGCTTTACATATAACTGCACGCATTCTTTATTGACTTTGAACAAGCCTTTTCCAAAATTATTAGATCCAAGTGAATTTAAAGACTGGAAGACATTAGAATATCAAATAAATTAATCAGATTGATTAAAATGACCCTACAAATACACAACTGGTAGAATTAAAGTAGAAACCTACAATCGGATGCCTTTGAAATTCATCTGGGGTAAGGCAAGGTGAGTCACTATCGGCAACTCTTTTAGTCGAATTCTAGAAATCGTAATCAGGAAATTGGACATTAAAGGTGATATAACTTTAAACTATCTCAGCTTATTGCCTTTGCAAGTGACAGTCATAATCGGTAGAAACAAGAAAACGCTGAAAGAATTGAAGAGCTCAGTAGAACAAGGGGCTATCCCACATTTTTTGTGAAATTGAGATATTAGTATTATACAAACCTTCAAATATTATTCTTTTATTGTAATATGTTATTCAAATCCAGTATGGACTAATATGCAAGGGTACTGTGTTTAAAAGTTTAAAACCGTTATTTGAGGAGAATTCAGTAAAACCATGCTTATCTCAGAACTATGTTTATGTGGGATAGCCCCTTGTTCTACTGTGCCCTTCAATTACTTAATCTAACGGCGAAAGGAAAGTAGAAGGGTTTACAGCAGTGGCGGCTCTTACCCTCCAAAGTTGGTTTACAGAATAATGGTAGTAAGGGGGGACGCTCTAAAAATTGGGGCTGGCATACAATGAATTAACATGTACGTTTCATAAATACACTGTACTTAAAATTTCACGTTTTCTTTGCGAAATTCTCATCTCCACAACATCAGTTAAGATTATTTAAAATTATAAATAAAGACCATGTGTGCTTACCTACGAGTAGTAAAAGACGTCGGTACGCCTTTCCTGGCTGGAAGTTAAATTCTATAACATGACATAAATGTCACTTTGACGTATTCTTTCGTTGTTGTTTTTTTGTTTGTTTTTTTAATTTCAGAAATTGTCGGTCTTCATGATATCAAAAACCATAATTTCGCCTTTGCGGTAATAATTGTAGATCAACGAAAATATTTTTGGGGAAAATAATTAGCAAGAAAAAAGCGATGATTTCCCATGTAATTATTTTTATTAATCTCTGTAATTTCTTGATTTTCTTGTATTTGTTGAGCTAACTTGACATCAAGTGAGTGTAAAATCGCATTACCGGTGTTATTCAAAGAGCAACGAATTTTTTAACTATTTAGCAACAAATACGTGACAATTTCCTAAGTAGTTATTTTTTATTTGTCACTGTAATAACTTACCTTTCGTCGGTTTTCCTAATATAATTTAGGAGAAATTTCGTATTTCCGGTATTAGTTGAAGAGCAACAATATTTCTGTTTTGAGAGTACAGAGCAACAAAAAATGTGACAAATTCCCATATAATTATTTTTTATTTATTCCTATAAATTCTTGTAACTGTCATGACATATTGACATTAAGTTAGCAGAAATTGCATTTCCGATATTATTTAAAGAGCAACAAAATTTCTTTTTTGATAACTATTTAGCAACAAATAAGCGACATTTTCCTATGTAGTAAATAAATTAATTGTGGTGTTACCTTGATGTCAAATATGTAGAAGACAGTTAGGTTAACTGGACAGGTTAGGTTAAGCTTTTAAATGTTGGTGGGAAGTGATTCCTGCGTTTTATCACTGGATAACATTCGTAGAATGACAGGGCTAATAATCTAAGCCACTTTCATAAGTTGCAGACCTTCATTGTTGGGTACAGTAAGGCATTTTTTTTATGAACAGTCAGAAGTATTTTCCACCACTCACCTGCTTTGCAATTTTATTGCGATTGAATAACAACTACAAGAAAATATTCACACGAGATTGTTAGTATTTCTGCTTTATACTAGTGTGTTTTGTTTTTAATAATACGTCCGGCTTGTATGTTTTCAGGCATATAAAGAAAATATATGCTGTGGGGTTAACTGGACCGGTCCAGTTACCCCCTTTCTTTTCTTTCGAAAGCAGTATTTGCAGATCACAATTAACAGTGACATCGGTTAATCCCTGAGCTATCATCTCTCCCGGACCAACCAAAATGCTTTTGTTTCAACAAGTGTTGTTAGGAAGTTATCATGCCTGCTGAAGGACGGTAGGGAAATATTTAGACATGATTTATTTTAACGTGAATTTGGAAGAGTACAATCTTCACTAAGCATTTTATCAATTTATGTGTAAAAAAAGGTTATGGCAATGTGTAGAAGAATTTTCTTTTCATTAAAACGTCAATATTAGTTTATTTCAATTTCCGGTTAGGTTAACTGGTCCTATTGCAAATGTATCAAACATTCCATAATTGACAACAACTGTAGAAATAATGATGATGTTTGTTCCCACAATAAAAGAAGAAAATCTCACTGAAATGTCATGCGAAATTTCATGTATATAGGTCAAGTAAATAACATTGTAAAGCAAATTTAAAAAAGTGGACCAGATACCCTAACTCTCTCCTATAGCCCAGTCTGTCAAATTTGTATAGCCCAGTCAAACGAAGAGGGACATTTTTGCAATTGCAACAGAAAGAGATAAATTTTGAGTTTAATTTTAATTTCTTTTAAAAAAGTGCAATGCTAGCTTTACAGACCTGTCTGGCAAATGGATGGTGGATGGTATGAATATATCATTGAAGCATGTGACCTTAAAAACTGTCAAAACGAAACAGATTTTAGTTTCTAAATCTCACATAATAAAACAATAAAATGCGTGTTTAATGTTTCAATAATGTGTTCATAAAATTAATTTTCTCGAAAATGCAGTTAGTAATTTATTGGTAACGTTTCTCTTCATCTACTATTCACAGAGATGTGGCATGCTTTTCTTCATTTTATTTTCCATCTGTTTTCGGTTTATAGATTAAAGATTTTAATTGAACATGAAACCAAGTGAGTAGAGTTTTATCTTCATGATTTTGATATTCCCCTTTTGGAACCAATGATTCATTCTGCAGAGAATGATAATTAAAAAACTTCCAGATGGTAATTCCGTCCACGCGATTCCGAGTTCTCTTTTATAAAGCTCATCAATTTGAAATAGTAAATCCAACTTCAGGTCAATTGTCAACTCAGGTTAAATGAAGAAAATCATATCATACCTCTATGGTTAGTAGATGAAGAGAAACATTGTGACAAAATTCAAGAAACGATAAATCAACAAAAAGATTCATTCCCAAAACCAGAGGAGAGGCACGATGACAGATTTAGGGGCGCCATTGCGGTCCCTCTCCTTTCGACCTTTGTACGCTTCGCAACTTCCAGTTGCCGTTCAGTGACGAGAAGCGACACTGAAGGAAAAATTCTTTTGTGCTGTCGACCTTTTGTTGTTGTTTTGAGCAGTGGTATCGTGAGAAGTGCTATCACTTAAATGTCATTGAGAAAATTTGGACGGAAATAAAAGGTTAGGTGGAAGAGAAGAATGAAAAATGTACGTTATCTGAGGTGGAAAAGCTCATGAATGAGGCTGTGGAGAGGACAATAGCAGAACAATGGCGCAATGACGTAGATTAAATTAAAAAGGTAATTTCAAAGACATGGGAAGACAAAGGAACTGTGGAACAAAACTTTCAAGAAATTATTTCTCTTCAATATTCAAGTTCCATCCCTTCCAAACAACCATCGGAGGGAAGTGGCTTTGAAATAAGGATTTAAGAGTAACGGCACACCGTTCCGTCGCGTTCCGGCAGAAATCAAGCCCTACAATATATCTATCCTTCATTAATACCAAAAATAATAATTTGCGTTCTGCAAGTAGTATTAGAAGAAACCCATGGCATAAGAACTGTCAACATAAGTACTGTCAGATGTCATCTTTCGTAGGACAAGGAGTCAAAGTTAAACAAAAATTATAGTTCACTTGAAGTTTGACAATTTGCGTCTAACTTTCTATGATATTCAAATCATAACATTGTATTGCAATATTCAATTGGTTATCAATTTCGGCTTAAGAACCTTGTTTGATAATTCTCCAATTTTGTATTGTAATAAGATAAATCATTGTTTTATTGATAATTTTACTTTCCAAAATTTTCATTATTTTTAAAAAGGAAGCAAGAAACTTGTTTTTCATTTGATATTCAATTAACACAATTACTTTAATTTTCTGCTTGTCAGTTTTTTTTTAATCTCAGACCTCCGATGAAGACATGAATCAATAACATCTTAGATTTTTCAGTGTTTTACAAATAATAACGTGAATAAATGCTTATATTTCTTGAATATGTCAATAACCTGAAAAAACATGCGTTTTCTATAGGTGATTGGGATGTTGAAAACATCGAAATTGTAATTGTTTCAAATTGGTTCCGAAATAACAAATTAATAGTAAACGAAAAGAAAACGGTTTTAATGCAGTTTTCCATTTCAAATAAACAATTCTGTGCTCCATTGAAAATGAACAGTGTACCATTGACTGATTTTAAGGCAACAAAATTTTTAGGTCTCTCAATTCAGTCAAACCTTAAATGGAACGTCCATTTAAATGAATTGAACACAAAATTAAGTTATTATGCTTTAATTTTAAAACCATTGACTGATTTAAGGCAACAAAATTTTAATAATAACCAAATCCCACCCACGTGATTCATGTAAGCTTCTCTTCATTAATCTAGGAATTCTACCATTACCGTGTCTTTTTATTTACGAATCAGTGGTTTTTGTAAAAAATGACTTGCTCAAGGGCGGGATATATTTTCAGAAAATGCACAAGTCTATTACTATAACACTCGACGTAGAAATCATATTCATCAGGTGACAGTATCAACAGCTCATTACAAAAAATTCACATACAATACATGTACATTATTTTACAACACTTTGCCAGATGACATTAAACGATTAAATTCAATAGAAAAGTTTAAATCCCAAGTGAAATCGTTTCTGCTGCATAACTGTTTCTATACAATTAGAGACTATACTGAGCATCACAAGAAAAGTAACATTAATTTTAACAATGATACATAATGCATTATTTACCATTTGGACTGTATAAATGAGTATAACAACCTGTGAAATCGTTTCTGCTGCATAACTTTTACAATTAGCTATTACATAAATCAAAATTCATTTTCCCCATCTCGATCAGGTTTTTCGTCCACTTTCCCTGATCCATTGAGCAAATGCTGAGATGGCCCCTTGTTTTGCTTCTGGACATAAATGTAACTTCATTTTCTGTGCACGTCTTCTAGAATTCAGTGGGAAATACAATTATTCAAATTATCGTTTCCATGTTGTCGCGGCAGGAAGTAATAAGAGCCAAAATTTATTGCTTATTTATCCTTGAAAATAGATTTTATTACATGGGAGTTTTTTTTTGTTTTTTTTTCTCCCTTTCAAAATTTCAAAATTCAAAATTTATTGCTTGTTTATCCTTGAACATAGATTTTATTGCATGGGAGTTTTTGTTTTTTTTCTCCCTTTCAAAATTCAAAATTAAGTAGTATATGACTAAGTGTAGGATCACAGAATTTTGAAAATTTTTTAACTGTTTTTCTGACGTAAAATAAATAAATAAATAAATAAATAAGTAAACACAATGTTAAGCGGTGATAATTAACATTGATATTTTCTTTAGAGGTAGGTTTTATTGGTTAAACTTTTTCAACGATTGAACATTAGATACATTGAATGACCCGTTTCCTTTTGCCAAACTGCTACGTTATTCCAGAAGAGATGGTCGTGCAAAATTCAAAGTTTCGGGAGGTTCGTGGAGTGGAGAGCAGCGTCCAACAAACCACCTTCGAACTCTGACGATATTTGTGAGATTGAAACTGAAATGCAGTCTGTGTTGGGAAGATAACATACCTTGACCTCCAAGTTCGTTCTAAGTATTTTCGCTGGAAAATTCTACGGCGTTGATATTTACTAAATTATAAACATAAACGCTAAATCTCTTCGAATTATTTTAACAAGTTTTTTTTTGTTTTATTTTAGTAGTAACAACTCGTTTTACCACGTATGTATCTTTGTTATATTTAAGATGCTCAATAATTGAATTTTAGAATTTTAAATCAAAAAATAATTTTAAATAAATTTCATTGTAGATGACATATCTGTCAACTATTGTATAAGGTAGTTTAACCTTGGCCAGTCTTTTTATAAGTATTAAGAATTTGCAATGATATTTCACATTGCAATGGAGGTTCCCTAGTGAATTTTTGTTGGTTAACGTTAGAATTTTAAAAAAATGTGCAATTTTACTGAATTTATAAAGAACAAATATTTTAAAATTCGCATTGATACTTAGGAAGCCCGTTAGCGATGTTTAATTTTGTAACAAAAAGTCTGTTTGCAAGCACTAGAGGAAGAGAGAATGTAGCATGATTTCACATGTACTCGCATTCGTATATTATAGCATATAAACATCATATTAACAGTTGTAGAAAGATGATCCTGTATTATTGAATGATAATTTGAATTGAAAATATTAACATAAAGTTATATACGTTCATTTAGAAATATCTATACTTGTGTAAAGGAAGTAGTATTTTGTGATGTGTGATTCTACTCATGTGATCTTTTAAAACAAAATTGAATATTTCTGTATTACAAAACCTTAACACTACATTCATCCAAACCAATGCAGTTTATAGCAAACAGCTAATAGTATGTTTCCCTATTTTTGAATGGTTATGTTTAAACAAGAGGAACAAATAGTTTCTGACTCTTGGATTTAACAGGAGACTTAAAAAATTAATAATACAGCTATTCGGTTGCTCAACATCCCTTTGATAGGAAAGCAGAAAAAATCGTTTGGGCGTAATGCACTTTGAAAAATAATGTGTTTATAATCAACTTCCTTCCTATTTGATTAATATATCGACTTGCAAATTGCAGGACTTAAAAGAGAATATAAAAACAAAAAAAAAGTTATGCTCATACTCGCCGTAAAAATTAGAATTTAGCATAATTAAATTGGCCACAGAATTTTTTTATAGGCAAGTGCATTTTAAGCGTATGTGGCAGGCAAAAGCGCGACATTGGAGAACTGTTTTTTCAGTATGCTTGTATAGAGCGAATGAATTAAGCCCAAACAAATGGGGTCTATGTAAGATGTCAATTTCTTATAAACAATTACACATATCTCAGAACGAAATATGATAGCACTGATCGGATTCCGGAATTTTGTATCGCGTTTAAACACCATTCATATGAGACAATAAAAATGCAACAATGGCAAATTTATAAACAATTTCCAAATTTTGCAAATCTAAAAGGGGGAGTCTCCCGATGTCCCAGGGGGCATCGGGAGACTAAAGAAGGGCGAATTAACAATTTTGCAACGACTTATAATTTTATAAACAAATTCGAAATATGCGTTAGAACGGCCGGGAAGGCTCTGCAAATTGTGCCTGAATGAACATCTCAAAATAGCAGTTTGACAGGAGTTACAAATCGATTACTAAAAGTTAGAATAATTGTTGCTAAAATGATATTTACTGGTCTACGGACAATAATTCTGGACGGAAAACTCAGCTCAGAAATATTTTTTCGTCGTGGCATACGCGCAGGCAAAAATCTCTCCTTCGACTAGGAAATATGACGATATTTTCGCCTCGTACGTAAACGAACTAGCCCCCTCTCCCTGAGAGAGCGTCCTTTCTACCCCTTGGGATGTTGCACCAATCGCAGACAACTTCTACCTTCTAGCGATTGGTCAATGCGTCCCTCTCCCTGACCGCGGGGTGTCCAAATTCGTCGGTGAGGTTGGGAAGATAGAATTTTGCCGGCCAATTTTTGTGAGGAAAAGGGTACATGATCTTCATGAAAGAACTATTTATGGATAACAAATTTCATTTGAAGGAAAAATCTCTATCTCCAATTTTAGTTTGAGGAAGACGCCGAAAAAAAAACTTTTTCAATTTTTGAAAATTCAGTTAACGGCGGAAATCGGACCTATGCCACCATTTTAGGTGTATTTTACTCCATTCCTACAAGAAATTTAAAGAAAAAATTTGGAGCCGTTTTTGAGAAAATTTTGCAAATATCCGTTTTTTTCGGGAGCACATTTTCAAGGTTAACTCTGAATTTCGAAAATTGCAAAATGCAATTTGAATTCTTTCCGACGTCTTCCTATAAAATTGAAGACAGATTTTTACTTCAAATGGAATTTGTTGTCCATAAATAGCTCTTTCATAGTTTTTCATAGATTTTTTTAAAATGAGCTTAAAATTCCGCATTTTCAGAAACGCTAAAACGCCATTTTCTCAAATATAGCTCCAAATTTTTTCTTCAAACTTTTTCGACGGATAGTGGTAATGACACTGTTTAATGTGACGTTAAGTTCATTTTAGGATATTCTTTTATTTTTTCAAAAATTACAAACTTGTAATTGTTTTTACTTGTCTCTCACGTCGGTAATATACACATTAGAGGCAATTTCATTACATTATTATATTTATGAGAACATATGATTTAAATAATAAAGTTTCTCGAAAACTCAACAGTTTTCAGTGGAAACTATCTCAACATTCTGCATTTTCAGAAACTGTCAAACGCCATTTCCTCAAAAATGGCTTCATTTTTTTTTCTTCAAATTTTCCTAATGGGCAGTGCTAATTGCACAGTTTAATGTGCGATAAAGTTCATTTTTGTGTAATTTTTTTTTTTCAAAAATTACACAAATGTTTTTTTTAATATCTCTCACGCTGTTCATATGCGCAAATTCATCGATTTGTATACACGATTGCATTTGTGTGTAACTGTCCTTCAAATGACGTTTTTCGAAAACACAAAAGATTGCAGTGAAAAAGAGCTTCAAATTTCGCATTTACAGGAACGCTTAAACTCCATTCTCTTCCAAATAGCTTCGAATTTTTTCTTTAAACTTTTTGAACGTATAGTGCTAATCTCAGTGTTTAAGATGAGATAGAAATAATGTTGTCTTATTTTGTTTGTTTTTTTAAATACACAAACGTAGTTTTGTTGAAATTCCTCTCATGCCGTTAATATGGACATTTCATAGCGATTTGTATACACAATTGCATTTGTGAGTTGAAGTGATTCAATTTTTTAAATTTTTTTTGTACGGATAGTGCTAAATGCTTTGTTTAAGATGACATAAAACCAATTAAACTACAGTTTGTTTTTTTTACAAAAAAATAAAAAATGTAAAATGTTTTTAAAATACATCTCATGTCGTTATACGCACAGTTTCAGGGATTTGTACAGGTCTAGATCCTTGTATTTATGAGGGATCTAGCAAAGATCAGATGCTAGTAGTAAAATAATCTACAACACGCAATACTGGATCTAAATGCTGTGGCGTCATTTGTGGCGGGCCATCGAAACTTATGTGAAGGCGAAGAGCTGTCTGGTTACTTTATATATATATATATATATATATATATATATATATATATATATATATATATATATATATATATATATATTACGTATATACAGGAGTAATATACGTGGTATAGAGAAAGTTATTGATGTTGCAGAAAATCGATTTAGAGATTTCAACGGAAATATAAGTTGTGGGGTCCCCTGATTTCGAAAAAGTGGTTCTTTTCAAAACGTCCTTTCGTCAGTCTGACTGTCTGTCCGTCCGTCTGTGAACACCGCTAGCGCCTAAATCACAGTAAATTTTCTAAATTGAAGAATCCCTTATCGATCGGACTCTAATTGAAGCTTTATAATTTTGAAAAACATTCTTTAAAATTTGTGGGTACTTTACATGAAAATCCCCGGACATTTTCAAAATTTTCTCGACTCCAAATTTTTTCTTTAGAAAAATAGAGTAAAATACACTTATAAACGTGGCGTAGGACCGATTTTCACGGTTAACTTTGAATTTTCGAAAATTACAAAAGTTGGAATTTTTTGGTGTCTTCCTACAACTACAAAATTGAAGACAGGTTTTTCCTTCAAATGAAATTTACTGTCCATAAATAGTTATTACATTAAGGTCATGTAGACGTTTTTGAAAATTTCAGTAGTTCTTTAACAATAGAGCATGCACTATTTGCAAGTTTAAAAAATTACAAAAACAAGATTTTCTCAAAAACGAATCCAAATTTTTCTTTACCTTTTTAGTGAGGTTAGTGCCCAAACAACCCTATCTAATGACATAAACGCCCTATTGCTCTATTTTTTGTTTTTTCAAAAGTTACAAAAATGTCATTTTTTTTTGTTGTCTCTCATGTCGGTAATACATACATTGGAGGCAATGACTTTACATTATTTTATTTATGCGTACATGTTTCAAATATGTCAAATAAAGTTTCTAAAACTCAGCAGTTTTTTGTGGAAACAACTTCAAAATTCCGCATTTTCAGAAACGCTCAAACGCCATTTTCTTAATAATGGCTCCAAATTTTTTCTTCAAACTTTTTTTTAAAAATTACGCAAATGTAATTTTTTTTAAATATCTCTCACGCCTTTAATATGCACATTTCCATCGATTTGTATAAATTATTACATTTGTGAGCGGAAGTGCGTTAAATGACTTCAAATGCTTAAAGGCCATTTTCTTAAAAATTGCTTCAAATTTTTCCATTAGACTTTTTATTTCGGTCAAGGTTTTACTAGTCTTTAATATTCTTGAAGTAATATTTCGGTTGTCCTATTGCGAAAGCAAAAAGTTGAGAAAATGTCGAAAAAAAGTGTTCTTGGCGACGATAGATGGCAGCTGGCTGGAGAACGGAGCAAGACTTTAAAGCGAGACCTCACCAAGGAATTTAGAAAAATTTTCTACGACAAAGTCTGTGCCATTCTGTAGCACCTCTAGTTCATTTTGTTTCCTGTTATCCAGCAAAATATTACCGGGACACAAAATGCCCCATTTTTTTTTGTACTTGGCTATAACCTCACTGACCTCACTCTCTCTCGATGCACTCTAGTTTACACAAAGTGCAGATGTATAGATTGATAGAAAATGGTGTGATGTCTTCCACACACTTAAAAGTAAAAGCAATCCAGAGGTGTTTGTGAGTTTTGCTCTGGTTGTTCCAGGCACAAATGCTGGTGTGGAAAGAGTACCTATTTTCAATCGTGAACTCCCTTTAAATTTACAAAAAAAACTTTTCA
Source organism: Teleogryllus oceanicus (assembly GCA_964035755.1). Taxonomy (NCBI): domain Eukaryota; kingdom Metazoa; phylum Arthropoda; class Insecta; order Orthoptera; family Gryllidae; genus Teleogryllus; species Teleogryllus oceanicus. Next base: position 92,965,034 of record CAXIVR010000005.1, on the reverse strand, counting down.
CTACCAAAACTATTCAAAAATTAGGAATTACAAAAATGTAACGAATTCTACAACCAATTATTAATTCAAAACTCTTGCAAAATATCAAATCTTCTGGAAAGTATAAGTTCATGTTCAGCAGGTTGTTCATAAGTTGGTTAATAAAATATGGCTTTTTTACATATAAAAAGTAATTAGTATTTGTCTCACTGAAGCAGTGCAGTCACATGGAAGCACATTATCTTTGTACGGTGATGTCCTGTTTTATCCCTTTTTTTCCTTCCATATTTCCGAGATGTCCTGTTTTATAACATAAAAACTCTGCTCACCCTAATTTAGAACAAGGTTTACTCTTCTTTGGTATTCTTGAAGTAATATTTTGGTTCTAGTATGGGGAAACCGAATAGTTGAGAAAATGTCAAAAATATGCACTTATATGTGAAGATAGATGGCAGCTAGCAAGAGGGTGGGACAATACCATAAAGCCAGTCCACACCAAGGAAATTGGAAAACTTTACTACGAGAATGTCTGTGCCACTCTGTAGCACCACTAGTTCAAATTATGAATAAATGATATCTTTTATTTAGAATTTGAAAGAATTGTTATTGAATATTTTCAGTAAGTTATTTTATTCCGATCTTTAGTGTATTTCGTAGAATATACAACCCTGATAAATATTAAATCAATATTTTTACTTTCTCCCTTTAAGTAGATTCATTATATTTTTGATTAGTAGAAAAAATTAAAAACCATCACAATACCGAGAAAGTATTGTAATGTTCCCGGAAAAAAATAGTTTTTTCGAGAGAAAAATTCGTTTTGTGGGGCCCTGATACCCAAAATGTGATTCAAGTTTGTTCCAATATGTAGTAAATTACTACTCCTTTCGAGTCTTTGACGCCAAAAAATAGGTTGCAGGCAAGACGTCTCCCCATTTGTGAGTGAACAACATTCGCTGCTAAACTGTAGGGAGAATTTTCATCAAAATTTATTTTTCCCCAATCAATCTAGCTGATGTCCAGGTCCCTTGAATTTAAATTGGCCATTTTGATTTTTGAGGGTACATTACATAAACCCTTTACAATTTCAAAATTTTCTCAAAAATGGCTCCAAATTGTGTTTAATTTTTTCTTATAAAACAATAAACACACACAACAATCATACACATGCAACTTTCTTTGAATTCTCTAAAGCTTCAAAAATTGCAGAAATTAAAATATTTTCGGTATCAACTGCAATTTTGAAGAGAGAGTATTATGCTTCAAATTAAATATGCTCTCCATAATTAGTTCTTTGTCAAGTTCGTTGTTTTGAGAATATTAGTAGTTTTAATTTAATATTAGTAGCTAACATTCGGTAAAATATGGGCAATACTAAAACAAGATCTCAGGAAGGCTCCAATTTTTTCTTGAAACTTCTTGTATGCAAGAGTGCAAAACAATACTTAAATACAATACAAAAAAAGCAACTTTCATGTATTCTTTTGATTTTTCAAAATTCATACCAATGTAATATTTTTTAAATAATTCTCATGTAAATATTTAAATGTCACAGGTGTTTTTTTAATATTATTTATACAATTCAAATGATTTTGAATGAACTTTCTCAAAATCTTATGAGCTCAAATTTGCACATTTTCAGAAATGCTCAAATGACATTTTCTCAAAAAGTTTTTCAAAAGTTTTTCAATGAGAATTTGCAAAAAGGGCCAAGTTTTAGTCTTCTGTAATGTTTTTAAAGTCATATTTCAATTTTATTTTTAGAATTTCAAAAATTGAGAAAATGTGAAAAATGTTTTTTATGCACTATTAGGTAGCAGATAGGAAGGGGAATGGCAGGAGGGGAGAGGGGAAACTCATCAAACAGCTAGACTAGACTAAGGAGATTAGGAAAATAGTACGAGAAAGTTTGTGCCATTCTGTAGTACCACAAATGAGGAAATTTAATAAGTTAGAGGAGCAACAAAGTTTGACCATTCCAGACATTTCTGGTTTTATGTGTTTGTTCTTGGTCCTTATTACATGCACATTGTGGCTAGATTCTTGAGCTTCCACGGCCTGAGTCTGTTGATACTCCAGTGTTGGCTGTCCGGGATGTTCTGTGTAGCTGTCTGGAATGAGCCGCGTCACAGTCGGTCGAGCTGACGTTTCGACCGTCATGTTAGCCTTCTTCAGTGCTATACTGCTGCCGAGACAAGGTTGCTAGATCTTTCCCCACCACTACTACAGAATTTTCCCTTATAACCTCTCCAATGAAACAAAATTCCCCAAATTTAAAATGAAACATATTCTCCAAACTATGGACCAACAACATGAGTTGTCTGTGACGATATCGTTGGCTGTACCCTTAAATTAAAGTAATTTGAATTAATCAATTGTCTTCTAAGCTGCTCGAAGCTGTATACTTTCTTTGTTTATCTCATGTTTTTTCTTTCTCTATGCCTGTCGTTTATTTCTCTTTTTGATTCATAAAATTTCAATCTTGATTTCGAATGATAACAATCTCCCCTAAAAATCCCCAAACATTTCCTCGTCCATTAGTTTTCCCCATTCTTTCCCCCAAAAGAAAAAAAAAACAACCTATTTTTGGGACTCCTATTGGCCGCAGTGGCAACCAATGTGGAGCGGAGAAGTGCAGGTGGCTTGCAATTGGCGGAGAGGGATAAGAGCGATCATGTGGGGGGAGGAAGTTTGGGTGGAAAGCGAAGAGGATAAAATACTGAACAGAACGGACATTTGAAGATGCATATGCATGGTTGCGAACAGATAGAAATGGCGAAAGAACACTTTGTAGCTCTATTCACACACTTGTACTGCATTTGGATCACAGTTCTGTTTTTAGGGGGAAATTCTATGATCCAGCTAAAAGAGAGAAATGTGGGTGAAACATTATGTTATCCTGACCTCTTTAATTTATTTACACAAATAATAGGTCCAACCTTGTCCACAAAAACCATTGACCAATCCTTTACATCACATTCCATTTGTCAATTACATTTCTCACTTTTCAAGGAACTCTCAAAGTTCAAATTTTTCCACATACTTCATCACACAATGATAAAATAATATTATTTCTGAACTACCATATACTCCTGCATTAAAATCCAGGATTCCAACTAGTCTTTTGAGGAATACTTTTCATTTCGTAACATATCAATACATCACCAGGCTGAAAACAAATAGTCTTGTCTTCTAACTGCAAACCACACTCCACTCCTTTCCGAATGCTGTCGACATCAGATTTTAAGTGTCGCATAGACTTTAAAGTTCCTATAAAAGAAATAAACATTTTACATAACAGTTTTTGAAAGTACAATAAGAATATTTTTTCAACAAACACTTCTAGGGTTCCCAACAACTACTCCAAAATAAGAAACAAATAATTAACGAATTAAAACTCCAATGTCCATAATCTACATACTATATTTACAGTGAGCTTTAACCAAAAACAATCACTCACCTTCAAACAAAGCCTTTTCACCACGCACTAAGCGAAAGATGGCTGACTTTTTTAAGACACCTTTAGTGCAACGACATCCAGCAACTGGAACCTTATGTCGGCCTTCACTTACTTCAAACTGCTGTAAAACATTTGCCTCACCTTCAAGTAAATCACAAAATTCAATTATGAAAAATTCTCCATTTATAGCAATATCAGATACATTCATAATCATCTAGTATAATGAAAATTTTGTGTTATTGGATTCTCTAAATAAATAATCAAGTGTATATTACTAGTTATAGCAACATCACATATAATGTGGTTATTACATCACAAATTCATGATCCCTTTAAGAAAAATGGAAAGATCATCACAGATCACTGTTTCTACAGTTAAAAACACTTCTTTCAAATTCCTTTTTTTTTTTTTTTAATTCTTTTTCCATTGTTCATTTCTAATCTCTTTGTTGTGGAGTAACTATTCATTATAGTTCACGAAATTGTTGGTGCCATAAGAAAAGATATCACCTTAGAGGAGAATTTATACATATGTGGCCATATGAAAATAAGAGCATTACACAACTACAAAAGAATTCAAGGGAAGCCCATCCACATCATCAACACTAGATACATCATACATTATCATTCATCATCAAACACTCACCTAAGATTTCTTCAACCTCTTTCTCAGGTAATTGAGAACTTATCTCCTCTTTCAAATCATCTACAAGTTTGTATATGACATTATGATGTTTTACTTTGACATTTTTAGTTTCCAGTGTCTGCTGTACATTTTTATTTATATCAACATTGAAACAATATATTATTGCTGAAACAACATTAATATGCATAAGTTAATGAATATTTATTACTATAATTACAATAATTAGGGTCATGAAAGATAAAAAACTAACCTCCAAAAGTCTCGGCTAATTCAATATCATTTTCTGTCACTTGACCAACTCCATAGTGAATTACACTTAGTCGACAATCATCATTAGAATTGTATGTCTCTAAAACATCCAATATTGCTTCTACAGATCCATCAACATCACCAAATTAAAAAAAAAACTCACAAAAATATAATATAATGTAATATAATAAATAAATAAATAAATAATATAAGAAGAAAATTACCTTTCACAATGACGCTTACATGAGGACTGTTATCTTCTTCAATTTCTTTTGGTCGAGGTCCTTCTCGACGTACTTTTCTCCTTCCCATTAGCCACTTCTTTTCCAACTGTTCCTTGTACTCCTACAATTAGACTACTGACATTGATCCATAGTTCAAAGAGCGTAACTGTCACTTAAAATTGCCACTTTTAGACAAAATATAAATACCTTTAAATATTCTTGAGTTTTGGCTTCTATAATCACTTGTGCTTCTTCTTGTTTTTGTTTCATTTTTAACATTTCTCTAAACTTTACCACCTCATGAGCTTGTTTCTGCAACAAAAATTAATTTCATCTTAAAATAAGTTAAACTAGCGGTGCTACAGAACGGCACAGACCTTTCGCCTCACCCTCTTTCCAGCTGCCATTGTAACATCGCAGACCAGCTCTCATCCCTTTATGAGAAACGGTCCCTCCTGACGACCATGAAAACCAATTACCATGGTGTCATATCAACATGTGAATGTTGTTATTAGAGAATCATCATCTGTTTTCCGCAAACGACACACGGATGATATATGCTCTCTACAAATCCTAAGCTATCCTTGTATATTATGTACAAATTAAATGTACACACATGAGAATCCTGTTGTCTTTATTCATCACGACGCTACACCATTTATTAACACCTGAACTTCATTTTTGCACATTTGCTAATTTGTCAGTCCCCTAATATAGAACTGAAAAAAGAATGTTATAGAAGAGTAATACCTTGTCCCATATGAAAATTTCAGTGAAAAATTTGAAGCCTTTTTGAGAAAATTCGTTTAAGAGTTTCTGAAAATGCCCATTTTGATATTCATTTTCACACAAAACTTTCGAGAAAATTCATAAGAAATTATTTAAAGTAATTGTACTCACAAATACAATAATATAGATAAAATACTGGTAATGGAAATATTAATGACATGGGAGATAAAAAAACAAACAAAAACGTCTGTGTATTTTTGAAAAAACAAAAGAATGCATCAAAGTAGCATTGATGTCGTGTTGTTAAGTACATCTAGCACTCTATCTTCAAAATATTTAAAAAAAAACTTACAGTAGTTTTCGAGAAAATGACGTTTGAACATTTCCGAATATGTGAATTTTTGAACTCCTTTCCACAACAATTTCTAACGTTTTGAGAAACTTTATAAGACATCGCTTGAAGCACATATACTCTTAAATGCAAGAATGTATACAAAGAGCCAGTGGTGTAAATATTAACGTGAGAAGTATCAAGAATTACACTTGAGTAATCTTGAGTATTCTTGAAGTATCAAGAATTACCTTTCGAGATCCAAGAAGATAACTCCTGATTTCTTTCCTGCATCAATATTAATCTTCCATTCATCTAAAACTGCTAGTACCACAGTTTCACAAGATTGTTTTTCTCTGAAGCGTGCTTGTTCATTTCCTATAATTTTATTTGTTTCAATATACTCATGTAATTGCTTCTTTACTATTTCTTCTAATATTTTTTCATACATGGATAGCTTATTTATTGGCCTAAATTCAGCTGCTCTCATTGTACTTGCCAGTTTTGGAATTGGTATTACAGTTGATGTTTTCCATGTCTCCAGAAAACTCCTTTTTTCTAGATAATTATTTATTATTTTCAACAATATTGCTTCTAATATTTCATAATTTTCTTTTAATATTTTTGTTACATTCCCTCGTCTGTTCCTTGTTTGTAATCCATAGAAATTCTACGCAATTCTTCCTTTTTAATCAATTTAAATTTATAAAATTCACTGTCACACCATCTTTGATCATGCTCGTAAATATTTTGATTCCCTGCATCAGCATTTTGTACTTCGAAACTATTGATAGGACAATGCTTGTCAAGAAAATGTACAAATACAGAATCAAAGGTGATGTTAAAAAGTGGTTTATTTCATATCTTAACAAGAGAAAGCAAAAAGTAAAATATAATAATATTAGCTCAGATGAAATTAGCATCGATTTAGGTGTTCCACAAGGGTCAGTTTTGGGTTCAATATTGTTAATAATTTACATAAATGATTTAATTAAGAATATGATAAACCCTTTTGGGAATGATTGTAAAATTAAATTATTTGCTGATGACATGTTATTGTATGTAATTGGAGAAACAGGAGCGGATATTGAATTTAAACTGCAGAGTGTATTTATTGAATTAAGAATAGTTAAGGATAAATAAATTATTTTTTTTACAAGTGGAAGAAACATAGAAAGAAATTAAATTATTCTTAAAAATTGTCAATTTAAAAGGGAAAAAAGTTGATATATAAATCCTTACTTGCACCACATTTTGATTACTGGGCAACAATACTAATTGGAGCCCATGAAACTGAAATTAAAAAACTTCAGATACAATAAAATAGATACAATAAAATAGAGCCATGAGAGAGTAACAATTCAAAGCAATAGATACTTTCCAGTGCTAGACATGCTAGACAATCTGTAATTTATATCAATGAAAGTGAAAATTCATTACAAGAGGCCAATTTTTATTTTTAAATTAATTAAAAATCATATAGCTAGAGATTTAGTAAACAAAATCCAAAGAGTCAAAGATAAAACAACAAGGAAAACAAGACAAGCACAACATATAGTAATTATTTTCAGTAAAACTGCACAGGCAAAACATTGGCTATTTGACAAAGGATTTGAATTATATAATAAATTACCATTAGAAATAAAAAATTGTGAACAAATTAAAGAATTTAAAAGAAAAATTGTTTGTAAATTACTATAGGTGTTATGCTACTATAACATTTTTCTGAATCACGTCAGCTACTAAAACGTTTTTTGTAGTATTTTTATATGTAATGAGAATAGCCACCAATACAAATTTTTCCCCAGTTATCAAAAATGATTGTTGTATTCTCGTACGAGCGGTAATTTTCAGGATCACGAAAACGAGTGAATAATTACAGCAGCCCTATGTAAGTATTGTTAAGCATCGTAATAAAATCTGATAGCCAAATTTAAACTAAATAAAAGTACAGATATAGTATTTGTATTAAAATTAGTAATAAATTAAAGTAAGAGTGATGTATTTCAGTATATACATACATATACAAAAGAGTAAAAAGGGGGAAAAAGAAAGAATGAGATAATCAGAGAGACAGAGAAAAACAGAAAGAAAGAAACAGAAAATAAGAGAAAGAAAGAACGAATGAAATAACTTGACCTAAAGTAATATTTCAAACAAATTATTAAATCATTCACATATTGCATGTACTAAATTTTAGAACTTGATAGGAATTATTGGTATGGAAGTGGGGGTAGAGAAAAAGAAGGAAGGGAAAAAAAACACTTAGCACTCTTCCAATTTCAATTTCCTCTCACAGTTTTTTCTCAGCCCACATTTTATTGCTCACTTACCTCATTATCCACTTCCAGAACTTCATCTCCTGCAGAAGGTAAATCTCTCCAACCTATTATTTCCAAAGGAGTTGAAGGAGAACCAGAAAGCAAGGGTTGACCCTTGTCATCAAACATACCTCTAACTTTGGCCCATGCTGTTCCTGCTACAAGAACAGCTCCTCTCTTTAGAGTACCTCTCTGCACAATCATTGTAGCAAGTTTTCTGTAAGATAAGATACAGAGTGCTTACAAACACACAAGATCCCAACCAGATAAAAACTAAGTAATAAAACCATATTTTAATGTTAAAGCAATATTTTTTCATTCAAATTCATTCAGATTGTAAAGAAACATCCGTTTCAGCCCTTTCACAGTTATTGCCATTGACGAAGGGAACATTTTGTGGAGGGAACTAAGAAAAATTCCAAGTCTTTTTCCAATATGGCCATTTGGTGTTGAAGCCCATACAACCCTACGTATTTTGACAATGATATGTTGAGAACATGAGCAAAATCCTTTGAATAGGTCTTCTAAAGAGGAAACAATAAAGTAGCATAAAAACTGGAATAAGAGCAATTTGTGAGGTTTTTGAAAGGTGATTTGTGTTAAATTAATTTTAATGTTTAGTTTGAATCCAGTGAACTAACAAACACAAATTCATTCCCATGGTATACTTCTCTCAGAGATAAAATGGGAGATATTCTGGATAAACTTAATTTTCAAACAGAAAACGGTTTTCCATGGATTTTGAAGTTATTGGGTTTCATTTCTAGTTGTTGTTGTTGTTGTTTTTCTTCATTTTTTCTTTCTTTTTTTCTCTCCTCCTCCATCTCCCCCTCCTTCCAGGAAAACTGAGTAAGGTTGAGCCAACTCTGAACTGGTTTGGAATGAGTTAGTCAAAATTTTCAAGAATAATCATCAAGAATTTGTTAATTTTCTATGTTTATTGTGAAAATACTAACAGATGTATAGTACATTTTCAAACAAAAGTTTGTTTTTGTTGTTTTAGTAAATTTTGACTTGTTTTTGAGTTTTATGAAAAACACAGAGACCTAAGAATGAATTTTGATGATAGAATCGAATTCAGGGAGTCAAAGTACATTGCGATATGAGTCTTGTCACCAGATCAAGAATCTTAATTTTTTTTTTTGATATACCTCTTACGGTACAGATAGTCATTCAATTTCATTAGTAATTTATCATTAGGTAAGGTCCAAACACTTTATTAACAATCACCTAATGGGAACTCTTGTTTCCATGTCATGTTTGTAGATTTCACTAGCTATACATTTAGTCCTTTAGAGTAGGTAGTGATCTACATAGTCTTTGTTTTTGTCATGAGATCAGTGGAAGATGTCAAGATGTCAACAAATGAATGTGGAACAGGACTGAGTCCATGTAGCTAGTGAAATCCACAACAAAATATGACAAGGAAGCAAGAGTTCCCATTAAGTTAAAAATTAGAAATGTATAAACATCTGAAGAAGGAGAAAAACAAATCTCTGAAAGGTTATGTAATGTAATGATATGCAGTTAATAAAAACAGAAACAAGTTGATAAGGTGATTGTCAATAAAGTATTTGGACCTTTCTGAATGTTAAATCACTAATCTTAATTCTTCTTTGGATGGGTGATCTTTGCAGTCAATCATTGTTGTCTAAAAAATTTTATCATTACTTGGATTAATGAAAACTTGTAAATGCAAACAAGCAATATATATGTATTATGCATAAACAGCACAGAATAAATGCAAGGGGAATCTACAGGAACAGATATGGTCCAAATGTTCTGCCCTGATGTACTAAGAATGAATGTTACAGCATAAAAATGTAGAAGGATTTCTTCAATGTTTCCTTTAAAACGAGACAGTCATAGTGATCTTCCTGTCGAAAGCCTAAGCGTGCAGGACTATCTTCAGTCAATAGAGTTTCCCAGTTAATGTTGCAAGAGGATACAGGCTGTGGAAAGGGGGGTTGGGGTGAGGAAGGACCTACAGCTCATACACTGACAGCCTCTCCAAGCAGGAAATACAGTACCGGTGTCATCTCTCAAGAAAGAGATGAAAAAAGTAAGAAATAATGAAAGAAGATAAATCTGAAGACAAAAAAAAGAGATGAGAAATAAGAGAGAAGAAGAGAGGAGAGATGAGAAAATAAAAGAAGCAACAAGGCGGCGGCGATGGTGTAGCGGTTAGCGTATTGGACTACTATACCCAAGTTTGCGGGGTCAAACCCGATCAAAGCCGTGGATTTTTACGGGCGAAAAAATCCTTCGACGCCTTCCTTCAGGAGTACAGCCGGTGCCCCATGTTAGTACATTTACTGCATGTAAAGATCCTCAAGCCTAATGATGCCTCTGAGCTAAATTCAAATCGCCTGTTTCGTCGCCCAAGTAATACCTTCTTTCTCCCATGGTAGGTGAAAGGAGTGTAAAGAAAATTGCGTGGTCAGACGGAAGAGCAGGCCTCATGGCCTGAGTCTCGCCACATAAAATAAGGCAAATTCAATTCAATTCAATTTAAAAAAAGAGGACAAGGTGGAAGAATTCTTTAAAATATTTTTTAAACCTAAGATATCACATAAACTTTCACCATTTATCATTTCATTCTTCAACTTTCAACTTCTAACTTTATAATTTATCTACTTACCCTCTATGAACATTAGTTGAGGACTCAATGATAACACCCTCAACCAGCCCAGTGGGGTCAGCTTTCAGTTCTAATAACTGAGCTTGGAGAGAAATTACTTCCACTAATAAATCAAGATTAGTGCCTTTTAAAGCCGAAACTTCTACAACTTGCACATCTCCACCAAAGTCTTCTACCTGTATTCCTGCACTCAAAAGAGTTTTTTTTGTTCTTTCCTGGAAATAAAATGTGATTAAAAAAGAGACATCAAATACACATAATTTTAATTTTTTTAATTTGAAAAAGGCTAACTTAAGAACAAAATATAACTAATAGGAAACTGTATAATCTGGAATAATTTAATAACCACTGTGATATTTAAAAGAATTATTTAAATTATGGGGGTTCTTCACATAAAGCCTCAGGGATGTTTTAAAACTTTTCTTAAAAATGGCTCCAAATTGTTTCATTAATTCTTTTCTTGGAATAGCATAAAGGATGCTTAAGAGTATGGAACAGGTTTTATTTTCATTCAAATTCACAAGTCTTCAAAATTTGCAAAATTTGCATTATTTTTTTTTCAATTAAAATTTGTTCTCCACAATTAGTTCTTTAATTAATATTATGAACATTTTTTTAAATATTAGTAGTTTTGCATAATTTTAAGTGATGAATGATAAAAACATATTAAGTAGTACAACTACAGAGTGGCATAGATTTTTCGATCTAGTTACTTTTCTAATATTTTGGGCTGATTAGGTTTTCGGTTTTGCCTCTCCATCTTTGCAGCTGCCATCTATCACTGGCCAAACTTCATTTTTTTCCATGTTTTCAATTTGTTATTTTCCTAATTGTAGAACAGAAAAATGACTTTAACATTCTTGAACATTAAAACCTCATCAACTAATCCCAATGCAAATTTTCGTTGAAAAATTTGGAGTCACTTTTGGAAAAATGTCATTTGAGGGTTTCTGAAAATGGGCATTGTGAAGCTCATTTACACCAAAATTTTTGGGATTTTGAGAAAATGCATAAGAAATTATTTAAAGTAATTGCACTCACAAATACAAAAATGTATACAAATTGCTGGTAATGTAAATATTAACATCAAGAATGATTTCAAAAATATTACATTTGTGTATTTTTTTTCAAACAAAAGAATACATCCAAGTGGCATTGATGATATTGAGATCTTTTCCTCTAAAAAAGACTTTTCGACAAACTTTATCAGACATCATTTCACGTTTTTCTCAGTCCAGCCGCTAGAGTTGCTTTAGCTGCTCCGGCCGTCCGAGCTATGAGGTTCGTCTCATCGGATCCTTTCACCTCGCATAAATTGGTGTAGTAAACCTTGTACACGTTGAAGTGAACCAGTAATCAACTAAGTGACTTTTTTTGTCTAATGACATACTCTCAGCAACGGGGCTAGCAATTAGCGAAGCCCTGCACCTAGTAACATAGAGCACCTAGTCTGCACCTAGAGCAAGTAGCCCATCACATCACATACCTCTCCTCAAACTTTTATACAAATCTCATGCAAATTCCATCTCTATCCGAATTCACGCTGTGCAGAAACCCCACACACAACACAAGAATCAAAAACAAGTATCCATTCCATGTTTTCTAAAATTGTTCTCCGAAATGGAATAAACAGATGTACCTAAATTGGTTTCCTCAGCCAATGTATTAGATGTAAGAAATTAGTAATAAGTTAGTTTCTAAGCCACCAATACATGTGACAAAGTTGTTGTTATAACCGAACCATGTAAAGCTCTTAAAAGATAATAATAATAATATTAAAAAAAAAGAGTTGCTTTATTTGCAAGGCTTGATACGGTCGCGGGCATGCGACACATATTTATTTTTTATTTATTTATTTTACGTCAAAAAAACAGTTAAAAACTGCGTATGACGTGCTATGGGGAAAAGTGAATTGTGTGCACATTTTCAAAATTCTGTGATCCCTACACTAAGTCATATACTACTTAAATTTTGAATTTTGAAAGGTAGAAAAAAAACAAAAACTCCCATGTAGTAAAATCTATTTTCAAAGATAAATAAGCAAAAATTTTGAATTTTGAAAGGAGAAAAAAACAAAAAACTCCCATGTAGTAAAATCTATTTTCAAAGATAAATAAGCAATAAAATTTTGAATTTTCAAAGGGAGAAAAAAACAAAAAAAACTCCCATGTAATAAAATCTATTTTCAAGGATAAATAAGCAATAAATTTTGGCTCTTATTACTTCCTGCCGTGACAACATGGAAACGATAATTTGAATAATTGTATTTCCCACTGAATTCTAGAAGATGTGCACAGAAAATGAAGTTACATTTATGTCCAGAAGCAAAACAAGGGGCCATCTCAGCATTTGCTCAATGGATCAGAAACTGATGAAAAACCTGATCGAGATGGGTCATTGACCGGAAGCTGTAGTACAATAGTTTTACAGGTTGTTATACTCATTTATACAGTCCAAATGGTAAATAATGCATTATGTATCATTGTTAAAATTAATGTTACTTTTCTTGTTATGCTCAGTATAGTATCTAATTGTATAGAAACAGTTATGCAGCAGAAACGATTTCACTTGGGATTTAAACTTTTCTATTGAATTTAATCGTTTAATGTCATCTGGCAAAGTGTTGTAAAATAATGTAATGTATTGTATGTGAATTTTTGTAATGGGCTGGCAAAGTGTTGTAAATATATTCCGCCCTTGAGCAAGTCATTTTTACAAAAACCACTGATTAGTAAATAAAAGACACGGTAATGGTAGAATTCCTAGATTAATGAAGAGAACACATGAATCACGTGGGTGGGATTTGGTTATTATTCGTACAATTCGTTTTGTAATCTAAAAGTCTGGAGCTATAAGATGTATTTCCCAGAATATTATGCCATATCTCAGCGGGAATGAACATTCGAAGTATACACAACGAGCAGTATGAAGGCTGACTGAATTTGCAAGAATTCTGAGCACGTAGCATAATGAACTTAATTTTGTGTTCAATTCATTTAAATGGACGTTCCATTTAAGGTTTGACTGAATTGAGAGACCTAAAAATTTTGTTGCCTTAACATCAGTCAATGGTACACTGTTCATTTTCAATGGAGCACAGAATTGTTTATTTGAAATGGAAAACTGCATTAAAACCGTTTTCTTTTCGTTTACTATTAATTTGTTATTTTGGAACCAATTTGAAACATCTGATATTGTACTATTTACTGTTTCTTTATTGCAAAGGATGTTCGTATCATCCGCAAAGAGAACCGTTCTTCCGTTTCGAATCGTCGAGGGCATATCGTTTACGTAAAGTAGGAACAGAATAGGGCCTAAAATCGATCCTTGAGGAACTCCACATGCAACGGGCAAGGAGTCGGAAAGGTGCGTACGTAATGTTCCATCATTCCAGTAAGGTATTTCAACTCTCTGAGATCGTTGTTTAAGGTACGAACATAACCAATCTAGAGCAATACCACGAATTCCATATGAAGGTAATTTGGAAAGTAAAATGTCATGATCAATGACGTCAAAAGCTTTTAAAACCAAGGCCTTTTTGAGCGTTTAAAAATATAGCTCTTTCCGTTAATTTTGATTTTCTAAATCCATGTTGGCAATCTGAGGCAACCTAGCGGCACTACTGAAAAAGACGTAAAACCGCGATAGGCTGTGAGGATAGAACAAGGAAAAGGAAGGATCGCGCGCGGTACGTGCCTCGTTTGTTAGGGTACTGCTCCGGCATTCGCCTGGTGTTGATCAGAGAACCAAGAAGCATTAATCATCAAACCATCCGGCTGCTGGAATTCTCCAGATAGCGGAAGAATTTGATCAAGTATTCTTGCTTGTGTCGAAAATCCTGCCCCCATCAGGACTCGAACACTACAACCTCCCGGTCAGGGGCACCACAGTGACATGAGATGATGCCCTGGGCCACCTTTGTCGATTTGTTCCTTTATGCGGTAGATGACCTCCAACACGTGTAGTCAGAATGCACATTTTGTGGGTCCTTGGAAACCGAAAAATAAAATCGCCAAAAAAACGGGTCTATTCGTCCATTTGTCTGTGAACAACGCTAGTGGCTGATTCATACGTAAGATTTTCACTAATACTGATGTTCCCCAATCGATCTCGCATATGTCGCAACCTCTTGAATTTGAAACCGAAGTTTTAATTAAGGGGGAGGATACTTTATATAGAGAGCTCTTTATGTTTCCGGAATTGGCGATACAGGTGTTGCTAAGCAACATCTGTCGTACACATCGTAAAGTTTTGCTAAAAAAGGCCAAACTTTACATACTACTCACGCAACTTTTCTTGAACGATGGATTAAAGAAATGGAACGGAATGGGGGAATTAGTTATAAAGTCGGCCACAAGAGTATTTACAATAATGCTAACCTCTGGAAAGTCAAAGTCAAACCTGTTACGTGTGCGGCCAGGTCATCGCTCTGGCTAGGCAACAGTAGGGAGTCCTGACACTAGACAGGGGTTTTAGGTGCCTCCTCTGAAGGACCTGGACCTGCCTCAGCCATTTCTTTAGATAAGGTAATAAAGCTGAACAGAAGTTCTCGATTATGAAAGCAACTAGCTTCTGTTTCGCGCCAACGAAATTTTAATGCTTGGAATCTTGTCATCAGTGCTCGTTGCGAGCTTTTGCCTTCAACTGTTTATTGCTCAAGGGAGGGGGAATCAAGGTCATCTTCAAGAAAAGTTACGCGAGTAGTAGTAAAGTTGTGTATGTTAGGGCCGCGAATTGTGTTGTTCTGTGATTTGAAAGATTCTCATCGGTCAAGGAATGGTGTTGTCTCGGCAACATTTCCTGGCGATGATTTTCTACGATTTTCGGCGTGGATTAATTCAACAGTGCATCGATCAACTCATTTCGACTTTTGGTGATGAAGTACTATCAAAAACAAATGTATATCAATGGTTTAGTGAATTCAATCGAGGTCGTCATTTGCTCCCGGGCGAAATTAAAGAAGATCGCGCAAAATCATGCGTTGTGGCCGAAAACATCAATGATGTAGGCAGAAACAGCGTATGCAAGATCGTGTAAAAAATCGTAAGGTGCAGACATCCTTGGACATTAGTATGAGAAGCTTCTACACGATTCTCCATGGACATTTAGCCGTAAGAAAATTTTTGCATGTTGGATACAGCACAATTTGACAATCGATCAAACACATGCGCGTGTCGATTGGTGCAAAGAAATGGTTAGAAAATACAATCGTGGTGCGTCAAAAGCCGCCTATAACATTTACACAGGAGGCGAATTTTGTATGTATGCATACGAGCCTGAAAATAAACAGCAATCAACTGTTTAGGTCTTTCAACATGAGTCAAGCCCAACGAAAGTGGTTCGCGCAAGAAGCACTTCGAAGAAACTGGTCTTCGTTTTTTAATTAAATTTTATTTATTAATTTAATGGAATAAATGGGCATGTACTACAGTGCCTTAGAGAATTATGAAAGTAAATTCTGAATAGTACACAACCATATGTTTGCCAGAAATCGTTGGAGAAATCAGAAAAAGAAACAACGCAGGATCGTTCATCATGACAATGCAAGCTCGCACACAGCGGCCCAAACAATCCAGTTTTTGAACAAGCAAAACATGGAACTGATGGATCATTCACCGTAAACTCCTGATTTGATTTGGCACGTAATGGTTTCTTTTTGGTCCCGTTCGTGAAGAATAATCTACGTGGTCACCTTTTTCGACGCCAGAAGAAGCGGTCGATGCGTTCGAAGTGTGTTTTGGGAATGTCTCAAACGGAATGGAAAAAGTGCTACGAAAATTGGTTCAAACGTTTGCAAACGTTTGAAAAACAGTAAAACCATTTCGAATGATATATCTTAGTTTTCGTTTTTTTATTCTGTATGTGTGTGTGCGTGTGCGTATATATATATATATATATATATATATATATATATATATAGAGAGAGAGAGAGAGAGAGAGAGAGAGAGAGAGCAACCTTCGTACAAAAGATGCCTCAAGGACATTTTCACTTTTTTCTCAAAAATGGCTTCTATTGTTTAAAATTAAACTTTGTATATAAATTGTAAATAAAACGAATTATAAACGCCAGATTTTCCTACCAAACGGCTTCAATTTTTTCTTCAAACTCAAAGGATAGTGCTAAATCCACTGTAAAAGATGACAAACGCAGTTTTCGCTGTAGTTCCACTCACTTTTGCAAATATTTCAGAGTCCAACATAACTAAACGACATGCAAGAATCAGTTTCACCGCTAACAAACTGCATCTTTATTGTCAGGCGAATACAAACGAGAACTGTAATTTTCTGTCAAAATACACGACTGGAATTGCAATTTGTTTGATTGATTACGTTTAAAGGGCGCTTCAACTGCTAAGGTCATTGGCGTCCGTCTCAAAGTATTTCTAAAATAAATAAATTAAGACATAATTTATCTCGTAAACGTGTTGCAGATGCAACTGACCCGCTAATTAAAAAGCACATACATACCCTAAAAAGAAAGCTTCAATTATCCATAAAATATACAAGTACACAAGACAAAGTTCAAAAACGTAAATCTGGAGCCAGGAAAACATAAAAACATTATTGCCCTTATCTGTCAGAGACAGTTATATATTCCGCTTTCTCACAAAAAACAAAAACAAAAACTTTAGAGCGCGGAATCGTCATCTCCGAGCACCTCTCGAAGAAATTTGCCCAGACCATGTCTTCGTCCGCTGCCAACAAATTTCATACAATGCAGGAGGACGTGTCGCGTGGACGTGTCGGAGGACGTGACGTGTCGTGTCGTGTCATACAATGCAGGATAACCGTCCTGAATGAATCACAGGTAGGAGGAGATTCACCTCGAATGAGGAAACTAAGAAAAGTGGCAGTGTCCGATACGCAGATGAGTTAAAATGACTTCCTCACGCCAGGAAGGTCGGGGTGAGGAACGCCAGAATTTAACAGAATCCTTTATTACACGTAGTTTATAGGTAGTATTTTGCCTATCTGTTTGCCACATTCTAAAGATGGATCGTTTTAAAGAAGCTTTATCATCAGACGATAGTACAAAAGGAATGTCAATACGAGTATTCTCCGTCGCCGATTTCGCCGCCTGGTCAACAAGCTCATTCCCTATGATTCCCACATGGCCTGGGACCCAACTCAGTACCAGATCAGAGTGGCGAGACAGAAGGCGACGGATGAGGTTTTGAATTGATTCCGCCAGGTAGTTGGAGGAAGAACGGGAGATAGGTTGTAGTGAGCTGAGAGAATCAGAACAGAGAACTGTTCGGTGCAAAGTCGATGACACGATGCATTTTAGGGCCTCAAGAATTGCATACATTTCAGCGGGGAAGGTACTGCACTGAGAATGTAGCCGATATGATTTGGTGACTGATACAATAAAAACTGCACGCCCCTGCGTCATTGCATGATGAACCATCTGTGTATAAGAATACATGATCTGGATAGGCTACTCTCATTTCCTGAAAATTCACCCGGTAAACAAGTCGTCCTTTGTTTAGGGAGATTGGATAGTCTTAGGTCAATATTCGGGCGGAGGAGTTTTCAAGGGGAAATGGGGTGATTTGGGGGTTTCACAGGGGGTGGGAAGACCAACATTAAGGTCCTGCAAAATATTTCGCAATCGAATACCTGGAGGCTGGGGAAGCGATGTTCGAAGAATATATGATGTTTCATATTCGGGATGAATGATTATTTGACGACAAGGATGATTAGAGTCCTGATACTTTCGCACCGTAAGACAATAAAATATCCCGCCTTCTTTTTAAGGTCAGCTCACTAGTCTCGGCTAGAAGGCACTCAATTCGGCTGGTGCGACACGTACCTGTTGAGAGACGGATACCAGCATGGTGTATACTAGTGGTAAAAAAGTATTTGGCCTAAAAGAAGCCGAATAAACACTTCAAAATCTCCCCAGTAAAAGCCACATTAATTGGCATTATCTTTCTCTCTCAATGAAGGTGTACATTCCATTTTCTACTAAAAAGGTGAAGAGCCTGCAGAGAGAGGAATCGTCGAAATCTAGCATCTCTGCTAGAGAGACAGCAAGGTGATGCCTTCGATGGCTATCTCGCACCTTAGAATAGTGTAGGAGAGCACGCTTCACTAAAAGATCCGTCTCACAATTGTCGCAGGTAGGGGGGTGGGTCACCACGGAGAAGACATCCGTAGGAGCAGTGGCAGTAACAGATCCGAAGGCGTGTCAGAATAATCTCCTCGCACCTAGAGCCTCAAGATGAGGCAGGTCAAGGCTTTAAAGAATCCTTGAATCTCGTGAGCTTGAAATGCAGTTCTGTCAGTCTACCATGTACTGAATATTGAGCGTTTCAGATATGCTTTAGTGTCTGCTGAGGGGGATAAGGAATGTCAATAGATGACTTCCGAGAAGCTGTTTTCGCAGCTTGGACGACTAGCTCACTGCTAGCAATTTCCACATTACCTGGTCCGCAACATACGACTAGGTGATAGTGGCGAGATAATAGACGGTGAAACAGAAGTGGTGAAGTTAGTCAAGTTATCCGAGGAAGAAAGAGTCAAAGGTGACTGGACTACACTTCGGGAATCACTGCATATAACTATTCATCGTGACGCACCGGAACTATAGATTTCAGGGCTTCCAGTACAGTGAAGTTTTCGGCAGAGAATACGCTACAGCACGGGTGAATTTTGAATAAACGAGAGGCCGTTCTATAGTAGAACGCACATGCCACAGAGCCACTTGTGGCAGAGCCATCGGTGTACAAGAACGTACGGTCAGGACGCGTTGCTCTCAACTCACTGAAGCATTTCATTTACGTTATGGGCGCAGTTGATTTACGGAGGTTGGAGAAGTTTACAAGAAGGGGCCAGATTTTGGGGACGTTTTACAGCGCCAGGAAGTTTCAGGTTAAGCCCCTGTAACAAAGTGTGAAAGCGGATACCAAGCGGTTTAGGTAAAGATTGCCTCAGTATGATGTTTGGTGGCCTGGGTACAAGAATGCTCGCCGAGATGGAACAACTAGCTCTGACACTTTCGCACCATACGAACCGATCAAAATCTCCTGTCTTCGGCTAAGAGACGGTTCTCAAACTTCAGCCAAGAGACATTCGATACGGCTCGTGCGATAGGCACCGGTGCAGATGCGGATTCCGGCATGATGAATAGTGTTTAGAGGTCGTAACGCTGAAGATGACGCTGAGTCTATACGATGTTGCCATAGCTCAAAACAGATCGAGTAAGTGTCCTATACAACCGCAGGAGACATATACGATCGGCATCCCATGAGGTACCACTGAGGGTGCGAAGTAGGTGGCGAATGGTGATACACCGCGTCTCTGTAGGTTACGGACGTTTTCGCCATGACAGGCTTTTGTCGAACGTCCGATCGAGAAAGGATACTGAGTCAATAAATGGGAGTAAGTGACCACCAAGGAACAGATTGTGGGTGATTGGAGGGGTGCTGATATATCATGCGGAAGAAGGGTGCACTTGGATTTTGAGATGAACTTAAATCCAGTTTTTGCGCTCCATTCATTCAGCTTATACAGGATTGGATGTAGTTGCCCTTGAATGACTTTCATGCTCTTGGATGAGAAAAAAATGGCAAAATCCACACAAAGATATATCTTTGCTGGCTCTCGCACGACTGATGCTATGTTGTTGATTAAAATGGCAAACAGAGCGGTGTTCAAAATTGACCCTTCTGTTTTCCAAAGGGCAGGGTTGGACAGTATTTAAATACTTGTATTTGATAAACTTTTTTAAATACATTTTGTATTTGAAAAACTGTATTTTAGAGTTTTTGGACATGTTGTGACATACCAATATGTGGGTCATTTTTATTACATGTTATTTGTCGTAAATGGGTGGAAATGCTAGGGTAATTAAATAGGAATATGACACCTTAGCAACGGCGCCCAAGTTGTTGTCAAGATAAATAAATATTCAACTGGCATTGTAAGTGACGGCGTGGCTAGTCAGATTTGAAAACGATTTGGGGATTGGTTGGAGAGAGCAACGATAGTCTACTACTGCGAAAGTATGTCTGATTTTTTGAGACAAAAACAGTAGAAAAGGGAAGCCGAGGTCTGGAGAGCTGAGCAGTAATAAAAAAAATTCACATTCGGTCATATGTCGTGACGCAGTGCGGGTCGCTCGCAGATAGATAATTTGTGTAATTGAAACTTGCAATTTTTCATGAGATTGAGGAACGTTGGACTCCGAATAATTAACAGTGTGCTAAAAGTATAACTTATTTTCGCGAGGGAGCTCTACTAATTATTGAACTGATAGGATTTCGAACGTTCACGAACAGTTTGGACTTTAATTATTTTTCCAATGCCCGGAAATTAGAACTTGTGAGAAGTCGTATATGATAGGACTCGGAAATATTCTGGACAAGTAATTAATTTGTGGAACTTTAAAACATTTCCGCTGTGTAATCGTAAAGAACTGGGTATTATTTTTGCAAGTTTAATCGAACTAGAACTATGAATATTTGAAGTAGTGCGGATCAGTGGCTCGGCAACGTTCGCGTGGAAGAACAGGAGAGAAGAACGCGGTACTTCGACTTTGGAATTCGCATCACCGGAGAGAAGAGAAGATGGTCCTTCGTGGCAACGTCTATCAAGAGCGCGCGAAGTATAGTGCAGTATAAAGGTTTGAACAAGGTCATGGACAGTCACCAAAGAACAGTCTTTCTGTTGTAAATTTCCATTTAAAATTTTACATGCAATAAGCAATAAATCCTAAGTTTCTTTTTGAAAGGAAAAAAAAAAGATTTTCATTGGCCAATCCGAGCTAATAAGTAGCTACATAAAATATTTGTTTTCAGATTCCTCGCCACTCTGTATGGATGGCAGATCGGGTAATCGGCTATCAATAGGTAATAGCGATTATTTCAGACGCAACCCATCGACCCAGCTAACGGGACAATATTTAGTTTTCTTTGAAGCAATAATAGCTAAAAATATTATCGTAACCTTTTCCTGGCGCCCATGTTAACATAAATTCGGAAACGGTTTACGTCGAAACGCTCAATAATTGAGAGCAGTTTATGTGGCATGTTTCAATATATTTTCGAGATGTATTTAAATACATAAAATACCTGTATTTAAAAAAGGCAATACTTAAAATACTTCAAATACAGATGAAGATAACGAGGATAGTTTCTTTCTCTTGGATTCTGCTAGTGAATGAATGTCATTGAAACAAAAATAACAGGCCCTTCGAACTGTTGAACTTGAATTCTCTTCATTTTTAAATTATAAATCTAAATCATTAAAAAAATGTGTTTATTCCTTATAATCAGAGTCCCTATTGTTTGTTCACTATGTTTTGTTTTATACAATCTTTTGAGAAATCACTGATGGGTAATTTGTCACCAAAGAAGTAACAGCCACATAAAATCTGCCAGGGCAAACTGCGATCCAGAAGCTCTATGCCCTGTGTGTTCTTGTCTGAAACACGTCAAGCAGGGGCACCACTTAGAGACATATGAGAATTTGACACTGTGCAAGTTACCTTATCTATATTGAGATTTTATAACGTGGCGGCTGAGGGTAGTATCTTCAAGATGGAATTCGGCATGACTTTTTGAGTCATTCTCAGTCATGCTGCTAGAGTCGCTTGATTTGAAGCACTGCTTGATCAACATCCTCTCTGGCTTGATGTGGTCGCAAGAACTTGTCACTCTGCCATGTACTGAATATCACACTCAAAATAGATTTTGGATTGTAGTTAAAACACACATGCAACCAGATTTATGCTTGGGTGTTGTAAAGCTTTCTTTGCAAGTGCTCAGAAAGATTCCTTCTTCAACTGATTTCTTAAAGAAGTCGTACAATATGAATACACAATTTGTTTTATAAACAGTTGTATTATCATTAGTTGGGAATGGATTTTATGTAATTATATGTTTTTACAGGAACACAACTGGCATTTAATAATATTTTTTAGAGTTTATAAGACATTCTAAATAAATCAGAACCATTTTTATTTTACATATTTTATCTATTACCACATATTTTGTTACATTTTTATATATTTACAAATTGAAAGAAAACCTTTGAGATGTGTTTTTGCAATACATGTGTGGAATCATCTTTCTTAGCATGCAAAGTAAAGCACTTCTACAACCACCATATCTTCTCCATGAATTGCCCAACTTACCCCCCCCCCCATCTTGTTGGAAAATTGATGCAAGATTTAACATAATCTAATCGTTTCATTGTAATAGGTAGAAGAATGTTTTATATGCAGATAAAATATTAATTACTAACTCAATTAAGATTCATGTAATAAAATAAAAGCTTCTAACTGACAAATAAGTCATTATTTTATTTTTTCCAGAGAAAGAGTCACAAGCCACCTCCACTTCTTCCACCATCTTCACTGATTAAGATTATTGTTGATATATCACAGAAATTAAGTTTGTATATTTAACTCTGTTTCAAATGTTTAAGAAATCGCCCCAGAAAATTTCAGCCAAAATTTGCATTATTTATTTTAAATATCTGATTTTAGAAATTAGTCAAAGTTAAAATTACCATTTTGTGGCTTGTGACCATCTCTGATGCAACACCTTATATATATTTTGCTTTTTTAATTATTATAAATTTCATTCGCAATCATCGGCATTAATATGTTTGATACCGATCTTCAATTTATTTAAATAATTTCACTCCTTAAAGAGTTCTTTCAGAGAATAGCTTAATTGGATCTTTGTACAATTTTTTTCACTGCAAGATGTTGATTACAGTTAAAGAGTTCTTAAAATCATGTACTTTATTGGCTTGCTAATTATGTCCTCTTCTCAATGTGACGAGTTTTATCAACCATCTTGTTACCTACTCTGACAGCCAAAATAAGATTATCTGCCCAAGCATCAAAGATAGATTTTAACACATCTATAGTGATAGACTTGTCTTTGTCCTGGCAATCAGCCCCTTTCAGGGTCGGATTACCAGTCTGCGGGGGTTTGAAGCAGTAAATATTTTGGGGCCTCACTGATCATTTATTTTTATCCAAATGTATACATTAAACTCCAATTTTTAATTTAAAATTTATCTAAATAGGATTTTTTTTTGTTTAAAATTTATGACAAATTGAAATAACTTAACTAAAAAATGAATACAATATTTACGCTTTTCATTTATTAATCAATAAATACACATTCATTAGTTATACTTTTGGTTTACACTTGACTATTTGTCAGTATAGTAGATACCTAAATTAATTTTTAAAAATCTTTCTATATTTACAAAAATTCTTTTATAAAATCATCAAAATTTAAGTGAAGCATAACATCAGATTCAATTGATCACATGAACTCAATCTATCTTGTCGCTTTATCGCCCTCAGAGAATTATTTATCCTTTTTAACTGTGAAAAAGATTGCTCTCCAGAAAAATTGTTATCATCAATGTTAAAAACATTTTAAGGCAGATTTCTAAGTTCTGAAAAACTGTCTGGAGTTTATCATTTATAATGATTTTATAGAAATCAGTATAAGTAAGATGAATACTTGTATCTTCGTTCATTTTCAAAAGTATGTTATAATGAAATTGTTTCAATTCACCGGCAAGGTTCAAATCCAGATCGTAAGGATGCGATGTGACAAGCATTTCAGCGTTAGATGATAACTCATCGTTTGACAAGTCCATGTTTAACAAGAAAGAAAACTGGTTTGACAAATTTTTATAAACCTGGCCTCTACTTTTCATCTGAGTTTGCAGAATGTCAATGATCACATAAAAAGTTATAACCCGAAATTTGTCTCTTGCACTCAAAACTACATCTTTCGCTTGACCATCATTAACCAGTTTTCTCCGTGTATGTCTTCAAGTAGAGTTTTCTTTATAATCAACATGAGGCAGAATTAATTTTGATGTGTTTTTGAATTTGCCAAAATCTACGTGGAGATCTTGCAAGTAATTTGTCAACGATTCATAGTGATAACTGCAAATTCGCAAATTAATTTCCGCATTTCAAAGAGCTTGAGATGTGCTATGAAAGTGATGTAAAATTTCATTCCACATTGTCAGCATTAAAACAAATCAAAATTCTTGCATTTTTGTAACAATGTTTGTTGTCTCTTGCTTAGTATGTCCTTTTTGATCATTATTGTCAGAGATAAAACCTAACGTGTTAAGAATTTGAGAAAATCAAGTATTGCTTCCATGGCAACACCACTTGCTTTTCTAAGCGTATCCAAAAAAATTTTTTTAAAAGATTTTCATTGCCAACATTATTTTTGCCACACTCTATCTGTGCGTTGAAGCAGAAAAAAATTTGTACAGTGTTTGCACTAATAAAAAAAAAAGATAGCTTCCAAACAACAATCGACTGCGCTACGACCAACAAGATTCAATGAATGTGCAGCACATGGAAAATATATCGCATTTGGTTTTGTTTCTGAAATAACACTTTGCATCCCCTTATAAACACTGGACACATTTACTGCATTATCGTACTCATGTCCTCTGCACTTGGAAAAGTTAATGTAACAATCTTCATATAAATAATTCAAAACCTGAGTAGCAATTTGTTTTCCAACATGATTTTCCAGTTCCAAAAGTGTTAAAAACGTTCAACAGGCAATCTATCTGACATCGATATGTATCTTATTATGACTCACAGTTGATCAATGTGTGATAGATCAGGTGTTGAATCGACGGATAAACTAAAATATCCAGAAACTCTTATTTCATCCAAAATCGTAGAGTGGACTTGCTTACTTACTTCAATAAATTTTCGAATATTGTTTTTAACAAGTATGACACACTTCCTGTAAAGAAACGTGAAAAATTGTTAAATTTTGTAAAAATATTGTTATTTTAGGAGATTTTTTAGTTCAGAGATATGATCAGAGACCTTTTCTATGATTTCCATAATTTGAAATGTGTGAGGCCAAAAATGGATCAAATTTAGCGATCAGTTCTAGCAATCCTAAATAATTTCCATCATTGACAGATCCAAATTTTTTATTTGACCTTTGGAAAGCTAATCCCTGTTCTACTAATGTTTTAATGACAGCTACAGCTCGCTGCAAGACATGATGCCAGTATTTGAGTTTTTCCTTGATTTGGTCATTAACTGAGACTTCAGTCCAATTCCTTTTCACCGAGTCAAGTATGCAAGCATGGTCTCTCTGATTCTGTGAATTTTCAGGTTGATCAATGACACCCTTATTACGCCAGTCACTAAATCCGGTAACAAATCATGACGGGACATTTGATGGAATAAGTTTGCCTGCAAAACAATACCCCAAACCATTTTAAGAAGAATACAGCAGCCAATCTCGAGTCTACTTTTCACCATTACCTATTTTATTATGAAATAAATTTTGAGAACAAAATCTTGTTTGTTTCCCATCTTGAAATGTCCTGTAAGTTTTTAAATGGTCTTGTATGATGTTGACAATTTTGTGGTCCTTAATTTATCCAGTAATTGGTGTCATCCGCATTAAACGCAGTCCACCTGTCAGGATTGTTAATTCTAATATCTTGATCAGCAAAATTTTGAAATACTGGATTATTATCATTATCGACAATAAGCGCTTGATTCTAGATTTCTTGCATCATTTTCTACTCTGCCATATCCTCCACACTATCAGAAACATTTTGAGAGGTTGAAGGCGATGCAGATGGTTGTAAAATCAAAGTTAATTTGGACAATTTCTTAATGATTTCCTTATCTTTCTGTCCTTTCCTCAGCTAGTTTTCGCTTTTGAGATCCACTTGGATAATTTCTCTTCATATTCAATTTTGATTAGACCCATTAAATCACTTCCAATAAAATTATTTATGTTATTGATGGACAATTGCAATTGGTGTAAAATTTGATAAAAATTTTTAAGTTATAAAACGATTTTCATTCAAAGAATTAGTATATTGGCCAAAAGAAAAAAAGCAACACTTTATATTATTTTTATAAGTGTTTCATTTTTATTTGGAGCATAGCTTCAGTTCGTGTCACCCGGGGAAAAAACTAATGGTATCACCCCTGCCCCCCCAAAAAATTCAATATAAAAATATCTTTTGGTGGATAGATTATACAATATTTTATTAAAAATACAAGTGTAATTGCATATGACATTTATTTATAATATATAAACAACTTTATGTAATTCAGAATCTTACTATTTCTTGATGAAACTTTACAAACATACTTTTTAATGCATTTTAAACATTTTAAAAACCATACACAAGACTGATTTTTTTCAAACGTTATTTTCTCAAAAGGGGTTAAAAATTGGAGGGACGCAAATGTGCACAGTTATTTAGTAATCGTCTAATATATACACGGATTGTAGAGCTTTCTAAATAAATCCAGAAAGCCTAAAAACACAATATTTTATTAATATCATTTTCTACACTTTTTATCATCAGATCAATCTGTCACAAATATATCAAAAAAAAAATCACAAACATTAAACTTTCATTTATTTTGATAAAAATAAAAAATTTTATTCTTTATCTATAACAAAAACTCTACGAAAAACTATACAATGTATAATTCGGTATGTGAATGCTTACTTTAACAGATACCGTTATATAAAAAACACAAGACACAGCGACTTAAAGCACTACAACACATTCAATTTTGATTTTTATATGTTGTTCCATAATGTTTAAACATGAAATTTGGAGAAAACTGATAGCACCACAATAAGCCAATAATGATTTGAACTTAAACAAAAGGCTTGTTCGTTTGAATAATCATACCTTTGGATAGAAACATTTAATCCCCCAAAAGTTTGAAAGATTGAAAAATTGATATTTTTGAACATATACTTAGACATATTTTCAATCTTTATTAGTTAGATAATATTGCTATTTTTTTTAATCTTAACAAACATCAATAAATATCTTCTTTTGAAGGGGGCCCCAATTTGACAGAGGCCTTACGCAATTGCATAGTCTTCTTATACGGTAATCCGGCACTGGCCCCTTCGTTGTTCTTAGATTGAGACATAATATACAGAATTACTATATTATTTTTCCCTTTGTTGGTAGTGGCTGCATTCTTTAATAAATTGTTCAAGAAAATCAGGCAGTCTGGACTGGCCTTTGCAAAGATCATCAGTCAATAATTCTTTGATTATCAATACAATATTGCAGCAAGTTGATTTCAGTTTTCAAGCTAAGAGACACATAAAGGCAATAAACAAAACTCAGGAAACATTCCAGAAACAAACAAAAACACTGCCTCATCACAGAAGAATTTCATTCTCCTTTCACCTTTCCCTTCAATATACCTTGGCTCAGCAGAAAGAAGGCAAGATTTTGAAAATACATTAATGTTTACAGCAGTATCTCAACCTATATTGGTTTAGTGGTGAGTTGTAGTTGACATTTACATAATTGAAATGATTGAAGGTGTTGTCATTGTCAACAATACTATTTATTTCAATAAGAGCAGCTTTCAATGGCTTAACCATCATCATCAGTTTTCTGCTCTCTGGGAGTCACAAAAACGTAGTCGTTTTGATGATGATGGCTAAGCCATCGAAAGCTGCTCTTATTGAAATAAATAGTATTGTTGGCAATGACAACGCCTTCAATCATTTCAATTATGTATCTCAACCACCTTCAACACTCCAGACCTTCAAATGAAGCTACTGCAAAATATTCATAGATATTGATTTGGTTTCAGAGATTACCTCGTACAAATCCAACATTTCTCTATTTATGTTAGTTTAGATACTGATAAATGTGTATAAGGAGAAAAAGTTAGCACAAAAAAAGTATTGCAAACTGCAAAACTAATTTTTTAATTCGACATTCAAGCAAAAAAACTTACCACATCTGCATCTGATTTATCGATCTTGTTTATGGCAACAACAATTGGAACTGAAAAAATATGATTTATATTATTTACAAGGATTAAGTCAAGCCCACCATTCAAAATACCTTCATATATAATTATAAGACAAATCAAAACATGTAATGCTGCAATGCAAATGAGTTATGTATAGAGACACTAAGAACATTGCATATCACAACCATCTCAGTGCCTCATAAGTAGAGCCCAGAAGTTTCGCAAAATGCCTTTATATAATTGAGAAGAAATAAAAGAAGTCATCTTCGTCAACATATCATGACATGATATGTTGACGAAGATGACTTTTTTTATTTCTTCTTATAAGAACGTCAACAACATCCAATCAGAATTCCCACAATTTATATAATTGTTACGAATTTATGACTTTTAACAATAGGAATCACTTTAATGTACTTCTGGAGTTGTTTCAGCATTTTTCATTTTGCCTTTTTTTGTCTCTTTTAGCTTCTGATGCCTATTTTCGGCATTTTGCCTTTCTTTGTACCTTTTTCGGGTCCTTATTTGTGGCCTTTTCTATCTTTTTCATTATTATTTTAACTTTTTATCCTCTTGATCCAATCTCTATCAAGTCGGAAACTTATCTGCTATCCCGGACAACATGATGTCTTGTATTGTCTTTCTGTGGATGCTGAGGCTCCAGTGTCATGTGTTAAAAATCTAAAAAGGGAAAGGAAGATGATAACAGTCAAGATTTTTGATATTTTCATTGATGCTTATGGACTTGTTTGCTCCCAAGAAATCTCATCCTATGTTTGTATATGGCCTTGAATCCCTTTTGAGGACAGAGCTGTTTGTATTTGAATATACCCTTCCCAGTTTCTTCTTGTTCTCTTCTTTTCTGGCGATTACATTTGTTCGACAAATGAAATATATAATTCCATTTTCACTGCTACCATATCAAAATTCAAAAAGGAGTCCACAATAGCATTTAGTAGAGACAGGGCCACAAGTAAAATAAATTCGTACTCGCCAACCGGATGATCAAGTGCGATCAAGATTACAAAGAAAAGGTACTTTCCTTCCACATGAGTGCTAATCTAAATTAGAATAGTTAGAATAAGATCTAGATTAGATCAAGTTAGAATAAAAAAGTGAATTATTTAATTATAAATTTTTTCACTATTTACTTTTAAATGGTGATTTTTTAATGTGGCCTGTGTTTTGTCCCCTACTTTAGCCAGAATAAATGCCTTTTTGCTGGCCTATTTTAGGTACTCCTGAATGTAATTCAGGGATGCCTGAACTTCCCGGTTCTACTCATAAGGCATCTTAAAAACACTAATTTGTGTTGCTGATATGGTTTTTCACAACTTTGTATCTAATAATGAATGTTATAAGAAAAAGTAAATCCCAATAGAATCAGAACTTACCGTTAGCTTCTTTTGCCATTCTTATTGATTCTACTGTTTGCTCCATAACTCCATCATCTGCAGCTACCACCAAAACCACAATGTCTGTGGCTCCAGCCCCTCTTGCACGCATTGCTTTGAAGGCAGCATGGCCAGGAGTATCCAAAAAAGTTATAGTTTCGTTTCTCTTCCCCGAATTTAATTTTACTGAAAGATAGGATGCAAGTGAGGTATGTAAGCACTTGGACAGTAGTTTGTTGATTGTAAGTGCATGCAAACACGTGCACACACGCACACAGACAAGAAACAAGAAAAGTAAGTAAGCTGATAAAAACATAATTTCCAACAGTACACTGATAGAGTAATTCGAATGTTGTATGATAGTAGCAATATTTAACCAAACTGAAGGAATTTAAAACTAATCATTTCTCTCTAAATAACATTATGGAAAATCAAATATAGGTTGGCTCTGAGATTTTATAATGGGATTTGCAATTGTATGACGATGAGTCACATTGAGTACCATTATTTAAACACATTATTATTATTATTATTATTATTATTATTATTATTATTATTATTATTATTATTATTATTATCATATTATCGTCATAATCGTCATTACTATCGTCATTATTATCATTGTTATAATTTTCGTTATCATTATTAGAGATAAAAATTAAAAATTGATCTTCAGATTTTGACAGAAACACTGATTTGGGAAGATACTGATACCAATAAACAGGCATAGCGCAAGGTTTTTCATTAGTGAGGGAAGAATATTAACATACATAGATTGAAAAAATTTGCAAACTTTGCCAATTTTAGGTAATTCATAGTTAACAATGAAAATCAGACCTATCCCTTCTTTAAAAGTGTATTTTACTATATTCTTCCAAGAATTTAAAGAAAAATTAGATGCTAAAATTAGAGAAAATTTTGGAAATGCCCAAGATCTTCACCTCCAAAATTCAAAGATTTTTTTCAAAAACACAGGGCTTTGAGCTAGTCCTTTATACTATGGATATAACTATGTATATACATATGTATACAGGGAATATGCTTTGAAACAGTTTCAGAAATTCTGTAATGAAAGAAATTGGGATCTTTCATCACAAAAATCAAATGAAAAGCTGTCAAACATTTTGAAGGATAGGGTTAATAATAATTCTGCTTTAATAATTATATTCTTCCTTATATATTTCTAGTAATGTTTGGTTATTTTTACTTTATTAAAAGTATATCTATTTCTTGTTGCTAAATAAGTATTTTAGAATACAAAAGAAACCTTCTCAATTTATTTTGTTAGTTATAACTTCCAAGTCTAACGTGAAATCATTCCACAAGGCAGTGGCATTACAACATTTCATCATGAAATAGTATGTTAAAACACAATATTTATCTTTTTTGTCATATTTGTTTATTGAAGTTCCTTGACTTATTTATTCATAAAATAGTTACATTAAATACTTCTTGTACATTCGAAATTCTTAACAAATCCACTCATTTCTTTGAGATTCACTGATTTATTATTATTTCAATGCACTAACTTATGGTAAATCAAATTTTTAAGTTTAACAAACACACTTGTCAAGAGAAATGTCTCCATAGTACAGTGTCATTTGTAGCCAGCAGAGTTTGCACATTTACATACTTTTTTTTCCCTTAAAGATAATGTTATGCATAAAAAGAACAATAATTTTAATTTCCTGTTCTTTGGAAACAATATACTAAATCTTATTATGTATATTAATTGTGCATATTTTAATATATTGAGACTGAATATGGTTTTTACTTTAAGAACCTATATGGCATATTTATGTAAGTTTAATATATATTTAACAAATTTCTCCTCTAAAATGTAAATCACGAGATTGCTTTTGAGTTTGATCTTTTGTGTTTTAATTTGCATGGTACATTTCATCAGATTGTCAGTATCCTGCCATGTCAGCTGATTTTCTCTGTGAGAACTAACTGTTTCGTGGTTGATAGCGCATCCGTTTGACAAAGACATGGCATCAAGAAGACAACAGACACTCTCCAGTTTCTTGCAGGTTTTAGTACCAAATGATGCCTAATTGTATATATCGTCAGTGCCCAAGAAAAGTGGGTAGTATACATTTAGATATGTTTTGCAGAACAATTTTCATCCTAGAATAGCCACTTATTTCCAGTCAATGACAAAATTATTTACTGTAGTATATCTTGTTTGTTCAATGAATTATTGTACTTTTATGCCTTGCTACATACTTACATAGTAACAAAAAAGGATTGTAATTCTGCAGCTGATATCAGCGATTTTTCGACAGACATACTGTTATTGCATGGCCTATCTCAAAAAAACAGGTAAACCTTGTAACAAGGAGTAAATTACTTCCTCTAAAAGGGGGGGCTGAAGTCGCCCAGGGTCTTGTTAGTGTAGGCAATGCTAGTTAACCTACACCAGTAAGTGCCGAAGCCCTCCTGTAATGGGATGATTGTAATTCTGCAGCTGATATCAGCGTTCCAAAAATAGATCGCAACCGTATGGCCGTAATAGCCGCCTGTAATGGGTTTGCCATTGCGTGGCCGACAAGTCCACTCTTCACCTCCTCGCGGTGGCCCTGGTAATGCATCTCGGGCAACTCAAGGTGCAGCCAAGAGGATGGGCGAAGGCGAGTCTCCGGCGCCTTAAAACGGAGCATCTAGCTAAGGGAAAGGGAAATCCTAACAGAAAAACCATCTCGGGACCCCACGTCACGGGGAAGGGGTTGGGGGTCTGCAGCCCACGACCCGTCGTGCTCCTCGGAGCGACTGGCAGCGGACACTTTGGACGAAGCCTCGGACGCGGAGCGCATGGTGGCGCGCCCGTGAACAACAGGCCACCATTATGACGACCCTAGCTTGGAACGGTTCACGATTAGGATTCCCCTTCGAGGCGAGTCGCTGCGCATATTGTCCCAGAAAAGGGTGGAGGCTATATGGCCACTGATCTGAATAACATGGTTCGGCATCACGATACTATCCATAGTGATGTCCCCTAATCTTTCATGCTCCAAATGCAGCAAGAATTACAAAGGTAAGCTGTCTGCTTTGAGTCATTTTCCTAAATGTCCGGGTCGAAAACAGCCAAAGGAGATTTTATATGTGAGTTATGCTCTGCCAACTTTGCAACTAAATCAGGGCTCTCACAACATTTGCGCCATGCTCATCCAGACGCAGCTAATAAAGCTCGAGCTGCCAAGGCACAACGTAGTGGTAGGACTGCTCTGCCTAGAGAAGGAAAATCTTCTCTTCGGATGATATTATGAAAATGGCTGCGTTAGAGAAAGAGCAACCAGAGGCGTCGAACGAGAATTTGGCTGCTCTGCTGGTAAGACCGCCCGACAGGTGGGTGAGAAAGAAGAGAGCTACATATCGAAGATATTTAGCAGCAATTGGAGCTGAAGCTTCTGTGACGGCAGAATCATCATTGTCCCCATCTGATGATCGAGGTCCGATGATTCAGTTAGACCTTCTACTAGTGCTGCTGTAATCGCATTGCCTCCAAGGTTATTAGCCCTCCGAAAACTCCAATGAGCCAAATTCCTATGCTGATTTCTTCTTCTCCCTGTATCGAAGGCCTAACCTCAAGACAAGAAGAAAGTCGGTGATCCCCTGTTCTGACACTCTTCAAAGGGGCGAAACGTCTTTACAGGTAGAGATACGCAAACAGCCCAGCAAACAGCCTCGTGTTGATTCCCCTTCAAAAATCGGCTCACAGACAGTGACCCGGAGGAACTTGCAAAGGTAGATATTACCTCCTCAGAAGCAGATAGGGGCGATTCCCTAACGAGGAGGCCGCTACAGTTTCAGAGATGAATCACGAGCTTTCAGGTGAGCCGTCCTCTTTGATTCTGTTTTATGTGTACTGACACGGCCCGTTCCGACACCGCTGGTCGGTTAGGACGGGACCAAATTTTATTGAGTCCCCGGCTGCTACGACGCCCGGAGACGCAACTACTGAAACTAGTCTTAACAGCGCCACACTAGATGCCACACCTAACTGGAAGAAAACATTTCATTTTGGGATAGGAACATGGGTATTTCTCAAACTAATGTAGATCAAGAACTCGTTGAGAAGGGAAATGAACTCAAAGAAATATTCAATCCCGGGAGCAATTGAACGAGACCTATGCCAGGTTGGTGGATATTTTGGGCGGCTCGTCTGTACCCACCACCACCAGGCCTAAAAAGCCCCGTAGGCATGGAGGCAAACGCGCCAGGAAGCGCTTCTCTTATGCTAGGCGCAGGATCTTTCAAGAATGATCCAGCACTTTTGGCAAAGTGCATTAGAACGGGCATTGACTGTACTAGTGTCGACCAACAGCCCTTAACAGGGATGAGGTTAATGACCTGTACAAATCCATTTGGGAATACGCCCCAATTCGGCTTTCGAACTAAGAGAGGATGATAAATTTTCGACACCTGAAATGGACCCAGACACAATTCTATCCATGGTGCAAGTTGCCGAAATTAAAAGTCGTCTGGCTGGGCTGAAAATGCCACAGCTCCAGGACCAGATAAGATAAAAGTTGGCAATATATCTTCAGGAGCAAAGTTGAAATATTGTCCCTATTGTACACCCAAATTTTATACACTGGTTTGTGCCTTCTGGGTGGAAAGTAAATGCACCATCCTTATACCGAAAGAGGGTAAGGATAATAAGTTTGTCACTAACTATCGCCCATCACAATTAGTTCCTGCTGTGCAGAATCTTTGGGGTATTATGGACAAACGCATTCGATCCGTGGTGACGTTCAATCCACGCCAAAAGGGTTTATTCCTGAACCTGGCTGTTTCGCCAACGTTCAAATTCTTCACGAAGCAGTCAGTAACATGAAAAAGTAGAGGTGGTGTCGGCGCTGTGCTAGATATATCTAAAGCATTTGACACTGTTCCTCACGCGGCGATTCGGTGGGCTCTATCCAGGAAAGGGATCCATACGCCTTTACAAATTTGGTAATGGACTCTTACTCCGACGTTTCCACAGTCATTCAGCACCCCTCGAAAGGCATTGAGGTGCCAATTCGTAGAGGAGTAAAACAGGGGGACCCCTTGTCCCCACTCCTTTTTAACCTCATTATGGAGTGCTTGCTTGAGAAATTGGATAACATGTCAGGATATCCGCTATTGGAAAGGAGTGTATCCGTATTAGCATTTGCTGATGATCTGGTGCTTTTAGCAAAGATGCCCACGAGCTCAAGAATTGATTGATATTGTGGTGGAATACCTTGGGGCCCTCGGGAAAGACATTGTCAGTCGTGAAGTGCTCATCATTCCAAATTACAACCTTTGAATGATCCTGGTTCATTGAAGACCCTTGTTTGGAAAGGTTGGGGGAGAGAATTCCTCTGGTCAGTAATGACCATACCCTAACATACTTGGGAGTGAACTACTCTATCTGGAACGGCTTTCCATGTAAAACATCGATATCGAATTTGATGGAAGCAGTGACGAGGCTACAGAAGGCACATTTAAAGCCTACTCAGAAATTGGCATTACTTCACACCTACATAATGCCACATTACCTCTACCAATTAGTTTTATCGATGCCATCTATGTCGATGCTTAGGGAAGCGGACTGTCAAATCAGAGTGGCAGTCAAACAGTTCCTACACCTGCATATGAGTACTGCAGATGGCTTATTTTACCTGGCCAAGAGAGATGGAGGACTGGGATTCTGCGGCTTGCCCAACACGTTCCTAGGGTAGCGCTGAACCTAGGTTACTAGAAAAATCTGCAGATCCCATTTGCAGATGGCTGAGCTCCTGTCGAGTTTCTACCACGGACATTTAAAACCGCCAAAGCATTGAGACTCAACTGGCCTATACCGAACAAGATCTAAGATCTTATAAGAAGAAATGCGCCGATGCGAGGTAGCGCCTGGGAGAAGCTGGGATCCCAAGGAGAGCGGTTAAGGCGCATATAACGATCCGATTGAAATGCATTTTTAAAAGACTATAATCTTCTGAAACCTGGTCTTTTATCACTGCTCTCCAGTTGAGATCAAATACCCTACCAATAAAACTACTCTTAGTAGAGGAAGGCCTGTCTGTCTGACTGTCCATGATCAATACTAGTGCCTAAACCATTCAGATAATTTTCTCCAAAATACATTTCCCCAATCGATTCAAATGAATTTGAAGACTTGCGAGTTTGAAACAGATATTTTGATTATTGGCAGGGAGGGGATTACTTTACATGAAACCCAAATTTTTTTCAACATTTTCTTAAAAATGGTTACAAGTTTTTGTATTAAACTTTTCCTTGGAGAGAGGAAAAAATACACTTAAAAAAATGGCACAGGTCTGATTTTCAACAAAATCTGAATTTTCAAAAGTTGCAAAAGATCAAAATTGTTTCAGCACCTTCTCACAACTACAATATTGATGATAGAGATTTTTTGCACAAAGAAATCTGTTTTTTAAAACTAGATTTTGAAATAATATAAATGAAAATCTGAATTTTTAAAAATTGCAAATTCAAATGTTCAAATCATCATGAAGGCTGGAAGCCTGAGGACCTGAGGAAAGAGTACCAGACATTTCTTTTCCATCAGGATCTGTCATAACAAAGTTGGAAGGTACATGCCTCAATAGTGTACTTTGTTACTGGCTTACAATGAAGGTATTAAAGTTCACTTAACTGAATCCAGATGTGACTCGGTCTAAATCAGCAAGAAAGGCTACATATGAAGCGAGTAAACTGTCATAGAGGTTTATTACACACTTTATTAGACTGCCTGAGATAATCAATGAAATCTAAAATAATGATTTTGAGTCAATTAAATTGAATTATAAGGCAACCTTTTCCACAATTTCGCAGGACCATTCTTAACATAAAACATTTAGACAATCAAGGAACAAAATCCAATTTGAGAACAGTAAGAAAGATAAGGCATTTTTGCAAGGTAAATCACATATTACACTACAAAAGAAATTTTTTCCCTAAAAACACGTATGAAGTTGAAAGAACACTTTTTGAGCAAAAGAACATTATTGCAAATTATAAATAAAGAATTACATCAGAAAATTTTAGAAAATGTATGGTAATTTCTATTTTTAGGAATTAAATGCATTTTTTTTTATTACAAGAAGTAAAAGTCCTAACTGTGTAAAATAGAAGATGCACTTTAGTCTCTGGATATTTTTTTATTTTACACGGATATTTTTCCTTCCTTTTATGTGTGTGTGTGGGTGTTGTTGTTGTTGTTGTGTGTGTGTGTGTGTGTGTGTGTGTGTGTGTGTGGTGCGTGCGTGCGTGTGTGTGTGTGTGTGTGCGTGCGTGTGTGTGTGTGTGTGTGTGTGTGTCGTGTCTGTGTGCGTATGTGTGTTAATAGTATTAGCATAATCAAAAAAAACTCTTCATATAGCACAAATAGACTGCAGGTATACAGCACAATATACAAATAGAAAAGCTGTATAGAAATTACAATGATAGAAAATAAATTAACAAACCAGAGAAAGCTCCAATATGTTGTGTGATTCCCCCAAATTCTGAAGCTACAACAGATGTATGTCTCAAAGCATCCAAAAGTGTAGTTTTGCCATGGTCAACATGACCCATTATTGTAACAACAGGCGGGCGTGGCTTTAAAACAGAAGGATCAGGAGGAGGCCTAAAAAATAATAAATTTCTCTACAACACCAAGATGAGGTGAATTCAGGTAATAGGTCTTCTTAAGAAAAATTCAATGATATGAGAATGTATGAGACAATTCTACTATTACATATGAAATATTACAGAGGAAAAAACAATTAAAACCCAAGCAAACAAACCTTTTCTTTACATCCTTATCCTTGACCTTTTCTTCCTTCTTCCCAGGAGGTGATATAATATTGTATCTGAACCCTGACTTAGTAACCACATCTTTCATAACTTGCCAGTTATCTATTATAGAACTTGATCTTGTATAATCAATTGAGTTATCCACATACCTCATAACTTCAAATACATGATCTGCAAAAAAATTAATACTTCCAATGTTTTAATTTATATTCTTAGCCTTATATTTGGAAGATAAGAGTTCCATTAAATTATTTCTAACATTTATTCCCTAACACTATGATACAATAACAGTGGCAATGATTTAAATCATTGATTTAAATTGTGATATAAATCAAATGACATTTTAGTTGAATCACCTATCTTTTTCATTTTTCCTCTCACTTATAGTTATAGATATAAAATATACCTGTATCTTTTCCTAATGCATCAGCAAGATCAGCAACAGTCATATTCTTCCATATTTCAATTGTTGGTGCGAGCTTTGCTTTGGGACTGAACTGTATTATTCTTGGAGATTTCTGAAAAATTATTTCCATTCATTGTACTCAAACAAAGAAGGCAAACATTTATAAAACAATAATCTTACTAAATTCAAGAAACTTATCAACAACTAGGAATCAAAAGTTCATATGCCACATTCAAGCAAAAATTGAAATGAAGATCTTTATGACCCTCAGCCATTCAGTTTGTCTCTGAAAGTACAATTAAATGTTTACAATACAAGAATGAATATGATAGTAAAGTTTGTTGTAGAATTTATAGAGTTAAAGTCGGGGGATGTGACATTTTTAGCCTTGTAACTCAAAAAGATAAAGAATTACAGAAAATAAATGCACTTTTTTTCTTTAAAGATATTATCTACAAAAACTTATTTTAGTACCTTCTCCTCAGCTGTCTTTCTCTTCTTCTGAGAGGCACAAGTTGTGTGGATAAACACACACCTAAAATAAGGAAATTCATTTCTCTTCATCCATTGCTTTCTCATGTAAGTCTGTAAAGGTGCTCGACTCCAAATTGATGAGTTTAATAGATTATTTCCACATCTGAACAGAATACGTGATTTAAGGTAAGTTCCTTTTAAGTACACATGAAAATTGTTTCTCGCCATTACTTAATAGCCAAATTAAATTAAAAGTCCAAAATATTTAAATTTTGAATTCTTTATAACATTTTCTGCAGCACATTCTAGTCTGGAAGTATTGTCCTTAAAATCCATAAGACCTTTAAAATGTTTGGGAGAATATTGAAGATTTAAAGTAACTTTAAATTCTAGGATATGTGTTTCCAATCATCCTTACAACCCTTTAACTAATAATGAAACTACAATAATGTTACATTTAGCAGTATTCACGCAACATTTCATTCATTTTATTACTCTCAAAGGAAGTTCACTTTTGTAATGTTATGTTAAAATACACTGTTTATAGCACTGTACCTAGTGGATAACCTATACACAAAAGTACCCATTGGATTTGTGCTACACATTGAATGAAGTACTGCATTTAGCACATGTTCATTTCCAAATATTTTAGAATTGTTTTCTTTTGTATGTCATGAACTCATTTCATGAACAATTTCACGACATCAACTTGAAAACTGAAGATGTGACTACTTGTTTTACAACTTTCCCCTGTCGAACCTTGCGCGATCAACTCGGATCAACTATAGGGAACTTTGGGAATGCTATAGAATACCAACTCTACGGCGTTCAAAACATAACAAATATGCTCGTTTCTCTCACTTAATAACGTCCTCTAATTACATTCAGACTATAATTCAATTTTCTTTTTAATTTTCATATTTTTTTCGTATGGTTAACTAATAAAGATACGTTCAAATAGGTGGTTTAATGTACTTTTGACATTCTCTACGTTGGTTGTTCTAGGGTTTGTGTTTTGTTACTGCACCCGCAATCCGGTGCACACGTCGATCCGTCCATATGTTTCATATGCATTCGCGTGTGCGGTGACTATAAAATATTTGTGTGAAAATGTTGTTAGAAAACGAAGGGGTATGAAAATATAGAAAGTGACCATTCTGTTTTGTTTTTGTGCTCTTAATAAACATTTTTTCTTGCATTTTAGTTCCTCAGCGAGCTTACGCGAATGTTTAAGGATTCCCGTACAAAAGGGGCTGTAACGATGACAATGAAGAGATGTAAGTAGGCTTTCGAGGTTATACTATTAAATAATTTGTTTCAATAATCATGATGTTTATACAATTTTTAATTATTATTTAGTATTATGAAGAAAGTATGCTTGTGTTCGAGGGAAATTCGTTGAATTTTATTAACCTCGAAATATTACATCTTGTTTTAATCTGAGTAACTTCGTTTGTATTTATTGTAAATATTAATGACTTTTCAGATGATGGTCGTACAAAGCCTACTCCCCGTGCAGGAAGAAAACCACTACCAGAACCAACAGAGTACATGTGTTTAATTAGAGCATCTCTCAGAAATAAGAAAATAAGCACTGTGGTACATTACTTGTTATAACTTTTCTTGCTTTATGGATTTATGATTTTTTTTAGTATCACGTGCTGTTTGTTTCAGGTTCATCCCAAGGATGTAAACAAATTTCAACAAGCCTATTGTAACTTACTTAAAGGAAATCTGGATGGGCTCAAGAAATTAAAGAAAACGAAAACTAAAGCAAAAGCAACTCAATGATGAAGAAAGTGAAAATGTGTCATACCCCTTTCTTGAGATTGCAACTTTGTCATGAATGACATGAACTATGTGTTGGTAATTTGAGACATCAACATGACTCCGTGCTGTTTCATTAGAGAACTGGTGTTAAAGAATAGGAAGACTATTCCCTTTATAGAAAGTTCTCATTGTGTAAAGTTGTGAAATGGCAGTTTCTATTGTACAGAGATTTGTTTTTCTTTTTATCAGCAAGTGAACCAATGTGCTCAAAGAATTTCATTGTGCACTCCTGTTTATTAATCATAGGCTAATAAATGTTTATTTCTTAACCTCATGGGGGAAGAAAGGAATCTGCATTTTTATTAAAAATATTAGAAAGTGATTTCCTAACTAGAATTCATTACTAATTTTACATCCACAAAATATATAAAGAATAACAGCAAGTTAAAGACAGCTGATCATTACAGAATTGAGCAATTACCCATATAGATAACTCCAATTTGTAGACTTAAATTTATACACCCAACTTCCAGAAAAGTAATTTTATTTTGAAATATAATAATTAATGTAAAAATTTTGAAGTTTTCTCTTGCAATTTCTCGATACTAAATGCAATTGTTTAAAATTCTAAAAAATAAAATATTTCCTAAAAGAATCACCTGTTAAGTAACTTAAAGTTGTGATTCCGGTGAGGCATTAATTTTTCATGCATAAAATTCGAAAACCATGAGACAATTAAGATTTAAGTGATCAACTAAGTTTCGGCAACCTTTAAATCTCCACCATTCATGATCCCAAGTGTTGAAGAGGTAACATGGTTAATCTCAAATTTTGATAAGAGATATTCCTTTTTCTTTTGCCAAAAATGATTCATAAGCCCATCTTCCCCATGGGTGGCAAATGATACCCAGAACAAGGCTATTTAATGTTAACTGGCATTTAGGTGAGAAGATAGCTCTTACGCACAACATACTACTTTAAATGCCCATGCTAGCGATGGTTAAGTCCAATGATTAACCTACCTGATCCATTTTGGTGATTTTTAACTTAGAGAATTGACGTAAAAAGATTCCTAGCAACTAGAATATCTAAAATGTGGGTAATTCAAGATGAAATGGCTCACCGCTTTCATTTAATACCAATTGTAAGAAATTTCTACTAGATTGGTGATGTTCACTGTCACTTTTGTAGTTGGTGTGCTTTAAGGCTGAAAACATTTCTATCTCACATGTAATTTGTCTCTAAACATACTTTTAATAAATGGAGTAAAATTATTAAAATTCCCTCCTCCCCAGTACATTAAAAAAAAAAAAAATCTTCCCTTTCATCTTGTAATGAATATTTTGAGCTTTTGTCTTAATTTAAAAATGATCACTTCCCCACTAACCAAAATGAAAGATGAGACACGTAATAAAAATGAAAACAAAGGTAAAGAAATATCAAGAACTAAATAGTCTCCTAAAGACATTTGGAATAAATTGAACTCTCAGTTTGCCACATCCAGGCCACATCCTTATTATATTAAAAAAATATAACACTACGAAGTATATTACAGAATTCAGGCAAAAAGCTTTTACATAAATTAGCAATATTTACATTATCCACAAAAACTTCCTTCAGCAAAGTAAGTTATAATTCTCTCCATGAATATGTAATTGCAGTGTTTCAATCTTTGATGTAATTTCATGGTTAATGTAGAGAATAACTCCTGCATGCTTTTGAAAACATTTTTAAAAAGAGGAAATTTCTGAAAATGGAATGATTGCAGGGTTTACCTACAGGTTGTATGAAACAATTTTTGTTTCATACATATTGTATGAAACAATTTTCAACAAAAAATAATTAGGTAAATTTAATTAATTGGCTTACAGGCACTTCAGTTAATTAAATAATTCTAAATTTCTAAAGAACACTAAGACAAGGAATCATCACTTGTTACACAATATGAAGCAAATAAGTTAAAATTCTCAAATTACAATGAAAAAATTCATAATTTCAAAAATACTGAATTGGTTACCTATTATTTCGTTCACACATCTTAATAAAATATGTCCACTAAAAATACACAGTCAAAAGATCATTGCCTTTTTTTCTTTTTTTATCAAAGTTAAATAATCTTGGAATAAAATTAACAATGGTTAAAACCTTAAATCTCCACAAAACACTATATTTGTTAAAAAGAATTTTTCCCCCCTGTTTTTAATAAATTCTAAATGTTAAATACTGAAGAATCATAATTTCTTTCACCCTTTTTTCGAGGAAATTTTGCTTTGTTACTGAACTGCAACATTTAGAACATTCTTACAGTAGCTAGATTTCAAGAAAATAATCATCCTTATTGGAAAAATGTTTATTTTTATTCAGGAATGGATTACTTATTGCTTGTGCTATGTCAATCATATAAATTGGACAAAATAATCCACAAACTATCACCTGCACAAACATCATATTTGTGCAATTCTAGGCAGTTTATACTTGGAAAACTGAAAAATGTTAATTTAATTATTATGCTCTGACAAGATAAGATTTCAAATTCCAATCCATTTTACTTAAAAGTTCACATATCAATTAAAAAGTAATATTCAGGAAGGGTAATTGACATAAAATGTACTTAAATGTGATCGCACAAACCATATCGCAATTCTTAAATTGCCGTTGTTACAAATAAATAATAATTTATTTTTAAAGGCAGCACAAACAATTATAAACAAATACTGTAAAAATTTGTTCAATGCGAAAAGTTTATAATACGAAAATTTATCCAATGTGAACATATACCACAGACCTGGCAAAAGTAAATTCACCAGAATTACATTGTATAACGTGGAATCTTATCTAATTTAAATGTTTAGCTGTCAACAACTTCCTTGAATATAATTTCTCACAGCATTTGGCCATATATTACATGAACTTGGAAAGAGGATACTGTCAAATTGCTTGTGCTACAGTCTAAATAATTTTGAAAGATTTGTGTTATTAAAAATATCCTGCACATTTGTTATGTTAAAATAATTCTGGGTGTTTAAAACCTTGAATTAAGCTACATTTTGAGGTTTGTTTGACCTTTGATTACATCATCTAAGCCAGAAGATGAAGTCAAACAAACCATGAAATCTTGCTAATTACAAAAGGGTTTTGAACACCCAGAATTATAAAAATGTAATAATTGGGCAGTGACTTTTCTTTTAATGCAAATATTTCAAAATAATTTACTTTTGTGCAGCACATTGAAAAATTTGACAGTATCCTCTTTCAATGTCCATCTAATATACGGCCAAACGCCCACTGAAATCTTGTCTAAAGCCAAAAAAAAACTACCAGTCCCATGAGATTCAGCTTTGAAGAAGTTTTAATCCATTAACAACTATGCATGTTCATGAATCAAGATCCTCTATTTCAATTCACTTCATATTATAGTCAATCAAGCGCCCTTGAAGTTAGTATTTTTTGAGTGCAAGACATATTTCACTAGAAGTTTTTTCCAAACTGAACACACATTATTTTGAAAAATTCAAAAGTTTAAAAATTGAAAAATCTAAAATATTAAAGCGATCATCATTTCACAATGGAAAAAATCACTGTGACTTACATGAAATTGGAGAACTAGAAACTATGTATTGTCAAAACTAAAAATGAATTGGTTTAATGAACTATTTTTACATCATGAAAAGAAAGAATATAAAAAGGAAAAGCACTTCTGACAATGCAGATTTTAGTGACTTACAAATTCTAAATTCATGTTTTTCAAGTCACCTTGGAAAATGGTAACTGACAAATCTGCCTTTAGATATGGAATAAATTTTTGCACTTAAAAATTACTATTAAGCATGCAATTCTCATAAAAATTAAATTGGACATTTTTTTTTTTTTTTTAAACCTTGTCATTTGATATGTTAATAATCATTTCAATTTTTCATATTTAGCTTAAAATGTTAATATTGCTAGTTAATAAGGAATGTTTCAGAATTTTCACATATTTTCAATAATATTATCACATAGCTAGTTTTAAAACTGTAATCCAAACTGTCTTCCATTAATACACATTAATATACATGATGTTAGATAATTCAACATAAGAATCCTCAAACTTAAATACATTGTACACATCACTCACTTGAACAAAAGAAAGCATGAAAAAGTGAAGAAACCTCTGTACAATGTCTACACCAATTATGTCACAACTATACTCAGATCAGTCTTAATAACAGTGAAAACATGGCACACAAAAAAAAACAGCTCATTTTAAAAGAGTGCAACTTCAACACATACATATAAAAATACTTTATAATTGTCAAACCTAACCAAGCAATACAATCATGTTCTTTTTAAATCTTCACAATCTTGCTTATATTTCCCAACAGCCTTTTCTAAAGCATCTAAAAACTCTGCCAAAGATGCTGAGGGTTTCTGAACAAAATATGCATGAGCAAGAAAGGGAAGCTTTCGCAATGTTCTTCCACTTAAACCTTCACTTAATTTTGAAATGTCATACAATTTTAGGCTTGTATTCGTACTTTCACTAGGTTGAAATGATGACAGTTCCAATAACT
Organism: Teleogryllus oceanicus; assembly: GCA_964035755.1. Classification (NCBI taxonomy): domain Eukaryota; kingdom Metazoa; phylum Arthropoda; class Insecta; order Orthoptera; family Gryllidae; genus Teleogryllus; species Teleogryllus oceanicus. The sequence goes on along the minus strand of CAXIVR010000005.1, from coordinate 92,920,282 downwards.
TGAGAGTCACAAAGTTATCTTTAGAATGAATAATATTAGTTCTTTGTAATTCCTTTATACACGATTTAAAAATTTCATAAACTGCTGCCACACTGGGATATCCGATATATTGCTTAATATCAGCCCTATCAACAAATGCTAAGTCAATTCCAGCAGTTATATTTGATGTTGTCAGAATTAAAACATTAGGATAAGATTTTATGTGATCAATCTGTGTAAGAACTGCATTCACGACTCTAATTGCATCTGATGGTTCAAGACCTTTTACTGCTGACTGTCGAGCATGAGCAAGACTTTCAACTTCATCTATCAGAACACAAACAAGAGAAGATTCAGTCTCCAAAATTTCATGAATCTTTGAGAACATTTTCATTACCAATTTACCACTTTCTGAAAACCACTTTGAAAACAGACTATGAGTATTAATTTCAACAAGTTCACAATGACTATAGCGATCTGCCATGCGAATTGACAATTTTTGGGCTAGAGCTTTGCAAAGTGATGTCTTCCCAGTTCCTGGTGGGCCATGAAGTAAAACAACTCTATTCCAACTAATAAAATTAGAATCGACACCCTTGTCAGAAAACAATAAAGTTGTCTCCACAAAGTTAAGTAAGTCATCTTTCAATGAACTCTCAAACACTAAACTCTCCCAGAGACCATGGAAATCAGTACAAGGCAGAGTCCAATGACTAGATGCACTCAGCTCCTCACCGTCTTCCTCACTTTCTAATAATTCACGTTGTCTTCCTTCGTCATTCAGACGGTAAATATGATACACGATTTGTAATTCGGAAAATATGCCATTTTTACAAGAAATTTCACTCCCTTCACAAACCAGCAGAGCTTCAATGTTTTCAACTAGAAAGGCATCATCAAACCGTTTGATGAAAGTTCCTGTAGAAGGTTTTAATTTATCGTCGATCATCTTGTTTACTGCAATCTTTATTTGATCAACTGAAGCACGACTTTCCGGGCGTTGAACAACTTCAACATGAAGAACACGAGCCATCTTGAACGTGCTTAAATAAATCTATTTACAAAGCTCCCAACAAAAATTAAAATAAAAGTTCGATTGTCCTGACTTTCACATAAAATTCGCAGAACCACAAACAAGTCTACAACCACAATAATATACGGCGAAAAACAAATGTCTATTCGTGTCTATGACCAGCAAGATTTCCCGCCGTTAGTTGGTACAGAGATGCAGAATGGGGGCACAGTATAAAACGGACCACCAACATTCAAGCATGAAATATTCTATAGCCATACCAACATTGTAATGCAAATCACTTATTTCTCCTATTTTATTATCACTGTCGAAAAAAATCATTTGTTCGCTTTTTTATTTCTCGTATACGTACGTATATAGAGTAATACGCGTAATAAAGAGAAAGTTATGTAATGCTGCGGAATATCGATTCCGAGATTTCACCAGAAATACACGTTGGGGGACCCCTGATACCAAAAAAGTGTATATATCTTACACCGTGGTTTCTTCCTAAGCGTCCGTCCGTCTGCCCGTCTGTCTATCTGTCTGTATTGTCTGTCTGCTTGTCCGTCAAGGGTATGTGAACACCACCAGCGCTTAAACAATGCGTACGATGTTTTTTCAAATTAAAGAAACTGACCCCTGACGATCTGGCTTGAGTCGAAGCTCTGCGATTTTGAAAAACATACATTCATTTTTGGGGGAACTTGGCATGGTGCTCTTGAGACATTTTCAAAATTTTCTCAAAACGGCTAAAACTTTTTCTTTACATTTCTTGTAATTAGAGTAACATACACTTATGAAGGTAGCATAGGTTTGATTTTCACTGTTAACTAAATTTTCGAAAAATAAAAAAGTTTGAATTTTTTTCCGACGTCTTTCTACAACTACAAAATTGAAGAAAGAGTTTCCTTCATATAGAATTTTTCTCCATATATAGTTCTTTCATTAAGGTCATGTATATTTTTTTGAAAATTTTAGTGGTTTTCGAGCAATATCGCTTGTAATATGTGCAATATTAAAATATTTGATCAATTGCCTTCATCAAATGTTGTGTGATCCGTGTAGGTACATTAATTGTAATGTCTAAATTGAAGGAATTAATTAAATTGAGAAACTTTTCTTTCTCGCAAGATTCGACCAGAAAATCAATGTTAAAATCTCCGCATACAACAATGGATTCAAAAGAGCGATTGCTAACTTTGTTAAGTGTTATCTCCAGGTTTTCTAAGAACGAAATATAATCTGCAGTTCTCTTTGTTGGAGGTCTGTAAATGCAAAGTATTATCACTTTTAGTGAAGTAAGATGTACAACAGAAATTTCGAAAATATTTTCAATGGAGTACACATTTAATTCCGCCAATATAACAAAAGCCAGATATTCTCGGAAACGGCTCCAACATTTTTTCTTTCAACTTTTGGTAGGGAAAGTGCTAAATATACCTTACAAGATGTCATTAAATCCATATTGCTCTATCCTTTGTTATTGTTTTTTTAAATTAAAAAACCTAATTTTTTGACTAGCGTCTAACGTCGTTAATATTTATATTAATAATTATTACCAAAAATTATTACATTATTACTAAAAGAATGCACGTCATACGCAGTTTTTAACTGTGTTCAACGATAAATCGATGAATCGATAAATCGATGAATCGATGAATCGATAAATAGATGAATCGATAAATCGATGAATTGATAAATAAATGGGGTATGTTTTCGTTTTTGAAAAATTACATAAATATAATTTTTTAAAATATCTTTCACGCCGCTAATACGGACATTTTCAGCCATTTGTAAGCACTATTGCATTTCTGTGTTAAAATGTCCCAAATAACATTAACAGAAGTGTTTTGAAAACACAACAATTTCTGCGAATTAGAACAAATTTAGAGAAGCGCTTGAACGAATTTTCTTAAAAACAGCTTCAAGATTGGAATGAAAATATATATTTAAGACTAGGTTGTATTCTTCTTCAACATACTTTAAGTAATATTTCGATTTTACTATCAGGTAACTGAAAGATTGAGAAAATGTCAAAAAAACCTACTTTGGGCGTCATAAGATACTTGCTAGATGGTGAGGCGAGACCGTAATGCCAGTCCACACCAAGGAAATTAGAAAAAACGACTACGAGAAACTTCGTGTCATTCTGTAGCACCACTAGTTACTATCTTATACGCGTATGAACGTACGGAATAATATCATGGATGAATACTTGTGTTCTATGGTAATATACTACTCACGCAACTTTTCTTGAACGATGGATTGAAGAAATTCAAGCGGAGTGGGGCATTAGTTATAAACTCGGTCACTATAGTATTTACAGTAATGTCGACTTCTAAAAAAAATCAGTCATACCTCACGTGTGTGGCAAGGTCATCGCCCAGGGTAGGCAACAGTAAGGACGCTAGATAGAAGTTTTAGGTGCCTCCCTTGAAGGACCTGGACCTGCCTCAGCCATTTCTTTAGATTTATTTATTTATTTATTTATTTATTTATTTAAAGTAATATACAGGCAACAGTACAAATCTGATATGGCCTGAATCGGCGCTAACATGATTAATTGTTTTCAATATATCACATGAAAATATAAATCAAAGTATCACATAGTACCACAATAATTCACAATTTTTGTAAAGGAGGAACAGAGTTCGCATATCAATGAAGTCCATGGCCTTCCTCGTTGAAGAGACCATCATAAGCTCTTTTGAAAATCTGAAGACTAGGTGCTGCCACCACGTTCTGGGGGTAGTATGTTCAAGTGTCAACAACTCGGTTACCTATGGAGTTCTTGTGCTGCATTAGATTATGTCTAGATTTTATACCATGACCACGTGGATGTAGATTTTCAGAGAGCTGAAAAATTCTATCAAGATCGGAGTTGTAATACCCGTGCAAGATCTTGAAAGTTTCAAACATGTCACCGCGTTTTCTCTTAGCAGCAAGAGTCGGAAGCCCGAGTCTCGTCAGTCGAGTCTCGTGAGTCTCGTCGTTGATCGTAAGCCATGTTCTTGAAGTCTATAGGGATACGTGTGGCTCTCCTTAGTACATTTTCCAGCAGATTTATGTCTTTGAGAAGGTAAGGATTCCAAATCGCAGTGCCCAATTCAAGTATCGGGAGAATGTAGGTTCTATATAGGGAGGTGAATACATCACTTCTCACAGTGTTAAAGGCTTTGCGCAGTATAAATATAGCCTTGTTAGCCTTTTTTGAGATGTTACACACATGGTTTTCCCATTTGAGGTCGTTAGAGATCATAATTCACAGATCCTTCATGACCTTGTTTCAGACAAGTTCCTTCCGCCTATTTGGTAATTTTGCTTTGGGTTGCTTCTTTCAATATGCATGACCATGCATTTTGTTTCATTCAGGGGTAACATCCAAATTTTCGACCACTCATAAACACTATTCAAGTCTTCTTGAAGGTGGAGATGATTCGACAGAGGGTTAGCGTAGAATTTGGTGTCATCTGCATACATCTTGAAATGGGAGAGCATACCGTTCGGTAAATCGCTAGTATAAAGGATGAATAAGATCGGTCCCAGTACCGAGCCCTGGGGAACTCCGCTGTTGATTCTCTTCAGTGATGACTTTTTTCTCCAATTCTCACGCAAAAACGGCAAGCCTCAAGGAAAGATTGTATCCAGCGCAAAAGCATCCCCCTTATGCCAAAGTAAGCAAGTGTATGAAGCAACCTTCGGTGCGGTACCTTGTCGAGTGCTTTGGAGAAGTCCAAGTAGATGATGTCTGTAGGGTTTCCATTATCTAGATCCATTGTCCAGTCTTGCAATGAGGATAATAGGTTTGTAATTATAGATCTCCCTGGTACGAAACCGTGTTGGTGTAGTGGTATGCGTCCAGTTTTCAAAGCAAAGTCAAGTATCTTGTCCGCCAGAATCCGCTCAAAGACTTTACATACCGAGCTAGTCAAGCTAATGGGCCTGTAGTTAGCGGGATCTAGCTTACTACCTTTCTTGAAAACTGGTGTAATATTAGCTGTTTTCCAGTCCGTCGGCAATGTTCCGGAATCAAGGGAGTCTCGAAAGATTTTACGTAAAGCTGGGGCAAGTTCTTGTCCACGTTCTCTCAGTACAAGAGGAGGGATACCGACCAAACCAAAGACTTATGATGTTTCATAGATAATGGAAATAAAACTGAACAGAAGTTCTCGACTACAAAAGTAACTAGCTTTGACTAGCTTCTGTTTCGCGCACCGTGTAATATATATCTTACACCGTGGTTTCGCGCCAACGAAGTTTTAATGCTTGAAATGTTGTCATCAGTGCTCGCTGCGGTCTTTTGCCTTCGACTGTTTATTGCTCAAGGGAGGGGGAAGCAAGGTCATCGTTCAAGAAAAGTTGCGCGAGAAGTACGTAGTATAAAAAAAGGTATGTAATGCTACGGAAAATCTCTCTCTTCTCTCTTCTGCGAGTGGAATTACACCATGCGGCGTCTCTCGCACCCAAGCTTCCATCTTCTTCTATCTTGCCAATCATCATCTTCGATGTGACGATCTCGAAAAATCGATTTCGACATTTCAACGGCGGAAAATCGCGGACAATCGGAAAATCGATTTCGAGATTTCAACGGAAATACATGTTTTGGGCTCCCTTGATATCGAACTTGATGTGCTACAGAATGGCACAGACATTCTCGTAGTAGAGTTTTCTAATTTCATTTTTGCACATCTTATTGCGCGAAAACTACTAACATTTTCAAAAAAAATATACATAGCCTTATTATAAAAACTAATTATTAGCAACAAACTTCATTTGAAGAAAAATCTCTAATTTTGTAGTTTAAGGAAGACACCGAAAAAATTCAAACTTTTGCCTTTTTCGAAAATTTAGAGTTAACCGTGAAAATGGGACCTATGCCACCTTTATAAGTGTGTTGTACTCTATTCTCCCAAGAAATTAAAAGAAAAAAATTGGGGACGTTTTAGAGAAAATTTTGAAAACGTCTGGGGGGGTCTATGTAAAGTATCCCAAATTTTAAAGAATGTTTTTCAAAATCTCAAAGATTCAACTAGAGCCAGAAAGACCGAGGTTTCTGCAGTTTGGAAAAGATCGTACGTATGGTTTAGGCCCTAGGAGTGGGACGACGGACGGACAGACGGACAGCGGACGACGGACAGACGGACAGACGGACAGACGGACAGACGGACAGACGGACAGACGGACAGACGGACAGACGGACAGACGGACAGACAGACGGACGGACTGACGTTTTGAATAAAACCACTCGAAATCGATTTTCCGCAGCATTACATAACTTTCTTTAACTCGTACATACCTCTCGTATATACATATGTATGGCGGATTCAATACGACGGACAAAAATGATAAATGTCTTTTCATTAATATTAAAGTCAATAGTTAGGGATTCTTGTAGTTAATGGTTAAAAAATCCCAAAAAATGGAAAGCACGAAAAAAGGACCGAATAGAGGGTAGACAATTTGTATAAATTACAAAAAATAATTTTATTTAAATTACAATTATTCATTTAGTAAATTGTTTGTAACTACATTTAGAAGTTGTGGTTTTCTTCTTTTTCATCTACATCATTATCTTCTCGATCTTCTGCTTCTTCAACTGAATCACCATCTTCAAAGACTATTTCCTCATGATCTGCATCGGAATCATTATAGTCTTCCGCCATAGGAACTTTTATTTATTTATTTAGTCAAAAACAGTCAAAAACTGTGTGTGACGTATGGGGGAGAAAATCATCTGCGCACGCTTTCTTGAGTTTCCTTCCCAACAATTTAACTATTAATAGTTTAAAGATGAAAAAAAAAAAATAATAATAATAATAATAATAATAATAATAATAATAATAATAATAATAATAATAATAACAAAACAAACAACAAAAATTTTAAAAGCGAGGGATTAAAATTTCAAATACTAGATATTTTCGTTGCCAAATTATAGAAAAATTATTTTTAACGCTAAAGGAACAAACAGATTTGACTTTTCTGTATTGTTAACAAAATAGAAACTCACCCTAATGAGGGCAACGGCTTCTACTGACACACTGACACACTACAGCTTCTTTGGTGATCTGTGTTGAGCAAAAATGTAGGGATCTGTCGTTACCAAGAATCTCCTGAACACGTCATCCGGTCTTTACTCTCAAAAACTTTCGAGAAAAACTCAGGTGATATTGCGTTATCAACTTATTACATTCTTGAGAATCCTCCGACGGGTGACCGATGGGTAAAATGGTCGAAGAAATAAGATCTGGTCCGTGGATAAACAATCTACGGACTGCTGTTGGCATGTTGTACCAGAGATATTCTTTGAAACAGTATCTGTCAGTTGCTATGGCGTAAAATATAACCAAAATATTCGGTTTAATATAAGAAACCGGAATGCAATCATTTCTTGAAGATTGTATTAAAGTAATCGCAACGGAGAGACCTTTGTCCTTTTCTAAGTTATGCATTCCACTGTGTAGGAGAAAGCGTTGTTTATGTCCTTTTTCTGCTTATTATATTCTGTACCATGCTTCTAGGCATCAACTTTAATTTAAATTGAAGAAATGCACTCATAATTAATTGATTTTATTGACGTTTTTCAAGGTGTCCCAATAACGACATTTTGCAAATGTTGCTTAAGATGATGCTCAAAGCCGGAGTCGGCACTAGTCGGTGGATTTAAAGGTTAATTTACGAAGGTAATAAACTACGAAGCTTACGAACACAGTGAAAAAGAAAGCGAAATGTCGTGGAATTCGTAACCTATCTTGTTTTTTAAGCACATTTTTCAATTTTCTCGAAAATTTTGCGGTATTCAGTAAATTTTAAGTAAAAAAATATAATAATGATGTAAATGTTTTTAATTAGTACATTCCTCCTGGAACACCTTTAATATTGAAAATATTCGCTTCACTTACACACAATACAAATATTTAACTCAGACAAGACTATTTTGTAGCCAGACCGGCTCCACGCACTGCTAACAAAGAATTGCTAAGTTTGACCTGGAATACAACGAACAAAATGAACCGCTCAAAGCCCGCACAACCGGTATTCAGTAGTCCGAACATTACTGAAGCCAACCTGATAGCCCAAAATTCCCATCTAGAAACTTTTTTTCCCTTCTGGCCAGGTTTCCAAGCATCTAGCCCATCGTGCGGCGTTGGATTCAGGAAGCACGTCGACATCGCGCTATAAGCCCACATTTTTTTAATTTCATCCTGGAACTATGAGAGAAATTTAAAAAATGTCCGAAATTATTTTTGAAAAAACGGCTTCGTAGCGTAAATTCTATTTGCAAAAGGCGTTCAATGCCGTTTACAGATCGAAAATCGGACCATTTGTTCAGACGTTATCCGTCAAGTAAATGTTGCTTATTTCGGTGCTGCCACGTGGTGGCGACAAATTTAACTAGTGCCGGTATATTTAGCCTTACGCAACAGTTTTGCTGTTGTTTATCGTGACAATTGATAGCTACTTCATCACAGGTCTGTATTACAGAGCCATTTCACCGACTCCGGACACGTAATTAAAAAGGCTGCAAAAGCGATCGGAGAAGATAAAATTCATTCTTACATCTGAACTCAGTGTTGTGTACAACTCGCGCAGCTTTTCTTGACCGACAGATTGAGTGGGGGTATTAGTTACAAATTCGGCCTCTTGAGTATTTACAGTAATGACAACCTCTAGAAAATCAAAGTCATACCAGCTACGTGTGCAGTCAGGTCATTGCTCTGAGTAGGCAACAGCCGGGACAGTAGTTGCGAGTTTTAGGTGACTCCCTTAAAGATCCTGGATCTGCCTCAGACATTTCTTTAGATAATGGTAATAAAGCCGAACAGAAGTTTTTGACTATGAAAGCAACTTGCTCTGACTAACTTCTGTTTCGCACCAACCAAGTTTTAATGTTTGGAATGTTGTCATCAGTGTTCGCTGCGAGCTGTTGCCTTCAACTGTTTATTGCTCAACGGAGGAGGAAGCAAGCTCATCGTTCAAAAAAGTTTTGCGAGTAGTACGAAGTGCTTTGTAACTCACAATGTCAGTTGCATGATTCATTGCATGTAATGGTTGACGTAATAATGCAAGTATGCTATTTTCGAGTGTCATAAAACTACCATTGAGACAAAGGCATTTATATTGTCCTTGATGTTGTCGCGTGCTTACAACTGATTATTTTCATGGAATAGTTGGATAACCTCTGGAAAGGCATCTACTTCACTAACTTGGAATACATATGTAATCTCGTCTGATATAAGACGATCCTTAATATATGCATGAGCGATATAACCTAACGCAAAATTATGAGCAAAAAATATTAACTACATATCATAGATAGTATACTCTCTTATACATATGAAGTTCAAGTTTGATAGAGCAATTTTTATAAAAAAGCTTCTCAGAACCAAGAGGAGGGGATATGACAGTAGTGAGTCTATACTTCGCAGAAATATCACACCAAAACATAATTTTTTCAATCATGAGTTTAACTCGCAATGTGCATTGCTTGCAGATTCATGAAGCTCAAATGGGCCTTACGTAATAAGTTGCGTAAAGCAAGATTTGCTGTGCTTGCTGTTATATTAATTTGCACACCTATTGATTCCCAACACGTTCTGTACAACAGTTCTGTAAAAGAGCACATCTCTGTAGAAGGGCATAGATTTCACCTATCCGCAGGTTAAATTAAATCCTTCAGCAGATGCGGATCACATACTAATTGCTAGTACAGTAACATGTGTAAACTAATCTACAGTTTCTCGCCACCTCATCTCAATACAAAGAATGTGGTCGCTTTAGAGGAGACGCTTTAGCAACACTATTAAACGGAAAATATTTATGCTAATAAAATTCGAATACGCAATTTGTAATACTCTCATAGAATGCATTATATTTTGATGACTGGTGATAGTAGGTCATAAACACAAGAAGGGAAAATTTAGTTCTCTTACTTCAATATTAAGGATATCAACGGTAAGTGTTCTTACCGGCTTAAGTGGCTCAGGGCATCAGTTGATGTCAATGTATTTCCTCTGACCGGGAGGTCGCAATGTATTTCCTCTGATCGGGGTTTAAGTCTCAACGGCGGCAGAATTTCGACACTATAGCTGAACCGCTCGCAAAAACCATCATGGCGGACGTACCTTGGTAAAGTCTCGGAGGCTGCCCCACCCTGCGGCATCTGAGATTTCCTCTCGGCGATAAGGAAGCGCGTAGGCGACAAGGAGAGGCGACTGCAAGACGCAGCAATCGCGCTGACCGTCACTCGTCATCACTGCCCTCTTCGTCAAAGAGGAACTCGCACTCCCAGGAGTGTCCAAAGAAATGAATACATCGTTTGTTGGTCCATCACATTGTGAATTATTGTCACCTCTATTCCTACACATGCTCGCAGGATTTCTTCCATTGTTCAGCACTGTATTGTTCAAATGCTTCACTGCAAAACGTTTCCTTTTCTTTTAAGGATGCACCAATTGTTTCTGCTGCCTCACGCCCTTTATAAATCCCAAACAAGTTCTATTGGATTTAGATCTGGATGGTACGGTGGAAGAAGGAGAGGAATGTGGCCGTGTTCAATGATTATTTGATGAACGACTTATCGATTTTCAGTGGATATTCTTTGAATTATTTGTAATAATTGGGTTTTGTGAATAACAGCAGCTACTGTGTAAAAGCACACTGCCACTGCTCACTAGCCACGGTCAAACAGGGACTGGAGACCGAAACTCTTCAAGACACGCCTTATTTTCTGTTGATCGTTTGGACAACCCCTACTGTAGAAACACGAAAGCTGCGTTTCGTGTGATCCTTCTCACTCATCAGTTTGTTATCACCGAACTCGCAGTGTTGAATTACCGCGCGACCCACGAGAGGAAGCCAGAGGAGAGCGCTATGTTGTGACAAAGAGCGCAGGCAGGCGGGAAATATGAGGAGCTTTGGAGGAGAGGCCACGTTCGGGCATGCGCAGTGGAAGGTTTTTTGAGAGTGGTCGAGCTATAGTTACATAGCTAGGTCGAGTTTAGCCGCTGACTTAGTTCTAGCGGCCGGCTGCTCTGATCGGTAATTTTTCATGCTTTCTCCGATCAACACCAGGCGAAAGCCGGAGCAGTACCCAAAGGGGCCACGGACCGCGCGCTTTCCTTCCTGTTCCTTGTCTCCTCGCGCCTTACACGCACTTACAAGCCATACACTACTACAGATTGCAGATGACCAGTCGGGAGCTTAGAGCTTGCCGCGACTGGGGCACTGCCCCGCTGCTGGGAGATATCTTGTTGGGGAAGGCCCTACGAGCCGACGAGTAGGTCAGCGCTGAATCTCGTCAACATGCAGAGGAAGTCATCGCCACTGCTCAAATAATTCATGTCTAGCAAATTCACCAGTGGGTCATAGTTGATTTTCCGCAGTGCTGAAGTTGAATGAACGCCACTGAGCGAATGAAATCAAGAAACGTTTTGCGTCAGTTTACTCTCCTCTAGCGCCGACCTTAACAGCTTCAACTGCTCGGGAGAAATAGTCGAGGGGGCAGATGAGCAAGATTGCAGTGATCATTTGGGAGACAGATGGGTTTATTGACTTTTTCCGGGCACGTCCATTGTTATGGTCATTATTCTCTTTAGTGTAGTGAATGTTTTAATGCGGGACGTCTCGATGTTCCTCCCCCGCTGAATAGTGAGATTCCCTCCAAATATCTCTCCCCGTGGAAATAAGTTCCGCCCAGCCAGAATAAGCTCATAAGTTTCCAACTGGTATCCTGACATGTGTTGTTGTACAGTGCGTGTAAATGTGTGTAAAGAGAGCGGAGAGGACAAAGAAGATTAAAGAGAGACCGCATGCGGTCTGTGACCCATTTGTTAGGGTACTGCTCCGGCTTTTGCTGGTATTTATCGGAGAAATCACGGAACTACCGATCAGAGCACTCGGTCGCTAGATCAGCTGTTGTATCCAGTGAGATCCTAGACAGGGTGTCTTGTCAGTGATATAAGCAGAAGCGGAAGCGTTAAGTAACAGATTCATGTTAACAAGCTCTTTCACCACGTATTGATAGGATAAACTAGAGAAAACTTCCGATCAGAGCAATAGGCCGTTAAAATTCCCCTCTAGCGTAGAGACTGAATTCGACCTAGTTGGGGCGGTGTCCCAGTGGGAAAATATCTAGAAGGGAAACCCTACAAGTAATCGTTTAGGTCGGCGCCGGTTCTAAGGGGGAACAACTCCGCTACCTCCAGGATAAAACATGCACTACACTTACGAGACTCAAGACCATAGCAGTTAACGAACCCGACAACACAAAATAATCTTCTTCCTTCTTGTTTTTTTTTTTTTCAGCCGACAGCCGGTTACCCTTTACGTCCCGATGGGACGCATATTCGACCATACACTAGACACCAACACACCTCTGCGAGCTCCTCTGATCTGGGGTCAGCAGAACGCGAGGCTCTCCGCGACAACACATACATACAAAGACAAGGGACAAACAACCATGCCCAAGGCGGGACTCGAACCCGCGACCCTTCGGACCGAAGGCCTGGTCGGTACCCGCTCTTAGCCACCTCGGCCATCCAGGTCGGCACAAAATAATCAAAGACAGAATTTAGGCGTAATATTACGCGCTCGCAAGTGATTGCATGATCTGCGCCAGATTCTGTACTGCCGGACCGAGGAACCTCTAAATGCAAAGGGATAGTTCCGAATGATCCTTCCATCGCGCTCACGAACTTGGGAAGCAGAGAGACTCACGCAGCGCAGAAGCGACGTGTGAACATTTTGTTTGTTTTCCAAAGGAGGGCCGCAAAAAGCTCTGCTGATAGCAAGAATGATGGATGCAGCAAAACAGCGGTCGTGGGATTCTTTCGGCGCCCTTGACATTATTTGCACGCTATTTATTAAGTAACTACCACGAAGAAATATAAATGGGGGTCTTGGAGCATTAGTGAATTTTAGGGAACGGTGGAAGTCAACATCCCTGCTCTCCAAAATCAGTTGTTGTAAATAACGGAAAGTAATTCGTGAGAACATGCAAACCCTTAAAATGCCTTTAAGGTAGCTGTCTCCCTGTGAAAAAAATCTAGAATTTTGCACCTATTTTGTTTTTTCTTGAACATTTGATTTCCTTTTAGAACTCAAATAATTTAAAAAATATTTTTACTATTTGTTTATAAATAATTTGCAAAAATGTAGAGTTTTTCTTCAAACATCGTAACTGTTCAACCATCATAACTGTTTGATATATTTTGATAATTATTTTTTAAATTATTCACAATTGAATATTCTAGTGAATTAACTAATTTGTAAAGGTACTATGAAAACTAAAGTGTTATGATTTGTTTATTTGAAAAAACACAATTGTTTATAAATTTATTTGGACATTTCAGTTCATAAAACTGAAACTTTTAATGATAGATTAACTATTCCAGTTCATTCATAAAGCAAATCACGGGTTACATGTTGCAAAAGGAATTGTACTATTATCTTTAATAGTTTTTTATGTTGTTTGACATGTATGTATGTACTAAAAATCCCAATTCGGGAAAATGCATCTGACCTTCATTCACTAAGGACTTGACAGTTGGCACTCGCTTCGAAAAAAATATTTTCTGAAAAACCAAGAAACCAAGAAACTGTTGGAAGCATTTAACTCTTTGAGAGGCAGGATTTCAAAAGCGAAAATTTTATTGGAATTTTTACAATATTATATTTATGGTGGTGTCTAATGAACATTATAGTAATGGAAGTATTTTTTTGTTTTATTATATGATTTTAAAAAAATACAATTTTTGGTGGTCAGTAGAAGTAACCATCGCGCACACAGCCTAGGCCCTTGTTCACATACTTTGGATTAAATAAGATGGTAACATATCGATGGCTGAGGTCCAGATTGTTTTACTAAAATATTTAGAATATTTTTGAATTTCTTAATTCTGATGTATATCTCTTTCTCCTGTTAGAGTAGGCCAAAGTGACTTATACGTCCAATTTTCTAAAATGAGATTTTTGTTTCATTGTGTTCTATGTCCCTGTTTTTCAAGTGTGCATCAAACAAAATGGTAAATATTCCACTTCCTAAGCATGAAGAATTGTTCCTATGAATATTATAAACAATAACATATGTTATTCTTTATCATATTTCATATATCATATTTACTGAAATAATTCTATATTCAAAGCGCTACCTGGCATGTATTGCATGCCCATACTATTCAAACTGGCTTTGTTTCGTGCTGGAAGAACAAATCTGCGATAGAACGACGTGCTGCATGGATTAGTAAAACCGTGTTGAAAAATTAACAAAGATGCCTGAAATACCAGAAACTGACTCACTTCCACTTCGGAACGATTGCAATCACGTAACTGTCTTGTAGGGGCTGTGGTTTTGTACACTAACCACTGGATTTGAATTATCGTTCAACAACAATGAAAATACAAAATAATATAATTATCGCAAAAACGGAAAATATAGTACATTGAAAATCTCATTCAACCATAAAAGTAACATGTTATAATAATAAATATCATATCATATCATAAATCTATCGCAAAGTGATTCACTACAACATCGCAGAGTGTAATAGTGTAAAAGTCTTCACAATCGGCGATAAACGCTTGGTGTCAAGAAAAGTAAATGGCGATGCCATTTAACGGATCACAGATGAACTATTTATGTAGTCAGATGTGATAACCACTGCCTAAAAAACGCGGGAGAAATTTTGAAAAAAAAATTCAATCTAGATAACCACCGCCCTTCAAAGAGTAAACGAGAATAAAACGGAGCATACGACCCAATAAAAATTGAAAACACAAAATCTCGCGATTTTTCATCATTCTCAAGTCGACAGTTACCGTAATGGATTTGGATAATCAGCTCTGATAGTGGCAGGAATCCACTTCAAATATTCATCATTAACAGAAATAGAACCTGAATCCTTCAGGAGTACTTCCTTGAAATGACTCGTCCAGAAGAAAAGAAAATTTCAATTAACGACAACACCTTGACCTTCTCTCATATCTAAGTCCGCTCCTGTCCGAGGGCACTTGAAAAATTGGAGACAAAATTCAGTCATTTCTCAAATTATCCTCTCTGTTAAAATGTTCGAAATAATCATATTCTAAAAATATACTAGTCGGATATAAAATGTATTATCATTGGCTTACTTTCACGAAGTAAAACCATCACTGAATCTTTGTGTGTGCCACCAGTGATGTGCTTTAAGAGTATCAGAACCATTTCTAAATAGATAGATATAGTAAATAGATAAATAATTTATTTAATTTGCTATGGGCATTACTGTCGGTAGAAAAATCTTCATACTTATGTATCTAAATAAACATACAAATAGTAGCACTGAAATATAAAATTAATATAACTGGAAATTTGATCCTAATTCGTGTGATTACAATATATTTTTTATTCAATTTTGGGCATACTCACTACTCGCAAGGGCCCTTCACAGACTACTGAACCTATCACACCTGTGATACTGCAGTCTCAACTGTTTCTAATAATTTTGATGCTTGTGGGGCAAGAATGAGATGTTGGGGCATCCTGAATGCTGCTGGCAAACTATTCCATTTTTCGATTGTACTATTTGCGAATGACTCTTTTGCAACATCAGTTCTCTGTCCCCTTGGACATTTTTCTACTGCAGTCGGAACGTGCTAAGTGAGCTGATGCAGTCTTTCTTGAATTTGCGTGCACGCTGGCTCATGCTTCAACGCTTTGTATAAGATGCATAACCTTGCTTCTTCCCTACGGCTCGCCAATGATTCCCATCTCGGTACTTCGCTAGAACTATTTATTAATTAATTTCTTATTTTCACGTTTGGTGCTACTTTCTGGACTCTTTCGATAAAAATAACTCGGCTCTTTCTGCATGGGTCCCAACACGCTGCTTTGAACCCTTGTACCGAACGTGCAGTCCAGATGTTGCTAATTCTTTTGATTTACTATTTCCCTTCCTTTACATTGTCATTATAGAACAGAAATATTTCACGCCTTGCCAATAGTAAAGTTGACATGCTCCGGCCTTCCGAGTTGTTCATTATTATGATCCCTAGTTATTTTGAACTAGTTACTTGTATTAGCTGATCCCCAAGCAAATATTTAGCTACTGATTTATTTCTATCACACTTAAAACTATTTTGCATTTATCCGAATTTATCTTCAATCGAATGATTTCTGCTAAATCCAATTTTATAACGATAAAAATATGGTACACAAATTATAATGTGTCGTACATCTAGCAAAGATGAAAATGTATAAAAATTTGGAACAGTATTTCGCAACATGTTGCGCAAAAACCCCAAATTCGTCGTGAACATTTTTCTGCAAAATATTCCCATGCAGAACTGTCCCTGAAAGAAAATCGCAGGTATGCCAGTACGAAATGAATGTGTTTGAAACGCCGCCGCTGTAATTATCGTGGCGCGTTCGCGTCTTGTGTGAAGCCGCCGTGAAGGCAATGAGCGCCTGCGGGCGGAGCGAAGGCCGGCCGCGCAGGCGTCGCGCAAGGCCCTGGCGGAGGGCCGCCCGGGCTGGCGCTGGGGCGCTGGCGGCGCTGGCGCCGTGCGCGCGGGCGGCGCGCCTCCTCGCCATCTTCCCCACGCCCTCCATCAGCCACCAGCTGCCCTTCCAGGTACGCGCTCACCGCACCCTCTGCGTGACGCCCAGCGGCAAATTGGAGCGCGGGAACTGGCTGATGCTACATCTGCAGGATCGGTGTTCATTGATTATTTCGTGTTTTCCAGCACGTCAACAGTCGTTAGTCCTGTAAATGTAGCGCGTGTTTTTTATCGCGGGAGGTGGCGATGATCTTCCCCCGCTGGATGGTGAGGTCTGGTGGCGACCTGCCCGTCGGCGAATGGGGTTTTCTCCCACGAAATATCTCTCATCAACGGGGCACAGCACCTGCCGTGACAAGCTCTACTCGAAACTCCCCTACTGGTCTCCCGGCATGTGTGGTAACGTAGTGTGTGTAAGCAATGGGGGGAATAGGTCAAGGAAGAGGAAGGAAATATCACGCGCAGTTTGTGGCCCGTTTGTTGGGATACTTCTCCGGCACTCGCCTGGTATTGATCGGGGAAACCACGTAAAACTACCGATCAGAGTAGCCGGTCGCTAGAATTCTCCTCCAGACAGCGACTGAATTCGACTCTCTAGCTCTCGGTGAAAATATACCACCTTTGGGATTCGAACCGTTAGACCTCGCGGTCAGAGATACTGAAGAGACAATAGTAATACTGCCTCTGACAATTCAGCCATTCCCATAAGTTGGAATGGTAGTGAATGATTAACATCATATTCAGATTGTTATTTGTGAAAGGGCAATTTCGCAATAAGGATTTATAACCCAACATATCCTCAGTTACATGTATAGATTATTTAAAACTCTGGTGATGTTAATTCTCTTAATTTCGCAATTGATAGCGACCATGTTTATCTCAGAGCTCGGATTGCCGCATCTCTGCAGCTACCCTGGCAAGAAGATCGTACGGATCGAGTCCCGATAGTGGCAGATTTTGACACTAGCTATATTGCTAGGTCGAATTCAGCCGCTCTATATATGCTGACTATCCAATAACAATACCCTTTTTCTTCACTCATGTAGCAAGAAATATTTGCTAGGGGAATCACGATCAGTGCTCACACCAATTCTCAGAACGCTGCTTTTTAATATATAAATGCACATTAAAACCCGTGCTCTAGATATCATTCAGGAGGCAGTAGTAGTAGTGAATCCCATGTGGTCTACAACTCCACATGAAACTTACTTCATCAGGGGGACAAGTCCCCGGAGTTGGCACCTGTGGCATTTTGCCTTCTATCCGCATTCCCCACCGACGCGAAAGCACGCCGACTGGCTGATGTCCGGATACAGCCGGAACCCAGTTTGCCCTCAAGGCAACCTCCCCATATCAGGCCTGGGTAAGGGCCGTCCTGCTAGCTCAGAATGTCTAGCTGTTCAGGCTAGTGCCAGAGTCAAAACAATGCGCTACTCACATGCGCCAGGAACAAGTTCTCTCCTCTTTGCCCAGACTATCGGGCCACTGCCACGACGAAGCCGAGCGCTCAACAGGGGGGCATTTGCACTCAGGTCCAGGCGTCTCGGAGCCCCCATCCCGTTTCCCCACGGCCTGCACGTTCAAGCTAACGACGTGGGCATCATCGGAACCTGGGCAATCTGACAGGTGGTATCAGTTTTCCCGCCGGACTTAAGTGGGATCCGGAATACTCCGAAAAGTATCCTTCACCCGATCCTGCTCAAAGATCGACGCTCCATTGGCAAAATTGGTGGCTAGTCGGGCGGACCCGACTACCCGGTCGTCTACGACACCACCAGAAACCGCAACAACCTACGCCATCGTGATTCCCCCCTGCGGGGGGAGGGGCGTCAGGCAGGCAGAGTTAGCGTAGTTCAGAGTAAAGAATCGTGTAGAAAATTAACTGCAGTGATATAAGTGGAATGTTGTTGCTGCAAAAGCTTGCCAAACGAAATTTTCAAGAAACATTTCACGGAACTTTTACTTAGTGAAAAGTTAGAATACAATTTACTCAATATTCCATAAGAGTTTATTCATTTGAGATTTGCAACTTGCCAAGTCACTTTATCATGAAATTGATTTTCATTAATTGTAAAACAATCAGAATAAGATGCACAAACAAGTGTCAATAACAGTAGCTACTTGGGTGTTCGGGAGACCTGTATCCTAGACACAGGAGCCAAAGAACGCTGCATTTTCCGGAAGCCAAGTAGCTACTGACTCCGGTTGCGGAAGTCTTCCCTCTCAAATGTAAATAACAGTTTATTATTCAACAATATACAATTAGCACAGTTCACCAGATACAAGTGCATGAAACCCAAATCCAAAGTATAGCCCTAGTATCTAGTAATAGTCCCAGCACAACTTCCCTGCAGTGTTATTGATTCCCTAGCAACAGTACTATTCAGGTATGCAACCGCTGTCTTACCCAAGAAGCAACAATCAAAACAACCTTGGTAACTTCGAACTGAGTTACCAGCTTCTCTACTCTGCCGCTCGTAGTCCCTTGCATAGTCGAGGCGACGCCACTCGCCTCGAAGCTCACCGCTACGGCGGCTCCTCTCAGGGTTGGCGAGTCTTGGAAGCACGCACTTATTTCAAACGCCCCAACTACGACAATTAGTCATACTTATTACGTCTCTAGGGACATTCAGTCTCAAGATCTGTTTCGAGCTGCGTCTCTGTGATACAAATATTAGGATCTGAAATTGCCATCTCAAGGTGTATTCTGCTTCAAAAGAAGGCACCTTATTTTATAGTCACCAGGAGAGGTGGCTCAGGGCGTCAACTGATGCCACTGCAGTGCCTCTGAGCGAGAGGTCCTAGGTTGGAATCCGGACGTGGCAGGATTTTCGACCCTTGGTAGCTAGGTCGAATTCAATCGCTGTCTGGAGGAGAATTCTAGCGGCCGGCTGCTCTGATCGATAATTTTCCATGGCTTCTCCGATCAGTCCCAAGAAATGGGCCACGAACCGCTCGTGATCTTTCCTTCCTATTCCTTGTCCTATCCTCACTCCTTCCTTACACTTACACGCAATACTCTTACCACACATTCCGGGAGACCGGTCGGGAGCTTAGAGCTTCTCCCAGCTGGGACGGTGGGGGCTGGTGGGAGATATCTGGTTTGGGAAACCCCGTTACCAGACGGTAGGTCTTTGCCGGATTTCACCATTCAGCGGGGAAAGATCACCGCCATCTCCCAAGGAAAAAGCATGAACTACACTTACGGTACTAATAACCCTAGCTGTTGGCGCGCCCGGAATCACTTATCATCAATCATTTTTATCTTGTCTCCTATTTTTCCTTTTTCCACAACACCTTGGTCGGAACCCTTTCCAAAGAACTGCTTTGTAACAGGGCGCTTCTGTTGCTGCAGGCGGCGATGAAAGCGCTGGCTGCTCGGGGCCACCACGTGACCGTCATCAGTACCGACCCCTTGAAGGTAAGTCCCACGGAGCACGTGATCACAACAAGAGGCTTCGTCAGGAAAAGCCAGGCCAGGCGCTGACCGCCATGCTGCATGCCAAACGTTTTGGCTGCGGCATTAAGTGAGAATTTTCAACAGTGACCAACCAAAAATAACACGATGAACGTATAGTTGAAATAAAAGATGCATTTTTAAAAATAAAATGCTTATAAATCTGTTTCAAATACTTGTAACAAGGCGATAACTTGGTATGTAATTACATTTAAAATTATCGCTAATATTGTGACGCAAACTGGTGCATGAACCTGATTGGCTGAAGCCTTAGACTGCGTATTAATTCACCCAGGTCTTTTCATCATGCCATTAACCAAAGTGCATTTCGATTGTTACAGACATCTTAAATATTTGTGATCATGCATTGCAAATTCTCCCGCATGATAAACGATATTAAAACTTTATACAAATATTTCCAATTGACAATAATATTACAAGAAATTTATATATCACTATACATAGATGCATTTCACGTTCCTTTCTCGACTTTTACCGGTAGCGGTAGCTCAGTGCATCAACTGATGTCACTGCAGCGCCTCTGACCGGGAGGTCCTAGGTTCGAGTCCTGACCGCGGCGGCAGGATTTTCGACACTAGCTTTTCAGTTAGGTCGAATTCAGTCGCTGCCTGGACGAGAATTCTAGCGGCCGACTGCTCTGATCGGTAGTTTTCCGTGGTTTCTCCGATCAACACCAGGTGAATGCCAGAGCAGTACCCTACTAATAGGGCCACGGACCGCGCGCGATCTGTCCTTCCTCTTTCTTGTCCTATCCTCTCCCCTTACACACACACACACACACACACACACACACACTTACATGCACTACACTACCAGATATTCCGGGAGACCGGTCGGAAGCTTAGAGCTTGTCCCGACTGGGGCGGTGCCCCGCTGGTGGGAGAGTCCTGGTTAGGGGAAAACCCCACTAGCCGATGGTAGGTCGGCGCCGGATCTCGCCATCCAGCGGGGGAAGATCACCGCCATCACCCGAGAAAAAACATGCACTACACTAACGGGACTAATGACCGAAGCAGTTGACGCACCCGGAAACACGAAAAAATCAATCAATCAAAAACCTACAATTTTCCCCTTTAAAAAAAGCTAATAACTGAGTAAACTTACTCATATTCATGTTTCCTTGGCTGTCGGATATAGAATACCGGTCACACAGCACCGCGGTGACACTACGACGAGGAACCCTGCGATATGACAGGTGAAACGTCGGCCTCTGAGCCAACGACGCGGCGTCACCCGAACAGCCAAGAAGATATGAACTCGAGCTGTGTATGTATGCGTTTAGTCGTGCTGCCTGTACAGAGATTGTACTCCTCAGCATGTGTGTAATTTTAACATGGTGCAAACATAATCTTTCTTATCTCTCCATCCCCCAGATGAATTGGTGATAGGAGAGAATGGCGTATGGGAAGGGTGAGTGGATGGGTGATTTTTTTTTGAACATGAGAAGACGGGTTAATTTGTTAGGTCTAGGATTTAGTCAGGTTATTTTGTTGAAGGGAGGGTATTGTGGGAGGAGTAAGGTGTAATTTTAGGGCTGGGAACATGTCCGATGAGTTATTTCGTTAAACGGGTTTTGGATGGGTTATTTTATTTGAGGGTACTAGCGTCGCGATTGGTTGTTTTGTTAAAGTATTGGTAAAACTGTATACGGTGTATGGAGATTGTTGGAAAAGGGGGGCATTTCTGAATTTTAGGGAACTCGGTTTAGTAGTCGTTCAGTAGAGAGGTAAGTCATTTCAGAAGTTTTATAAAGTCGTGAATGTAAGTGGTGATTGTCCAGGTGCCTGGTCGTATGGTCTACGTAGCTATATTGTGGGAGAAGGTGGAGGTAGGGTGATTGAGTCAAGCGGGTGGCGCTTCCTGTAGTGATGGATGGTTCTGTTCATGATATGACGATGAGGATCGACAAAAGCAGAGAAGGAAGGATTGTACATTGCTTCTAGCAGTCGCTTCCGTGCAGTTTCGTAGGTTTCTGTCGCAAGAGGTTCAATGTCGTGCTGCGTTTTAATGTCGAGGTAGCAGTCATCAGGTGCGGGTCTGTAAGTCAGTCTGATTATTCTGTTTTCCAGTCTGGTCAGCAAGTTATAGTTTGATTGGAAATTCGAGGCCCATGATTCAGCGCCATATGTGCCTATTGGCTCGACGTACGTATGGTAGATGGTTTGGTTTTGTGTTTAACGTTCTTGTTTGTCATGATGGGCAGTAAGGCGTTGATTGTTCGGTGTGCTTTTTGGGTCTTGTTCTTGATGTGTCGCGTCCACAGTAGTTTACAGTTGAATGTCAGTCCAAGGTACGTCACTTCTCGTTTCCATAGAATGTCCACGTCGTTGATTTGAATGGGGGCTATTGCTGGATTTGCTCTTTTCTATTGAAATATGATCGCTTGACATTTGGATGCGTTGATTGTTATTTGGTTTTCTCTGGCCCAGACTGTGAGAAGGTTAGCGGCTTGTCGTAATTTCCATAATGCCATTTTAGCAATGTGATTGCTCACAGTATATGCCAGGTCGTCAGCGTATAGTCATTTACATTGAGAGGTACTGGTATGTCATTGTTGAAGATGTTGAATGGGGTAGGAGACAGCACAGCACCCTGAGGGACGCCGGCTTGGATGGGATAGGAAGAGGAATAGCATGAAAGGTGTCTTACGCGGAAGGAGCGCAGGGAGAGGTAGTTTCTCAAAAAAAGACTGAAGAAATTCTAGGATGTGTGATTTTATTTTGAGAAGGAGGATCTCGTGGTTTGACTGAGTCAAAGGCACTGCAGAAATCTGTAAATAAGGCAGGGTCACATGGTAAGGCAGGTAGTCTTGGCCTAGTCAGGCCAGAGGAGCCGTTGTCGAGCACGGTTCAGTTGTCCGTTAGTCCCTGAGGCGTTGTCAAGTGCCAGGAGAAAATCCAGCCGCGAAGCGGACGTCCGGGTCGCCGTTGGTGCCGGGTCGTAGTATCTGAAAAGAGCCAGGTGTCCAAAGTCCGTGAAGAGAAGACAGGGCTGAAGCCGGGTGCCCGAAGTCCGTGAATAGAGGCCAGAGATGAAGCCGGGTGTCCGAAGTCAGTGAAGAGAAGCCAGAGATGAAGCCGGGTGGCCGAAGTCCGTGAAGAGAAGCCAGCCGGGCGCCAGGTAGTCCAAAATCCGAAGAGTAGTCCAGGTCGATAGCACAATCACTAATATAACGCACTAAATCGGTACTCGCACAAAAATGATCCTGTAAAGTATGATTCTCGAACTCGAGCTGCTGAAGCTTACGTTTACCTTTGATATCAATGTTGTCATTAAATGATATTGTACTCTTTATCATAAAGTAGTTGGACCAAAGACCACTTGGTTTCTCCTTCTTTGACTTGCCAGGAAGTAAACAATCAAAACAGTTTTCGATATGGAATGACCCTTTTTTACACCAATCTTTAAAAATTAAATACCCACGTACATATTTCTTTCTTGATTTGTTGGGTAACAATGTTTCTAAAGCAACATTTGCTCTATTTCTATTTCCAAATCAAAATTATTTTCACTCATGTCAAAAAGTATACTCAAAGAGTGCTTCAGTTGTTCTTGTTGTGAAACGTGTCGCCACTAATGGGAGAAAAAAATATGAATACTAATTGAAGGCGTAGAACAAAATTTCACATTAAATCTAACAATTTTTTACAAAGTGGATAAAAAGTACGATATTCGAGTCGTAACGTCTGATTACAATACTCAATTGGTTACCAAACCCAGCCTAACGGCATCGTGGGGCCAAATCAATCTCAATTTCCAATCTCATATTGTAATCAGATTGTTTACGACACATATCGTAAATAACTAAAAACTACATTATGTATCTGTTGCAGGATCCCGTCAACAATTACTCAGATATTGACTTGTCCTTTAGCTATGAGACCTTCCGAAAGAGCGCGACATTTGCTGACATGGCAGACGGCGACGCAATTGCCATGGTAAGACATATGACGCCCGCTTTAAAAATCATCGTTGATGAGCAGTTGGCCTCCTCACAGATTCAGAACTTTCTCAGGTGAGATGAGACATTTTCGGGCGCTAATATAGCAATCTAAACACAGATTTCTGCTTTCAAGTGTCAAAATAAAAGAACTGAAGATTGAAAAATAATAACTCGTATGGAAAAAATTGTTTTTGCTTAAAAAATTCCGTTTAGCATACAGAGTTTTCACCCAAAACAATTAATAGAACACTTAATGTCTCCCTCTTCAAATTCATTTTTGATGTACTGTATAATTTTTAGAGATGTTTTCCAGTGTTCTGTGAGTATTTACTGAGAAAAAGTTAAATTACAGAATAATATCAGCTTTGAGAAAGTTACACCTTCAATTTTTTAAGGCTTTAAATGAAGTACATTGGCACACCTATTGATTTTAGAAGAAAATATTTGTTTCTAAAAGACTATCAATACGCCAGAACTGAAATCCTAAGAGAAAATCGATTATTCATACTACGTTTTCTCTGCCAATTGACGAAAATATTTGTCGAAAAAATTTATTATAATTTCTAAAATTGTTCATGAGTCACGTCTCGTTAAAAATATGTTGATTCTCTCTTGAAATTTCCTAGTCCAAAAATTACTGTTAGGCAACTTAGAAAATGGTACAAATTCAAAATTGAACTACGACATTCATTCTTAACTCACACATACGTTTTTTCTTGTATGTTTAGAAAATAGCACAAAGTTTAATATTTTACGATTGACCAACATTTGGATGATTATCGCAACAGCTGCCCAATGATCTGACCCGCAGATATAACGCATCTCAGAAGTTTGACTTGGTGTTCATAGAAGCTCTTATGTATCAAGCGTATTATGGCCTCCTACACGCCGTGGGTTCGCCTCCCCTCATTGGCATGGTCTCCCTGGGAGGGCTTGCCTTCAACTACAACGCAATTGGCAACCCCCACAACCCGGCAGTAAATCCAGACGTCTTTAGCAAGAATTCAGAGAATATGAATTTCTGGGAGCGTCTGGAAAATACGTACATCTACTTGTGGCTGTCGCAGCACTGGTATTGGACAATACTCCCGCAGCAGGTGGGTACGGGGCGAAACTGGCAATTTTATAGACAAATTTGGGTGGACGATTTAATATCTCAAATCGTCGTCGAGAAAGTCAATTCTCTAACCCCGTATTTAATCAGTCACAACCACTCAACTTCACATAATATTGCATAACGCAGACCAGCAGGTTTAAATAATATCAAAAGTTTATACTGGATGTTCAGATCCACGAGAACCATAAGACTGTATGCACCTTCTAAAGTGGGACAAAAGTTTATAAAAATTTAGGGCAATAAGCAAACCATTATGCAGAAAACTAATTTCTCTTAGAAATAGTATACACATTCTTTACCCAGCTCTGTACACTACTCGGACAAATATAGAAAGTAATGTATTCGACGGTTTGATTCCGATTTTGACGGAACTAACAGACAGAGATTTTACTTGCTGATAATCGGCGGTGTCGCTCAATACTTATCGTAAAACGATCTTCTTGTAAGAAAAGTTATTTAAATAAGAAACACTATTTCTTGAAGTAAGTGTAGTCATTCGCCATCTTCAGCAAAAAATCATTTGTTTTGATTGTTAAAGGAGTGCGTAATCCTTGAAAGTTGCGAACACGTTAAGACTAGCTTTTCGTCCATCTTTTTTATTCGTATAGTCGACAATATACTCGTAAAAGAGCAGTATTACGAAAAGAGTCTCTGAATTTCTGCAGGAAGCTTTGATGCGTAAGTACTTCGGGCAAGCCCCGCCGCCGGTAGCAGAAACAGAGTACAACATGAGCCTGATGATCGTATGCAACCACTGGACGACGGAGTACCCGCGCGCGCTGCTGCCCAACGTGGTGCAACTGACAGGGCTGCACGTGCGGGAAGAGACACGCCCCCTTCCCGCCGACCTGCAGGCGTGGCTGGACGGCGCGGAGCAGGGCGTCGTCTACTTCAGCCTGGGCTCCAACGTCATGAGCAAGGACCTGCCGGCCGACAAGCTGCAGGCCATCCTGCGTGCGCTGGCGCGCCTGCCGCAGCGGGTGTTGAGGGATCCCGGCCCCCCCCGCCCCCAACCTAGGTTACACTCGCGGCAGGATTCTCGACACTAGCTTTTCAGCTAGGTCGAATTCAGTTGCTGTCTGGAGGAGAATTCTAGCAGCCGGCTGCTCTGATCGGTAGTTTTCCGTGGTTTCTCCGATCAACACCAGGCGAATGCCGGAGCAGTACCCTACAAACGGGCGAATTCAGTTGCTGTCTGGGGTCATATTCCGGGAGACCGGTCGGGAGCTTAGAGCTGTCACGGCTGGGCGGTGCCCCGCTGGTGGGAGAGTCCTGGTTAGGGGGAAACCTCACTAGCCGACGGTAGGTCGGCGTCGGATCTCGCCATCCAGCGGGGGAAGATCACCGCCATCTCCCGAGAAAAACATGCACTACACTAACGGGACTAATAACCGAAGCAGTTGACGTGCCTGGAAACACGAAAAATCAATCAATCAATTAATCAATCGAAGTCGTCATCCGCCCTCACAGTCGCCGAACTCGTGTGTTGCAGCGCACCCGAACGTGCGCGTGTTCATCACGCAAGGTGGCCTGCAGAGCTTCCAAGAGGCCGTGTACCACGGCGTGCCCCTGCTGGGCATCCCGTTCATCGGCGACCAGCCCTTCAACGTGGCCAAGATGGCGGCGGCGGGCGTTGGCGAGCGCTGCGCTGGCCGACCTCACGGAAGACTCGCTGCTGGCCGCGCTGCGCCGCCTGCTGCACGAGCCCGCGCCCCGCGCGCGCATGCGCCGTCTCTCGGCCGCGTACCGCGAGCACAAGGCGCGCTCGCTGGAGACGGCGCTGTGGTGGGTGGAGTACGTGCTGCGCCACGACGGCGCGCCGCACCTGCGCGCCGCCTCGCTGCGCCTGGCGTGGTACGAGCTGCTGCTGCTGGACGTGGCGGCGGCCGTGGCGCTGGCGGCGCGGGCGTCGCCGCCTTCGCCCTGCGCCGCCTCTGGCGCGCCCTGCGCCCTTCCCCCCCTCCCCTTCGCACCCCACGCGCCAGCGCAAGGACCAGTGACACGACTGGAGTAGAAGGGCAGCTGCGCGCCTCACCCGCCTGGCGTGGTACGAGCTGCTGCTCGGACTGCGGCGCGGCGCTGCTCGCGCTGCCCTCGCGCCTGCGGCGCCTCCACGCCTGGCGCCCACGCCCGCCCGCCTCAGCTCGGGCCTACCGGAGGCGGCCACGCCCACTTCGCTCCTCTCTCAAACCTCTTCACACCTTCGCTTCCTTTCTCTTATTGTTGTTATTATTATTATTATTATTATTATTATTATTATTTTGTTTATTCTCAAATTTTTGGTCTCATACAATATTAAAGGTGGTCACACAATATTAATGGTCTAACCCAATATTAAAGCATGTTAACATTGACATATTTGAAATCTACCGAACAGATTTACGTCTTACAACAAATTAACATAAAATAACAACATATTTGTAGTTTCTAATTTAAAAATACAATTCAAAGAGTTAAGAAGAAATAAAAGAGGTCATCTTCGTCAATATATTAATATATTGACTAAACTAATATGAACGAACTAAACTAATATGTTGACGAAGATGACCTCTTTCATTTCTTCTAAAAGAACGTCAACAACATCAAATCAGAATTCCCACAATTTAAAGAGTTAAGTTTCAAAATCATACATGACCATCTACGAACTTCCTGACTAATGATCACGTACAGATGATAACCGACTTCTGGAGGTCGATGATAATACTCTTCTCTGCACGGAGGTCTTTCAACGGTCTGCTGAGAGTTTCCGATATGACACCAGTTTAATGGAAGTGCAATGGGAAAAGTGTTCACTTCTGAATCACACTATTGATCTTTTTCAATAAAAGCTAGCTCTCAGTATTTGTCGATTGTATGCTATCATCATGTTACTGGTATTGACGGCTGCAAAATCAATAAACCCAACTTTCTCGGCAGATTTGTTCCTGAGAGTAACATCAGGTCTGTTGTGTTGAATTACTCTGTGTCAGAATTCTTCGGTCCCAATATAATTTATTGAGTTCATTTTCAGGCACAACTTTTGGACGGTACTGATGTATCAGCTTCTCCAGATAGCCTGTACATTTTTTAGGAAGTTTGGTATGGATGACCCGTCTGACTTTATCGTGTCTCAATTTATAATCCATGGGAGATAAAGAACTACAACCTGAGATAATAAGCTGAATGGTTTCGTCATCTCGGTCGCACGTACGACTATCATCAGTACACCTGGGTCTTTAATGACATTATTAAAGTAGTTCTTAGAGTAAATCACCTGCTCTTGGTTTGCTTTTAGGAATCCTTCGCTCTCAGGATATAAATATCCTATACTGAACCATTTGAACGTTTCTTTGCGGACAATTGGATTGGCAACTGCCGCAGCATAAGCACCGTGGAGTGCTTTCTGTTTTCAGGAATCGATCTCTTGGTGCAAAGGGGACTGTTGAATTTGCATATCTTCTTTTAGATTCAGTGGAGAACAGATGTTATTTGCCTATACAATTATTATTATTATTATTATTATTATTACCTCAATGAGAGAAATATTACCAGCAATAAAATGTACTAATTGTTTCAAAAAATACAGAATCTTCATAAATGTAGCCTCTAAAGTATTCGTGAATTTTAACGGAGTGGTAAAACCTTGTGAAAACTTAACTAACATGTGATTTAATGATTTTTCAATGTACTAGTTATTATAAATGTAATGTATTGTTACGGAAAATATATATAAATACTAAACTGAGTATATTTTTTATATTTTTGAAAATGTTATGTGTGAAGTTTTCTGTGTTGTATTCAAATGTCAATGACCTACTTTCAATATATGTAAAGCCCATACTAAAAACTCTTGTTCGTATTATCCCTAATGACTCTTGCGTAATCAATCTTACGTTTCTCTAACTTCATTTAAATGAAATAAACAACCAGTATATAATTTTTATTTATATATTTAAGCCAGCTGGAAATCCAATAATTTGCTTATAATCATGGAAACAGTGAGCATGAATGTGTTGTGGTGTGTAAATTCTTCAAGTAACAGAATTGTCGAGTTTTGCAGCAGCTCTAAGGAGCGTTGATGGTGAGTCTGCAAACACATGCACGTCGTTCCCCCAGTTCGATACAAGGTGTTTACGCACACAAATTTATCACCAGAGTTTGGATTACCAAAAGGTTTTAACTACGCTACGGATAACGCAGAACCGGCAGTGAGATCTGACAATGAAAGAGGGAACAGTTAGCTGTTCCAGAGCATTTGAATTTATAGAATAACCAATTGCATGTCGTCTCCTATCAAGCAGACTGTGTGCAATCTGGATAAAAGATACTCATTGCCAATTCCGCGCGGAAGTGATTTCCTGCATATAGAAACACGATCTATAGGGCATTTTATTAACGTTATTAGAAGGTTTTTAGAAGGAACATTGTATTGTTCGTGTACGCATATTTATGAAAATTGTATGCTTGACTATGTATTATTTATGAAATTGTATGCTTGACTATCTGCTACGTTGTTCAAGCTTTAGTTTATTAAAATAAAAACAATCAGAACAAGTAAATTTCAGAAGAGTATGTTATATTCATATGTTATATTCTAGAATTCGGTGGGAAATACATTATTCAAATTATCGTTTCCATGTTGTCGCGCCAGGAAGTATTATCCTGAAGGACAACATGGATAAGAGCCAAAATTTATTGCCTTTTTATCCTTGAAAATAGATTTTATTACATGGGTTTTTCTCCTTTCAAAATTCAAAATTTAGTAGTATATGACTTAGTGTATGGATCACAGAATTTTGAAAACGTGCACACAATTAACTTTTCCCCATAGCACGTCATACGCAGTTTCTAACTGTTTTTTTGACGTATAATAAATAAATATATTTTTTTAATTTATTAGTAATTATTTTGAAATGTTCAACGATACTTTCGCTTACGAATCCATCTCTTACTTTTATTCTTCATCTTTAGAATTACTGTAAAAGTTCTATATAATTACGAATCCATCTCGTATTTTAGTCGTTTAAATTGAAATAACTAAATAAGGGCGGAAATTTTCCCCGCCCGGGTGACTGACATCCACGCTACGCCACTGAATTGGAACACGTTAAAGTAGTCGCCTCATTTCAAACCAAACATTCCTTCCTCCCCTAATTCATAAACGGAATTAATTTCTCCATGCATCAAAAATCAGTTATAGTGTTAAATTTGGATTTGAGATTAATACATTTTGTATTTCTTTAAGATGATATATATATATATATATATATATATATATATATATATATATATATATATATTGAAACGAGCCGTTTCCAGACAAAACACAAAGTATTTACGACAATTCGAATAGCACGTCAGTTGGCAGTTCCCACCTAGAAAGAAAGAGAGAGCGAGCGCGAGAGAGAGCGAAGAGAGAGGAAAGAGCAGAGAGAGAATGAGAGAGAGAGAGGAGGAAGAGAGAGAAGAACAGAGCGGAACGGAACGGAACGGAACGGAACGGAACGGAACAGGAACGGAACGGAACGGAAGGAACGGAACGGAAGGAACGGAACGAAGAACTGAGGAACGGAACGAACGGAATGAACGGAACGAAGAACAGAACAGGAACAGAACAGGAACGAACAGAACAGAGACAGAACAGAACAGAAAGACAGAACAGAACAGAACAGAACAGAACAGAACAGAACAGACACGAACAGAACAGAACAGAACAGAGCAGAACAGAACAGAACAGAACAGAACAGAACAGAACAGAACAGAACAGAAAGAACAGAACAGAACAGAACAGAACAGAACGAACAGAACAAGAACAGAACAGAGAACAAGAACAGAACAAGAACAGAACAGAACAGAAAAGAACAGAACAGAACAGAACAGAACAGAACAAGAACAGAACAGAACAGAACAGAACAGAACAGAACAGAACAGAACAGAACAGAACAGAACAGAACAGAACAGAACAGAACAGACAGAACAGAACAGAACAGAACAGAACAGAACAGAACAGAACAGAACAGAACAGAACAGAACAGAACAGAACAGAACAGAACAGAACAGAACAGAACAGAACAGAACAGAACAGAACAGAACAGAACAGAACAGAACAGAACAGAACAGAAAGAACAGAACAGA
Source organism: Teleogryllus oceanicus (assembly GCA_964035755.1). NCBI lineage: Eukaryota > Metazoa > Arthropoda > Insecta > Orthoptera > Gryllidae > Teleogryllus > Teleogryllus oceanicus. The sequence goes on along the minus strand of CAXIVR010000005.1, from coordinate 92,889,099 downwards.
GAAGAACAGAACAGAACAGAAGAACAGAACAAGAACAGAACAGAACAGAACAGAACAGAACAGAAAGCAGAACAGAACAGAACAGAACAGAACAGAACAGAAGAACAGAACAGAACAAGAACAGAACAGAACAGAACAGAACAAGAACAGAACAGAACAGAACAGAACAGAACAGAACAGAACAGAACAGAACAGAACAGACACAGAACAGAACAGAACAGAACAGAACAGACAGAACAGAACAGAACAGAACAGAGAACAGAACAGAACAGAACAGAACAGAACAGAACAGAACAGAACAGAAGACAGAACAGAACAGAACAAGAACAGAACAGAAGAACAGAACAGAACAGAACAGAAGACAGAACAGAAAGAACAGAACAGAACAGAAAGAACAGAAAGACAGAACAGAACAGAACAGAACAGAACAGAAGACAGAACAGAACAGAACAGAACAGAACAGAACAGAACAGAACAGAACAGAACAGAACAGAACAGAACAAACAGAACAGAACAGAACAGAACAGAACAGAACAGAACAGAACAGAACAGAAGACAGAACAGAACAGAACAGAAAGAACAGAACAGAACAGAACAGAACAGAACAGAACAGAACAGAACAGAACAGAACAGAACAGAACAGAACAGAACAGAAGGAACAGAACAGAACAGAACAGAACAGAACAGGACAGGATTGTCAAATCCCAGTTGTCTCCACGCGATTGGCCGTAGATTTCATCCAAAACGTGGCGGCTAGGTGGAAGCTGCAGAAATAAGCCTTCGTCGGTTAACATTGGGTGACCCATACTGTCTGGGTTGTACCGTGTTCTAGACTTCAACACTCTCTCTCTCTCTCTCTCTCTCTCTCTCTCTCTCTCTCTCTCTCTCTCTCTCTCTCTCTCTCTCTCTCTCTCTCTCTCCCTCTCTCTCTCCTCCTCTCTCTCTCTCCTCCTCCTCCCTCTCTCTCTCCACACACACACATACACACACACACACACACACACACATGGGTCAACTCCACGTCGACAGTTACGTCCGAGGATGACGTCAGTGTACAGGTTATCAGCATTGCGGGTAGCTTGCATTCCGCACTGTGTCAAACGATGCAGTGTGCGTCATCGCGGGATGCCTCCTGTCGATATCTTGGCGCAGGAGAGACGGAGGCGATATCATAAAGAAGAGGAGAACCAGACTGCTCGACAACTGCTCGAATGGCAGGAGCGATGGGACAAGTCCATTAAAGGAAGATGGACGTACCGCATGATTTCCTCCATTGCACCGTGGATCAACCTTAAACACAGCGAAGTAAATTTCTTCTGGACTCAGCTGTTGTCTGGACATGGATGCTTTCTGGCATATCTCTACAGGTTCAAGCTGGAGGATACCCCATTCTGTCTACTATGTGAACCTGCTGTTGAAGATGCCGAGCATGTGTTCTTCCAGTGCCCGCGATACCGTCTACAGGGACGGCACGTTTTGAGTTTCTTCGGGATCGACCCGCTGACACCCGAAGCAATGGTTGGGTGCATGCTCGCCTTAGAAACCAAGTGGGATGCGGTGAGCGCATATGCGCAGACCATAATAGTTGAGCTCAGGAAATAGAAAGGGAAAATATATATATATATATATATATATATATATATATATATATATATATATATATATCAAAAACAGTAAAACACTATGGCGAAGAAAATCATTGTCATCATAATTCATGTTTTCATTTCATGAATTGAAAATAAGAATCATCATGGAAAATCATTGCAAATTCTTTGTGTGGTATTCAAATTTTGATGGCCTATAATCCATGTACTGAAAAACATACATTATACCTAATGACCATAGAAAACATCTATTCATTCATGTAAAATCTTTTATCCACTTTGGTTAGGTAAAGTCAAACATTACGACATTAGGTTCAGTGTCGTAATGAAGCTCTTACCGCACCAGTGCGGTAAAGTACTTCATTACGACACTCGTTTTGTAATGGGTTATTCCGCGACTAGCTTGATTCCTACTATTAAAAATAACAACAATTGTTCAAAGAATTTTATTGACATAACTTTTAACAGAATAAGAGTTCAAATTATAATAATAGCTATGCTTATTTGTTGTAAACATTAATTACAAATTTGCTGCAATTTGATACCGTAATTCCCGATGATGTTGAAGCTGTACAATTCATATTTGCATTTGAAATATTTGTAGATTCCACATTCGAAATATTTTCCCCCATAATTTTCATAGCTATCTCTTTTTATTTTGCACTGATGTTTCGACATAACCTTCAGCAACAGAATTTGACTTCCATCCACCGTGCCTCTTTAACACATTCATGTCAGCACCTGCATCGGCGAGTAAAGAAGCAGATGATCGACGAAAGCAATGTCCTGTAAAGTTTCAGAATTCTTCAAACCAAGATACATTGCTATTTTTTTTGGAATGTTTCCAAAAGTATTTATCCCAACTGGTTGCGAAGAACATTTTCCATTCTTGTAGGAGAGAAAGAAACGATCGTGCTTGACATTTTCCGGCCGAAGGCGAAAATATTGACGAAAAGTCTCCAAACAGTTGAATTCTTTGACACTTCCTTGAGTAATAACAAATTGTCTTGAAATTAATGTCTTGGTGTTTGGTATATTAATTATAATATACGTATTCTTATCCTCTATATCACTTAATTCTAAATTTTTTCAATTCTCTCTACGGCAAGCTCCAAAACGCCAACTATTAATGTCACCTTCATCATTAAATAAATTTCATTATCTGCCTCTATTAAAAATTTATGTATGTCATCTTTCGAAAATATTTTAGATTTCTTGCTCATGTATCCTTCGCTCTTTCTTTTAAGAAAGCTATCAATTGTGTGAACTTACTTATGTCCACATTATCATTAAGTAATATTGTACTCTTTAACATGGAATAATGTGACCATAGACTTGAGGTTTCTCTTTTAGACTTACCAGAGAAGTACGCCATCATAACTTTTTCCGAAATGGTTTTAATATGTTTGGTTGCACTCCAGTCTCTAAATAAAGTGTATTCACGCTCATATTTTTTCGTGATTTCTCTGGTAATAGCGTGTCTAGAGCAGCATTTGCTGTTATTTCGATGTCAGAATCACAGCTGCTGTCACTCATATTGGAAAAAAATACTCTTACACCGTGGAAAGAATACACAAAGCTTGAGGTTGACACCAAATGTGTTTCAATTGTTATCATTGTTAGAAACAGTGTCGCCACTTCTAGAAAATAAATCGTTAGTACTAAACGAACGCGTAGGACGATCTTTTAGATTAAATCTAACTAATTTTTACAAAGTGGATAAACGTTGTACGATATACGTGTCGTAACATCTTATTACAATACTCGATTGGTTACCAAACTCGGCCTAACGGCCTCGTTTGGCAATCTTCCAATCTCGTATTGTAATAAGATGCTTTACGACCCTTATATCGTAAACTACTATTGGGCTAAAATATTTTTGGGTGTAGCCTGGAAGAATAAAATTTTCCTCGTTGATGTGGCAGCCATGTGCATACTTTCCGATGGCAGCATTGCACTGCGCGACGCAAGTGTTTTGTTTATACTGGGCAATGGCGCACGTGTTTGGTATGATCGTGTGAGGTTAAGGTGTGTGGTGCGTGTGGCTTGAGTGTGGATGTTCGGTATAGGATAATTTTTGCAACATTTGTGCGTCAGAAAGTAAGCAGATCAGTTTCGCAGAATGGGGCGACGAGGAAGTAAAAAAGTAAGTGCAAATTACTTTGTCTGGGTTGTGTGTTTTCCGAATGTCATGTCATTCAAATTTGTATATTAAAGGGAAGATGTAGGAAAAGGAATAAGGCCACAGCTGATCCCAATAGTGTTGAACCAGAGGAAGTGAAAAGGGCACCTCACTCATTTGTATTTCATCGAGGCTTGGCTGGACCATATGTTCTGGAACTTGTACGAGATTTTAGAAAGGTTATGGAACCGTATACAGCATCATCTTTGAAAGTAAGCAGTATTATTTGTGCATAGTGTGATGTTTCTTGTTGAACTTGTAATGAATGTAAAATAAAAATTTATGAATGCGGTTTTTTCTGTTCAGGTTATGAAGAAGAATTCTTTTAAAGACTTTGTGGCAGTTGCTGGTTTTCTGCATGTCACCCACTTCTGTATATTTACTCGCACTGATCTGGGTGTATATTTAAGAATTGCTCGTATTCCTCGAGGTCCAACATTAAGTTTCAGAGTGCATAATTATACTTTGGCTAGAGATGTCATTTCTGCAATGAAGAAACAATATGTCTTTGGTAAACAATTTGATCATCATCCTCTGGTTGTTCTCAATGGATTTTCGGGAGAAGGAATGCATATAAAGCTATTGGCGTCAACTTTCCAAAATATGTTTCCATCAATCAATTTAATTAAGGTAATTGAAAAAATATTTTGCCATTTTGTATTGTGAGTGGAATTGACAAAAACTCAAGATAGGTGTAATATATTTATTATGTACTTCAAGATTTAAAGACAACCCTACAATTGGTGGCAAAGAATGTGTAAAGAAGTTAATTGCACTTCTTTTGATATTGAACCTCCCAATTCTTGCTTGGCTGAAGTAGAGGGGGATGTAAAATTTTAAAGAAATTATGTTTAAGTGACTAATTATATTAGTCACTTACAATGGATGGTTTTTTTTTTTTGGCCAAATATTTTGTTGTGTACTTCTGAATTATGATGCTTCTAAAAACTTGGTTGATTTTCGACATTTTGCTATTAAAGTTGTGCCTGCTGGAATTTCCAAAAGTGTGAAGAAAATTGTGCAAAGCAAAGTCCCAAACCTCAGCCATTACCAGGAAATATCTCAGTTTTTGACAAAGTACGTATCAGATCATGAAAATTTATATTAATAAAATGAAAATTGTTTGTTTATTAGAGTTTTGTTCTTTTTCAGCCCTACACAATTGTCTGAAAGTGAAGCTGAAGATGATCCCAATAGCCATGTAGTGTTACCACAAAACTTGCTTCACGTGGTAACACAGCTTCCAGTACCTCAGCAATTCGTGTTGTTGAATTAGGTCCAAGATTAACCCTTGAGGTATATTTTTAAAACATAAGCTACTCTCTAATCATTTATGTCTTATGTAATTGCTCCATTTTTAAGAGGAACACTGAGAAAAGAAATAGTATTTGGGTATACTTACCTTGAAGGTGATATTTTCCAGAATATGTAGCATCTCCAAAGCTTAGATTTGCTGGCCTAGGTTGAGATAGGATTTTGGCAGATGATTACAGTGGTAATGTAATCAGGAAAATCAAATGTAAACAGATATCTTAATTTCTACAAAAAATATACATTTTTACTATAATACTAGAGATTTTAAGTCCTTATTTGGTAATATTTAGTATGTGGAAGATAGAATGTTCTGTTTCAAGCTTTATGGTTGCAACATTCTTGGTAGCAGAATTAACATGATCTGTATAAGAATGTGTATTACCTTCTCATAAAGATAAGCCAGCATAATTGTTTTAATAGCCTCAGTTGTGCAATTTTTTTTTTTTTTATCCTAAAAATAATTCACTCTTCAGTAAGAATACTTAGATATTGAGAAAGTAAGTGAAACATTGCATCTCTATTACCTCACAGGTAATATTTGGAACATTCCATTCTGGAACAGTTCATCATCTGCGCTCACCAAGTGTGGTAAGCTGCTGTTTAAAAAACCAGTTACTTATCAGCCTTGATGCATAAACTACTATTTCAGGTCGCCTTCCATTTTATAATCTCAGGTGTACTCACGCAGAAGACTTGTTTCCTAACAATAATAGACACTGCCTGCTGATTTTACTGAAAAGAGAGCTGTAGGCATCTGAACATGTCACATCTTTAATAATTCACTTTACAACATTGTATCTCCACAACAAAGAGTGAATGGACAATATTCTCTGGAGAGGGACTTTCAAAACTCCAGGAGGGGAGGAATCGAAGAATTGATAAGTGAAACTCAGAACATCGCTTACTTAATATGGACTGAATAACTTCCAATTATGCTCTCAAGAATGCTTTCTTGTCCAATTTCCTCCATTTCAAAACGTAGAAATCATAAACAAGGCATCTATGGAATTAGTTGTATCCCTAACAATGAGCAATTGGTAATTTTCCAGCAGGGGACACATCTCCCTAGGAAAGATGACATCCCCTCTCAGTTTGCAATCTGTGTATATATATTCAAGGATTACATTTTAACTTTGGCTTTTCTTTCCATGAAAGAAAGGGATTCAAATTGTGCATTTCCATAAAAAACAAAACATCTAAACACAGACATTGGCTCTGTTAACACCAAGACTCATTCCCTTGCATACAGTCTTTGTTTCAAGGAGAAAATAAGAAACAAAAAGTAGGTTCTCCAAAAAAATCTTCAAAACTCAGTTACGTAGTTAATATAGGTAATTTAATCTCCATGAAAATTTGTAAGTGTAATTTTTGAAACTTCAAATGTAATGAGAGGAAGATCAAAGAAACTCCAATGTTGCCAAAAGAATGTTGCTCAAACAAGCACACTAGTTTTAGACATCTTTTGAGAATAATAAATAGCATTACAAAAACATTTATGAAATGTTCCTATTTTATGCATTTGTAGTGTTTGTGTATTCCAATTAATTTTTCTTCACTGCACAGTGAAGTGGTTCATTAGAATTCTAGTGTGCTGCACACACAACGCACTGAGAAAACTCCTTAGTATATTGTTCCCTCCCTCCAGTTTGGTATCGAAAACTGCAGCCCAGGAATGTTAAGGCCTCAAAGGCAAAGGATCATGAATATTTAATTTAGAATTTGATTAATATTTCAGTTTACTTATAAGTTCTCCTTAATCTCAAATTGTGGAACTTTTAAGTGTATTGCAAACAAAAGTCATAACTTCTGTTCTGAACAAGCATGGAAAATCGGAATTCAAGTTGGTAATATTGACAACTATCTGGCACAGATTAATTTCAGCTGAATGTAAATTTACACACCATTTTGTGTGGGTTAATTCACTGTTCAGCTAATGGTTAGACTCTAGCTTTCTATGACGCCTCTCACATCTTTTCCAAAAGTAGAATCTTACTTAGAGGAAAGTAGCCATTTTTAAAGTATATTTGGTTAATGTTAGTTTTGTCTGATTTCTTGTCATTTTTGACAGCTGTTAAAAGTTGAAGCAGACCTTGTTGGCGGGAGGTTCTATACCACAGTTACATTGAAAAAACTGAAGAAGAAGTTCAGGAAATTGAAAGAGACTTAAAACAAAACGGTATGGTATTTTAATTTAGAAATTTAATTAAAATTTTACTTCCTTATTTTTATGTGTGAATTTATATTTCAGTCAGTTGAAAGAGAAAAGAAAAAGGGAACAGAAAGAAAATATTAAAAAGAAAGAACAAGAACGGCAAAACATGAAAGAGAAATCTCTTGCAGGGATGAAAATTAAATATGAAGAAAAATCTGGTGATAAAGATTCTGAAAAATCAAAAAAAGATGATGGGAAGGGGGCAGCCATTGATGAGGCAGAGGATGACGATGACGACGATGCACAGTGGTACAGAGAGGAAGTGGGAAAAGATCCAGAACCAGGTGGGTACTGCTTTGCTGTATTGAAATGGTTTCTACCTGACTGCAAAATAGTTGCATGAGCTCAGTGCCAGCATTACCAAAGTCTACACTGACCCGGAGGTGCCAGGGTTTTAGTCAGAGGCTGGCAGATTTTCAAAACTAGCTAGGCCTATTTCATGTGTAGACAGGAGGAGAATTCTAGTGACTGGCTGCACTGATCAGTAGTTTCTGAAGTACCTCTGATCAATACCAGGTGGATGCCAGAGCAGTACCGTAAGAAATGGGTCCGCTGACCACACGCAATCTATCCTTCCCTTTTTATCATATTCTCCCCTTACATATACACACACACATGCACTACACTATTCTGCATGTCAGGAGACCAGTTAGGAGCTCTGAGCTTGCCCAGACATGTAGGTTGTTATTGATCTGACAATCCAGTAGGACGAACACTGCCATCTTCCAGGATAAAAATATTCACTGCTCCGATGGAACTAATATTTGGAAGTTGATGTGGTTGGAATCTTTAGTCAATTAATCTGATTACAATGCCAAGAACGGAGTGTAATGTTAATTGGAGTGTTAGATAGATTTCTATGTCTAAGGTAATGTTGATATCCCAAGGGGAATTGTTCGTCATAAACTATAAACTGCAACTAAAATTATTGTATTTATCTGAATGAAAGACTAGGTTTTTTCTTTAATGCCTCATTTGAAAAATTCAGGGTCATCTTACTTTTGCATTTTAAACTTGGCGATTGTGATATTGTTACATTGCTGGAAAGAAACAACAATATTTTGGCAGGTCAGAATGTTGATGTAAGCAAAGAATGAATGTAACAAGCAAGCATGTTGGCATGTAAGCAGGCATGTTGGCATTTAAGCAAAGAATGTTGAATGTGTGCAAATAAGGTTTTATGAGCAAATGAAATATCTGAAGGGCTTCCAAGATACAGCTAGTTGACTGAACAGTATTTTGGCTTTGTCCTTTCCTCCTGCTGTACTACACTACATTCTGAAGCATTCTATTTTGGAAATATCAATTGACAATCATGTTTATTTACATTGAAGGAATGTTGACAAACTGCTGCCCGTCATTACAAATGAAGTATTCTTTTTAACTAGTATGTGTATAACTTTTGCAATGGTAGTGTTGTGCTGGTCAGCAATACAGTCAGTGGTTCCCTAACTGAATTACTGTCAATAAATTTCTTTCAGATTTCTGGATCATAGTGTTTTCCATTGTGTTAAAGGTATTTTGAGAGTGGTGTGCTACCCAGAACTCTGCGTGTCTCAGTGTTACATGTATGCATTCAGCGAAAATTGCATAAAGACTGCTGACATCCATAGCACCCACTGATTGGACAAAGTTATTTTAAATATATCTGTGGGTGTGTGTGTGTGCGTGCGTGCGTGCGTGTGTGCGTGCGTTGGAGTGCGTCTGCGTGGAGTGCGTCTGGCGTGGTGCGTCGTCGCGTGCGAGTGCGGCGTGTGTGTGCGTGTGTGTGTGTGTGCGGTGTGTGTGTGTGTGCGTGTACTTGTAAATGTTATCTGACATTATTCTTTAGCATATTAACATACTAATACACTATAATCATGAGGAGCAAGTTTCCTCCTGGACGATGTTAAAAACTGAGTGGAACAATTCTCACAAGTTATTACTATAAGTGCTGTCAGATTTTGGTTTTATAATTAAATGATAATCATATGAATTATTTTTTGGCCAATTTTTCTCTGTAAAAATGTTTCAGAATTGTTTACCACAAATGCAAGTGGAAGCATAAAACGAAAGAAGCCCTTCTTGACACCAATGATGAAGAGAAAAAAATTGAAGAAAGAAAAAAGTGAGAATGCTGAAAAATCCGACCAGTTTAGAGGAAAAAAGAAAAGTGACAAATTTAGAACAAAAAATAAAGTAATGTCAAACATAAAACACAAAAGACCTAAGCCTAGAAATAACTAGTTGGAATTAATATATTATTGTATTTTTTATTTGTAAATTGAAAAAAGAGTAAAAATCCATGGTTGTTGTTTTATTATCTTAATATTCCCAACCTGTATATGATAAGCAACAAAACTATGCACAAAACCACCATTTGCATTTAGGCATACCTGACCCTGACATTTTTTTTTTTTTTTTTTCATAAAATAATTTAATTCTCCTGTTGTTCGAATTCAAATGAGTAACTGTTCAACAGAACGTGTATGAAAAGTAATTAAGAATAAGTGGTTCTTCATTATGGAGGTGACAGAATTGGCCTCAATTATTTATTTTGAACAGATCTTGTAAACAAATGTTAAACATTGTAGCACACTACATTTAAATGCTATTTGTATTTCTGAAATTACCATACTGGTTTCAATTTGTTATTGGTCTTCATATATAATTTTTAGAGTCATTGGATGACAGTGATTTAAATCAAATGACTTTTTAAATCATCAAAATCTTTTGTTCTTCATTCCCAATATCCTGCCATTATTTTAATTAATGAACAAAATGCACAGTTGAAATTTATATCATTGAACTTTTGTGACATAAAGTAGCTTTGTATTATTATATCCTTAAGATAAAACAAGATATGAGGATTTGTGATGCCCATGGTTAGCTTATTTTCTAAATGGCAGATGACGTACATTTTTTTATTATTATTATTATTATTTTTTATCTTATGGCAAGCGCACATGGGCCAGAATACAACAGATACAGCTCAATACATCACAATGTGACATCACAACAATAAACCAGCCTTCAGAGGGTACATAAAAGGTTAGTTGAGGGGCTCATCCACTTTTGAATCCATTCCACCGCAGTCAGTGTCAGGTATAGGAAATCCACCAGATTCCCACGATAGGCTACGAGATCACAACTCTCCACTGAGTGGCACATGGTCTGGGGGCACCACACTCAAGAGTGTGGACTTGGTATACGCCCGATTTGAAGAAGGAAGTCGCTCCTCTTCCGTGTACAATTCGTATGTGAAATGCTGTCTGTCCATATATTGCAAAGCATATCAAAGCCTGAAGGTTTTTGGCTTGTGTTGAGAAAATTATGGATTGTAGCAGGTATGTTCCAGTATTTCATTCTGCTTAGATTTGGATATTGCTCTTATGCGGCTGTTTGAATGGATGGTTTCCGTGATTTTGGTCTATTGAGCAAGGCTGCTTGGATGTAGTGTATAGGAGATCTTCCTGAATTCTTCCAGTAGGGTTCTCTGTCTCGGTCAGGAGGAGGGATGTCACTCAAGGTGGGAAGCCAGTAAATGAGAGTAGATATAATACATCCAGTTATGGTGCACATGGAGTTATTTAGTTGGATATTGACCAGATGGACAGAGTTCAACAGAGCTGTTTGACCATACTGCTGCACTGTTCACGCAGTCTGAGAGCTGAAGTAGCTGCACCCAAGTTCACCCACTCAGCTTCCAAATGTTGTTTCTAGTGGAGTTTCAGCAGATGGGTTTTTCAAGTGAGCTCTATAAGTTAAGGTGGCCCAGGGTTTTGCCTGAAATTGTTGGTGTCTTATTATGTTCAACAGAGCGTGATTGAAATAAGTCTTCAGTTTCCAATTGGCCATTCTATTACATAGGTGAAGCTAGAATATGCTGCCTTCTTTGTACTTGGTCAGTTTCCACTTGCAATAGTATTCCCAGAGTAAACCTAGGTCTGTTGTATTTTCTCAGATTTCTCAAAGGATGAATGTTGGGTGGCAATAGGCAAATTTATGTGAGGTGTGGATGGTGGGTGGCAAGTCTGCAATATACAAATTAAAAAGAATTAGTACGAGGCCAGAGCCTTGCAGTAGGCAATCTTTCAACTTCTTTGTCTTTGCTGCTTTTTATAACTGTGATTGTTCTATTATTCAACATGTTATAGATAAGTTCATGTCAGATGGTCTTTAAGCGGACCTCTTTCTTTGCTCGCCATGTGCAGATACAGCTAGGAGACAGAGAGGATGGTCTGGTGACAGAATACCAGCTGGTGACTGGCCTTTAGCAGAAGTACACTGAAGTGCACACACCATTAACTGTGCCCCTAATTGAATTATAAACATATATACCATTCTTTATGTACTCAAAAAAATCTTGCAAATTAACATAAATAAATAAAATTTAACATGCATAAAATTATTATTGTATGATTTTGCTTCTTTGCTAACTAAATATGAAACGTGTCCAGGAAGGAAATGTTGAAACTTTGAAAATAAGCACTTAAGAAAAATTTAAGCATATTTTGTCTTATAATCTCCTTGGATATTCTAAATAGCTGAGCCTGAATAAGCACTGAAAATTTGGTTTAAAAAATTCTTTCTATGCAAGAAATGTGCATTTCAGAAGCGTATAAATACTCCATAAACATAAATTGTTTATTTTTTCATTATATGTTAATATATTTGTTCACAAAGAAAATTGCACCCAAATAAAAGAGCCGTCGATTTGTGTCCTGTTCAGCACTCTTGGTCTAGAACTAGAAGACATCAAGGCTGCCAGTGGCTGGCTGGATCACTTCAAAAGGTGACGGAATCTAATGTACAAAACTGCCTCTGGAGAATGTGCAAGTGTGAATCCAGCCACTGTTTCGAATTGGAAACTGCAAATTCATCAGCTGAGGGCTTTGAAATAAAGATTTTCAATGCAGGTGAATCTGGTCTGTTCTTGTCTTTATTAGTCTCCAGCCTAACAAAGCATTTTAAAGGGGATCCATGCCAGGGGCACTAAATCAAAACAAAGAATCACCTTGGCACTGGCATGTAATGCAGATGGAAGTGAAAAATTGCCTCCTTTACTAATTGGTAATTCCAATGTTATAAAACATTAAAACTCTTTCTTATGACTAGACTGGATGACTGAAAGAAGTTTTGAAGACTTTCTCTTACAAGACAGGAAGATGGGGGCCAAGAATCACAAAATTGCCTTCTCCATTGATCAGTGGGCTGTGAAATGTAAGTTATATTTTTGCTACCAAACTCTACTAAAAAGTAGTTTATAGTCAACTACTGCCACTGGATGTAGGCATCATCAAGTATCATTATAGGAAGCAGTTAATAAGAAACGTTTGCAATGGTAGATAGCTTAAAAAATGAATTTAAATATCCTTCAAAATTGCATTTTGTTACTGAAGCTTGAGACAAGCATCTCCTGAAGCAATACAGCATTGTTTCAAATCATGGGTTTCAAAATTGAAGGTGAAATGGAAAACATTGAAGTTCTTTCAATTTTAACAGTATAGCAAAAAGCAATAGTGGCTCTCATTGAAGGCAAGACTGTGAGTTCCAAGATTATGTAACTCTGGACAATGATTTAACAACTTGTTAGGTTCAGTCTGTTAACTAAATACTAGAAGATCAAGTATCTGTGACTTCATTTTCTGTCACGTCTTCTAGAATTCAGTGGGAAATACAATTATTCAAATTATCGTTTCCATGTTGTTGCAGGCAGGAAGTAATAAGAGCCAAAATTTATTGCTTATTTATCTTTGACAATAGATTTTATTACATGGGAGTTTTTGTTTTTTTCTCCTTTCAAAATTCAAAATTTATTGTTATTTATCCTTGAAAATAGATTTTATTACATGGGAGTTTTTTGTGTTCTTTTTTCTCCTTTCAAAATTCAAAATTTATTGCTTGTTTATCCTTGAACATAGATTTTATTGCATGGGAGTTTTGTTTTTTTCTCCTTTCAAAATTCAAAATTTAAGTAGTATATGTGTAAGTGTAGGGATCACAGAATTTTGAAAATGTGCACACAATTCACTTTTCCCATAGCACGTCAATCGAGTTTAAACTGTTTTTCTGACGTTAAATAAATAAATAAATAAATATCTGCTATTAAAGGAAGGAAATATCTGAAATTGCTGAGGAAGACAAGAAGGTAAAGGTTGCCTTGATGCAAGCTGTTAAGAGGACTGTTGAAAATATTTTCCCAATTTAATGTAGAAGAAAGTGTATTGGTTTATGCAATGTTAGAAAACAAACTACATTGTCAAACAGTGCAAAACAAAAGCAAATGTCAATTTTAGACTGGGTGAAGAAGTGATTGTGTTCAGTTTAATAGAGACTCATTTTGCTAAGAGACATTTCTTTTCAATTGAAGGGTTAATGTATTGGTTATTTTTAGAATTACAATGTGTTTTTGTACAAAATCTGTGCAAAAAATATTTCTTCAATTTTGCTTTTTTCTCTCCTCACCCGCTCTCCCTCTCCTCTCCCTTCCTCACCCCACCTCTCCCCTCCTCTCCATCCTCCCTCTGCTTTAAAAGTAAGGGTTTCACTGTATGATGGAAAATGGCATTCTTATTACTCCATAATTCTATATAGTATCAGGTAGAATAAAACTAAACTTACTTTTTGCAAATATATTTTACTCCTTTAGTGAAGACAAAATTAATTATGAACCCAATTCTTATTTGTAATTACATTTATAGGACCAAAAATGCCTGTTCATTTTGTAAACACCTAAAAATCCCTGTTCTGTATAATTGGAACTATGGAGAATAAACCCAAGTGTGGCTGGGCAGCAAATCAGACAGCAGTAGAAATCTGTATAGTGTAATAATTCCGCATTACACTTACTCTGCATTGTTAAAGGAAGAAAAATAATGTATTCTGCCAACTTCAAGCACCAGTCACAAATATTGAAATTTATTTATTAATAGACATAGTCCTCAACTTACAATACATATGTGAATTAACAGAGAAATGAGTTACACATTCTGTAATAACATTAATCAACAGCTCTAGCTTTGGTTGCAAAGCTGCAAGGAGACACTTGGTTTACATCAAGAGAGAGTTTGTTCATTGTTGTACATAGTCTGTTGAAGGGGTTATTTGCTGTATAGGATAAATTGCATTTATCAATTCTGAAAGAGTGGTTTTCTAAGTGATGAAGTAGGAACTTTAAAATTCAATTATTCTTGCAGAAAAGGTCAGTCGAATTGCATTGTTTCCTTTATTCCCATAGTAGGGGGCGGACTCCACAAGGCAGGCATATAGACAAGTGAAGGACCCGAAAATTCTTGAGAACTTGGTGTGTTATACAGATTTTAATTTTATTGTCAAAGTTGCCATGGTCCTTTGTGTGTTTTGTGACACAAGGTGTCGTTCAGCAAAAAAACACAAGTATAATGATGAAAAAAATAATACAACATAAGTTAAATATGAGTTTATTTGCAAACTTATGGGTAGCGTCAAACATCATCAGTGTATTATTTGCTATGAAGTATTGAGCATGAAACCTAGTCTTCTTGACCGACTGCCAACTAAGCTTGACCGACATATTTCTGTTAAGGACAGACAAAAGGACTTTTTTCTGCATAGTCTGAAAATTAAAAATGCATGCAGTTGAATAGTACTGTATCTGCAGCTCGTTCATCTGGAAAGTGCTTGAAATTTCCTATGAGCTGTCTCTTCTTATTGCTATGCAAAAAAAGGATTGTTGGAGAGTTGGCAACAAAATGCTTACTTTGCATGAAACAAGAGGTAAAAAAACTTGTAATATTGTAAGGAGTAACAAAATTAAATGTATTGGTAGTTAATATAATACATGTTTTACTCATTACTAAATAAAAAGTGCAAGGGGGGTGTAGGAAGTTTTCGTCTTGACAGATGGGGCATGATAAAAAAGTTTGGGACTCCTTGGTCTATTTGATTGGCAATTTATATAAAGAGACGGAAATAGATTACTTTTTGCATAAAGAAATGTGTTCTGTAGGAAAAAAGGTATAGTACATGATTTACATTTACATGCTGCTTTTAATCTTCTAAGGCTGGCTGTGGTGGCTCAGAACTTCAACTTTGCAGCATTGGCTCTCACCAGTAGATCGTAAGGTTCAAATTCCCCTGGTGGAAGGATTTTCGACAGTAGCTAATTAGCTAAATCAAATTCAGCTGCTGTCCGGAAGGGAATTCTAGCAGCTGGTTGCTTTGATTGGGAGGTTTTTTTCAATACCAGGTGAATGATAGAGCAGTACCCACATGAAAATACCCGCATGCGATCATTCTTTCCAATTCCTCCTCCTATCCTCACCCCCTTACGCACACTTACATGCACTACGCTACCACACATGTCAGGAGCTTAGAAATTGTGACCGTGGGTGGGAGATACCTGGATGAGGAAAAACCCTATCCACTAAGTAGGGGTTGGTGCAGATCTTGCCATCCAGTGGGGTAAGAACACTGCCACCTTGCGTAATAAAAAAGGCTACACTTGCGGGACTAATGAACAGAAATGTTAATGCACCAGGAAACTAAATTGATCAATCAATAAGCATAGTAAGGTTGTCCTGCACAAAAGCACTGTTTGTGCTAATGAAAATTACACATTACTTATGGAATTGAATAGATTTTTTTATTTAAATATGTTAAATGTACATAAATGAACATCATTAATCCATGTAACATAATAAGCCCGACAAATGTAATTTATAAAGTTTAAATATTTTCAAAAATTGAGACGATAAACATGTTACAAAACTCATTGTTAATTTATTTGTTGTCTTGTCATTGTTATTTTTATTGTCATTATTACTTGTCTTTGTCTTTGTTATTTGTTATTGTCATTGTTTGTTTGATTTATTCAAAGTATAATCAATATGTTGAATAATTACATTTTGTGGTCAAATATCACCCCCAAATCCAAAAATCTGAGAAACTTCTATCAGCTCCTACTTTATAAATAAAAGATTAGATTTTTTGATGTTGCATAAGATAATAGTTTTGCATTACTAATATTCAGTTTCAATCCCATGCATTTGACATAATTGTGATAACTTGTCATGATCTGAGAGAAAATTAATGTGTAATCAATATTCTTAATAGTTATGTAAATTTTTAGATCTTTTGTAAAGAAAGGAAGGGACAATTTTTTTATATTGATAAAACTGACGGTTCCTTCAAAAAGTGTCCGTCTTGGCGGGTTTGGAGGATTGCCAAAATTCACCATGTGACTTAGGTACAGTATTTTCGATATAATGTCGTCCTTTTAACCATTCATTTTTAATTTTGCCCTTAATTTGCAAAATATAAATTTACTCACTGAATTTCGTAACTATATCTTTTGAAGACATTTTTTTTCTTCAAGTGTTCATCAGTCACTTCCATTTTATTCTGTAGCGGAAGAGTTTTGCTTGTATGCTTCTGAGACATTTTGACTCAACTTTTTTACACTATTCTGCGAGAGGTCACTACATTGTGTGGTGTAGACGTCACCCTACGACTGCTGCGCTAGGATGACAAGACAGCCTTCCCGGAATTCCATCGTCGACTGATGGCAGCGTGGTGATGCTTTTGAGAATTGAACGGGGCGCGGACGACCAACGTTAAGGAGTCGGGAAAACAGCGGCGGAAACGTGCTTCTTGAAACCTTGCAAATCACACTAAAGCGTGAAAAAGTCGCCACGAAACAGTCGGCGTGTTTACCAGATTTCCCGACAGCGGGCACCTCTACGTTTACTCTTATTTTCTCAGCATATGAACCTTCGCATTATGCCATTTCAAAGTTAGTACCTGAAATTAAAAATAATAACGTAATCTATTTACGTTCTCTAAAAACCATTCCGTTTCCGCGTTAGACAGGTTTCCGTCTTATAAAGGTCATTTACGTGTACAACCTTTCCGTTCTTAGATTTTTGTCCGGGATGGCAGGTTTTGTTTTGGACAGGGTTTACTGTAGTAATAGTCACAGATATGAACAATATTTAAATAAAACGTAATACAATCGGGCTATTAGCAATTATTTTACAGGTTTAAATATGTTATATCGTTTTCCGAAGGCTGCGGGCCCTTCTGTTATTTTGCTCGTAGTACATCCTGCCCTGACTCACAAAAGCGTGAGTGTAAGAGCTTCGATCCGACTGCTTCTGCAATTGTAGCTCTCGGAGACTGAGGTGAGGCTCCATGTTTGGGAAAAGGCAAGGAAGAAAGCTCACCGTTCAGGCAGAAGCGGAGCGATTCATATCCTGACCACTTTTCATGGCGCTCTGTCCTTCAGGACACCAGAGTGGAAAGCGTGTGTTTCTTTCTTCAGTGGTGCTTTTTTTGTTGACGCGTTCGAAAGGAAAGGATATGGCAGATGGATTCAGTATAAGACATTTCGGGTGACAAGACCCTCCTCGTTTGGGTGACCAAATGTTTCTAATCTACTTTTGCAGAGAAGTGATTCGTTGCTGCACAACAGTTTCTAGACGATTACGGCTTCCTTTCGGGTTAGAACCCACAAACTTGGGTATAACAGCCCGATACGCTGTTATACCACCGAACCGAAAGTCTCCTTGTTTTCGATTATAAATAGGGGAAAACGCAAAGATGTGCATTGACAGAGTTGGTGAGCAACTTGCGACAGGTCTGGACCGTTTTCTGCTCTCAGAGTCTTAGCCCGCCCGCCAGCTGACGAAATTGCGGTACACTCGCTATTCGTAAGCGACGCTAAGACCTCCCAAGTTTACAACATCACTTTGAGTATTAGAAATGTATACAAAGTTCGGATGTCAGACAGATTGCGACAAATTCGGAAAATTACCACCACCACCACCTTCTAAGCTGAGCCTCTGATGCGACATCGTTAAAAGAACTGTTTATATCAAGAGGAAAACGGTGGATTTTTTCCCTGGCCAGAAAATGGCTCACGCTCTATGTGCTAGATTTCAAACAAACATGAAACTGTCTACAATAAAAGGAATCGTATAGTTGCAATTAGCCCTTTGTGGAGTTCCTTCCTTACACAATGAATTCACAAATAAGGAGACTAAGTACAATTGTCCAGTTGAAGATGAAAAGAAAAGAGGCCAAGAGGAACGGAAGGAATCTTCATTGTTAACTTTGGTTGTGGAGTGACAAAAGCAATGCGACATCGGGCTGCTACATCACTGAAAGCGATACACTGATTCATGCCACATCCGCCCCTAGTCGCCGCCACCTGACGGCGAAAAATTCATCTCATGATCAACCACGATAAAAGTCCGCCCGTTGGACGGAATTCCGCGAAACGCATTTTCTTCCCGCGAGCTGAGGCATTTTTTTTTCTTCCGAATGACGGAATTGCTAATATGACGTTTTTTTGGCGCTCGCAGGACAAAGCACGGGAAGAGGGGGGAGATGGCCGTGCATGGGCTTTTGGTTCTCAGCGCTTTTAAAATCACACGGATGTCTGAGAAGCGGTCCATAGACATATAGTACTATATGTCTATGGGTCCACTAGATCAAGCTGTGAACGGTGCGCGGTTATGCCCAACTGAACACCCTTCTTCAAATGGGAGACTGGGACTTTCCGACTTTGTCGGTAATAAAAGCGATTTCACGTGTTCCAGAGCAGTCTTGACCAATGGGCGCTCCATATTCGACCATATGAAGCACGAGTTCATGAAATTTTAGAATCAATAAAAATAAAGTTAACTGAACAAAAGATATAACTTTAAAAATAATTTATGGGATTGTCATATGGTTCAGAAACCATTTTAACTACATTTGTTAATACTTTGTTTCATGTAGTTTTAAGAATTTGTATGACGATTTTTCCCCATTAAGAGATTCAAAATGTAAATATCTCACCTGCAAGTTTACATAAAGTTAAAGGGGTACAGAGCTAATCTCGGAGAAAGATGGTGTTTAAGAGCAGAATTAGACATAAAATGGATTAATTTCAAAACAAGCTTCTATACCATTTAAAAAATTGCCAATTAAATAATTACGCTATGTTAATAGTATCCTTTGGCTCTTTTGATCAATTGCAGGAGCAGACTTGTGGTGAAATGTGACTCCACATCAATGTATTGCATCATCAAACATGCAATGCTTCTGATTGAATCAACTATTGAAATATTTAATTTACATGAAAATTTTGAAAAGTGTATTATTAAAAACAAAGAAAAAGAAAAAAATAATGAATGGAAAAGCCAGTAACTGAGCCAGCAAGGTCACAGAAAGAGATAGCTCGCTTTTGAATCTCACATGGTAAGCTAATTTTTATTTCTTATTCTATTTTGTTATCCTTAGAACTAACCGGAAGGCATGAGGTGGAAGTTCTTGCGAACATGTCGGTGTGACGAGTTGCGGTTGCCCTGTTCATGTTGCATTGCCGGGTTTTGTGATTGGGAGTGAGGCAACACATTTGCTCGCCACTGACAAGAGTTTTTAAAAGAATTCACATTGCTATAGAAATTACCAAATACCTATGTTTCAGTGAAAATCTATGGCGATTTTTTTACGATTGTATTTCATGAATATATGCTAAATGCTTATTTTATTTTCACTTTCTTGCATCTTCTTGATAGACAGATGAAATTTTGTAATGCAGGAGAAAGTGGTTTTTCATTAGAAAAACATGATTTGGTGTACCTGCTGCCGAAAAAGAGGATTTTCTTTGTTCCTATAATTATGTAAAAAACTTTCTCGAATACTTAGTGTATTCATAATGCACGTTTAATGTATCTTTGATAGCGGAAAAAGTGAGATTCGGAAATCTGTCAGTCTGTGAACAACGCTAGCGCCTAAGAGAGTTTGACCAAAATTGGAATTCGGGGATCGATCTGTGGACATCACGGCTCCTCAATTTGAACAGATCTTTTAATTTTTAGAGGTTCTTTCGATGAAATTCCTAAAATATTTTCCAAATTGTATAAAAAGTGGCACTAATTTTTATTTAAATTGTTTTTCTCTGAGAGAGGAAAGTATGCTTATAAAAATCGCGTATGACCTATTTTAAATTACAAAAGTTATTTTTTTTTAAATCTTCTTCACCAACTGCATTATGAAAATAGATTTGTTAAAATGAAATCTGTTCTTCAAAATAATGAGATGTACAATTTTTAGAAATATGAAGAGCTTTCGCAAAATTATGTGAGAATTTGAAATCTCAAACAATTGAAACAATAGTAAACAAGATTTTCATAACCTGTTTCAAATTGTTTGCATTTTTTATTTACGTAAGGTATTGTTTGCTTAATAAAATGCCAATTTTCGAAAATGGCAATAGTTCAACTTTCCGTGATGCGTCGGGAAATGATACACAACGTCGGCCAGCAGGTGTTAGTAGATAAGTATATTGATTGCGGAACCTAAGTGACTGCGTTGCCGTCTCAGCCCGGGCAAACATTTTGCGGGTTTTCTTATAATATTACAGATCCGATGCAAATAACGTTGTAAAGTGTGCGCGCGGGGGTGTGGCCCTTCCGAGGAGGGACTGGCCAGGCCTGGGTGCCGCGCCGCGCCGCCCTTGATCCAGTAAAGACTCAGCGCGTATTTATAGAAAGGAGGTAATTTAGAAGAGCGAACGCGCGGAGCCTCTGCGGGCGGCATCACGGTTACTCATCCCTCTCGCCCCGCGCGCCCCGCCCCCCATGCTTGCCCGCTCGCCGCTAATGGCTCGCTGCGGCTGATCGGACAGCCCGCGCCATCGGCAGCTGCGCAGGCGCTACTAAGCAACCATCAGCCTTTCGCTGCTTTGAAACACTCTCAAATAAAGTCATTGAATGCGTTATAATTTAACATAATGCTGCATTGTGTTAATGATTTTGAGTTGAACGTTGGCGAGAGAGGAGGCTTCTCCTACAGAAGGTCTCTTTTCGGGAGGGTGATTACTTGCAGTGCTGCTGTCCTCCACTGCACGTGATCATGAGAGTAATGAGTGATGGGACCTAATGGTGGGATGATGGCAAGAGAAGCCCATCACGGTGAAATCGCCCACGCCACATTTGCATCTCCAACGCAAATCCTTCGTCTCCGTCTACTTGGGCGATGCTCCACCGGAGTTGACCCTTTCGATCAAACGTACTTCGATTGTAACTCTAAAATTACAATAATATGCATATCATCAGAATAAGAATGTAACAGGAGCGGCAGTGACATTGTGTGGAACCAATAGACGGTGCGGACCACGCGTTAGCTGGGAGCGCAAAAAAAATATCGAAGAACGAAAATTTATATTATTGTTTTAAATACGTGAACAAATTAAATACGAGGGTTCCGCAAATCGAACTAGAGGTGCTACAAAATGAAACAGACTTTCTCGTAGTTTAGTTTTCTAATTTCCCTGGTGTGGTTTGGCTTTATGGTCTAGCTCCATTCTCTGGCCAGCTGCTATCTATCCTCGCCAAAAGTATATTTTTTTGACATTTTCTCAACTTTTTGCTTTCCTAGTAGTACAACCGAATTATTACTTCAAAAATATTAAAGAAGAGTTCCAAAAACTCGTTCCAAGCAGAAATTTTCATTGAAAAATTTGAAGCGGTTTTTAAGAAAATGGTGATTAAGCATTACTGTATATGCGAAATTTGAAGCTCTTTTTCACAAGAATTTATTGATTTTCGAAAAAGATAATTTGAAAGGCGAATTTTCGACCGAAAAATAATTATTGACGGGCCCTGGTAACGAAAGAATGGATAAATCTTGTTTCAAAACGTCTTCTGTCCGTCCATCAATTCCCATGTAAATTATTATCTCCATATTTACTTCCGAAAAATAAATACATCTAGAGCTTCCTTTGAGGGCCAGGAGTACGGCAATTTTCCATAAATCCTTTTACATTTACAAAATTACAATAATTACAAAATTACTTTTGTGGACCTATTTCGCGTAACATATCCAAGAATGCATCAATGTGCAATGGTTTAGCTCCGGGACCCCAGAGGATAACGACTGAGATCTACGATTGAGTTCATCAATGCACAGAATTAGGATAAGAGAGCACTTGTTTACTTTTACTTTCAATTATCGAATTCGAAATGTTCATATTTAAGAATGACCCTGACAGCTTTCTTCACTCAGTTCATGAAAGTAACTTGGATATTGATTTCAATTGCGTCTAGGCGTAAACAAGAGTCATTTTGTTTAACGATGAGGTTGACATTGTCGTAAGAAGGTATGAATGTACACAGTGTTCTGCGTAAAATACTTATTGATTTAGTTGTAGTAAACTAATCATGATTGTTTTGTATTTGAGAGTTGCACGAGCGAAAATGACACTTGTTACAAATGATTTACGTGTTATGCAAAGCCGATGGAGGAATTTTCGTAGGAAGCTGTTTTATCGTAGTGGAAAGTGAAAACTTAACTTTTGGTGGCGGAGGAATGATTATGTAAATGGAAAAGAGTATAATCGTCAAGACGTATAATTGAAGAAAAAAAGTGTAATGGGAAATGGGTATTTGAAGGAATTGAATGCGTTTCAACGCTTGTTTTTATGGTTGTTAAAAATAGAACAAAAGTGAGTACATGTATTTAATTTTTGTACTGGGTTTTTAGTTATAAATGAGCGAATTTTGGGACGTGGGACCCCAATAAGAAAAAATATAAATATTTTTATAGTGAGAAAGTGTGTGGGAAAGACTAGGTATTGCCAGATGAGAGCAAGACGGAACGCGGACACAGAATGATAGAAGCAGGATCCGGAAGCAGGACGGAAGATATGCAATTCCTCTTCCTTTCTAATACTTCCTAACAAATACCTGGCCGGGTACTTCATCTATTAGTTCATTAATACGGTTTTTCGTTTATGGAACAGAGCCACACGAACATGGACCTGATGCACGTAAGCTTTTTCAACAGCTTTCAAAACAGCTTCAGAAGAAGAAAACAACTTCATTATATGCTATTGAAATGCTTTTGATAATCGTGTTAGGTGGCAGAACGTAAAGACCTACTGCCACTTACCAGAATTTTCAAACGCGAGTTTAACCTCAATAACTATTACAATATTCGTACTTACTCGATTTTTATTTATAATGATCTTAGGACCCCCACCCACCAAAAAAACGTTAGTGAGTTAGTAATTTGGGTCAATTTCAGGATTAAAAATATCGTGAATTTTTAAAACCTTGTCGCTCTCTTACTATTGATTAAGAAACGTGTTGTGCTACAACAGCACATACTTTCTCACATTATTTGTAACTGCTTGCATTATTTGTAGCGTATTATACAGACGACCAAGGATAATTTCACATATAAATTGAACATCCAGAACTAAAGGCTTTCCAATATATCGCCTGCAAAGCAAATAAAGTTGATGTACCATTTTATTGAACGTAGAGGCATTGTAACATTAACGTTAAGAGAATGAAGACGCCTTATCTCTCTTCCACTCATATCGCCGTTCAATAATAAAATTCTCGGAATAACTCAACTGCGAAAACATTGCAGTTTGGCAACGCCGCATGCGGTAGTAGTATCAAATTATCGTAATAAAAAGTTGTACAGAATTATGTTCGTACAAAACTCAATTTTTTCAATTTTTCTTCCGTAGTACATTTTAATTATATTTTTAAGAGAAAAAATCCAATTGGGCTAGTTTCAATTAAGGTTTGCGGATTGTTTGAAAGAAAATTCACCAATATATTGAGAATACAAATTGTAGAATAAAGTTAAAGTCGAATTAATATTGGGATTTTCAATAGTCAATTATAATTAAAATTATTTATTTTTCATGTCGTTTTGATCCATTCCCGCCCTCTGAGAATTTTTCTCGTGGCCCAGAGTTAGTGGGACATCTCCATGTATTTTTTAA
Organism: Teleogryllus oceanicus; assembly: GCA_964035755.1. Classification (NCBI taxonomy): domain Eukaryota; kingdom Metazoa; phylum Arthropoda; class Insecta; order Orthoptera; family Gryllidae; genus Teleogryllus; species Teleogryllus oceanicus. The sequence goes on along the minus strand of CAXIVR010000005.1, from coordinate 92,865,037 downwards.
ATGTCAAGCAGAAATTACGCGAAAACTAATAGTTTTTTTAATTGTACATGATCACATTTAATGAGCAGAATTTTTAAAGCATATTCTATTTTAGGTAAAAAATCTGTGTTCCATTTTATATTTTCCAAATCTTAAGTTTTTGCAATTTTCAAAAATACGGAGAGTTTAATGCAAATGAGACTTGCACCATTCTTTTAAGCATTTCTTGTTCTGGAAATGGGAAAAATTAAAGCGAATTTAAAAAAATTGCAGTGGTTTTTGAGAAATTCTTTTTTGGAAATTGGAAAAACTTCAACCCAAATTGGGTAAAAACTATTTTTTGAAATTGTACGTAATCTCTTTTAAACCTTCAGTAGTCGCGTGGATTACTATTGTAATCCAGACGTATTCATTCGCTGTTTACAGCGAGAGTTGACGAACTTGACTCAAGATGTTTAAACAATTTTGTCAAACTGCTTTATTTAATAATCGTAATGCAAACTATAACATGTGCACAACACATATAGGAGAAAAGAATTTTCAAGAACAAATATCTACTCGCATGTATTTGACCATATTTGTTGAAAGGCATAATATATGCATTTTTGTGTAGCATTTAATTGGTAATATGTCTATGTTCTAACACATTATTTAGTATTTTATACATTTTCTGTGATTTAGATACCATTACTCGTCCATATTTGAACCAAAAGACGATTTGTTTGTAAAATATTGTTAATACGATTTTTTTAATGGATTACAATCGTAGCCCACGCGACCACTCGCGTTCCAATTCTGAACGCGAACACTGAAGTGTTAAAGAGCTGTTTTTTTAGAACAGATTCCGTTTGAGACAAAAATGTTTATCTTCAATTTTGTAGTTTTGAAATATTAACTTCATGCAATTTTCGAAAATACCCAGAGTTCCTCGAACATGGCGCTAGCATCATATTTCTACCATCCTTTAATAAATACGAGGAGAAAATTGAAAGAAAAATTTGGTGCCGTTTTCTGAGAAAATAATTATTTAAAAATTGAAAATAGCCATATTTCATACAAAATTAAATGAAAACTACTCAAATTTTCGAAAAATTGTATATTAATTCAAAATCTGTTTTATAGAATAGATTTTATTCAGGAAAAAATCTGTGGCTCAAAATATTTTAGTAATAGGAAGACACCGATAAGTAAAATCATGCTCTTAACCGTCCTTTACGTTATCAGACAACAAAATTTAATTTAAAAACTTGGCGTCATTTTTTTATTTCGAAAATGTTTCAGGGGCTTCGTGTAATATACCCCCCACAATTAAAATTTCAGTTTCCAATTCAAGGGGCCGCGGCATCATCCAAATCTATTGGGGAATTTCAATTTTAGAGAAAATCGACTGAACGGTTAAGATCCTAGCGTTGACCACACACGGACAGACAAACGTTTTGCCATGAATCAATTTTTCGGTATTAAGGACTCACAAAACCATGGATTGTGACTACATAACATGTGAGAGGAAATAATTTACTATAGGATATGTTTTATCCATTTTTTTCTTACCAGCGTCTAGCAATAAGAATTTTTCTGTTGAAAATTCGTCCTTTTCCCCCCGCATCATTACAATACTTTCTCTATACTTCGTAAACAGCAGCGAGAAAGTAAAAGTATTCATAAAGACAATTTGCATAAAATTTTGTGACCTTTGAAATTGATCATAACCAGTTTTGCACTAAGATGAATCATTAAACGTTATTATGCAAAACCAAAATATGCCCGAAAATTTTTGACAATTAAAACTTTTCCCGGAGCATTTCCATGTGAAGAACTTGGAGTTTTGTTACTAATACCAATATAGACAAAATAAAATATTCTCTTTTTTCTAAGGTAAAATTATTTATTGACTGCACATAATGACCATTTTTGCGCGTTTTTTTATATACCATGAGTGCAATTATACCCCTTTACACATGTTACGTTCAATATTTTTTCGTTTCCATGTACGAATAATTCAAATTTTAAGAAATTCAAGCACTTTTATCCACCCAAAGCATGAATTTCATGACGTAATATTGCTTCTGAAAAAGATATATTTTAGTGGGCCTTTTTAAAATTGTATCCTATCTAAGTCATATACTACTTAAATTTTGAATTTTGAAAGGGAGAAAAAAAACTCCCATGTAATAAAATCTATTTTAAAGGATAAATAAGCAATAAATTTTCCCATGTAATAAAATCTGTTTTCAAGGATAAATAAGCAATAAATTTTGGCTCTTATTACTTCCTGCCGCGACAACATGGAAACGATAATTTGAAAAATTGTATTTCCCACTGAATTCTAGAAGTCGTGCACAGAAAATGAAGTTACATTTATGTCCAGAAGCAAAACAAAGGGGCCATCTCAGCATTTGCTCAATGGATTAGGGAAACTGGACGAAAAACCTGATCGAGATGGGCCTTGCATTGTTTTTGATTCCAGGAAATATTTGCGAATGGAAGGAAACTGAACATATTCCGGATAAAATATTAGAAAGTAATAAATCATGAAAACATTACTTCTCACGAAAATTAAAACAAGTATGGGAAAGAATACAACATTTATAAATATCACGGAAAAATTAGTCACTTTTGACGAAGTTTTGCTATAATGTACTTTTTAGAACTGGTAAACACAACTGATGTTTACATTTTTTACATTCATAATCATAAGATCAAATGTTTAACTTGTAAAGCACTTAATTTATTCACGTTAAATATTTTATGTTGTTACATAAGTCAGATAGCTTAACGTTTACGTCCCCAATTTAGTTTTATTCATTCGTTTTTATATGCAGTTGTTGTAGTTACGTAATCTGTGACGTACATTTTGTTCATGTTTCATGGTCGACTGCAAATACCTTGGCTACGTCTGTGTTATAGTTTCTTAATTAAACAATTTGGCTCCTTTTCTGAATTCTGATTGGTAGGGGTGGCGTTTAATTGCACTGAAGAATTTTAATTGCACGCGTGCTATTAACATAGAGATAATCAAGATAGAGATGATTTTTCATGGAATCAATGAGCATATTTAGTTAACTAAACAATTGTTTTAAGGAGTTTCCGTTTTACGACATTATCCACGGACATGAACCTAATCTTCTGTGCACAGCTTCCTTTTATCTCGTTTTATTTTGGTACTTTACTCAATGTTCTCTATAGTGTAATAAGCTTTGCTTATTTGTGTTTACAATCGGGGAAGTAATTGCTACTGTACTACTTAAAGATGAACAGAGATGAATGATAAATTGTTGCATTTATGAATGGGAAATGTGCTGCATACGGGTCTAGAAAAACGAGCTCGAAGGTCAAATGAAAGGATACCTGGGAGTCAGCAATAATGACCAGAGGTCATTATCAGGGGTGTCAGGGCTGATCTAATGATCCACGTGGAATTTGCGGTGGGCAAATTTGTCCGCGATAGGTTTCTACACGCTTCTCCAATTCCTCCTGTCATTAAATCCACCATTTCTCACATCAAATCGTGGCAATCATTTATCGATAATGTCACTGATCCACCCATATACAGCTCTTATAAGAAATGTTAAGCATATTTTGTCTAACAAACTCCTTGGATATGCCGAATAGTTGAGACGTAATAATCACTCAAAAGTTGATTTGAAAAAATTCTTTCTAAGTAAAACTTTGCATTGCAGAAACATATAAACACTCTAAAAACATGTAAATTGTTTATTATTTACAAAAGAAATTAATATATTTGCTTGCAAAGAAAAATTAACACAGAAATAAAAAAAGCAGTCAAATTGTATAAATTGGGTGCTTTTTGTGTTAATTTTTAAAAAAAGAAATTTGCGTGACTAGTTCTTGGATAATAAATTAGGATTCTTTTTTAAAAAAAAATTGAGGTTATGAGACAACAAACCCAGAAAAAAGGAGACCCTTGAATGTAATCACACTCGATTATATTGGCACGAAGGGCGAAGATGAAGTAAAATGAATTATCCGTATTCACGCTTAACTCAATTGTAGTGTACCCACACAATATTAAAATGGTTATATATATATATATATATATATATATATATATATATATATATATAATTTATAAATCTTTTTTCCGATTTTTAAACGGTCACGAAAATTGTTGGTTGGTCAGAGAATCTGTCTGGCGAAAAGAAGGGCATTGGGATCATTGGTGTCAATTCATTTTGAGAAATTGGCCGAGACACACCTCTCTGGTCGACGAAGCGTCTGACGTCTTCCATGGGCAAAGGAACCCGCACCTCATTCGGGAAAAGACAGGCTGTGCGCGTGGCGGCGGCGTAGCGCTGCGTAGCGCGGCGTGGCGTGGCGTGGCGTGGCGTGGCGGGCGTGGCGTGGCGTGGCGCGGCGGGCCGCGCGCAGGAGGTCTGCAGCCGCCGCCCGGGCCGGGAATAACCGGCGGCGGTGGAGGGGGCGACGGCGACGGCGGTGGCGGTGGCGCTGGCACCAACGCGGCTGATAACGACTGTACTCGTGAACAAATTTTACACGCTAACAAAAGTTACGCCGTATTTCTAGACATACGTAAAATTGAAATCTAAAAATCTAATTTGTATCTAAAATTCGAAATCGAAACATTAAACTAAAACATTTGCAAATAAATTCATATCAATTATGTGATAAAATATATATTTATTTATTTTGGCAATACATCCTGTAGAGACAATGGTTGCTGAAATCTGGGATGGCTCAAAGATACCATCTACAATGTACTCATTACGGATGAATATATTGAAAAGATTCTACCAAAACAAAAGAACAAAAGGACAATATTCTTAGTCATATCTCAATTCTACTGTCAGGGAACCGATAAATTAATCAAATATGAAAAATTGTCTTTAGGCGCTGATAGGCAGCAGAGGGGAAGAGAGTGGGGCAAAAGAGAAAAGCTAGTGTAGACTAAAGATATTAAGAAACAAACTAGTACGAGAAAGTCTGTGCCATTCTGTAACACCACTAGTTTCGCGTTAAATCTGTTTTATTCAGGATTGGAAAGTAAGTCTCTATTCAATAGAAGGTTGACTTAATTGGTTTCGTGTGGATGGTTTGTTATAAATTGTAAAAAAAAACTGTGCACAGAATATTTTGAATTGTACAGTGTGATGTCAAAATTGTTTTAGGACTGCAGAAATATAAAATTTTCTTTTTTTTATTTAAAGAAATTTTAAATTTAAAGAAATATATTATTACACATATTATTCTGAACGTTTAATGACAACTGACAAAAGAAAAACGATTTTGACGTTTTTGTCAAAAAGTTGTAGTTTGCTACAGGTAAACGTGAAGATGAAATGAAGTAAGAAGTAAAGAAAGTAGTCGTTTCGGAACGTTCCTCTCTTTCGGAGATGCCAGCAATCCACATCTCCGCCCTTTGCTTGTGGAGACGCGACGCATTATCTCAGAAGTAATAAGTTTTGTATTATGTGAGTGTGCGGCAATGAAAGCACTGCGAATGTGGCAGAGCAGGCAGCGAGAGCGGGAGTGACAGTTGATGCCGCGATCAGAACAAGAACGCGACAGGAAGGGGCGACTGATGGGGTCGAGTCGAATCCAGTGGAGGCACCGCTTCAGTTGCTCAGTTTGACATCTGTTGCCACTGCAGCGACTTCCAATAGTCGGTTCTAGGATTCGAGTCCCGACGGTGGCGTATTTTTGATACTTCCGACACAGCTGGATGGAATTTAATCTGGAAGAGATTTCTAGCAGCCAGCTGCTCTGTTAGGTAGTTTTCCGTGGTTCCGATCAATACCAGGTGAATGCTGGAGCAGTACCGTGACAAACGGCCTCAGACCGCGCGCGATCTTTCCTTCCGCGTCCTTGGTCTCTCCTCTCGTCTCCTCCCCTTAGCATACACACTTACACTTACATGTGCTACACTACATGTCAAGGGTTTAGAACGCGTCCCGACTGCGGTGGTGCCCCGCGTGTTGAGATACCTTGAGGAGGCAAGCCGACGTCTAGGTCTCTCGTTGTAGGAACACCGCGATATAACATTCGCTGTGCTTGCGAGAGTAATGACCGTGGTAGTTGACGCACCCGCAATCACCAATTATTGAATCAATGAGGAGCGAAGGTGGCGGAGTGATGAAAAGGAGGTTGAGGCGGAGGCAGAGGAGCGAAGAGAGAAGAGCCGAGCAGTTGAGGCCGGAGGCCGGTGGGGCGGCACTCGGTTTGGGCGAAGGCTGCGAAGCAGACGGGAACGAGGTGGGAGCGGGAGCGGGAGCGGCGGCGCGGCCGGCCGCCAGCGAAGTGGGCAGTTTGGAAATAGCGCTCGGGGAAGCACGCAAGACGCTCTCGTCTCCTCGCCCTCAAATCGCAAGCCCCATCGCCCACGCCCGAAGCGACGCGGCGCTCGCAGGCTATTTGCTCTCGGCTGCGGGCGGTGGCTGCCACGGGAGGTTCCCCGTCGCCCCCCTCCCATTCGGCGGTTCTCATTGCAAAGTTAGGTCTTCGACGCGCTGCTCACCAAACGAAGGGTTTGTTGCGTATTAAAATGAAACACATTAAACGTCTGGGGAAAACGCGAATATAACCGCAGGTAGTACTAAATTTTGAACAGTCATTCCATGTATCACTCAGGTGGTGCATTATATTATTTTATGAAAGTAGCTTTAAAAAATAAAAAAATAAAAGTTGAGTATTTCAGATTTTTTTAGTTTAGTGAGAGTGGGCAGCCAGAAATGAAGCATGAATCCTTCTCTTTTTCTTCTCTTTTTTCTTTCCTGTCCCTTCTCAGGCACTCCGTCATTTTTCTTTGAATTTTTTCCTACTTTTTTCTCCGCCACGTGTTGTCATAATGGTTATTTGTCAACCCTCTGTGGTTGGTTGGAATACTCATTCTGTACCTATCATAGAAGGCACATGCGACCTATTTAACGGAGCGATATTTTTATTTAAATCGTATTTTGACATTTGGAGCACGTTCACTTTGAGCGACCTACTCTTAGTGGTATCCGTTTAATTTGAGACTCGTAGGAATGCAGATTTCTGCTGAAATTTGTTACAATTCTTACCAGATTTGAATGATTTAAATACATTTCACACATGTGCACCAAGAAAAACATCTGACACTTGCGTTTTCATCAGGCAAAGTAAAATGTAGCATGGACGCAGATTTCACATCTTATACGACAGCACTCAGTGATAATTGAAGCGTAGACGATAGGAACATCCCGGAACAACTTCACACACAAGTAATTGGTAGGCTGCGTAGCGCACGAAGGGTTTCTCGGCTTTTTCTGTCCCGCATTCTGGTTGGCTAGTTTTGGCTCCGAGTGTACTGCCAAAATGTCAGCATACCTCCGGCACTACCATTGTCTGGCATCGCAGCTATTGTTTCTAGTGAGGTCGACGCTGAAATTCAAGGCGCCTCTGTTTTGGCTGCAGCTCCTTTTAATAATCGTTCTCAATGATTTAATGAAGGGGTCAGGGATAGATTGAAGCGTGTAAGGCAAATTGCCAAAATCTAGTCTAGTGTAGACAGCGGATTCTTAGATGAAGACCTCGATTCCTCCCGGTAACATACAGCGTTGAAACTTAATAAATAAATAAATACACGATCAACAGTTACGCTGATTAAAACATACTTATGATACCCACTCGTTTTTAGTTTTGTGTTCATTTTGGTCCGATTCAAAGAATATGAGCTTATAGAGGTGCCATAATTATTAGACTTTCTCATTTTGCATTGAAAAATACATTTTTCTTTAATTAATATTATTTTTAGTGAATGTGAAAAATATACAGCTTCTCTTATTAAACTAAGATAGTTTGATTTAAATTTGTGCTGCATTTTGGGGGCCAGGACAAAATAATTCACGGCAAAAAGTTATTTTCCTATAAATTTGTTAATGGTTTTGAGAGAGGGGAAACGGTTATTGAATTATTACTCGTAATCACATCGACGGAATTTTTTTCTTTCATGTCACAGCATTAATTTTCATTTCAGATTGTGAAATTTATATTTCTATATCTATATTAGATATAAAAAATTCACTTCTAGGCATTCATTTTCATTTCAGATTAATTATATTATTTGTGTACCTATTGTGAAATTTCTTTCCGTCTCTTCTCTGATATTTTTACTATTGCCAAATTCGGATACTATTTCAACAAAAATCTAATACTATGAAGGGAATTTCTTCCCCTGCTATTGTTAATATTGTTATTTCTACCGTTGCCCTGCTATGCTCACAAATTCTCTCAATGTAACACTAATTTATTAAATTTATTTCCATGGGTTCCAATTTACTTCCAATTACTTCCAATTCCATTTACTTCCAATCATGGATTTGACATACAACATTATTACTCCTTACTTGTTCCATGTGAACGCGTAATTCTACACAATCACGATTCCTGGAAGTTCTATTGATTGAAACCAATTATTATATTCATGACAACTAATATAAATTATCAGCCTTTTTCAACAATAAAAAATTAACATTTATTCTTGTATATATTACAAATTCAATTGATCTTATTTCGATGTAGAACATTAAAACACCGTACGGGTTTGAAGATAAGTTCGTAAGCTTACTACACAAGATCTTGATGGATGACTTCTCAGCTGACTAGCAGAAGTCTTTGGAATCCTTGTTATACCAATTTTCGCGTTCTTGCCTAAACTAAAAATGTTCCAAAATGTCCTCAACGATTTTCTATTACTGGGACTTAATATTTCCCACAAAATTAATACACGGTCGCGACTTTCCCTATCTGTGTTTTGTATGAAACACCTACTTGCGACTGACTATATTCAGCTATTTATTGAAAAATCTTTCCATCTTCGGAGCAACCCTAGTACGATTATATCGTATACATCCCTTCGAAACACGGTGTATATTTTTTACAAATTCCAACTATTACATTAATAAAATTTCCAATTTAAATTTAATACTACAATTTACACAATGCCAAGCTCTCAAACCTCAAACTAATCGTAAATTTCCGCCTCACTATCATTTACATAATACCTTGCCTATGCTGAAAACCCGTTCGCAACTCACCAACCGCTTACATGTGTTCGCTTCAATGTGTTTCTAGAGAATGAATCCTTGCGTCCTTCTAAAAGATCACGGCTATCAATGTCCTCTCCAAACCGTCCTTCATGTAATGTGTTCGGGGTCGTATCCATCTGCACAGCACTATGACATCAAACATGGAATATCACACTTTGTTGATCCGTTGTACTAACAACGCGTATTCTTTGATTTACGAGTTTGCAAACAATGCTGTTATTCCTAAAGCTGGATGCCGATCTTATTATTAGAACTAAACCCAGGGTTCTTAGCTTATCACACTATATTAGTATTTATTCAGAGAGTAATGGTAATGGACAATTGTAGATATCTTTATCAATTTTTGTTGTTAAAAATTCGCGAGCTTATTTTGTAAAAGAGCATCGCCTCAGAGATCCTCACACCTATCCCATGACGGACGGCAATTAGGCAAATGTTGACCCAGTAGGGCCTTAGTTTATAGCAGCCATGAAGTGCGATATCCGCACGTATGAAAAACACAATTTTTTGGCTGCCATCCTTATGGGAGAGAAATATATGTATTTCGTGGGTATCGTTCTAGGATCATACGCCTATTGATACAATACTTGGTTCAATTTCGCGATACTTAAATATGCAAAACTTGAAGAGTGAAGAAGGGTGGAATTCTTAGCTATATTTCAATCGAAATAGATAATTACGAGAAGACAGGAGCGAGAAGTACTTGAAAAAATATTGCAAATCTTTGTTTTTGCTGGAAGAACGTAATAAAATAAGGTAAATAATGATCGTCTGGAAAGTACTAAATATTTTCTTATACATTATCTATCTACACGAATTATTTCACACTTTTCATTATTATTATTATTATTATTATTATTATTATTATTATTATTAAAGACAGGAGCGAGAAGTACTTGAAAAATATCAATCGAGGATAATTTTTCCTCATCATCAGGCTAGAACATTATGTAAACCTTATTAGTTTACCGACCTATAGCACCATATGAGTCGTGCTCAGGTTCATCACGTTGACGTTCTTGATGTAGTTTCAAGGTACTGTAACGAACCAAGTTCTGGAAAAAAAGAAGAAGGTTGAGTTTAAAAGGGACGGTGACTGCGATGATGTTGGCGGCGGTGTGGTGGTGACTGCAGAACTTGGTTCGTTACAGTTCCTTGAAACTACATCAATAACGTCAACATGATGAACCTGAGCACGTCTCATACGCTGCTGTAGGCCGTCTAATTTACATAATATTCTAGCCTGAAGATGATGAAAAAACTATCCTCGAAACTGTTGCAAGAGAATAATAATGAAAGGTGTGAAATAATTCATCTCCCTTAGCTGCTCAAGGCCTGTTCAAAAACCAAAGGGACCAAGCATAATATGATAATATAGATGAACAGAGACATAAACATATAAAATTTATAATAATAATAATTTAACATTAGTGTCAAATTCGTAGTCGAAGCTACCAGTTTCTTGGTCACTTCTTCGTAATTTTTTGAAAAGTCCGAACTTATTTTGTAAGGCTACTGAAAGAAAACATTCTAAAATAAGACAGCTTGTATTTAGTAAACCTACACGTTATACATTTACACGTTATACAAACGTAACGAGCGAAACATATATTTGTATTATCTGAAGAGATTCGATTGTGGCTACTGCCCGTTACTAGTAAATACAAACCCGAGGTAAGTAATTAAATGATATAGTTACTTTCTAGTATTCTATTTAAAGGGCACATGCATTCTAAGAAGACAAAATACGCATTATTAAGACATAGCAACGTCTGTTATTGAAAATTTACACTCGTATATTTATATTTTTCCAATAAACTTATTTCTTAATAAATAAATAAAGTGAAAAAATAACGCTAACAGGGGAAAATCGTAAAATGATGAGTTAAAAGCAAACTAAAATAATTTTTATTCGCTGCAAAAATTACTAACTTTATTTTTATCATTTCTTACTAAAAACTTTGATCTTAAGTTGCTAGTCATGCATTTTTGTGGTTAAATTAAGTATTTTAAGCATTAAAAATAATTAATTAAATTACTCTCCTCCAAACAGGTCGCTGGAACAAAATGGGTTAAAGGGATCTCGCCTTTGCGACCTCAATCATGTATTAGGGTGGCCAGTGAGCGTGCTGCCCAGCTGGTATGCAACACTGCAACACACGCGCGCGTTGCGGGCCACGGAGCACCGACACCTCGCGGGTCAGAGATGCGGCGAGCGCTGCAACGGGACTCGAAACTGGACCAACGAAGTAGTGACTTGATACAATATCAAGCAGTGTTTGTAAATTTATCTAAGGAGAAAGAATCCAAATCATAAATACTTAATTTAAGAATGACCTGCTACGGGACAACTAGAAAGCTAATCTGTTACGCCTCAGTGTTGTTGTTCAGTTCCTAGTCGTTCATTTGGAATTTGCAATGCACACAACTAAGGCACGGAAGATTTATTCGCAGATCGACTTACCCCGTTGCAATTTTCTCTAATTCCATTATTAATTCATAATTCCAACGCGGATATAAATGAAACCTCTAGTACCACTTCTCTTATTAAAAGGAAAAGTTTATCGAGTTGCTCCAAATCTAGTTATGCCTAAACTTATAAAAATAGAAACAATCCACTGAAAACACCTTTATTAGTGCCTTTGAATTGTGTTTTCTTAAGGTGACCCTTTTAATGCTAACGGTTGTTTTGTGTGAATTATTGTCAATATACAGTAAACCCTCGTTAGCACGAACTTATTTAACACGAATTTCGCCGTAACCCAAACAAAACTTGGCGCCAAAGGATTATAGTAATACAGAAATTTATTAAAATCGGATAACACGAACTTTTACAACACGAACTCCGAGTATTTCGGTCCTTTGGAATTCGCATTAATGAGGGTTTACTGTAGCTTTAGTTTCACTAATGAGTCCAAGTGTGGTGGCGCTGACGCGCCGCGACTCTGCGTTTGCTCCTCCCGACCCCCCCCCCCAACGCCCACCCACCGCTGCCTATTCAGTCACGCTCACCGACACCTCCTAGAGCCCGAGCGTCTGGCATGGCCGGTTTTCGACACTAATTACCTACCTGCTGTCTGGAGGAGAATTCTAGCGGCCGGCTGCTCTGGTCGATGGTTTTCCTTGGTTTCGCCCATCAATACCAGGGAGATGCCGGAGCAGTACCCTAACAAACGGGAGACGGACCCTGCGCGATCTGTCCTTCCTCTTCCTTGTCCTATCCTTTCCCCTTACTTTCACACACTCCTACACTCGCATGCACTACACTACCACATATTTCGAGAGCTTATAGCTCGTCTCGGCTGGGGCAGTGCCCCGCTGGTGGGAGATACCTGGTTGTGAAAACTCCGCTAGCCGACGTGTATGTTGCCGGATCTCTCCATCCAGTCCTGGGCTAAAATGCACCACAGTTGCAGCACTAGTGGGTAGGACAATAGTGGATGACGCGTTCATAAGGAAAAAGCCATTGAAGTCCCGCCCGCCACCGTCCGCAACGCACGGGGAACTCGGTGACTTCGCAGCCAAGGCCGTAAACAGCGTCGGCGTTGCAACGGTTCGTTTCTTCCCTGACCATTGGGTTCCTCCTTCTCCATGTTTCCCTCATTAAACTTTCCTAAGCAGAGGCATCTCTATATGTAATTCTCCTTCATTCTTTTTTAATATTGTGTGCGTTATACAATACTTCAAAATATATTGTAAATATAATGTAAAATATATTTAAACTGGTGCCTTGTGAATTCACTTATCTCTTGCTACTAGAATCAGAAATGCATTTAGAGACTTGAGCGTGATAAAAGGCATACGGAATTTCCACGTCCCACCCTTTTCTTTTCTTAGTAATCTCTTATCATTTATCTCCACAACATATTGGTTTTAAAAAATAAGCTATTCATTTTGTATTCTGTTTCCCCCTTTTAATTTCTAAGTAATTATTTTGTTTCGGTAAAAACGGTTCTCCAAACTATGTGGTGCGTGGACAAATTATCCTAATACACAGGCGTTTCCTATAGTTGTTTTTTTCATTCAACTGTTTGCAGCATTAGAACTAATAAACCGAAGAGGCTCCTCGAATCCTGATTTACATAATGTTCTTGCAATCCGTGCAAGTAGAAGCTATTTGTGAGGAGTGAATACCGCCCAGGGAAATGGCATCCGTTGGGCCTCAGACCTGTGGGTTTGCCGCGTCACACACAAGGACTCTTGGCAGAGATCTCATACATGAAACGTCTACACTACTTTTGTATTGCGTTGTACCTGTATAAGAATCATGTGCTCTCGAAATATCGGGTCTCGTTTCGAAACACTATCAACTTAAGAAAAGCCTGCAAAAGTTACGAATTTCGTAGAGTATCGCAGAAACTATATATCGAAAAATCGCATAAACGTTGTTTCGGTAAAAGCATATTAATTCTTGAGTTCTCTACTTTCCCATTCATAGGATTTCGATTAGTTAGAAACATCATAAACAATAACACAGACTCAGTGTACAAAAATATTTTAGGCTGGCTTTAAGATTGTTTTTCTAGTTTTTATTTAAATTTACCGAATCTGTAAACAATTTAGATTGTAAAATAAGGAAAATGTAAATGAACTTTTAAAGTTTCTTTTAGAAAACGTGCGTGTTTTATCAAATACTATTATTAATTTGTTTTTTGAATAGACTTACTTTGCGAACCTCTCACGAGAGTCGCAAACAACCATCCATGGTTAATTTATTCATTTTGTTTGCCAATCAACGTATTTTCTCTTCGCGCCTGTACATTGTGATAAATGCTTTATAAAATTATAAGTTCCTCGTATTTTTGGCAATCAAATCATAATATTTTTTTATTTAACAAATTCTTTATTTAATTACTTTTCGGAGAGTGGTCGGCTCCATCATCTGGTAAATTACAAATACAAAGTTTTATATTTTAGCGTAGAACATTCGATTTTGCATCATGGACTGTGATGATCATGATATCATATGTTTCGAGAAAACGACCAAAAATGTCCCTAGTTATTGGTTTATTTAACGTTGTGGTTCTTTGTAACTGTGGCAGAATGAAAAATGTGATTGAAAAAAAAACCGAACGCAATTTTATTGTCAAAAATTCGAGGATCTTGTAATTTTACCAAACTATAACATGACAATCATGTCATATGATAAATGTACTTTATAGATTACTACGCCAATGAGCTAAACATCCTCCTACCGAAAGCGCTTTGCAATTGAACAGTATTCATTATGTGTAGAATACTTTGAAGTGATATAGGCCTAAAGTTTCATATCGACTCGCGATGAATGACGAGCACCTTGTGGTACTTCCCAAAAATCTCTTACTTGCTGGAAAAGTAGAGCAGAATCGGAGAAGGACAGAAACTTCCTACACGAATTTACAACCACATGTTTATATGCAGTATAGATTCAATTATGTGCATTATTTTCGAGAGTAACAATCGGTGTTTGTTTTCTATTAGGACAATTTCATTACTTGTTCTTTAAAAATACACCGCCCCACATTTCTCTCAAATAATGACTATTGCAACTTAGGGACGATTTTTATTTTTTTAAACTAATCATCGATATTACAATATTTCGAATGGTTAAATACAATATGCGGTGTGTTATGTAGCAGAATATAAATCTACCAATTTGTCGTCGGAAATACTCCCAGTGAAGATTAATAACTTAACCAAAATTTTCCAGAAGAACATTCATACCCTGGTACTACAGTGCCGAGAAAGTCTCTCCACAGTGGCATCAGCGGCTGAATGCTAGCTCCAGAAATTATGTTGGTAACACGTACTGCATTTTGCAACAAATGAAAACTAAATTGCGTACTCACCACAATCATAACAGATGTTGGAAGTGTTGTCCCTTCACTTTTGCTCAGTGATCTGGTTGCTACAAACATAAATGCAATTCTTAATAAGAACCTCTGATTCTGCTCGGTGCGGAGAGAATTTCCTGGTGTACGTATATTAGGTACATAGACACATAGTACACCCAATTAAATGGCCTAATATTTAATTTTAATGGTATTCTGGTCTGAAATTTATTGCATTACAAAACATTTTACGGGGATTACGAATGTTTTTTCTGATTTTCTCGGCACTCATGAATGTTTATTCTTAAAGTAATTGTTGTATAGTTGATAAAACTAAGTTGTAATGAGAAATAAAACGGGAAAAAATATGAAAGCATTCCAAGAATCCCCTTTGTCTAATAAACCGACATTTGATTATCGTTATTCAAATCTTAGCTCCTACTTACTGATTCCCCAGTCTTAAATTTCGATCACTCAATTCGAAGGAGAATTGTAACAATACTGTCAAAATTAATAAATCAGTATTAGAAACTCTTCTACAAACAACTTCCCAACGTTCGAGGGTAATTTGAGCAATTCTAAAGAGACCTAACCATTAATCAAATGTATCTCAATCCCCTTGGTAATAATACATAAGAGTTCGTTTATTGTTAGGTTTTTTGCATACCCAAACGTAACACACGACAGTGAAGTATTGAAATGGCGAGATGGTAATGGAGTGGCAAGAATCTGGGAATGTGCAGATGTGGAAAACTAACGCGTTGATCGCTATCCTATTGGGCGATCCCGAAAGAAAAATATGACGAACGATTAAAATAGAATAACGTCCAATTTTCGTCTGGGAAAGAAATCTACCTCGAGAAATCTACCGCAACTTGCCTCATCTCGCACAAAATGTTCACGAAGTGAGCACTGTACGAGTACCCCGACACGTAGAGGAACAGAGCGCCCTGTGCTAGGCATATGCACGAGGCGAGAGGTCCGCTGCTTTGTCGTCGAGGCAGCCTAACGTGGGTTGTTAGAGATCGCGTCACAGGAGCCCGCGAAGGGAAATCCGCGCCGCTCGTTGCGGGTTCTTCGCGGGCGCCCTCGAGCGCGGGGGCGGGGGCGGAGCAGCCTTCGTCAATGGGCAAAAGCGGCCGGCGCGAAGCGTCGCGTCCGACGATTGCCCCAGATCCGCCCGCGGGCGATGCCAACTCACGTAACCGCGCCCACGCCGCGCCCCGCTACGCCCTGCCCTGCCCTGCGCGGCGCCGGCGCCCCCTCGCGGCGCGAAAAAAATTAAAAATAAAGTAAATCGCCGCGCCCTCCGCAGCTTCCGGGGCCCCGGCGGCGGTGCCCCCCCCCCCGAGGGGGGGGGGGGGGGGGGGGGAAGCCGCCCGTTATCCTTCAAAACTTAAAAAGGTGGCGCGGGGCGGGGCGGGGCGGCGCGGGACCCGCGCTGCCTTCCCTTTTAGGGGCGCGGCGTGCGGCGTGCGTCGGTGCGCGCATGCGCGGGGCGACCGCGCGCGCCGCCCGGCCCCGCCGCGATTCCCTTGTTTGGAGGGCGGTATTTTTGGCGCCACCGACCGAAGGATATAGTTAGTGGGCGCGGCGGCGCTGGTCCCACTCGCTGCCTAGACGTCGAGCAGGAGCGCCGGAGCTAGTAACAAGCTTGCACGGTACGTAGCTCGGGACTCTCCAGCGGCCAGCGAGCAGTGCAGTGCTAGCGTAGTACGCCGTCGTGAGTTCGCACACACCGCTTCTCTAAACGCAATTTTGCTTCGCGAGTGGATTGGTGATCGTTCCGTATAAAAGTGTTGCGATTTTAATTGTGTTACTTGAATATTTTTTTTCGATGTTTTCTTGAGGGAAAGACGTGTTAACTCTTCGGGGCTTATGACAAGGAAAACAGTTTGCAGCTTTCGTGTTTATTAGTGTTGCCGTTTGAGATTTTGAATTTCTGAGGATTAATTTGTGAGAATTTTTTTAGAATTATTTTGTTTGAAATCTGATGGAATAGTTAAAACTGCAATAATTGTATTGCTTGATTCAATAGTGATAAATTTGATCAGAATTTTTAGCTGTAATGTAAAATTCGCTATTACAAAAACAACATGATTTAGTGTTTGTTATCTTAGTGTTTGGAAAGTGTTAACAATTATTCGAATGTTACTTCTTACCATGAACGTTGCCAGTCTTCAAAACTTATAGAAAGTGTTTAAATTCGCGTTCTAATTTTATACTCTGAATATGCTATCCTTGTTTATGGCACACCAAAATAGAATGGTGGCAATGATAAAAATGTTTCCGCGACTTATAAGGTTAGAACACGGAAGTGTTAGGTAATACATTAGATTATCAGACAAAAACTTTTCGCTAGTCATATTACCGCTTTTTAAACATTTTTTTCTTCTCTGAATTTCTAAAACAAGCCGATTCACTTCCGATCTCGCAAATTTTAATGAATAACGATTGGGTGAGATTGATGTCACCCTTAAAGCGAAGTTGCTCGTTCTTTCAATGATCGCTCTGTGTGAATCTTAGTAACGCCAACGCTTAGATATTGGGATTTTGGGTGGTGGGTGCTAGCTAGTTGATAGGGAGAGTGTAGTTGGTGTCCGCTCTGTGACTGTGTGTGTGTAACGAACGGGCTCTCTTTGTGTCGCAGGATAACAACCATCTGCCGAAATGTGTGACGACGACGTTGCTGCTCTGGTCGTGGACAATGGCTCCGGCATGTGCAAGGCCGGCTTCGCCGGAGACGACGCTCCCCGCGCCGTCTTCCCGTCCATCGTCGGCAGGCCCCGCCATCAGGTACGACGCCCCTCCCACCTCCCACACCCCCAACCCTCACAGCTCAGGAAGCAAACGCGCCGGCCGCCCAGCGCCGTCAACGCCCACTTCCTCCTTAACGAAATGCCCGAGCGCAGGAGGCGCATGCGCTCAGTGGGATGAAATGTGGGAGATTCTACCTCGAAGCACTTTGGACGACTACCGCTCGGTTTCAATTCATCGCTAACGCTGCAGTTCGTCAATATTGCTGAAAAAACGGAGCTCTAGATTCACGATAGAAATTTCAGTGAACATTACTGGATTGATGAGGGGGAAATGATAGTTGATAACGTCTACAGGCTTCGCACGGTTGGACTAAAGCGGGTGTCGATTCAGAAAAAAATGACAAAAAAGGATATGTATAGAAATAATAGAGGCTCATAATATAATTAAAATTCTCGGATCGGGTTTCAACTCTTGATTTTATGTAGTATGAAGCTCTTGCACTAGGGTTTTTAATTAATTATGAACAAATTACATTTAAAATAAGTCAATGAAAATAACTTTTGTGACTTACTTAAATTACTGTTAGGATGGATCCACGCGGGTAAACAAATAAGTTATCAACGAATAGGGATGAAGTTTTATAAAACCCAAACAAAAAGTAGATTGAGTTCGAAATTTATTACACATTCATTAATTACATTGCTCATATTTTATTTTCGTTCTTTCCTCGATATTTCAATTCTTATGAGGCATTTCTTCACCGAAGAAATAACATAGCGAAATGAAACTTCAAACCAGGCCTACGGCAATGTTTTTAGATCGCCGTTAAATATATTTTAAAATATTTGTAGTTGTCAGAATGTACTTCGACGTCAGCAGAATCAGATATACAAATAATCGAGTAAATTCCTTCCTAAATATAGTCAATTTGAAATATTAATCAATTAAAAGGACGGTACCATGATTCGTCGAAAATCGCATTGGTATTAATTCCCTTAAACTGTTTTTATTATGTAATTTGAATTTTTTCTATTTCATGCAAAATGCATGTCAAAATTTCTGTCGCTTAAATCAAAATTTAAATAAATGTATTTCTATACGAATATTGTGGTTGTTGGCTGTAACGAAGTTGGCCGAAAGTAAATGAATGCAAGGCGAAGTAACTGGCAGCGGCGCGTGTGCGTGCGCGCGCGTGGTGTTTATCCAGAGGCTCAGAAATAGCCCCCCGGCCGCGCGGCCTTATACAGGAAGCCCCCCAGCGCGGCGCGGCGTGGCCGGGCCTAGGCCCCGGCCCCGCCAGGCCGCCGCCGCCGCCGCCGCGCCAGACGCAAATAGCACACGGTCACTTGGCAGGCTTCGCGCCCCGGCCACGCAGTTATTTAACCTCGATCGGCGGCCCCGCTTTGGAAGATCATGCGAAGCCCGGTAGACTTGCTCTCTGCACAGGAAAGAGAAAACTTCCTGCGTTGTAGCCGTGGGTGACTTTTCTTTTAAGCTTAGGGACTACTCGGCGAAACGGAATGTGTAGTTCTAATTATTACGGCACAAATAAATGGATGGATATTCATTCCGTCTGCATCAAATCGCGACCCGGATGACGACCCATTGAAGCTTGCCCGTTTAATGAAACGAGACTCCAACAAAACTTAAGAAACCTACCCTCAGTCACGTGAGGCTCTGAAATCTCTCGATGTACACTGATAGTGCTGAATAAGCATACGAGATGGGTTTTGATCAGCGACGAATGAACCCTAAGTAGATGTTCCAATTTAAGACTAGAAGGAATCAACAGCCTCACGAACATTGCAAAGCAATACCATCTTGAAAAAATATTTTTTTTATCCGGTCAAAAAATAATAAAGGATTTTGCAATAAAATATAGGCCACGCAAAATTTAAGTAAATCAAACTCCCCGTCAGATTTGGTTACTATTCACGAATAAACTGTTCTTTCAATCCGCTGACAAACGATTTTAATCAGAAACATACAACTAAAACACAGTAGTGAAACTCGAGTAACTGCTGTGAAATTTCACAAATGGAAAACTACGAGTACAAAATTAAAAAAGAAAATGTTCGGAAAGAAAAAATGTAAGGTAGAGTCTTGTTTATATTTTCATGCAACCCCTTTTCCATCCCCACTGAACTTTTGTCAATCACGCGTTTTCTCCTTCAGTTCTCCCGGTAACCCAAAGCTCTTGTTTCTGTGCACAGGGTGTGATGGTGGGTATGGGTCAGAAGGACAGCTACGTTGGTGATGAGGCCCAGTCCAAGAGAGGTATCCTCACCCTGAAGTACCCCATTGAGCACGGCATCATCACCAACTGGGACGACATGGAGAAGATCTGGCATCACACCTTCTACAATGAGCTGCGTGTGGCCCCTGAGGAGCACCCCATCCTGCTCACCGAGGCTCCCCTCAACCCCAAGGCTAACCGCGAGAAGATGACCCAGATCATGTTTGAGACCTTCAACACCCCCGCCATGTACGTCGCCATCCAGGCCGTGCTGTCCCTGTACGCTTCCGGTCGTACCACTGGTATTGTGCTGGACTCTGGTGATGGCGTCTCCCACACCGTCCCCATCTATGAAGGTATGACTTTCAATGACGACAAATTGAATTCGAAGAACACCCTTACATGCACACATGCCACTTTTACATTCACACACTTTAAAGCGTTCACAATATCTACCTACACTCATGAAGACTTACACATACGCATGCATATACACATGCATGCTAACAACTCACATGAATGCATACTCAAGAATTCACATATTTTCATAGCACTATACACTCATGCCTATTTACCTACAAGTTATCATATACTAAAATTAAGTCACATACATGTGAGCAGCACACTCATGCACACGCAATTATAATACAACTAGTGTTTCTCTGTTGTATGTTCATACACAAGCACATTTACTTATTTCCATCACAAGAATCATAAACCAACTTCAACGGCAAAATCAATAACTTCATAACTCTGTTGACAGTCGTAACTCGCCGACAAATCGAAATGCATTAATGTTACAAATATTAATTCTTTTCTTCGGACTTGCCTTTTAAGTACAATAATATGTTACAATTATGGTTTAATGACGAGAGACGGAGTGTCGCTTCTCCATTCATTGGAGTTTCTTTGAATTTCATTAGTACAATATCACTTTAAAATTAATTTCTGCGCTTCGACAATGAATTCAGAATATTCTCTATTGAAGGGACATATCTGAAACTGTTACTGTTTAGATGATCGCAATCACTTTTCGCTTAGTAGAATGAGATGTTCCTCCTAGAATGGAGTAATGTCATTATGCAACTTTAGAACTCAACTCCTCCTATTGTTTCTTCGGATGATGTGAGGGTTTCGATGTAATTCAATGATGAGATGAAGATTGTAGCAATTAGTGAGATGCAAGAAATCACAGCTCGTGCTTTCACGTAAAGAACCTATTCCGTACTGTGCAACAAATTTTCGGTTGTTTGTTGAGTGAAAAGGTGAAAATTTACTTCGTCTTGGAATAATGTTCAATCCAGTTGAGTTCTCTCGTAACCAAAATGTGCCTCATAAACATTAGTTGTTACTTCACTCTAATGTATTTGGAGCACCTATTGAATCCCCAAATTGTCTTTTGACTTCAGGTTATGCTCTGCCCCATGCCATCCTGCGTCTGGATCTGGCTGGCCGCGATCTCACCGACTACCTGATGAAGATCCTGACTGAGCGTGGCTACAGCTTCACCACCACTGGTACGTAGCCTTTCCTTGCACCATTCCCTCCTCTTCTCGATTATATTCAATTAGAGAGTACTTTTAACGTTTTACAATTAAAGATACCCATTGTATCGTTTCGTTGAAATGAGTTAAATCTCTCAGAAGCTATCCGAAGCTTCGGTACTTGTTTCAAACACTGCCTGGATTTTCCCCTTTTGAATTTCATCTGATTCTCTCTTGTTCAATTTGTTATTGTAAACGTCCTTTCTCATTCTCTTTCCCGTGTTCATATTCAAAGCAATTTTAACTTCATGTAAATCCAGGACTTGGACATTTTCATTCATTCTTTCTCGATGTTCACCTCTTGAACTTAATCTGCATTTCTAGTAAGATCGCGTGTATCTTTCTCATATTTTCCTTTGCATTCCCTTCTTCGATGGAGTCCGATTCTAGCGCGGGCTTTTTCTCATTTCGTCCAACTGCCTTGCCTGCTTTTTCTCTCACTTCCTGCAAGTGTCCGTTTTCTAACTGGCGCCTTCTCTGCCCCCCGCAGCCGAGCGTGAAATCGTGCGCGACATCAAGGAAAAGCTGTGCTACGTCGCCCTGGACTTCGAGCAGGAAATGGCTACCGCCGCCGCCTCCACCTCCCTGGAGAAGTCCTACGAGTTGCCCGACGGCCAGGTCATCACCATCGGCAACGAGCGCTTCCGCTGCCCTGAGGCCCTCTTCCAGCCTTCCTTCCTGGGTATGGAATCCTGCGGCATCCACGAGACCGTCTACAACTCCATCATGAAGTGCGACGTCGACATCCGTAAGGACCTGTACGCCAACACTGTCCTGTCCGGTGGCACCACCATGTACCCCGGTATTGCTGACAGGATGCAGAAGGAAATCACCGCCCTGGCTCCCAGCACCATCAAGATCAAGATCATCGCTCCCCCTGAGAGGAAGTACTCCGTCTGGATCGGCGGCTCCATCCTGGCTTCCCTGTCCACCTTCCAGCAGATGTGGATCTCCAAGCAGGAGTACGATGAGTCCGGCCCTGGCATTGTGCACCGCAAGTGCTTCTAAGCAGCAACACCCACCGGCAGCGGCGACGGCAGAAACTACCACCCATGGAAACAGCGAGGACGCCGATACCATCTTTCAAACATTCACATTAATACCAATGATTTTTATAATCAAAACAAACATCTTAATGTACAAATACTGTGACTGAATATTGTAACAACATGGCAATAAATTAATTATATTACTATTAATTACCGCCTCATGTAACAAATGATTCCCCTTGTCCTTGTCTTTCAGCAATTCAGTATTATCTAGACAATAGAGGGAAGTGGCATATCAATTACATCTCTACATTCGACATTCCATCCATTCCCAATTAAATATCAAACATGTATTTTTCAAAAGAACCCTTCTGTAATTTAGTTATTCCTCTGAAATATCATTATCCACTAATTCTTTCTGTACATGAATGAGTCATCCAAGTAAGATCTACCCTTATGCACGCTATTCGGTAATTAAACAAACGTAAATACAAATCCAGAATGACATTTTCTGTGATTATAGTTTTGTGTTGCTAGCTGGTAAAAAGAAATTGCTTGACAGCTCATGACATTCTGCAATGATTACAATGTAAATTGCATGCAATTTTCACATACTTATTGAAATCTCAGTTACCACTGAATAAAATAAAATAAGAACCCTGGCTGCAAGAAGAAAGTAGCATTGATGGTAGAAACATTAACAAAGGTCTTCAATGCATCTTTACTCAATTTCTTAAAAAGTCAATCTGACTTGTTACAGTTCAATTTGTTTACATATTTAATTGCATTGTTCTTGGAGATATTGCATCCAGCCTCAGAAAAAAAGGACATTCGACAGTTGATCCATAGAACAAGTTTCTTCCATGGTTGAACTCCCCAGTTTCAAAATTAGAGATCCACAGCCACCTTCAAAAGGAAAATCAAATATCTGTTTCAGAGTTGTTTGCAATTTTGTCAACATACACACTGTGGTTCTTGAAAATGTAACTTCATTACATTTAACACATCATTTTTATGTAATTGTAAAAGTGTTAAGAACTTATCTTTGTATTTTCAAACCATATACTAGATATAAATAATATTTATCTATACCAATTTACACTAAAATTAAGAGGTTTGATTAACAAGTGCAGAACATTTGTAAGTTTCAGTTCAATGGAAATTGTTCTGTGTGAAGTAACTTTTCTTTTTAGATTTTCTTGTTCCAAATAAAGTTCTCAAGAATGCAACAGGGCTGCAAACATATTCCCCAGAGAATGCAGGTTGGGCAGACTGAACTCTCCATCTGATCTCTCAACTCTGTGGCTTTGCCAATTAACACTAGGCACAGTGTCTTACCCATCCTCTGAGCTGAACGGTCACTGTTCACCAGGGACTAAGAGAATTTCTTACAGCATAGTACTAACAGGATTTCCGAAACTTTCTTTCGTTTTTTCTTGCTTAGAAGCATTGCAAAGAAGAGAACAAGCAAACATTAACATATTCTCATCCCGTACACAATGAGCATTTACCCATAGTCTACTAATCAATTTTGGTTTTATACTGAAATTAATAGACTTGAATTTTTAAACATGTCTGCGATCTTGAGGTTTAATTAATTTGAGAGTATCCTCCAAAAGAAATGTTTAATTCAAAAGAACACATTCTAAGAAAAAATTTACCTTTAAGCAATTTTTAAATACGAGTACAATTGGTTATGTTATTGTTAGTCCAAACAATTACAGTTCTTGTAAATTCAAAGATACTTCACTTTTTATTACCTTGCAAATGAAAAATATAAAAAAAAATTAAGTGTGTAGCACAATTCGGGGGGAATAAGTAAAGCAAAAATATGAACTTATTACTGATAAAAGATACTTTTGTTCAATATCAATCAAATATATTTTCATAAAATATGTATTCATAGATTAAAAAAATCGTCAAGCACATTTTCTGAACTTATTAATCACACTTCACTACAAGTACCAGAAAAATGACAACAGTTAATTTAATAAATAAAAACATGATCCAGGTCTATATTGAGGTGGTCTTTGTTGCAGACACAGGGCAGTTGATCTGCTTTGAAATGATTGAAATGAATATTATCAACTAATTCATTTCAGTTAATTTACTTACTATATTTTATCTGTATCATGTTTTTATTTAAATTAACTGTTATCATTTTTCTGTTACTTGTAGTGAAGTGTGCATAATACCTCACAAAATGTGCTTGACAATTTTTTAAAAGTATGAATGGTTACTGGAAAAAACAATTTTCATCGTCTATAAATCAAGGGATACAAAAATAATATATATTCAACACACAATCATTGTTGAATACATTTAACCATATATGCCTAAAAATATGAACTTAAGACAGGAAAGGAATTTATTACAACATTTGTAGAAAAATGTAAAAGAATAGCTAAAATTCTTGGTTTTCTGAAAAAAAAAAGTTTAGAAACCTTTTGAAAGGTAGAGAACATGTCAAAAGATCTTGGATGTATAGTGCAGATTCAAAAGGTATGTTAAAAGAGAATAAATCAACTGAAAGCATTTTAATTTGCTTTCATAAGGCATGAGCAAGTTATTATATATCTTGCATAAGGTTGGACAGGCAAATATTTTTGAAGAATAAAAGAATTGAAGTCATATTCTGAAAATTATTTATTGACAAGAGCAATATTCATTTAGGAATTAAAAACTAACCTTACTATTAGGCAGTATAAATAGAGATTAAAGATTGCCAACAGAAGGTTTCATATTCAAAAAAGAACACAATTAGTGCTGTACAAATGTGCACTTTCTAAACTTAAAGTTTCCCACCGACATATTTATCCTGCCTCAAGAACATTTCAAATGGCAGCATTAACCAAACAAATCTTTTTATAACAACACAAGTTCCCCCCAGTAAATAAGTGATTCACATAATTCCACTTATTAGTTACAGAAAATTGTAGCAAGAGTAATTGTTACATGTTTCTATTTAACTTGAAGAGTTATCACATTTGGCAGCAGTTTGCTAACCTCTCTGTACATCAATATGCATGGCAAAATCTTTTGCTTTGTTATATGAGCTTAGTGAGATGGCTTCTTAGAATATACAATGTCATTGAAAAGTCGGCACAATTTATAAAGAAATTAAAATCATAGCCTTAAACTACACTTCAACTTCTCACTTCCTGAAGTTTGCCATCATGTTCATACATATTCAGATATCTCTTTATATGTTTGGGTCACTTGGCCATTCAATTTTCAGAATTACAAAACACTGAAAAACACTTAGAATTCCTGTTCAAATGTTGATTTCCAACATTTTATCTCAAAGAAAGCTATTTGGCATATATGTGATTATGAATTCACAACACAAATAAAATTGCAACTTTACAGTACATAATAATACAATTTCTTGAACATGTAAGATTAAAAACTTGCATACATCGAACGCATACAAACTTTGATGCTATATAACAAGAAAGGTATTGTATTTGTAATTGAGACTTTTACATCCAGCTTCAATACTTATATTTGAAATACGTGATGAAAATTTAACTTCATTTTTTAAACTATGTATTCATGCTCTGGTGATAATTTAAGACTTTGATGTAACATAAATTTTCTTCAGAACAGGCACAACGTAAGTCACATACTGAATGCTACTAATCAGGCATTCCCAATCCCCTTTTCCCCCAAGACCATTCTTGAAATGAATTAGACATCATTTTTAGCCTTTGAGATCTGGGTAAATAATAAAACATACATAGAAAACCAGGAGAGGTGTTCTGACTCATTACATACTCTCAAAATTTAGTTGTTTTCTTCTTCTAGGAATATTTTATTAAATTCAAATATGTTTAATACAAACAACTGAGTGATTTATCACACATCAAGTTGATTTTAATAGCTATTAATGAACGATCTTAAACATAAACATAACGAATCTGCCAAAGTTAATATAAATGCAATAAAGATCGGAAAATATTAAATAAAAATCTTTTGTAAAATAATCAAGATTACTGAAACTTGTATAGTTATCACAAATACAAATAGTTAAAACTAAAAATCACACACTACATCAGTATTTATACACTAGCTTCTGCTTCATTGCAAAAAATTCGGAAAGTAATATTTGTTCACTGTGATCTTTATACACAAAATTCAAACATTTTCTCAATAATCTTTACATTTCTATAATTTTCCTTGTACATCAAAAGCATAGAACAAAATTACTTGCTGTTTTTTTGTCATCATACATTTTCTTCACTATAGTTAATTTTAAAAACAGAATTCAAGATAAAGAGTTCTCTTAATTGTAAAATAAGAAACTGGAAAGTAAATATATTGCAAAAATTTAATTAGAAAATAATATTCACTATGGTTTTAATAAAAAAAATCATCCTTGGGATGACAAACACTCCACCTGGTCCTCAGAAGAGTAAAAGAACTTGTTTACACTTACAGAAATGGAAAGTTGGGTACTTATACACAAAAATGGCTAATAACAATAGTATACGCTAATATGTTATGCTTTATTGGGTAAGTACATGTTTTGAAAACAGGCAACGTTAGGAGCAAGTTTTCAAATTTGTACAATCACAATGAAGCAATGTTATAAACGAGTTGCATATGCAATTTTTTTGTATAACAACATTATACATTTATGAGAAGAAATAAATGATAACTGAAACTAAAACTTGATCAGCATGCTTGACCAATGCTCTTGGATACATAACTATTGAGATTTGATTATCTCTTTTACTTGTTCATATGTATGATTGAATGGAAATGCGAGTGAATGGCACAACAGTACATTGTGGAATCAATGAGTAGAAAGATTGTTTTAGAATCGCCAAGACACCTGCATCTGGTGGAGAGATGCCAGATGTAGGGGAACGTTCCAAAACTGTCACTACAAATGATACAAGTTTCTATAAATCCTGAGTTCTCATTCACCATTGTTTCCAATTGTATGTTCAATTTTTATTAATTAATTCACGTTTTCAAGTTGCATGTGGTTTTAATTTTTCTTCATTCTGGTACTTAAGGTACTTTTCTTTATATTCTTCTCTTGTTTATGTGCAAATAAATTCAGAGAGCGACCGGCAATAGTTTAATGGTGTATAATATATATTATTGAACTAGTTTCATAATCCTCCACTTTCTGTACGATTTTCAGTACCGTAAGAGATTGTTTATAATGTTGGTATACAAAAAATGTTCTATTGAACTTGACATTTTGACATCACAAAACTAGAGTCGGAGTGAAACAGTTCATTAAATAGACACTTGTCATTACTTGATCTATAACTTTGTAACCAAGTGCCCGAGTTTTGAGAAACAGACTGTGGAACCTTTTGACGGATTCAACACAAAGTTAAACACCCCTAGGAGTTTGGGAACCCCAGATAAAGATCATACAACACACTGTTTTCAATCGTCAATATCAGTTCTTGCATATGAGAAAACATAAGAAAAAAGATAACTTCAAGAAAATAAAGGTATTGTATTCAATAATACAATAATTGCTCCTCCAAAAATCACAGTTTCAATTACAATGCTGACAATAAATAAATAACAAACTTTTTTAAACACTTAAATTTACAATTCATTAACATATGTTTATACACAGATCATACGTTCTTTTGGTTTTCATTAATGCAAGACAACATTAGGTGTTCAGAGATACTTCAATAGAGGAATATAGTTGAGACAAATTACTCTCTGACACAATTTCTCAAAAATATCTTAACTTAAACTGATTTATTAGGAACCTGAATGGAATGAATGTACCTTATATTTCCAAAACTATGTAGACTTAACCATGTGAACACAGTATATGTTACCTCCTCAAATTGTCTATCAATAAATTTAATGTACGTTTCTTAGTATAATTTAAAATAGAACTGCTCATTTAAATTCAATTAAGCTTCAGGAATAGTACATACAGTATTAAGCCTCCAGTACAAGAAGAGCAATTGATTGACTACCGATTGGAGGGATTACTGTAAAAAGATATAAAGAAATATCTTAGCATTTACAAAGATATTGCAGTATAAAGTAAAATTATTTACTCTCACACACTCATAAAATAGCAAACTTTTTGGTCAACTGACTGGTTTAAAAATAAAGGATACATAAAACAAATATAAAATAACAACAAATGGCCCATAATAAAATAAAATTCTGTTATTGAACACACAATATAAATGACTTAAAATATATTTCAATAAAAATAATAAATTCTTTCAATCACCTTTTCAAGTGAATGTGCTCAATTGTGTATAATCTTAAAACTAAGCAAAATATATCTTTCACGAGTAAACTGATCTAATATAAAGTTGTCGTAGCAGAAACTCGTCACATAATTATTTGAGGTTCTGGTACTGATGTGGCAATAGATTTGTGAGGCAACACTTGCCCACCATTCACATAAAGCTCATCTTTTACAATTACATCTTCTCCAAGCACAGTAGTATTTTCCATACGAACCCACTGTCCAACTACACTTCGCCATCCTACAATACAACCATCCAGCCAAGAATGTGATTTGACTGTTGCTCCCCTAAGGATAGTACTCCGTTTCACACAAACTCCGTTCTCAATTACCACTCCTGGTCCAATAGTCACATTTGGTCCAATTCGGCAGCCTTGGCCTATGCTCGCCGTGGGATCAATGAGAACATTGCCCACTACTCCAGATCCTGAATAAAGCAAACCTGGACTCTTCTGTCTCAAAGATGATAAGTAGAGGCACATGCCTGCAAAACAAAATACAAACCCTATGGCAATACAATTATTAGTTTTTTTTAATTTGTTTACCTTCCACAACTTGGAAATCATTAAAACTGAAGATCAGTGCTGAAACTTAACTTAAAATAGCAATTCATAACTTAAAAGTAACTGGCATTTACAATAATATACCAATATCCCAACTTTCAGGTTAGCATTTTTCAGCAAGTTTCCCACAGACAAGATGACATTTAGCAATGTAAAATTTTCATTATCAGCAATTTGCATGTATCAATGAGTAAAATGTGTAAAATAATATTGTAGAGGTCATGTAAACCTTTGGGGGTTTGGCCCAAGGCCTTCCATGTAAGCCTACTCAGGATATTTTAATACTTCTATGACATTAAACAAGTCAACTAAGAACTCCTACCATAATTCCTGGTATTCTTGTTTATTATAGTCGCTTCAACCTAAGGTTCTTAGCAACTTTTCAGTATTTTACATATTCATATTTGATTTTACATTTTATATATATATATATATATATATATATATATATATATATATATATATATATATATATATAGATATATAGATATATACATAGGACAAAGTTTACAATAGAAAGGGGTTATTTTAATAGTGCAAAACTTGGCAGCTATGATAATATGTACAGGAAGTCACTTATATTTTATTAAATATATTAATGTTCTGTCAAAATCTTATGATTTCCTGTTGATAGGACTTGGAATATACAACTGCTTCGAATTGTTGCTCCGGTGATAGGCCGTCTCTTTCTTCCTGGAACTTAGGGCAAACGTTCAAAATATGAGATACTGTTAGTTCAACATCACAAAAGGTACAGAGGGGCACGGGTAGTTTGTGAAACAGGTGTGCGTGAGTTATATTAGTACATCCGGAACGAAGTCTGGATAGCACTACTTGTTCTCACCTAGTCATTTGTTCATCTACATACACTGAGAAGAAATCTGATTGCGTTTTATGGAGGTGGCTGGCTTTGTATTTGGTCCATTCTTGATTCCAGTTAGTCAACATTCTTTTGTTCATAAATTTTAGGATGTCAGTTGTAGTGTTAACTAGGTTGTGAACTGTATTGTCTTGTTTGAGGTTTACCAAGAAAGAAGCCGTAGTGCTAAACTCTTGAGTAACCTTGTTTTCCAAGGATGTGGGGATCCAGGCAAATGAGATATCTTTTCCCCGTTAATGATATCTGATGGTAGAGTTCAGTGATTGTTTGTAAATTGATTTCGATTTGCCTATATGTTTAACTGAAGTAGAGTGCTTGATGAGTTCGTTACAACTGAGAAAGAGGGGTGCATAAGTTCTTTGACCAGTTTGAAAGCCTGCATGATTCCATATAAACCCATAGTAGTTAGGATTACGTGGGGTTTGAATGTATACAATGTGTTAGTCAGACACATTGACTTCGGCCGCAGTCTTGAGAATGGGCTTGATACCGATAACATGTGTGACTTGTATTTCTCAGCAAAACATTGAGAACAGATGTCCTTTATTCTTCTGAGGATGAACTTGTCTCAAGTTTCAGTAGAGACTTGTCAATTTTGAATTCTTGTAACAGCCAAGGTTGAATTTTGCATGGGCGGTGTTTTTCAATCTGAGAGAGTTGAATATTAAGTATTTGAGAGGTTCCTTGATTTTTAGATAAAAGGGAATGATTGATTTGTGTTTCTTGAAGAGATCCCGAAGGCATGGTGGTACGTTTCAGTATAGTTCTAAACTCATACATTTATTTCAATACACAACAAATTCGGTAAAATCTCTCAACAAGGCCACCTCTTTATGAAGACCACCCCTTTTCCAGATCAGTTTTCTGGGGAATGGAATAATTATTCCATTAGACCAATGTATTTTTACCCCCTAAAAGATGCCACCCCTCTTCCTGATCAACCACCGTGAAATTTTGTCATAATGTAACATTGCATTTCCTTAAGACAACCAGAAAACCCTGCACTGAAATAAAAATTTAAAAAAATGAGAATTGGCAAACTACCATGAGCCAAGCCATTTCCAGTATCTTTCAAATATGCAACAGTGATCAGGCTCAAGAGATTTCACAATAACACTTAAAGGGCGAGCACAGTAGGAAATGTAGATAAACTATCACGTAGTAAAGTTACAAGATAATATCACAGAAGCAAAGTAATGCCCCAAGATTACGATAATCAGAACACCTTATGTCAATAACTCATTACCTGAAGAAGGACAATTCTTAAAGTTCATTTTACTATTCTTTTTTGTAATGATGTTAATTAATAAATACAACGGCTCAAAGTATTTTAATGATGCAATACAATAAAGCTTACATTTGAAACCAGAGTAGTGTTATGATGCATATCATAGTAGTTGCGGCAGTAGTGGTGCGTACAGTTAAATAGTGCGATGTACCCTGTAAGAAGACCACCTCTCTAAAAGAGCAATTTTAAAGTATTAATCATGTGGTTGGCTTCAAGATGATGATATAGATAAATTTATATAAAATTTAATTTAATACACATTAATTTATCTATATCATTTTATTTTCAATTAGATCCAGATGAAGAAGGCCAACAACCTTCGAAACCTTGATCGATGATAGAAGTGTAAAAAGTAACCACAATTACTTAATAAAAATTTGTCATTTTGTTGCCTCAAAAATTAATGGACCTGACTTCCCAAGAACAAACAAAAATTGATGGTTAAAGTAGGGAACATGGTACATCCTTAGAGAAACATGGGGGGGGGAGAGGAGGGGCAAAGGAGAAGAGTCGCCTCAAGTCCTCCCTCAAATTACACTAAGCGCTCTGATAGAAATGAATAAAACTTACTGATAGGCGATTTTCATGGCTCTCCCTTAATACACTTTGTCCTCGCCGCATTTTAATTCCAAATTACTCCCAAAGGCAATATTTCTCGCTTCGCTCACCCGGCTCCAAGTCACGCCAAGGCTCAGGCTTATGCCCTCGCGATCACTATAAACATCCGAGTCTATCCACTGCATAATTACTGATTCAATTTTATATGAAAGCACTTCATTAAGCACTTTGTAAGAAAGTCTCAATAATTCACTGCGAAGTTGCAAACACGTTGTGAAAAAAGAATACTAGAAGCTTTATCACAGAGGCATACCACCATGATCAAAACATGAAATTGCCTCCCCTTATAATCGCCTAACCATCCCTCATTCCCTAAACTGTGGATTTCCCCCTCGCCGGAGAGGCGCTGTGTTTAAACAACTTCCTTAGATTGTAATGTGGTCTAAACTTCAACCAAATTTATTTTACACATCCATACACACCACAAACAGTCTTATCTAAAGTTCCAAGAGCTTAAGGTTTTTCAGAGTTGATCAACACTTGGTTAATTAAGAAAAATATTGCCTCTATTTTGCATGTTTGTCAAAGGGACATCTGGGCCTTCACATGACAATCTGAAGAACCCTCACAATCAGTGTGAGAACTAAATCAAAGTCACGTCCTGAATCAAAGTCACAGATTTGAATTCATTGTGGAGATGTTAGATATAGACTTACACATATTGTATTGAGAAGGTTCTAACAATGCACTAATACCAAAGGCCACAAACGCAAATGTGTCAATGTTTAGTGACCTCTAAGGAATAATTTGCAAAAAGAGGTCAAGGTAACCTCCTTAAGCCGGAAAACTTAATAAAATACATTTGTTCCATACTGTAGCCTAAGCTTAGATTCAATAAACAACAATCACCCATAGAAGAAAATATTTTTACAAAAATCATAAACAGATTATTTTCGATTGAAAAATTAAATAAAATATTATCAAAATGCTACAAATTCATTACCACATAAAGAAATGTATGAATAACAAAGGATGAAAGAAATTGATGTCTTCCTCATTGATCCATTAGCATTCATTTCAAAGTCAAAGACAATGCTGTTATAGAATTCTGCTCATTCCTAGTAACACTTTAATCTAGGAATGTTTTTCAGGGTTTGAGGGACTGAAATAATGGCAGATTACATATGAAAAAATTATTTAGCAAAAACACAGCCCAATGTTGCTTAAAACATATTTGCACTACAAAAGGGCCTTCAAAACTTAAAAAACATTACTGTAGTATTGCTACTTATTTTCAAGTTTTCAGTATTCTCAATTTCTTCCAAATTTTGTCACATCAAATCTCAATTACCATACTATATCTAACTACCACTCATTATTGAACATTGAAAAATGTCACTGCTAGTAATTCTCCTAATACTTTTCCATGATCATACATTCAATATAAAAATGTTAAAAGTTCAAAGAACCTTTGTGTAAGTATCCCAAAATGATAATAGGAATTAATATGTGGGGTGGTACATATAAAACATACATGTCGAGAATACTCACTCTACAGAAGCAATAAGAACAATAAACACATTGCGAGTACAAGGCTTAAGAAAACTGACAGAAATCCTTATCTTTCAGGAGTAAAATTTTTCAACAAATTGCCAAATGAAATAAAAAATTTAAACAATTTCAAATTCAAAAGGGAACGAAAGAAATACTTAATAAACAAAGTATTATATTCTTTAGACAAGTTATAAAAAAAAAGGAGAACAAAACCATTATCTGACATAATAGAATATTGTGGATTGTATAGAATTAAGAGAAATAATAAAATGTATGCTTAATCTAGATGTATGAGTGTAGTTTATATATCAAACTTTGTATTATATAATAATTGTATGTAAAAAAATATTGTATGTGTTAAAGTATTTTTATAAAAAAACCTTAATGTATTAATTCATTATTCTGTAATATTTGTGATCATTCTATTATACAACAAAAGTCCTAGTTGTGTTAAAATTTGTATTAGTAGTTTGTTAAACTTAATTTCATGACATGTTCTAAAATGGTACCTTGTACTTGTCAAAGAACCTAAATAAATTATTATTATTATAAGTTTAATTAAGACTGCCACAATATCTTCTTAATCTTGAATGAAATAAAAACAATTTAATACTCACAGACAAGAAAAAGGTTTCTCACATCTAACATTAAAAAATGTACGTACCTGTCAAGAAATCACGTGGTTGTCCTACATCCATCCAAAATCCTTGTAATTCCATTGCATAAAGCTGTCCTTCTGTGGCCATTCCAGGAAAAACCTCTTTTTCAATGCTTGTAGGTTGCAATTGGATTCTTTTTAAGACAGAAGGGTTAAAAATGTACATTCCAGCATTAATTTTGTTTGAAACAAATTCTTGAGGTTTTTCTATAAAGCTGTTAATACGTCCTTGATCCCCATAAACAACTACACCATACTTGGAAGGTTCCTCCACTTTCGTAACAACTATGGTACCTTCCTTTCCATGGTTCCGATGAAAATTTGCCAGCTCTTTAAAAGGGAATTCACAAATAATATCAGAATTTAATACAAAAAATGGTTCGTCACTAGCTGCAAGAATGTCCCTGGCTAATGCCAGTGGGCCTGCAGTTCCCAGAGGTTCTGTTTCATGGCTAAAAATCAAACTCACTCCCAGTTTTTTAGCTTCTTCACTAAGTTCTTGTTCCATTTGTTCTGCACGATACGAGACAGCCAGTACTATCTCTGATACTCCAGCTTCCACCAGAGCTTCAATCTGATGAAGAAGCATTGGTTTATTGGCAAATTCAACAAGTGGTTTTGGACGGCTTAGAGTCAAAGGGCGAAGACGTGTGCCATAGCCACCAACTAAAATAAGGGCCTTCATTGCTCCAATTTTGAGGTCCTTTCCGCACATGACACCACACCTACAAGGGATACCTGACAACAAATTTGACTCAGTAACTGTCATATAAATTAACATGGTATTTACAACTTTCAGTAGGTGTGTACTTACTGCAGTTAACGCGCCCGGAATGCTACGTGGGAACTAATCTTTGAACACTTGCGCCACGTATTCATCACAAAACTCTGACGTCGATATCTTCTATGTCCACAGCAAGTGTCAAATGTTGGAAAACATTAGTTTTTCCAAACAACCGAAAAACTAATCCTCGTAATTATAATGAGCATCTGTCAATTCTGTCTTTTTGTAGCAGAAAAAGGAATATATAATTATCATTTCCTCATTCAAACGTATAACAGGAAGCTTCGTCACATGCAAACACCTTTCATTTCAGCTTCCAAACATTGTTTTCCGAAGGTCATTTCCTGACCGGAACTGATGCGCGTCCTCGAGGAACAAATGACACACGCACTATTTGAACTTTGACCGCCACTTTTGAAGGGATCCGAAAGAATAAGTTATAATATAACATTGAAAATAAACTCCTTCCTAAATAATATAAATTTTAATGACTGAATGAAACTTTAATTTTGAGGGCCAAATATTAAAATATAATTAAATTATAATTAATAGATGCATTTATTATTCCTATTAAAATATCTAGACAATAACTCAACATTAAGTTTAGAAATGATTTTAATATTAACAAGTACAGCCTGGAAAGTATTCTGATTTCAGTATCTTGGTAATTTTCAGTGTAATAAGCTAAACTGAAAAATGACTATATGAACTATGGTAGGGATTGCACTTCTTACCTCTTCATAGTGTCACAGTTCACCGATTATACTTCTCCCCATAGGACGTCACAATTAGTTTTTAACAGTTTCTGGCATTACAGAAATAAAAAAGCATTCTGAATAAATGCTTTGTACAACTAATTTTTCGAGAATGAAAAATACTTCATCTCAGTTCCTTAAGTATTTTTGTTGTTACTAGAAACCTACACAACACACGAAGGAAACTAAACGCACAGAAACTATAAAATAAATTAAACGCAGCGCAAAATATACAAAGTACCAATAGAGAAAATGCCAAACATCTCATTGCAATGCACCTTGGTAAGCTGGCTCCAGACACAGCAACTTCAGAAGTCTTTAGGAAGACGTCATTTTAGGATGGCGTCGACTTTTTGGAAGAAAAATGTGTCACACTTTTATTCTTATGTCATCCAAGAATCCGCTCTGTCAAATCTCGCCCTGCCTACCTTGGGGGAGTTTTTACATAAAACGTTCTTTCCATGTTCTAAATCTTGTAAGATTCTGTTTAAAAAAATAAAAGGTTGAATTATATATGGTGACGTTTTCAACGCAATATAATTACGTCAACTTCTTGCTCAAGCTTTCACAAGCCTTTTGATATTAACGAGGGCGCAACCAGCTTGGTCATCACATGGGACGCTAGTCATGCAAATCTGTCAGAGGAGCCTGGTGGCGGGTGGTGCCCGGAAAAACTGAAGGATGTCACTAAACTAAACGTCTGAAAAAAACTAAAAAAACTAAACGTCATGACGTATCTCAAGATTTCCTTATCTACTTTAAAAAATACAAAACATTGTTACGAAAAGTCATAAGGCAGGCTAAAATCATGAAAAACGATCAGGATAATTTGAACTCTAATAAAACAAAAGCAATGTAGAATATAATAAAAAATACTACCAAATCAACTAGAAAACCCGTAGAGAATGTTGTTTTAAAATATAACAATATAAATGTGAACGATCCGGCAACAGTGGCTAGTCTCTTTAACCAATACTTTTCGAGAATTGCTGCCGATCTCACTAAGGGTCTTCAGGCACAAAATTCAAAAACACACAGTTCACCCAAAATTTTAGACACAATGTTCGTTTCCGAAACTTCTTCCTATGAAATTCTCAAAATAATCGGTAAACTAAAAAATAAATATTTGTCCGGTTTAGATGAATTCCCGGATTCTTTGTTAAAGACTTGTGCGTATGCCATTATACACCCGTTAACTCACATATTTAATGCATCTTTATGCACTGGAACGTTTCCAGATATTTTCAAAACAGCTAAAATTAAGCCGCTTTTCAAAAAAGGCAACAAAAATGAAATTCAAAATTATCGGCCCATTTCTCTTCTATCAGTCTTTTCAAAATATTGAGAGACTTTTTACATACGAATGGAAACCTTTCTCACTAAACACGACGCGCTTTCAGATTGCCAACATGGATTTAGAAAATCAAAATCAACGAAACAGCTATATTTTCTTTTCTTAAAGATGTCGCCTCATCATTGGATCAAAACGAGGCACCTATTGGATTATTTTTAGATCTCTCAAAAGCTTTTGACGTCATTGATCATGACATTTTACTTTCCAAATTCCTTCATATGGAATTCGTGGTATTGCTCTAGATTGGTTATGTTCGTACCTTAAACAACGATCTCAGAGAGTTGAAATACCTTACTGGAATGATGGAACATTACGTACGCACCTTTTCGACTCTTTGCCCGTTGCATGTGGAGTTCCTCAAGGATCGATTTTAGGCCCTATTCTGTTCCTACTTTACGTAAACGATATGCCCTCGACGATTCGAAACGGAAGAAGGTTCTCTTTGCGGATGATACGAACATCCTTTGCAATAAAGAAACCGTAAATAGTACAATATCAGATGTTTCAAATTGGTTCCGAAATAACAAATTAATAGTGAACGAAAAGAAAACGGTTTTAATGCAGTTTTCCATTTCAAATAAACAAGTATGTGCCCCATTGAAAATGAACAGTGTACCATTGACTGATGTTAAGGCAACAAAATTTTTAGGTCTCTCAATTCAGTCAAACCTTAAATGGAACGTCCATTTAAGTGAATTGAACACAAAATTAAGTTCATTATACTACGCGTTCAGAATTCTTGCAAATTCAGTCAGCCTTCATACTGCTCGTTGTGTATACTTCGCGAATGTTCATTCCCGCCTGAGATATGGCATAATATTCTGGGGAAATACATCTTATAGCTCCCAGACTTTTAGATTACAAAAACGAATTGTACGAATAATAACCAAATCCCACCCACGTGATTCATGTAAGCCTCTCTTCATTAATCTAGGAATTCTACCATTACTGTGTCTTCTTATTTATGAATCAGTGGTTTTTGTAAAAAATGACTTGCTCAAGGGCGGGAATATTTTTTCAGAAAATGCCGAAGTTTATTACTATAACACTCGACATAGAAATCATATTCATCAGGTGACAGTATCAACAGCTCATTACAAAAATTCACACACAATACATGTACATTATTTTACAACACTTTACCAGATGACATTAAACGATTAAATTCGATAGAAAAGTTTAAATCCCAAGTGAAATCGTTTCTGCTGCATAACTGTTTCTATACAATTAGAGACTATACTGAGCATCACAAGAAAAGTAACATTAATTTTAAAAATGATACATAATGCATTATTTACCATTTGAACTGTATAATTGAGTATAAACAACCTGTAACAACTATTGTACTACTGCTTCCGGGTCAATGACCCCCATCTCGATCAGGTTTTTCGTTTAGTTTCCCTGATCCATTGAGCAAATGCTGAGATGGCCCCTTGTTTTGCTTCTGGACATAAATGTAACTTCATTTTATGTGCACGTCTTCTAGAATTCGGTGGGAAATACAATTATTCAAATTATCATTTCCATGTTGTCGCGGCAGGAAGTAATAAAGCCAAAATTTATTGCTTTTTAAAATTTTTTTTTTTTTTTTTTAGAGCCAAAATTTATTGCTTATTTATTTTTGAAAATAGATTTTACTACATGGGAGTTTTTTTTTTCTCCCTTTGAAAATTCAAAATTTAAGTAGTATATGACTCGGTGCAGGGATCACAGAATTTTGAAAATGTGCACACAATTCACTTTTCCCCATAGCACGTCATACGCAGTTTTTAACTGTTTTTTTGACGAAAATAGATAAATAAATAAAATAAATAGATGCAGCTCCATCGAATGACGGAATTGTAATTTCCAAAATTCACAATATTAAAATATAATAAATCGTAAGTGATTCTTGTAAATTAATTAAAAGTAAGTTTAGTAAATGTCTATAATGAAGCATTACTTACATAATTTTATGTGTAGGGTCCGTGTCAAGTATATTCACTTCCCGCACACATCTGGCTTTGATTTCTAGTGGGCACTCGAATTTATAGTACGAATACTTACGCGTTGATACAATTGTTGGTAATACAATTCTTACAAAGCAAACTAGTTGTGCTACAAAATGACACTGACTCTCTCGTCGAAAAGTTTTCTAATTTCTTTGGTGTGGACTGGCTTTACGGTCTTGCGCCATCCTCTTGCCAGCGGCCATCTATCGCCGCCCAAAGAATTTTTCCCCCTCCCCTCCCTCCAAATTTTCTCAACTTCTCTGTTTCCTAATAGTAGAACCAAAATATTATTTTAGAATATTAAAGAATGCAAAAACCTTGTCCTAAATAGATAATTTCACTGAAAAATTGGAGCCTTTTTAAGAAAAACGCGTTAAGATGTGCTGTAAATGCGAAATTTGAAGCTTGTTTTACAGGAATCTATTGAGTTTTCGAAAAACTTCGTTTCAAGTAATTTTAAGAATTCCTACTCGCAAATTAAATAAACCGGGAGCGGTAGCTCAGTGCATCAAATGATGTCACTGCAGCGCCACTGACCGGAAGGTCAAAGGTTCGAATCCTGACGGCGGCAGGATTTTCGACGCTAGCTTTTCAGCTAGGTCGAATTCAGACGCTGCCTGGGGGAATTCTAGCGGCCGGCTGCTCTGATCGGTAGTTTTCCGTGGTTTCTCCGATCAACACCAGGCGAATGCCGGAGCAGTACCCTAACAAACGGGCCACGGACCGCGCGTGATCTTTCCTTCCTCTTCCTTGTCGTATCCTCTCCCCTTACACACACACCTACACTAACATGCACTACACTACCACATATTCCGGAGATCGGTCGGGAGCTTAGAGCTTGTCCCGGCTGGGGCGGTGCCCGCTGGTGGGAGAGTCCTGGTCAGGGGGAAACCCCACTAGCCGACGGTAGGTCAGCGCCGGATCTCGCCATCCAGCGGGGAAAGATCACCGCCAACTCCCGAGAAAAACATGCACTACACTAACGGGACTAATGACTAAAGCAGTTGACGCGCCCGGAAACACGAAAAAAGCAAACAAATTTAATAATGAATACATATTGATGAAAATATGCATATTAACGGCGCAAGAGATAATAAAATGAAAATACCTTTTTTTTCATTCTTAAAAAACAAAAATCTACACGAAAGTAAACTTTACAGCACGTTAAACAGTGCAATTAGCACTATACATTGGAAACGTTTGAAGAAAAAATTTGGAGCATTTTTGAGAAAATGGCGTTTGAGCGTTTCTGAAAATGCGGCATTTTGAACTCATTTTAACAAACAACGTTGAGTTTTCGAGAAACTTTATTTGACATTATTTAAAGCACATGTACACATTAATTAAATAACGTAAAGAAATCGCATATAATGTAAATATTATCGACGTGAGAGTCAAGTCAAGAAAATTATATTTTTATAATTTTGAAAAAACAACAACAAAAGAATAGCGCAATTCGACATTTATGTCATCCAGTAGTGTAAATTTGGCACTAACCCTACAAAAAATTTAAAAAGAAAATTCGGAGTCATTTTTGAGAAAATCTTGCATCTGTATTGAAACAATGCCCACACACAAACTGCTTTTAAAATTATTGGGCATTTCGATGTAACCTGTTCCGAATTTATGATTTAAACATGGGCGCTAGGAAAAGGTTACGTTAGTATTATTAAAATCAATGCTCCAACCGTTATCTAAATAAAATCAATATCCCGCTAGCTGGGTCGATGGGTTTCGTTAGAAATAATCGCTATTACCTACTAATAGCCGATTATCTGATCTGCCATCTATACAGAGTGCCGAGGAATCTGAAAACAAAATATATATATATATATATATATATATATATATATATATATATATATGTATATTGAAACATACCACTTACTGCTAAAATTATTGGGCGCTTCGTCGTAACCCGTTTCCGATTTTCTAATAACATGGGCGCCAGGAAAAAGGTTACGATAATATTTTAACTATTATTACACTGATAAAAACTAAATATTATCCCGCTAGCTGGGTCGATGGGTCACGTCAGAAATAATCGCTATTATCTATTTATAGCCGATTACCCGTTCTGCCATCTATACAGAATGGCGAGGAATCTGAAAACAGAGATTATTTTCTCTAGCTACTTATTAGCTTGAATTGGCCAATGAAAATCATTTGTCTTTCTTTCAAAGAGAAACTTAATGTTTATTTCTTATTAAAATGTAGCAAATTAAAATGTAAAAATTTATAATGAGAAACTTTCTTAAGTCATGACCTGGTTCGAACCTTATACGGTGATTCTGGTCTTCGCGTGCTCTTGCTGGATGCCACCTCGAAGAAACGCCTTCCCTTCTTTCTTGAGGTTCCGAAGTCCCGAAGTCCAATTACCACGAATCCTCTTCTCTTCTTTAAATACGAACACTGCCGATTCACCGTTTCGCACCACTCAAATATTTGTTCTGGCTCCACTATGATATATCTGATGCCCGTTCTCACCGTATAAATATCCAGTGCTTTTATGATTACACAGCAAAAAATTTCTCAGTTCTATCTTCCGTTTATAGCAGGAAAATATGCAAAGTCCGGTATCGTTCGTGAACCGCATACATTTATAAGTTCAAGAATGATTAGAGTTCACTCGCGAAAAACGTCCAAGTCTTATTTTGATGCACAGCAAAATATTCAGAACTCGACACGTTCCACAAATCTTAGAAAGTATCACAAGTTCACTTCTGGTTCTGCCACGAAAATATTCAGAGTCCGAATATGTCCCTCAAGTCCGATTCTTGCTCTACCACACGAAAATATTTCAAAGTTTGAACACGTACTGTAGACCCCCGAAATGTTTACTAGTCCTAACATGCACAAATTAATCTATTTGCGAGCGAACTGCTCCCCGTCACGGCATGCAACAGAATGAATTTCATCGTCCCTTTTAAAACCCACAATGCTTCGCCTTCTCTCTTGTTTCGACAAAATGCCCCAAACTTCCGTTTTAATAATCAGTCGACGCTTCTTCAACCAATCCACAAATCTCTTATATTTCCTCCTACTCACGCCGTCACCTCCCCGGTCAGATGAATGGATGTTTTTCCTGACAACCACGACGTCGTTACTAAGGCGCCATATTGCTTATTATTTGCCCTAACCATTTCGCCCATTTACGACAAATATTATGTAATAAAACAAGTCCCCATATTGGTATGTCACAATATATATATATATATATATATATATATATATATATATATATTATGACCTAATGGTCATACCACCAGTCAGTAGTAAAAAACGATGCCTATTTGAATCGGGCGCGCAGAAGGACAGGAGAGTCACGAACGAGTTCGGGGAACGAGTCGCGCGGGGCGAGAGGAGACGCGAGGCGGAACAAAAGGGAGAGGAGAGGGAGTGGAGATGGCGCGCACGGGTAATGTGATGTGGATGAATCATGGACGTGTAATCGGCTAACATCGGAAAATCTAAATGGGGAGAAGTGTTGATTATGAAGTGAACGATAATTAGAGACAGTGAATAGTAAAATTAGTCGAAGGAACTGTAACATAAACT
Source organism: Teleogryllus oceanicus (assembly GCA_964035755.1). Taxonomy (NCBI): domain Eukaryota; kingdom Metazoa; phylum Arthropoda; class Insecta; order Orthoptera; family Gryllidae; genus Teleogryllus; species Teleogryllus oceanicus. Next base: position 92,822,476 of record CAXIVR010000005.1, on the reverse strand, counting down.
CTGACGAGTGATAAACAATCGAGTGCAAACGAAAACACGTGGCGAGTGAATGCGTGTGGGCCATCAGCCATGGACAGAGCGATAAACGGACGATGTTAATAAAACGCGTTATCGTAAGAAGACTGAACTCGCACGAGAACGTCGAAGGCGTGTGATCGGACAACGAAACACAGGAATCGGAGTGACGACCCCGAAAACCAGTTAGTGGCGACGCGAGAGGGAAGGGCCCCACGCCACGTCGTGGCGTGAAGGCCTTGAACAACCGCAGCTGCGTTCCTGTACCAAGAGGGCGGGAAATCCAGGCTGAGTAGACGAACATTTAATAATCATGTAACTTCAGTGAAGTCAGCACAGCCACATTGGCCAGGAAATGTATTAATGGGGTAGGGCGCAGTAATGAATCGGTATATAGGTAGGGGAATAAGCAAATGCGATACACATACAATATTTATAACGGTTGCAATCATGATTACAAAGCTGATTAGCAACAGATTCATGTGGTCATTGGTCGGAGTAATCCAGTAATAGGATCAAAATTAGATATTAAGTTCTAGTGATGCAATATCATGTAAGACTGCAGATCATGCAGGCGATTGTAACAGGGTCTCTTTAGATTATGCTTTCTTGATGAATAAATATTCAATGATAGAAAATGGCAAACTAGTGATTAATGAGGGATATGATGAAAGAGAATGTATGGAAAACCATAGCCAACATCCTCCTCATAAAGGCGCTCCCCCCTAAAGGAATCTCTTGTCCCTTCATTAATTTCAGAAACGGCAGTTATTGCCATCAAAATTTAATGTGTGATCAATGCCTCAGTTGATGGTAGATTCCCAAATGGGAAAATTGAGGTAAGTACAGTCACAATATATATATATATACAAAATTTTCTCTACATTAATATCTGGCAAAGATCTTAGCGTCCGGCTTGCTGGGTCAATGGGTCACGATATATTATAATCCTTATTACCTTTATAATGGATTATAGGATCCGCTGACTATACAGCGCAGCTGGGAATCTGAAATAGAATGATTCTATTCCTAGTTCATTTCTGTTTGGATTGACTAAATGAAAGATCACTTTCTTTTCTAAAGAACAAAATTTAACAAAGTTTATTGTTACCTTTTTAGCAAACAATTTAGTTAATTTATGTTATGCCTTTGATCAAGATATCTTTGAATTTACAATTTTATACCGCGGTTAACTTATCTATTCTTCGTTGATGTCCTTTTCTTCCAAGAAATCCTCTTCTGCCCTATCCAAGCTGGTCTCAAACTATCAAATTATCAGTCCCGATTACGTCCTATGACATAGTCCCGAAATCTATTACTCGATTACCACTCCCGACAAAGTCCCAATCTATGCATCAATATTACTTCCACATGCAATATCTGCAAGATCATTTACTGTCCTTAACATTTCACGATCTGATAACCCGATTCTGACTATCTGTATTATACTCATTCCCTCTCACGAACCTACGATCAGTTCAGAAACGCGATGCCGGTCAGAATGAAATCTTCCTGCATGATTCGCCCTCGAAGACTTCGTATTAAACTACCTTCCTCTTTTTCATAACATTTGACCGTCCTTCTCTCACCCAGCCAATCCATACGTTCGTTATATTTTGGTGTAGCTGACCTTTCGATCGTCTAAACTTCTTCGCCCAATCCCAAATTTTCTACTTTCGGCATCCAGACACCTCTTAATGCATTTACAAAAAACAAAAACTACATTGTTTATTCACGGTCGTTGCTAAGTCCTTGCTCTCGTGATATTTGCTAATGCATGTTCCACCATATAGTCTACAAATAAATGTTAGTTTATTTTCATGTGACATATCGGTATGTCACAATATTGTCTAGCTTCTATTAGCTGATATTGGCCAAATGAAAATCGTTTGTTCTATTTCAAAAGAAACTTATAGTTTATTCTCAATGTCAGGCAAAAATATGACATGAAAAATTTGTAACAAATAAAAATTGGCCCGTCTTGCGGCATTGAACGGGGCGCCACGAAGAACCATTCTTCTCAGTGACGAGAATTCCAAAGTCCAAGTATCAGATTTTTCTCTCCTGCTCTTGCACAAATGTTGTCGAGTCACTGATCCTCACCGCCTCAAATACTTGTAGTTCTAATTTAATTTACTTCGCGAAAGTTCCCAGTTCTTTCTGATTACGCGATGAGAATGTTAACGTTTAGCAAACTATTATTTACTCAGAATTATTCCAAGTCCTGTTACGTACAAAATTAAATTCAATTTAAAAACCCAATTTTGTATATCTTATAAATTTATCAGTCTGAAATTATTAGAGCTCAAACAAGAAAATTACAAGTTACACATTTTTACACAGCAAATTATTCGAAGTCCATCACGTTATTTCACCCCGTGAAAATTCTAATTTCCGTTAGCCGCACTCAAGAATTACTCGAAGTCCGATAACTATTCACTCTCAAGAAAAATTTACAAGCCCCAATCTCACAAAATTAATCATCCGCGAGCGACCCGCACAGCACCACGACATGTCAGAATGTGAAAATGATCTTTTTGTTCACTCTTCACGACTCGACCTATTTCTTTTTACTGTTTTTCACCTTTTTACTGGTTTTCACTTCCGTTGTCACTGTTCTCCTGGCCAATCCCTCAATTGATTACATAATCAACTAGTTATGTCATAGACTGTCATTGCTTTCTCAACCAATTCCTAAATTGTTTACTTGATCAGCTAACCGTGCAATCAGGTCCAATGCCAGAATGAAGTTTATTCACCTTCACAACAACTCGGCTGCCGTTGCTAGGGCGCCATATTTCTATTTGTTTATCCTTGTATATTTAACCCATTTAAGACAAATATTAGTAAATAGATGTGTGACATGTTGGTATGTCACAGTATATTTAAAGTGCAAGTATTGCACGCACTATTGCACGAAAACTACTAAAATTTTATATGTAGATTTTATGTATTATTTATGTATAGAAATCAATGGAAATGTGCATATTAACCGCCAGAGACATATGTCACAAAAAACATTTGTGTAATTTTTGAAAAAACAAAAGAATACACCAAAATGAAGTTTAAATTATATTATACAGTGCAATTACCACTATCCGTTGGAAAAGTTCGAAGAAAAATTTGGAGCCATTTTTGAGAAAATGGCGTTCGAGCGTTTCCGAAAATGCGAAAATTTGAGCTCATTTTAACAGAAAACTGTTGAATTTTTGAGAAACTTTATTTGACATTATTTGAAGCCAATGTATTCATAAGTACAATAACGTGAAGTAATATACTCAAATATATTACCCACGTGGAAGACAAGTCAAAAAAGTTAAATTTTTTTAATTTTCGAAAAAACAAAAGAATAGAGCAATTTTGCGTGTATTCCATCCTAAAGGCATGCACCAGTCGCTGGTGAGAGCGCTCGTTGGACGTTCTTTAATTTCAAAATGGTTTCATAAACATGAATATTGCTGCAATTTACAGAGTGAGTCACTTAACTTTAGCACCTCCTGCAGTGTTTGAACAGCATCGAGTTATTGAAATGCAGTTTTCATGGAAGTGCATGAGGAAATGGGGATAATTAACACACTATTAATTTCAATTTTACCACCTGTATTTTACAAGATATTGAGGTAACTTTTTTTTCAAATATATTATACATCTTTCTTGTCTATCATGACATAAGATAAGCATTTTTTGTCATTTTGATTCTGTTATACTCAGATTTTCTTGCCCGAGCACGCGTTAGCGGGGGTAGAGCTGCGTGACCTTGTGTGACGGACTGTTATTCGTTCAAAATATCCGTTAAACGCAAGTGGCAAAAAATCTTAGACTTTTTACTTATAAATGGAAATATTTTCTAGTAAACACGAAGCGTGTTCATTTTTAATATTTTTATTTTACGTCAAAAACAGTTAAAAACTGTGTGTGACGTGCTACGGTGATTTACTACGATTCATCCGGAAAGAAGTGTATTCTGTACACGTTTTCTTAATTCTAGAATTCTTAGCCTAAGCCATACACAAATTGATTTCTGAATTTGCCAACATGCCACAATTTTTCAGCTTGTCAACATGGATTTAAAAGGTCAAAATCTACTGAGTCATATTTTCTTTTCTTTAAGATGTCGCTTCATCCACTGATCAAATCGAAACTCCTATTGGAATATTTTTAGATATTTCAAAAACTTTTGACGTCATTGATCAAACATTTTACCAACAAGTTTACCTCCGAATGGAATTCGTGGTATTGCCATAGATTGGTTACGTTCGTACTTCAAACAATGATCTTAGAGAGTAGAAATACCGATCTGGAATGACGGAACATTATACACATACACTCCTTTCCGATTCATTGCAATTCAGTCAACCTCAAATGGAACGTCCATTTAAATGTATTGTAGCTGCACAGAACACCACGAGGTATTTTCGCCCATAAGCCTCTCGGCCACAGGAAATCGAACAAAGAGACGGAAATGCCCAACTGCTTGTCAAACCCACGCCAAGGAAAAACTCTGACGTCATGGGAAGGGCGTCTCGTCTAGTGAAAGGGCGCGAAGGCCTACGTCACAGGGCGGTTAATAGGTTAGCTGCAAGGGGGCGCTAGGTGACGGTTCGTACGCCAAGATGAGACAGGTCACGTGACGCACAACCCGATGCGTGATTGGCGGGGAGCCACCGCATCATCATGACGGGAGGGGGAATGGCGCGTGCCATAAATAGGGAGATAGGAGCTTCCCCAGTCTTCTTATTTAAAAATTCTTCGGTGAGCTAGCTTCTTATTTGAAAATTCTTCGGTGAGCGAGCTTCTGCTATTTCTGAGCTAGTCGGATCTTTCTCGCTTCTGGTTCGGCTTCTCTAAGTGTCGCGTCCCCGTATGGCTGCCGAGTGCCGCGACCACGCTGAGACGTTAGCCGCCGAAGACTGGTACAAGCGTGGACGTTACCGTGTGTACGCACGCAAGCGTGTCTGCCCCACATGTGCGGGTGCCAGGAGAAGGAACGGAAGACGGAGGGCGCCTTCCCTGAGGCATCGCTCTCGCCACACCGCCACTTCAGCGAGTTACGAGGGAGACCCGGCGTCGACTGGAACTGACTGAGCCTCGCTGCCACCGGAGACCACCACCTACCAGCATTTCGGCAGAGCATTTCGGGTGAGATCGCCAAATGGGGCAACCGTTAAGAGAGAGAGAGCGAGAGAGAGAGAGAGAGAGAGAGAGAGAGTTACGAGAGAGTAGATAGTAAGAGCGCAATAGGCGTCAATTGTGATGTAGCACTGATAACGATGTATGGGGCATAAGTGTTTGTTTTGGGTGGGTACTATTATAATTAAAGCCATAATTCTTATATAATCAGATCACTTAATGATAGAAAACCAGAATCCAGTCATGCATGTCTCCCGAATCCTCTGCCAGATACTATAAGTGGCTACGCAGGTGAGTTCTCACTACCACTGGCAGCCGGGCAAGCAGCCAGCCCACATTGGACAGGGCAAAAGCTCACAGTATTGAACACAAAATTAAGTTCAATATGCTACGCGTTCAGAATTCTTTTACATTCAGTCAGCCTACATACTTCTCGTTGCGTGTATTTCGCGAATGTTCATTCCCGCCTGAGATGTGACATAATATTCTGGAAAATAATCTTCTAGCTCCCAGACTTTTAGAGTATAAAAAAGAATTGTACGAATTATAAGCGAATTCCAATCACGTGATTCTTGTAAACCTCGTTTAATCTAGATATTTTACCATTAGTTGGCCTCTTGACTTACGAATTAGTGTTTTATGTCCAAAAATGACTTATTATTGAAGGGTGGGAATATATTTTCAGTAAATATCAATGTCTATACTAGTCAGTAAGTAAGTATACTAATAACTATTACACTCGACGTATACTTGGGTTTCCGTAACGTGGTACCTATTCACGATGGAATATGGGACGGCTTCTTGCGTCTTTCTCGATCGTGCCACCCGATGTCGCATGATCGCGACTGTATCAAGCAGTGCTGCAGACCAAGCGACATCTAGCGACAGAGAAAGACGGGAAAAGCCGTGTCATATTCCATTGTGAAGGCAAACCTCTAGGCGCCACATTATGAAAACGCAAGTATAGTAATCATATTCGTCAGGTGACATTGTCAACAGTTCACTACAAAAACATTCACATAAAATCGATGGGGGGGAGCTCTTGCGCATGGTATCATTCTTCAGCCAATGAGCTTCAGACACCAGTTTGCTTCACAATTTGAAATGCAGCCTGATTCCAAAATTATCACATCGTTATAAGACATTGAAACATTTATGAAGCATATCTTTTAAATATTGCATCTTGTACACCATCATCGCATTGTTGAAATTTAATTTTGTAATTTCAAAATTTTCTTAACACTACTCGCTCTCCATGCAACATGGGGCAGCGTCTGGACTGGCTTTTCAAACGAAGTGCCGGCTGTGGTCACGTGGTTCGTGACGCAAACTGTGGTGCGCAGAATGAGCAAAAATCGGTGCGCCGGAGGAACTCACCCATGTATTTCCACCATGCACTGAGCCACCTAAGCCGGTTACCAAAACGGAGTTGATGACTTCTTGACTGTCCGGGTGCCGCCGTGTAATGGGCTAGGCGGCCGACATTTCGCCTAGCGAGGAAGCCTGCGACATGATAGTATACTCTCTGAGAGTTGAGTCTTCTTCCTATACTTCATGGTCAGAATAAAATAAAGAGGTTGGTATACTTCGATTTATTTACAAGGTCCTTTGACAGATCATCAGGTGTTACGGTGTCATCCAATCGGGTGCTTAAACGTTACGACTAACGTCACTACGGTGACGTTCAAGCTGTCGATTGGACGATACCATAACAGCTGATGAACTATCAAAGGACACTGCGAATAAATTGATGTATAGTTTGGCGTGGAGGTATGGATGAATAATCTATGGTGGAGGGGACAGAATTGCCACTTATCACGCGCTCCATCACGTTACGATGTAGTTACCACGCTATAATATCCAATAAACATTAACAAAAGTAACAACACACGCTACATATAATTCCTTCTCACGCAAAGCAATACAATTAACCTCACTCTCGACACCAATGATGCTCTGCAGATTGCAACTTTTGAGCCATGCAATTAATTAGTTCTATAATTTGGGGTCGTAAAGGAAATCCTTAACAATTATAAACTTATCTACCTTGAAGAGATAACCACATAATTATCTTAGTCATCGATATGACAACATTGTGCAAATGTTGAAGCTTCTGTTTTGATGTTGCCTAGGTTACGGTACTGGAATTACGTAATAAACAAGATTTAATTTTTTTCGTAGTCACTCTGCTCTTTCTACCGTGAAACATATACTGGTATCTATTCTTGTTTTTTTCTAACGTGGCAGCTGAGGTTATTATCTTTAAGATGAAATATGGCTCGACTTTTTCTTTCTCTGTCCTGGTGCATGATCGCGACCGAATCAAGCAGAGCCGCAGATCAAGTGACTCTAGCGGCACGACCGAGAAAGACGCGAAAAGTTGTGCCATATTTCATCTTGAAAATAATACCCTCAGCTGCAACGACAGAAAAACCCAAATATAAGCAATAGCATATGGTATTTATTCAGTGCTGTCTGTGGTTTATTTATAATATGGCATGTTAATTTTAATTGGGATTTATTTGAGGTTAGGATGAAATAAATTGAAAAAAAACATTACAATAAGTTGTTTATTACTTATAGCATATTAGGAAATTCCAAATGTATCATTAAAACCAAAAATTTCATTCAGAAAATTGGCAAAATTTTCTGGTTTTCCTGCTGGGAAAGGCTTTAAGGAATTCACATTCATGTGATCCAGAGTTTCTTTCAACTCACTGCTAGTGCAGTAATAAGCATGTTTCTTGGCGAAAAGTTGCTTTGCCAGTTCTATCTGATGGTTGTTCATAAGCATTTCATTTACTACTACAACTAAAGGTTTTCTAGCTCCAAGAACTTCGAGACAACTTCCTGCTCCAGCATGACTTAATACCAGTGACGAGTCTTGAATATCTTGAATTAAAATTCCTTAACCTTAATCATCCTATATCTGGAATGTTTCCATTCCCAATCTGCAGAAGTAATTTCGTATACCCTCGTCGCTTCAAAATCTGAAACAGAGTGTTATTAATGATGGACATTTTACAACGTAATACAAACGGAAGAATCAAAGTGCCTAAGAAAATAAAATGCAGTGGACAAAATTTTAGAGGGATCTTCCATAACCTAATAGATTAGGTGCCCCACGCTTTTTTTTTTTTTTAAATGACACTTCATTCAGAGTGGAACTATCCTACCATTCAGATTGTATGCAATAATGAACAGGAAACTATTTTCTTACATTTTTAATTTATTGCCGGAAAATATAAATGATAATTCTCAAGAGCACTTCATTCTGTTGTGAAGGGTTGTTTTTGTGCCTGAGGTTTAATAAACTATTTCGACTTGGCGTTCACCTTTCCATTTTACCCATGTACGTACACATCTGTTCCAACTTGTCGCTCGTTGGCGGATCCAGAAGGCCCCGAAAGGCCTAGTTTTCGTTCTTGTATTTGGCAAAATTGATTGAAATATTTCTGTAAGAATTATTTAATTATTTAAAAAGATAAAATTGTGCAGTATCGTTTATACACTACACAAATAATATACAATATAACAAATATGTATATTATTTAACAAAATGTATGATGGCACCTTCCAAAATGATAGGCTGGATCCGCCCCTACGGTCGCTCGAGTACCGCGAGATATTAATTCTAACCCTGAAACTCAATTTGTAGAAAAACGAAGCTTAGAGAGAAGCTCTTTACACCAAATACTATAGAAATACTATACAGTATTTGTTTAGACTATAGATCTTCCTACCCCACAGAAGTCACAAAGCATGCTCAAATAAAAAACACTTTCAAAATCATCTTTTACATTTTTCTCTCCGATAAGTCTTTTCATTCGCGACTTCAATATTCAACACGATTGTATATATTGGGAGCACATTACACTTTGATATGCAATACACATTTACAATTACGAAGTACGGTGCAAAATTCGGAGTAATGTCAAAATTCACCTAATGAGATAATTAGGAACAGACATGTACTGAGTGTGCTATCTTGTACAGTAGAGTACAACGTTCTTTGTTAGATTCGTTGTTTTGTAATATTTTCAGTTGTTTTCGTATTGTCTCGTGTACTGTCAACATTCTTGTTTGAGTTATCTGTATATAATTTGTCAGTGACGTGTGCAGCACGGTCCTACGTTTTGGTTTGCTTCAAGGTGCATTTGGTGTAGCCAGGCGCCACCCACCGAGAGGCGATTCAGGGTGACAATCACATGGCTATTCTGTGTAACTCTACGCGACCGACGACGTATGCAGAAGACACAAAGTAACCAATGCTAGTGCCGGTATTCTGGATAAAACAAGCAAATTGTAAGTGCTCGAGGGCCACTATTCTAGCTCACTTACGCGCGATACTTCAGCACTGCAAACAGTGGATATAAATAGGTCAAATTTTGTTGTTCCCACAGTCACTAAAACCTGTCCAGTCGCCATTTTGGCACATACATCGCAAAGGCTTGTGGTTTTCCGAGGAATGGTATTGAATTCCTACAATCTAGGTGAGTAAGCGTTTTCTAATGGTGAAAATTGGAACCTTCTGTTAAATTGTAGAGTTCTGGGTTAATATAAGATTTCGATCGGACATTATATTGCAGTGGCACTGAGGACTGTGGGTAATTTATACTTCCATAACTTCATTCAGTGACAAGTTATAGGCCCAGCTTACTAAAGATTTGTACGGTTATGTGTGTTACTCAAAAGTTTGTAGAATTAATATACTTTGTGAAATGTGTAGGGTTTTGATTGAAAACATGGAATAGCCCCGAGTCTTTCGCGACACAGACTGGTGATCGAAACAGGTAGTTGACATTGAAATATGTTTGTAAGAAATGTCATGCCCATTAGATAGTCTCAGGGTTAGCCTCGGAGATTTCGTTTAATGTTTTTGATTGTAAGTTCATTAAAAGTTATAACCATCTCGTTTTAAATTAGGCGAACACCTAACTTTTTGAGAAGGTTAGAAACCCTTAATTTTGATGTGAATTGTTTTACATATAGATAACTTGGAAGTATGGAAGGAGGTAGGATATTAAGTTAAGATAACTTGGTACTCATTCATGCAATGGAATTTGTAAATGTTTATTTCCAAAGGGTGTCTTTTTTGTGAAAAAGAACAAAGAGAACTTACTAATTCTTTTCTTGGAAAAAATGTTTATTTATATGCTCGATTTTTATCAAATATTAGGATTTTTTATCACTTTAATATATATTTTGAACCATTATTATTTTTCTTCATCTCAGCCCAAGGTTTACAACTTACAGTGCTAGTGATGTACAGTGGGTTTAGTAGAATGAGCTAAGCTAAAGAATCCTACATCTTTTTGTTATGTTTTTTTCTTTGCTTAACACATTAAATTATTTATTAGAATTATTAGTTATATTTATTAGAATTAATAAGTAATATTTTTAATGAAAAAAATTATTAGAATATCATGACACATTAATTTCCAATTTAATAAATCTATACCAAGCCCAGGTTACTTTTTCATTTCAAATGTTATTTTCTGTAAGCAACAGGAACTTAAGGTTTCAACTCGTATAGTAATTTCATTGTTTTTGGGAACAATTAATGTTGTTTTAGATATAATAATTCTTTTGAGTAGAATTGTTTGTGCTCAATATTATTTTAAAAAAATTTTTTTAATGGTAAAGTAGACTAAAATGCTTATTTGATTGGGTGTGGAGAATTTAAACTTCAATGTTCAATTGTTTGCAACTTTCTTGAATATGTTTATTGTGAGAAATTTGGCCTATATATTGGGTGGATACAGAATATTGTAAATCACTAGATGTATGTTATAAAGCCCAATTTAAAAGCATTTGTTGTAAATGATGTTCACTGTACAGTTGTTACATGTAAAAATTCCAAGACCCTCTTGTCAATTTCGAGGATGTACCTCAGCTTTAGGCTGAAAATAAGTGTAAATTCTTAGATATGAAAGCTATACAGAAAAATATATAAAAAACAAATTATATGTATTATGATACTACTAAAAATTAAACTTTATGTATTTTTCTGTATACTGTACATAGCTAAGAACTTGCATTTCTTTTCAGCCTGAAGATGAGATACATCACACCTGAAAATGTAGTGATTGACAAGAGTATAACACCCTTGGAATATTTATGTGTAACAATTGTGCAGTGAACATCATTTATAACAAATGTTTTGAAATAAATTAGGCTTTGTAGTGTTCATCAAGTAATTTACAATATCCTGTATCAATATCTGCTCAATATATTGGCCAAATTGCTCTAAAAATTATAGTTTCAATTAATTTATTTACTATTATTAGTAAAATCTGTTTGTGGTAGTCAAAGAAGTTGTGGTGGGTGTTGAATTTCATAATTTGGTACTCGACATGTTTTGTTGTTAAAGGATCCCATCATTGGATATGCTGTACAGATTTAAAGATTCATACACCAATTGATTTATTTAGTGTGGAAGCATATTCAGATGGTGTCGTCGTATTGAATGCAATATATGAATGCCAAAGATGGATTATGGTAGACAGTAGTAAAAGAATGGTTCAAACTTTAGTTTGGTCAGTTTTTTGTGGGCACTGTGAGAGAGATATTTGAATTTGGCCTAAAATGCATGAGAATTCTACAAAATCTTAAACTGAGGTGGTGTTTGGCAACATTTAAATAAGTTAAAATACTTATACAAACAGCGTATTTTGAAGTGGCCAAGGCAAAGCAGTGTTTAATCAAAAAAAGAAATGAAGTGCACAATTGTGCATGTGTTGCCCTTACAAGTTATGAGAATTGATAACTACTTAAATTAAAAATTAATACAGGGAAATGACATTAGGAAGACCTATTTGATCACATTCATCATTAAACTTCATGATTTTTCTTATTCTATGAACTTGGAATTTGAATTTTTATTTTATTGTTATTAATAATATAAAGTACTGTTCTTGGAACAAACGCATATAATTGATTGATAAAAAAAATCTGTCATGTGATACTGGTTGTTTTGGTGATCCTTCTCCCCTATCACTTCAAGATGGAATATTCACTTTCACCTTTCTGCAAAATATAGAGTTACACGTGTCAAAAGTGCTTTAATGAACATTTGTCACATCAATATGATCTGATAAATGTTTGTTACCATTTCTGTTGGTGTCAGATTCAATGAAGATTGAAAATATATTGTAGCTAATGGTGATAGTTGTAGGCTACATAAAAACATTGTTTTGATTGCCTCCCTGGTCTCATTTTTTTAGTGTACATGCTAATTATTAGGAGGAACCAGTTATTGATTTCACTGATTGGTAGCAAAGCAACATTGTTAATATAACACTTTCTTTTCCTAAGAAAATGAGGTTTATAAAGATTCTCTCAGAGCTTTTTTTACTAAAGAAACGAATAGAACCAACAGTGCATGTGTTCTAATCAAACCTTAGGCCCTGTCTTACATTTACATTTGAAAAAAAAGTGATTCTTACTAAAACGTTTACTCTTCTTAGTTTATTATTTGGTATGTAAATATGGTTCAGATGAAACATTGTATAGAATTTATACTTTCTGGAATGATAAATTTTATTTCAGTCTTTATTGCAATTGTGTTTTAAAATTTGAAGGAATAATTACAGTTGTATTACATACAATTTTTTTTCATAATGTGCAACTTAACAGTTTATATTCTTAAATGTAGGTCTGGACAACTCTCAAGAAAGGAATTGAAATTCGTGAGTTTTTTCTGAAATAAATGTTATTATAGAATGATGGTATTCCAACAAAAGTATCTGTCCTGATCAATTGTGTCAAAATTGATTTTAAATCAATGAAAGGTTATTCCAGCATTTTTATTGCCTTTTCAGTTTACTGATTTTGTGATTTGCAACAAATGTTTGCCAGGATTTGATTTCAGTAGAGGTTATTGATCAGATTTTTCACCTTGGAAGTACCATATTTCTTGAACACATTTTTACATTTCTTTTATTACATGAAGTATTGGAACATGGAAAATAATTATTTATTTTCTGTTTCAAGATGGTGGTGCTTACTACTTTTTATCAAGAAAAAATTCATTAGTACATGGTGCAAGTAATTATAGTATAATTGACAGATAAGCGTTCTTAATAGTTTTCTTATTGATATCACGATGAATTTTGTTTGTTGCCTTTTATTCGTTCTTTTTTTCCATTAGGTGTTTTCATAATCCCCAGAACATAGGCAGTGTTTTGACTTTGTTGTTCTGTAGTTTCAGGAGATATAAAAGTCTTGTCCAATGCCTTATTGATTGTCAATATTTTCCAGACAGTGGATCAGATGTAAGAATTTCTACGAACAGTTGTGTTTTTACTATTTGGCGATTGTTCATTGACTTAATATTGTCCAGAAACAATTTACAACTTATTCTTTCTCTCTAGTTTCTAGAGTGTGAGAATTTTCTTTGACAGAAATTTTTGTATGTTTGGAGTATTCATTGTATGAAGTAGTACATGAATACTCAATGATATTGAATGTTTTGCGTATGGATCGATTCTTTGGCTTGTGCAACAATTTTCAAAAATGTCAATTTCTCCCTGTATATTCTTTGTTCCTTTTTTAATGAGCATGGTGTTGGCAGATAGAAAATGTTTTATACATTTTACATCACATTGAACGGATTAGGATTCGTGTGTGTTGGAAACATGGAAAAACAATGGAAGAAACAAAGCTAAGGCTTTTTATAATGCTAGTAGTTGTGGTTGCAGTTTGCTACTTGCTTCACTCATGCCACCTTCCCTCTCTCCCACTTTTCAACTGTCATAGGCATCATCTATCATCATTGTTGAACTGGATATCGTTCTGTACTCTTTCGTACATTTTTTTTACAATTTATTGAAGTGAAAATTAGTGGCTTTACTCTTAAGTATCTTATCTCTTTGATTCCTCTTTCCTTTTTTTTAAAAAAATTGGAAAAACCAAGGAAATTCAAAATATCATATAATGGATACATGTAGATGTAAAAATACTTATGAATACACATTTGTGATAAGAGATGATAAAAATTAGTGTGTCCCTTTTAGTTAAAGTGTGCCTGATGTATACAAATGTAGTGTAATATATATATTAAAAGTTTTGAAGTTGGAGAACGTTTGCTCTTTAAAGGATAAATAGAACAAGATAATATTAAAAACTTTATTTTCACTCAAAATTAAGTGGTTAAAAATTTCAAATCTGCAGAAGAGTTTTATTGTTTGGAGAGATCAGGAATGTTCTGAGCTGTTGACTTGTACTCTTAAACAATGCTGGGATGATCTATATTGCAAACTTTCTATAAAAGTGAACATGTGCCTTTATTTTTAGAAAACCCAGCAAGCAAATCTTATTTTATAATGGGTGTTATTTTTATTTAGTAATAATACAGAAGACGGATTTCTATTGTACTATTTTGGTACGCTGTGTTGAAACAATTTTGTTTGGTTTTTGGTTCCAGATCTTGGTGTCAGTACTTCAGTATGAGTTGATTGTTTCTGGTGTTTTACCAGATAGTGTATGCTCATGGAAAACATTAAATCTAAAATATTTAAATATTTTTAACAGGTAAAGACAATTACAATTTAAAACTTGAAATATGTTTAGTGTATCCAGAATAATTTAAAATAGGTATGTAATTGAGTTTGAATTTAATTGCATTTACAGTTTTTGAAAAAATTTGGAGTGATGGGTGATAGAGTGACTGCACCGGCTCCCTCATCGAAACATCGACCATGGGAATCAGCCCAAGCCAAGTCATATACAGGACAAGGCGTTGTTGGAAGCCCTACATCTCTTGCAGAGATATTTGACACTGCTTTTTCTTCCTCTGTGGATAGTCCTCATGGAGAGGAATTCCGGGGTGGTTAGTTTGTTCTATGAAACTTCTTCCCAACTAATGGTATATATGGTTGTTTATAGCTTTTCAGCACCAAAAATTGCAGTTGCTATTTAGAAATGACCTCTGCTCACAACATAAAATTTAATAAATGAAAAGAAAATTTAGAGTAATAAAAATAATTCCATCTGCTCAGTAGTTAAAATAACTTTTAAAAATAAACAAAAAGGTGCTTTAATTGATGTATATGTAATTGATATATGATGACTTAACATATTTTAAAAATATTTTTTTAAATAAAAAGTTTGTATGAAAGTTTAGCCAAACTATTTCTTGTAGAAAGATACTTAAAAATTTTCTCTTCATATAATTCATTAAGGATAGATGACTGCTTTCCAGAATTTATAAGAAATTTGTACCCAAGAACAGTACTTGTGCCAGTGCAGAATAGGGAATTACTGCCCAGTTTGTCATCAAACATATTTTTGACTAAAATAATGGACGCTTGCAGGTTATGACATAGGGAATTACTGCAGCTCATATTACAATTGCACATATTAGGAAATGAATGTTTTCTAGATCCTTAGAACCAGGTTTTTGTGTCCCTGAAAGGACAAGTGTTTTCTGGAGGTAGACGGGATCTTATTTTATACTTAAGCGTTTTCTACAAAATCATTTTAAATTTATGTAACATTTTTTTTAGAATTATCTCTTCTAGAGACCCCTTTTCTACAAAATAGGTGGGCAGCTACTAATCGCAACTTTGTTGTGGAAGATGGCTATTAATTATTTTTATTATATGTATTCACCCGAATATAAGACGGTTTTATTTTTTAACCCCCCCGCCCCCTAAATATCTCATTTAAAGAATAGGAGGTTGTTGTGAATTCGCAGATTATGCCAGGTCAGTTAGGATTTTTATTTATGCACGGCCTTCCCATACCAAAAGGAAATTTAAAAGCTGACAAAGCTATAATTTGCAAAGGCAATTAATTTTCAGGCATTTATATCCGATTTTGACCCTTGCCTTCAACAAAAAAGAAAGGGAAAATAGAAAAATATTACTTTTTTTTCTCTTGTTTTTTAAGAATATCTCATGTTCTGATGCAGATCATTAAAGGGGCTAAATACAAATTGTAGCCCTGTAAATTCTCTATAGTTTCCCCAAATTTCTACCTTTGATCTTGTAATTTGCATCCGACAACTCAATGTAAATAAAACTAATCTGTTTTATGTTTATTATGAAAGATAAATAATGAAAAACAAAATTGTAAGCAAAGAATGTTTTGTGCGTTTAACACTGACGAGAGATTGTGTAATCCCAATTATGCAGCTCTCTTTTTAGGATCATGGCCAGTGTTATGATACTGTAACCATGGGTGTGTGGTGTGTGTGTGTGTGGGTGGTTTGTTTTTTTGCATAATCCATTTTTTATGTTTGTATATTTATTTATTTGTATTTGTAATTTGTTGTTTATTGAAACAATGTACAGTAATGAAGTTCTCTTATTTTCTGTAGTGACTAGTAAATTAGTTTATTGGCCATAAATTTTCCTATATTTTGTTGCAATAATCAATCTGAAAATCTGATTTAGAAAGAAGGTAATTGGGTTGGGGCGACTTAATGATTTCTCCTAATTTTTGCACATCCTGAATTCTCTACAAAACAAACTTTTTTTGATCTTTCTATTGAACAACATATCTTCCAAAACCAATAGTTAGTGTGTACACAAACTGTTATTTTTCTCCAGATCACATGAAGGAGGGTTATGACTGCACCCCTTCAATCGGAACATTAATAGAATAGAAAAAAATTATAGATGAAATATAGTTATAGAAAAATGTCTTCTAGGAAATGTGAGCATATAAGATTATGAACTTGCAAGTAAAATTTGAAATATGGAAAGCAGTGTTGTGTGGTGCAAACAATTTGTTTTGTTGCACTGTATGTACCTTTTGTAATGTCTTCTTCATTATTTACAGGAGAAATGGAATATGATCCTTTGTTTGCTGAAAGTGATCAGGATGATGTTGATGTTGTCTCACTTGAACAATGTCCACAACAGTCTGAAACAAACATAGATGACCCATTGTATCCCTCATATCGTCATCGTCCCTCAACTGACACTTGCTACAGGCGAACTTGGGCAGGATCTCAGGAGCCGATGCCATATTACAGACTGTTTCCAGAATCTCGCATGGAGTGTGATGGAGCAATGGGTAGTACTGGCACAGATTCATACGATGCAGCAAGACGCAAGAGAGTTCTCAGGGAAGGCGATAGAACTGCCTCAACCAAACTTAAGGCGAAAAAGGGTGACCATTCCAGACATAGCTCTGCTGAGAGTGGACCTTCAAGTAGTTTCCAAAATGGTCGAGAATCGGACAAACCATCCCGTCAGCATCACCAAATGAACATTCCAACATTTCCACCATCAAGCGGTGCACGCAAGAAGAACGTTCATGTATCTTCCTCATCGTCGTCTTCGTCTTCTCCATCCTCATCCTCCTCTTCATCCTCCTCTTCCTCCTCCTCCTCTTCCTCCTCGTCTTCTACATCTGCTTCAACCTCCAGGGATAAAAACATGTTCCCTATGTTTACAACAGAAGGCATGGAGTCGGATTTAGATGTTGAAACTCAAAATGCTAGGAAACTTCAGAATGGAAAAGTGGAACCCCCAGATGAAATTCAGACCCAACAAACTTCTTCCTCTATAAATGCATGTCCAGGTAATGTAATATCTTTAGATTTGTTATTCAAACATAGTTTCATATTTATATACTTAAAGTTACATTATTTATAAGCAAGAGAAAATGTTATTTTGAAAGGAAACAGTAAGAGTCATACTTAACCTTTTGGTTATGCCCGATTTCTCTTCAGCAATGGTATCCTGCCATTGCTGGTCATAAAATAATGTAAGAGACAACAAATACTCCTACATAAAAGGACTCGAAAGTGGCAAATAAGATCTGAGATTAAAGTACACATACTAGGTAGTGGCATAATGTTAATAGCACTGCATACATGAATGTTCCTGCAGCTTTTTTTCTTAATGCAAACTTGATCCTTTTGAAAAGAAATGGTGTATAATCATATTCTCACTCTCTAACATGAAAAACAAACTTAGTCTTTCCTGCTCTTTTATCTTGTCAAAGGGAACGATCCTCCCATCACCAAAAAACTTCATTGCGGTTATTGATTCTGTCATGGCAGGAAAGTGCTTTCATAGAAAATGTTGGTGATTTCCCATTGGGTGCTATAGTGTATAATTTCACCTTATCCTTTAATAATTGTATAAAGGATTGGTGTCAGTACTATATCAGAGCTTACCTCATGAACATGTTTAGGTAGACAAAAGTGAACCACAGCTATGTGAGAGTTAGCGAGGTTATATTTGAAGAGAAGGGGCAATGGATTTGTCAGATTACTCTCCTAAAAGAATGAGGGGTAGAAGAGTCCAAAGTTTTAAAAATGATCTGCCTATGCCCCAACATGTTTTCTGAACTTGTATATTTGGTGGTATTGTACTACCTATATTACAAAAAAAGATGAGAAATGGTATTAAATTTAATTTCTTCACAGTGCAAGAAATTATTACACAGTAGATTAATTGCAACTTTGATTCATTACAACTTGAAAGTTGTGGTGTCTCAAATTTTATTTTATTGATAATTTGTTTACAAGATGGACTTATTATAAATTACTGTGTAGCTTACGGCACAATTTCAAACAAGAACTGATATCATCATCTGTGTCTGCTGCATCTGCCATTTTGGGCACAGCATAACACACCAGGAAATAAATCGCCACTAAACAATTCTGCTGTTGTACCTCACTGGACAGAGCACTGTGGTCGACTGCTAAGATATGAATAGTTTTGCCACAGCTTGTATTGCTAATTTTTTCTGTACTCTTGCCCTTTTCTGCAGGAATGAACATTTGTGTTTGGGGCTCTATAGAATGTCTTTGGCAAGCTAAAATATTGGAAGAATGAACTGAACAGTCATAAAAAGAATAGTAGATAGTTGAAATTGGGATGGCTTACAAATATTGATATCTTTTAACATGAAATCATTTCTGTTATCACCTGTAGCAATGTGGGAATCCTTTGTAATGGGCCACTTGAGCCTTTACCGCACCCTCAGGCTGTCTCTAGGAGACTGGGCTTGTGCAGATGTGAGGTTGTTCGGGTTCTTATAATGCCTTTTGTGAGAGCCAAATGATTCTTCAGATGATTTTAGTGGTTCAGGACAATAACTAGACATTTGATGCTGTCATTGTTTACTGGTCCTGCATTTCTGCAAGTTCAGTGTTTTGCTACAGTATGAATGCTTATTGTCTGGTTCAGTTCCTTCTATGAAGGAATGACTGAAAACGATTTCTTGAATTCTGTATGCATCACGAGTGAGCATCAAGGAGGGTTGGGCAGTCTCTCTCTCTCATCAGGGACAAAGGTTTGAGTGTCTCGATTGTGTTTTGATTGGATTTGCTCCATAATCTCAAAGTTATTGCAGCAACAGCACTGAGCTCAGCCTGATCTGCAGGCTCAACACAGAGCGGTGCTGACATATTGTGCACACTGCACGACTCCTTCTAAGCACAGCTACAGCAGTCAGAGTTTATAGAAATGTATGTTTTTATGACCTCATTTATGTGTTACTATGCCACCAAGTTACTATACTTAATTGTAGAATTAACAATAAATCTAATCTAATATATGTTTCTGGAGATTATACTTGCCTGTCTTCCATTTTGTATGGATTCATCAGTTTTCTTTTCTAAGGAATCACTTTTTTTAAAAATTAACTTGCAGAATTCAACATGTAACCCAAAATATAGTTTACAAAAAAAAATTTATTCTAATTACTGGTAGGATTTGAAAAGTATTTTAGATGATAAATCTAAAAAAACTCTCTATCTCTGTTCTCTTAATCAGTTGGGGGGTTGGCTCTTTTGAATCATAGCCTTGTCTGAGAAATAGGAGCAAAATACAGTAAAAATTAGTATTAGGAATCAGATTGTTGTTCTTTTCTTAATAGCCCAAGGTAGATATTTGCCAATAAATATTAAGGCCCTTTGAAAATTTTTTCCATAATTATTCTAGAAAGTTATTACTATATTTGCCCATCTACAAGATGATTCCCTAATATTGAAGAGGCCTCTTGAGAATTTTTCATTACTAATTAATCTGTTTCAAGAATTTTAATGTCCGAGTCTGGGTGGAAAGTGTTAATAAATAATTAGTCTGTACTCCCAATTGATAGCATATTGTCCTGTTGACTAATAAATTTTCTTATTGACGATATAATCTATTTGTCTGTGTCACTATTTTCTTCTTTCTTATAAACATAATCATGGATTTTATTTCTGTCATTGTCATTTTTACGTGTATCATTGATTCTTTCTGGATTTCCTCCCACACTTAGGTCATCTTCTTAAATTTTCACTGTGCATTTGTATCTTATTGTCTTTCGCCTTACTCAACCGAAGATTTCAAATTTTCTTGCCATGTTTTGCACATGGTCATTACTTCTTTGTAAAGTGAATGTGAAACCATACATCAACAAAATCTTGATCATGATTTTTATCCATTTTTCATATTGCAATTCATTTATTAGATTGCTTTCTTTTGAGATTCTCTTAATATTAAATACCAGTGACATTTCGACTCTTGGCACTTGTTGTATCCTAGTAACTTTATTGTTTTTATAGATGGAGGTTAGAGATTTCATGATTTATTTTTATTATTATATAGAGTGTTAAACATTGACGTTTTGGTGAAAAATAATTTCCTTTTTCCACCTTTTGGTGAAAAATAATCAAATTTGTTTAAGATGCTTGGGAGGCATTAGTTTAGTCTCTACAGATCATATAGCTTCTGTTTCATGTATTTTAACGTTGAAATCTTTCAACATGTATACTAGTATTTCAAATACCTTCTAAAGAAATATCAGTTCATTCCTTCCTCTTATACAAGATCAAAGCTGGTGGGATAGAACCATTGAAGGCTTGTATTAGCAATCTACAATAAAAAAGCCGTAGTGGTTATAAAAAAAAGGAGTTACTCAGCTCTTTAAATTTACAAATTTAGGAGATGCACTACATTTCATAGTTATTGAATCTGGTGAAACTTCAATATCAGATTCTAGACTTGATACAAAATCATTTACATCCACAATCTTGTGCGAAATACTATTTAATTGAAATTTATTATTGGATGTTGCAATATAAAAAAAGGCTTAAATCTTGATGGATATCTTGGAACCAATAGTGGAATCAGACAGTGAATAAAAGGGCACTGCAATATTCTTTAAAACATGGAAAAAACTATAAAATTGATAATTATCTCCTATTAGCTAAACATTGCAGCAAAAACTTTGCTAACAAATATTCATTTTATATACCATGCTGAGTATGAATTCTGTTACTCTAAAGTGAAGGTATTTTGCAAATTATTGCTGACATGGTTCCAAGGCCTTCTGAAGACCTTTTTGACTTGGTGAAAATATGACAGATGCATATTCCAGTTGAGATCTAGCAATAGTAAAAAGCAATATTTTGAAGGCTTTTATAGAGTTGATATTTCTCGCCTGTCATGTGAAGAATCCAAATGTTCTGTTGACTTTCAGCACAAATTCTTTGAAATGTGGCCTAAATGACACTGCCTACTTTTTCTGGATCCTTGAATAAAACATGCAAATTAAGGAAAAGCTGTTGAATTTCATAAAATCATTTAGATAAAGGAACCACACATCACGATACAAAGTAGTAAATATTTATGAAAAAGCCAGGGAGTATTCTACTAAGCTTGTTTCTAAACTTAACATACATACCAGTCATTATTGTTCTTGATCTTCCAACTAGTGTGTGTATGCTGTGTGTGGAGTAAAGCCTGTAAAATCAAAAGAAATGAGGACCTGAGGATATTGAAAACCTGACGAAGAACTGAGATGTGTTGTATGAAATTGGTTAATTTTCTTTCAGATTTCTGTCGGGTAACATAGTATGTCCCCATTGGGTGTAAACAAAAATGTGTAAAAGAAGTACTTCAAATGAAATATGCCAATTGTGAGACTGGTTTATTGGAAATGCAGTGCACGGAAAAGATATTTTGTGACAATTGTGAGACTATGATTTATAGGAAATTCAGTGCATGAAAATAGTTATTCATGATAGAAATGGTAAAAGTTACCTTTTATTTTGCGAGTAGGAAAGGTTGCAATGTGAGGCCAATAGGCAGAGTGGTGTAATCTAAGCAAAGTAAAAGCACTCTTACCACGTGTGTCATACACTATTTTTTAGACAGCCTTTCTGTCCTCTTTGACCTTTTTGGTCCTTCTGCTCTAATGAAAGTTTTTGTTTTCTTTGTTGCATTCACAAATTTATCAGAAAAAGCATCATCTCATTTTCAGCAAGAGTGCTAAAAACTGAACTTTTAGTATGCCATGCATGCCTGGAAAGAGCTGTTTTTAGTAGTGTCTGTCTAAAAAGATGTGTTTTTGTGTTACATGTAAAACTGGATTTACTTTAAATTAAATAAACTGAGGTTACTGCAGAAATCTTTTGGAAATCCATGTGGATAGGTAAAAAGAAGTAATCTTCCACAATAAAAATCTATTTATACTCAATACAGAACTTACATTCCCGCATAAAGTTTTGAGACCATTACCTATCATTAGTGCTCCCTATTGGATATGTTAAGGAAAATATATGAAAAAAAAGGTTTATACAGAAGAATGAATATAAATTTGGATATGGCTAAAATGAAATAGCAGTTAAATAAAATAAAACTACACACTTACCCAAGCAATGTGGTAAAAAGTATGACTTCTAAATATGCACCCCAACAAGACCCATATTGTGCTTTGGAAACTTAACATGTTGGCTGCCGTGTGAGACCTTACGGTCTTGTAGGAAGTTTGTTTGTTTGGGGTTATTATATATATATATATATATATATATATATATATATATATATATATATATATATATATATATATATATATATATATATATATATAGACACACACACACACACACACACACATATTGTCATTGGCTTTGTCTCTATAGTGTTAACAGCTGCATTCCCATAATTCCATATGGATTAATACATTTTTGTAAATAAATTTAGTTCTATATAATATTATATAAATATTGGTACAAGTTTCAATGTTCTAGCATGTGTAGAAGTGTCAATTACCATTGGCACGGAGATGTATGTGAAAAACTTGTATGGTACCAAGGCATAGTATAGTGAGAAGGCACTTGGCAGTGAATGTGTTAATTTATTAGGAAAGGATTGGTGTTGGGAAGGGGATGGAGTTTTTAATAAAGGGGCTATGTTTTACGTTGGCTTGTTTGTTGGATGTAGGAATAGTTTTTCCAATTTTTAAATTTCAAAATTTTCTAATATACTTAATTTCTGCCCTTTGTTTCCAACATGTAAAATTTTGAAATTTTTGTTTGTTCAAAGGTAAGAAAGATGTGATTGGTAAGCACTGCTGTAGTAAGAAAATAATAATGAACTTAGTGGAATGATTTGAATCAAATTTTTGATTTCACAAGAAGCATCTTTTGAACAAAACTTAATTTAAAAAAAAAAAAAAAATTATTTATTTATTTATCTATTTAGAAGTTATTGATACTCAATGTATTTGAAAATTGAAAACTGTGCCATTTTAATTATACAGTAATCAGTAGCCGTTTATAGATCATCCATGCTATTCAGAACTAAGGAGAAATTACATTTATTGAAAAGACATTTCTTGTGTTCAACTGGGGCCCTTTTGAAATTTGTGTATAGTTCAATTAATGGTAATTTCAGTTCCCTGCTAATAGATTTAATGCAAAGCTATTATTGTTCACAATTGAAAATGGAAAATCAATATGCTAGGTCTGGGTGCTACATTTGTTTTATGTTCAGGAGTACTACACACATACTTCAAATATTGCTATGTGTTAAGGATCAAAATAACAAATGTATGACATTGCAAATTAATTCTTATTTTTATGTTTCATATCTGCAGTTAGAACAATAATAGTTTGTATTTTCCTTCAGGTCCATCTGGCATCCAGAGGAATTCTCATTGTGATCATTCTGAAGATGGCCCTTCAGCCCCTGATTTGCAACTGGATTGGCTCTCTTCAAGTAGTGATAGTGATGACACTGATGATGACAGTGGAATAGAGGTTATTGGTGGTGTAACTAGCAATACCACTAACAGTCAATACAAACAGTCTCCTCAGGCCACTAATGAAGTAAGTATATAAGACAAAGTGTCAAACTGGGACACATCAAAAGATACTATAATAATGAATGAAATAATTATTTTTGTACTTTGAATTTTTAATGATTTCACATACACATCTTTTTTGAAAAGAAGCAAATTCCCAAAATTGTAGGAAAAGTGTATTTCTCTATAGTGTGTGCTTATACATAAGTAGGTGCTTTTTTGGGAAAAAAATGTCAAAAATTGCCAGTTGTTGCATTATGCTAATAGTTAAATATTGGTGCAATAGAAATATTTTTTTACCCTTCAAAAGGTCAGGTAGGATGTTTTATCTTTTTATGCTTTTTCTTGCTTCTTTCAGCTACGATGAACAATTTGCAACTAAAATCAACCGTGGTTTCAGTTTTGGGTGCTTTATTGTGGGGTATTAAGGGTATCCAGGAAGGAAATGTACAAACTTCAAAAATAAGCTCTTAAGACAATTTTAAGCATATTTTGTCTAATAAACTCCTTGGATATTCTGAAAGGTAGAGTTGCAATAAACACTCAAAAGTTGGTTTGAAAAATACTTTCTATGCAAAAATTTGCATTGCAGAAACACAAACTCTCGAGAAATATGTAAATTGTTTATTACTTACAAAAGAAATGAATATATTTGTTCAGAAAGAAAAATTAACGCAGAAATAAAAAAAAGGTCGGATTGTGTAAATTGGGTGTTTTTGTTTTTTTATTTGTGTTAATTTTTCTTTTTTTTTTTTTGTAAATAATAAACAATTTACCGTCAGTTTCTGGAGAGTTTATATTTTCTGTAATGCAAATTTTTGCATAGAAAGTATTTATTTTTTTAACCAACTTCTGAGTGCTTGTTGCGACTCAGCCATTCAGAATATCCAATGAGTTTATTACACAAATATGCTTCAAATTCGCTTACGAGCTTATTTTCATAGTTTCAACGTTTGAACATTTCCTGTCTGAACACCCTGCATTTTGGGACTGGAAAATATAATAAAATTTAATAATATTTTAAAGCAATATTGTGATCATTAGAGCGTGGATTTTGATGCACTAAAACATCGCCAGAAATGATAAAAAATGATCAAAGATGATAAAATACTTCAAAAATGCCTTAAAACCAAAGAAAAATGACGTAAAAAATTTCATCAAAACCAGTTTGGGTGAACAACTCAAGCTGTTGGAAACCTTACTGATGTAATCGAGACTTCTTCCACTTCGTTCAAGTGAACTCAACTTGCAAACTTTTGGTTTGGACTGTTCTTTGCCAGGAAATCTTTGTCTAGTTATCCCGAAATCTGCCGAACCGGCAATGGCGCTGATATACATTACTAGAATTACATGCAACGGCTGTCAAAACAATTTCTGAGCAAACAAATCAAATAGGCTACTGAGTAATTCTGTGAAGAACATTTGTTGCATTTCATAAATATTATTTGAAGCAAGTACCATTAAAAATGACATTAAAATGGATTAAAAATGAGGGGAAAAGGTAAAAAATGACTTCAAAATCGACAAAAAATGCATAATAGTGATGTATAAAATGGGTATTTCCTTTTGTCATAAATAAAATGAATTTCATTAAAATACGCTCCCTAGTGATTATATATGGTGACAGTTAATAAATGTGCTGAAGGTTTTTCAATGAAGATTTTCATTATCTGATCCTGTCATTTTTATTTTTTTGTTGTTTAAGTAGTTTCATTATGTCATATTAGACTAATGTTATTTACGTGAGTTGTTAAATTTTTGCAGCATCCAGTCACTGTTGTTGACTTGACTCAGGAATCTGATGAGGAAATGTTTCCTGCATCTTCATCTCGAACAACTTACTCTACTTCAGCCACTAGAACTACCCCATCAACTGTAATTACTGCTTCAACCCCTCCTCCTGTCCGTTTCATTCCCTACAGTCCCCCTCCGAGAGCTGCTCCTCCTCCCCCTCTGATTCGCTTCCGTCTCCCGTCCTGCCGTTACCAGTGCAATAGTGGAGAAGTGCAGGAGGTCCCCAACCATGAAGCAAACGAGCATCCTTGTAATGTGTATGGAAATTGCGTGCATCCGGCATGCATCAACCACAATCCAATATGGCGCCACACTCACCCTAATCCTCAGCCATCTCGATCATGCACAACTAGTGGGACTCATCCTTATTATTTAGGTGAGTGTCACTTAGTAAGAAATTACTGAAATGTGAGAGATTGAAAGTTTCATAAAGCTGGTAATACAAATTAAGTGTATTGAAATATCAATTTGTTTTCATCTCCTTGAGAACCTTTTGATCTAACAGTTCTATTTGAGCATGCACACAACATCTAGACATTTCCTTTATATTTTCTTGCTTTTCTTTACTCCTTGTGATGAATAGAATATTTGGTTCTCAGGATAGATACCTTTGTCGATATAAGATGATCCCTTTTTATATTGAATATTGTATTGTGGATATTTTTCTTTTTCATCTAATTGTTACTTTTGAATTGAAATAAAATCCCTAATTGTCTTATTGACTAGGAAATTGCCTTGTTGAGGTTACATCTTTTTGCCTACACTCTTTTCAGTATTGATTATTAGCATAATCATTTTTGCCACTACCATCGTAGTTTTGACATGTGATATTGTTTCTTTCTAATTCTCCTCTGGGTTTTTAGGCCCCTCTGAAAGTGGTGCATGTTGAAATTGGGTTCTTGATTTTCAATCTGATGCCATCTAAGAATGTCCCCTTCTGTATTACTGGATTCCTGGTACTCTTGTTCGCAGCTTGTGCTTTTTTGACAATTGTTAACTTGAAATTTGCCTTGTTTAATATTTGCATGATGGAGATATGAGCTGCAAACTTTGAGTAGTAGTGTGAGTAATGAGTAACTCCATAGTGTGAGAGTATAAGAAAACATTCAATGTTAGGGTTTGTTGTTACTATGAAAATTTTATTGAATCATTCCATCTATGGTTGATGTAGAATGGAATCAATTGATTTTTTTTCATTTTGATCTCTGCAAAAACAAATTAAGATGTCGAACTGAGTTCAGGCATTGAATTGACTTTTCGCAAGTTGATTGGAGCATCGTGAAACAAAATCTCTGCAGTTAGTATTTTTCTTTGTTGTCAATTTCGTTTCGCTTACTACAAGGACACTTGTTCAAGATATTCTTTTCCAGCCTGATCAAAAAATTGTGAATTGCCTAGAAAATCATAGTGGATGCCTAGAATAAATCTGTGAATGTAATTAGGGATTGCAGATATGCATGTTTATTAATTGCATTTGCAGCTAATTGCTCTGAAAAGAGGGAGGGAAACTGACCACAACCTTCTTGATTTAATCTGTAAATATATGATGACTCTATTTCTTGATAGTCAATTAAGGGAGAAAAAAACTCTTCTTAAGTTCGGGGAAATACGTCAATTATTCACTCATGAAAATTATTTACTAAGACCCCTAGCATTGCTTCAGAAGCTAAATTGTTCAATCATGAATAAAACAGTTTATTCATTTGTTCCAAAAAGTATTGTGCTGCTATACTTTACCTCCATTTAGTGAGAAGATGCCTGATTAGAGTAGGTTTTTTGTATAAGATTTAGTTTCTTAGGTAATTTTTTTCTACTTATGCTTGGCCTTTTTTTTAAATATAAGTTTTTTGCCCATTAATACTTTTTCCTGATATTGTTTGGGTTAAAAAAAAAATTTTATTAATCAATGGCTTTTTCTTTTGTTTATTTTGTTTAATGAATTACCTCAATTTCCCCAGAATTTCTAATGACGTAGTCCACAGTGGCATTATTGAGGTGTCTAAAATTACTAGTTTTCCAGTGGGGTTGTCTTGGGAGATCTGCTTAATCCTCCTCTTTCTGGTGTTTTGTGTTTTTGCTTTAGTGTATTAATACAGTTCTTGTAGCAGAGTGAAGTGTTAAATGAAACCAATATTCTATAACTTTGAGAAATTGGCATTGTACCTGATGATGTATAATACTACTCCACGAGTTTTCCTCTATTTTGATAACCTTACGATAATACGTTTAGGCCTAGTTAGAACAAAAGTGATTTAAAACATCTTGTGGTTCTAGGTAACATCATAGCCTATTTTTATTTGTTTTCAGATTCTTCTCTTCAGAGGCTGTCACCCTTTCCGTATGGACAACCGTCTCAAATACACAATGGAGGCGGGTTCCCTTATTTCCCATCACTACCTCCAACTGCCCATCCTCCTCGTATCTACCCAGTGCATGAAAGGTTGTGGCATGCTCAGCAGCGTATGCAGGAAATGCAGCGACGACAACATTCAATACATATGCACAGGTAAGTTGTGCATTTTTAACAAAAAAAATGGAATTTCAATGTTCCTCTCAACAAACTTTTGATGTTTTAATGCTCTGGGCAGTTTAAGGAAGTCAAAAGAGCAAACTTGAATCAGGTACTTATGTACAAAGTATTAATGCTATTTTTAATTGTCGATTTTTGCAGTAGACCACGGGACAACATGTTCCTTGATGTTTATCAGCGCCCGATGCCTCAGTCATATGGACCACTTCACACCCACAACCACTCCCATTCTCATCCTCATCAGCACCATCACTCTCACTCCCACTCTCACTCTCATTCCCACTCTCACTCCCATTCCCACTCACATTCCCATTCTCATAACCACCACCAACCACCACTACCTACACCACAGCAACCAACTGTGTACAGTCGACCTGAAGTAGTGCCTACGCCTGGCCCCTCTGCTATGATGCCTCAGCCAGCAATGGTAAGACTTCTTGATGTCCAGATAAATAGGTAATGCTGAGAGAATGTCTGAGCCCATTTTTACTTTTTCGTTGTGGTTCACTTTTTTGTGACTTCTTAATTCTCAAAACGCAGAAAGGTATCTAAACTTTCCATTAAATAAAATGTTGTTGAACCTTTTAAGGCAGTAGTTATTGTAAAATACAAAGTTCAACTCTTTTACTACTACAAGCATGCCTAGAGTAAGTCATGCAGAGTGCGCAATACATATGTCAATTGGTGTTGCTCTGTCCAGAGCCCACTGGTCAAGCTGAGCTAAGTTTTTGTTGTCTGTGGTAACTATGAGCAAATCCAATGATAACTGAATGCTGTTGCCCGTTAAAAGACCATTAAAGAGCAACTTGACCATTAAAAGGCAAATAGCAACAGTTGAATGAAAATATGAGCTAGGGAAGTCCTAATGGAACTTCAAGGACTTCAGCATTTCACATGGTTGAAAAGTAAACAGCGGTAGGAAAGTGTCAGAGTGACTTAAACTTCTCTTTGTGAGGCAGTCTCTGAGAGAGAAACTTACCAACCCTCCTTGCAATGCACTACAGAATATAAGAAACCCATTTTGGTCATTCATACATAGAGGAGACTGAACCAGACAAACATTCGTATTGTATGAAGGTCATTCATACAATACACATGAATGCAATTGGCAATGCACATGAATATTTTTAAAATACATTTCCTTTGCTAAGTTTTTGCTCTTTACAGATTTCTTAGTACCATTCGTTTTGCTTGAATTGAAATTTAGTTCAACAGTTCTTGCAAGCGTTGCTCGCTCTTTACAGATTTCTTAGTACCATTTGTAATTTGTTAAAAATGTGTATGGTGATGATGCTGTCAATCACCGACAGTTAGTTGGTGGAATTCCAGATTACCTGGTGAATTAGGGCTAGTGAAATACTCAGGATCTCCTGTACTCTTCACATTCTCTTGACAATGTGCAGCTCATTCACAACTTCATTTTGGTTGACAAAGTATAACCATGAAAAAATTGTCAATGAAAGTGGGTGTAGGAGAAGTGAGGCTGAACATTGAAAGAACTGCAATTGAAAGAAAGGTTTTGTCAGGTGGTTTCAGGAGATGTCTCCACAGTGAAGGCAGGTAAACAGTGGCTCAGGACGTGCTGAGCCTGACTTCCATCTTGCACATGCCCTTCTTCAAAGCTGTCATAAGGCAGTAGAATGAAATGGAAATTATGTGAGAAGTGACGTTTGCTCCTTAAGGATGGATACTGTAAAAATAGGAAAGGAATAGAAAATAAATTGAATTTTTAAAAAATTTTAGGTGTTACTTTTGGAGTGACTCTGGTAGAAAAGCTTCAACTTGCTCGTATATATGCGAGACCAACTAGCCATAATGACATCAAATGTAAAGTTAGTGTGCAGGGCCACAATAAGTACTGCTAAAAATTCTCATAAATCAATTGGCTTTCGTGTAATGCATTATAAGAAAGGGAATGGCCTTGTGTGCTTACATGTCCAGGGGCTCCCAGCAACAGCCCTGCAGATCTTACTGATTTGTCCAGAGCAGACAAATAGTTAAAACTGTTTCTATATCTGATTAAATCCACCTGCCACCAGGGAAATTAAAGTTTAGTGTCAATGACATTAATTTAGGACATAGTGATAAAATTTATTTGTAGAAGAAAAATAATTGAATGGGGAAATTGTTATATCTTTGATCCCGGTGAATAAGCAAAAACAACGTTTAAATGAATTAAATCAGGGATTAATGATATTCTAACAAAACTATTGTTGTGTGTGTTTTGTTTGAATATCATTTATTCCTTATTTATAGCATTAGTTTAAAGTTTGCTCCCCTGGAAAACTAAGTTTTTTTTTTTTTTTTTACTTATCAGCTTATTCACTGGGATCAAATATATATTGTAAGTGTCTGAAACTGTTAAGCTATGGAGGGCATTTCTGTTTTAAAGGTTTAATTAATAAGTTAATGAAAGAAGTTCTAAAATAGTGCAAAAAGAACAGATAATAAAGTCAGTAAATTTAAGCTGAACCATGAATAACTTCCATTAACATAGGAAATAAATTAATGATGTGTGTTTCAGGTTCCTGGCCAGTCTGATGTTGATCTTCTGTCCTCTGTTCCTCCTCATAGTTCTATTGTTCCTGATATACAGACTGAGATAGTGGTTAGTTCACCACCTACTATGGGCATGTAAGTAATAATGCAGTTTTATTTCATTGCACTGAATTTATGTTTGGTTGATTTTATTAACAATGAATTCTGATTTGCATAGGGACAGTACACATCAGCATGTCCACCATCACCTTTATCATTATCATCAACCTGGACACCGAATGCATCATCTTCATATTAGTATCGCCCCAACAGTTCCGATGGTAAGAAGTTGATGTTTACACTCATTAAGTCAAAAAGGAATTTTTTTTCTTCAAACACAAAAAAAAATAATTTACTTCTTTTACTATGCTATTAGAAATGTTTTTGCACTCAGGTTGTCTTTGATAATGAAAAAAAAAAAAAAGGCTCAAAAGCTACAAGATAGGAGTATAAATCCTTGCATGTTGGTGAAATTATTTTTTAATGACTTGTAGGAAGTGCTGGAAAGAGTACATTTCTATTTGTTATTTTAAATTTCATTAGTGTTTTAAAATGTTTCAATTTTGTTATTTGTACTAAATCTTGTCTGAGATTATGAAAGGTGTTGTATTTTGATGAAGGAAAGTGGAATTTATATTTTCCTATAGTTGCAAGAGCTTAAAATGCATTTTTCTTTCTTATTACTTTATTCTCATGTATTAAAATAAATGTTTTCTTTTCATCAGGCTCCTGGAGGTCAACGTCCTCAAGAATTAGTTTTCCCCCCTGCAGTTCTCCCTGCTGAGCTCATGCCATTCCCTTTCCTTGCACGTCACATGACAGCTCGCCTTGAAGATTACATGCGAGTGGTAGAACAACGTCGACTGGCTCAAATGAATCGTGGAGCCAGCCAAGATACCATTGAGAGATACACGTTCCCACACAAATATAAGCAGGTAAGTTGTCGTGTTGGCTAAAAATCCCTCTTGCCTTTCATAATTTTGATAACTGAGACAATTTAAAAACAATAATTATTTTGTAAATCTAAATGAATTCAGGTAATTAGAAAATGCAAGATAGTAATTATTTTGTCTTCACAGATGAAACGAAGTACTGATGATTCTGAAGATACCACAGAGAAGTGTACGATTTGTCTGTCAGAATTTGAAGACAATGAGGATGTAAGGTATGTGATTTTAGCTTAATTCTTATTCGTTTCTATTCGTTATTGATTTTTGGGGGTTTTGTTAAAACATTTTACTTTGTCATCTACTGCTTACACAGAATAGAGAAAGTATTGTAATGCTGCGGGGAAAAAAATGACGAATTTTTGACAAGGTAAACTCCTGTTACTAGACCCTGGTAATCAAGAAGTGGATAAATCGTTTCTGTATGTTGTAAGTTATTTCCTCTAACAGTGTTCAGTGTTCCGTGAAGTTCAATCCATGCCAAAAAGAGTGTATTGGGTCCCTGAACCTGGCTGTTTCACTAACATTCAAACTCTTCACGAAGCAGTCTGTGATATGAAAAAAGCAGAGAGTGGTGTTGGCACTGCTAGGTATATCCAAAGCATTTGACACTACCTCGTGTGGTGATTCAATGGGCTCTATTCTGGAAAGGGATCCCCGATTCCTTTACCAATTTGGTAATAGACGCCAACATTTCCACCGTCGTTCAGCACCAATCCAAAGGCATTGAAGTGACAATTCGTAGGGGAGTATAACAGAAGTCCCCCTTGTTCACACTCCTTTTTAATCTCATTATGGAGTGCATGCTTGAGAAATTGGAAACACGCTAGTCAGGATACACGCTAATGCAAAGGAGTTGCACCAAAACTCTGACAGACTGTGTACGTGACCACCTCCTCAGGTCATTTTGGCCTGTGTGCGTTTGCTCAGAGACACCTTTTGTAGTAATAACATGTGTGATACGTAAATTAAATCTGAAGAGATCCTGTCATAAATGGAATTAATCAGCATGTAAGGTTTTTGTTATAATTAGGGTTGTGTTGCACAATGTTGGAAAATACTTAAACCCATAACAGGTATGATGGGTATGTCTCTTGGCTATCCGGGACAAGTCGCGTCGATCTGCTCGTAGCTGACGTTTCGGCCATTATATTGTGGCCTTTCTCAGACCTTGACCAATCCTGGTCACCCCCTTCTCTTCCTTATAAGGCGGTCATGCTAGCCATTTGACAGCAGTACGCTCTGAGATAAGACAGGAGTGTGAGAGAATTCAAAGAATCTCATGAAATTATATATTGACAGAATGTGATAACTGATATTGTAGTACTTTGTGTTGAAGCCCGTCTGTCAGAATCGTTTGTTCCTGGAAATAATTATTTTGAGAAATTGAATTATCTTGGGAGATATGTTTTAAATTGTAACGACTAATGATGGCAATATTGATCCAGATAATACTAGCAGAGTTACGGAATGGCACAGACTTTCTCTTTGTAGTTTCCTTTTTTCTTGGTCTATTCGGACTTGCCACATACTCTTGCCAGCTACCATGTATCCCCCCCCCCTTCGCACTTTTTTTGACGTTTTCTCAATTTTTCAGTTCCTAATAGTAGAACCAAAATATATTACTTAAGAATATTAAAGAAGAGTAAAACCTCGTCATACATGACTATTTTCATTGAAAAATTGAGAACTGTTTTGAAGAAAATGACATTAAAGCATTATTGTAAATGCGAAATTTGAAGCAATAAGGTTTACAAATCCCTGGAAACGTGCATATTAACTATGTGAGATATATTTCAAAAATATTAAGTTTGTGTAATTTTTGAAAAAACAGAAGAATACTCCAAAACAAACTTAACATCATATTAAATAGTGCAATTAGGGACTATCCTTTTAAAATGCATGAAGAGAAAATTGAAAGCCGTTTCTGAAAATGCAGAATTAAGAGGCATTGTTGAAAATGCAGAATTTTGAGTTTATTCGCACAGACTGTTTAGTTTTCAAGAAACTTTATACAACATTAATTGAAGCACATATACTCGTAAATATAATAATGTGAACAAATTGCCGCTAGTGTAAATATTTACAATGTGAGGGACATGTCAAAAAATTATATTTTTGTAATTTTTGAAAACACAAAAGAACACAGCAAAATGGTGTTTATGTCATCTTGTAGAGTATGTTTAGCACTATCCTTACCAAAAATTGAAAGAATAAATTTGGAGATGTTTTTTTAGAAAATCTTTGTTTCTGTTACGTTTTAAAATTGCTAATACTTTACAGTCTATTGCATGAAAACGACTGAAGTTTTTGAAAAATATACAAGACCTTTATGTTACAACTATTTATGGACAACAATTTTTGTTTGAACATGCAATGAATTTAACAATATACACATTTTGATAAGGTTATATTTGATGTTGGTCAAACATATTTTGATGTTTTCCTCAGGAGTCTGGTCTCCTCTCTTTGAAGTTCATGCTCATAAGTTGGAATCATTCCAACATAAGTTTTTAGAATACGGCAACTTGGTTAAATCTACCTGATCATATATAGATCATGATTATTGTACTATCTCAACAGTTCTCGATGTACCTTCATTGTCCTTTCAAAGAGAATTGAATGATTACATTTACTTACATAAACCAGCTAATGGAAATATTCACTGCCCAATTTTACTTGAACAAATGAGGTTTAGAGTTCCTTCTGCATTGAGGCGAAATACTGTTTTTCGATTCTGATCTACTCGTCGTCTTATACATCAAACAATCTACTTTCACATATGTGTAAGCTAGCGAATGATTTTAATCTCAATACATTGGAGTATAGTAATTCAAAATTTATTTGTGAAGCCAAACGAAAGACTTATATCTTTGGTTAATGTACTATTAGCTTTTATGTTACTGAAATAATATTTTACTGTTATTCTACTAATAGATATCTACTTGTGTTAATACTTTATGTATCACATAGTTTATGAAAAAAAAAAATTTTACTCAAAGGAAAAATGTCTATCTTGAATTATGTAGTTGTAGGAAAACTCTGGATAAAATTCAAACTAGTGAAATTTTTGAAAAGTAAGAGTTAAGTTTCTATTGGAGTTCAAATAGAAACGATAATTGTTATACTGTCGATTTGTTGACAAACATAATTACATGAATTAATTTTTTAAAGTTATTTATTATAATTTCAGAAAAATTTATAAAAAATAAAATTTAAAAAAATACAGTGAAAATTGGACCTATGCCATCTTCATAAGTGTATTTTACTCTATTCTTTAAATAAAAAAATTTGGAGCCATATTTGAGAAAAATTTGGAAATGTCCCTTGAGCTTCATGTAAAGTACCCCCAAATTTTAAAGAAAGATTTTCAAAATCGCAGTGTCTCAAGTCAAGCCAGATCAACCCTTGAATATCCATTCTGGAAAAAATCCTATGTATGGTTTAGGCGCTAATGGTGTTCACATATGGACGGATGTTTTGCAAAACACTTTATCTGGCGACCCCGAAACGTGTATTTCCATTTGTTCAGAAAAAATTATTGCACCAGTTAAGGATTAAAATTCTAAATGTATACCATAAATAACTTGAATTTTGACTTTCTTGTATTCTTTATTATATTGTAAGCGTGTACTACTTAGTGTCAAGAAAGTATGTAATGTGGCAATGAAAATTGCTGGATTTTCAAATTTTTATTTCGACAGACAAACAATATTTGGTATCGAAAATGGATTTTACCTATGTAAAGTAAACTTTCTTAGTTTCTTGAATATATTATGTAGTCAGAATTCATGTTTTGTGGCTCCTTAGTACCGAAATATTGTTTTCATATTTATAATACTAACATGGTTTTTGTTTGTTTTTTGTGCAGGCGCCTGCCTTGTATGCATCTCTTCCACATCGAGTGTGTTGACCAGTGGCTGGCCACAAACAAACGCTGTCCAATTTGCCGTGTAGACATTGAGACTCATCTGAACAAGGACTTGCCCTCCACTTGACAATTGCTTGAGTGCCTAGGCTGTGACAAAGCTGTGTCTTCAGACTGAGCCATCCAGCCCGAGCACTTGAACTGCTTAAATAATATTGGGTTGCACACACAGCTTTATTATTGTTATTTCTTCCAATATTGGCAGTTCTAGTATAACAAGATTGCTGTGTCTAGTTTCTATGAAATATTTCTATATGCCTTGAAAACGCAGTTGAAGTCTATGATGCCATAAAATTAAATAGCATGGTCAGTTTTAACAACTGTGATAGTATGATACAGGTTAAAGTAGAATGTGTGGTTATGTATTCTGCAGTAGAGAGAGACAATTACATATTTTTTGTCTGAATAGAGTATAGAATTGTGTAGCTGGTATAATTTTCTTTGAGGTAAAAAAGGCATTGTAGGTTTTTGTTAATTTATTGGTGATTCTCAAAGATTTTGTTAGACTGAAGACAGAACGGCTTCATTTACTGGAAAAATTTCTTCAATATCCTTGACATATATTTTATTGGAAAAATATTACAAAAGGTGGAGTGTGTACTGTTTTGTTGGATCTACAGCAAAATGATTTTGATAATTGTTTATTCTTTCTCATGTAACTGGTTCACTGATGTCAGAAATTTGAATTATTTTTAGCATCCTCTCCTCCAGGTTAGTTGTTTCAGACTTGGTATTTGAAGAAGTACCTCAATTAAGCCTGATGTGGAAGACAATTTATAATTTTTCCATGTTATTTGTTTGATCATGTTTGTTCATTTTATACCCATGAAATGAGAAAAAGACATGAGAGGAGAGGTCCAGTCAATATGTGTTATTTGTTTTAGTCTTTGAGAGTCATCAATATAGAGATAAAAATGAAAACAAACAACTTATCATTTACATACTGTTGTACTTATTTCGTTTTTACTTATGCTTTTAAATGCAGTAATGGGTAAATTTCATTACTGTTCAGTAATGAAAACAAACATTTAGTACAGTTGTGAGAAAGAATTGATTTTAAATCGTTATTTTTAAAGAGATGAGAATTCGTTGAGTACAATGAATCCTTCTTTGAATGTTAAAAAGGGTAAGCAAAGAAAGCGTTTTCTTAATTTCTTTCTTTTATCTTAACATTTTAATATTTTTTATATCAAGCTATTTATCAGCAACATAATATTTAATTGCTGGATTCATTTTATTATTTATATTCTGTAATGAAATTGAAAAAAATTTTATTCCCAAGGGTTTTAAATCATCTCTTCATTTGTACTTTTCATTTCATTATATTCTATTTCTAGTAATTTGTTTTCCTCCTTTGCTTTCTATTATTCTATTTATGGAAATTTATTGTTGTTTGTGAAAACACTCGGCCAGAGTAAATTGTTCATACGTATCAATCACACTCTTCATGATGCTTAAGTCTCATTTTCCCTTTTCTTGAACTAATGCTAGATGGTTTTAGTAAGTGTTTGACGACTCTTCTTCGTCTATTCCGTTGTTTTTAGCCTTTAATTTAGTGGGGTTTCCAGATTCCTGCTTGTGTAGAATGTTCATCTGAATTCTAAATTAATGACTGTCTCTGGGAATCACATCATATTTTATGATATACTGGAGATTGTACTCAATGTTATTTATCCTTCAGTAATCCGCAGATGTCCTAACTCCTAAGTAAAATTTAAAATTTGCGGAGTTGCCAGTGCTGTGATATATGGCTGTCTAAGAGCCTGTTATCTCTCGAAGTAGCCAATTTGTTTTTCATTAAACATTGCTGTATTATTCGTTGTATGGAGGTGAAAATATCAAAGAAACTAGATTGCATGACTGGAATCCAATCTTAACAAAAGTTGGGATCCCCTCATTCTTCTGAGGTTCCCTTGCAAAATTCATTGCCTGAAGCATCCAACCTGCGTTGGATTGAACCAAGCCTTCATGTAATTAATATGTTTGACCTGCTGTTCAAATGGATAGCATTATATAGACATGAAGTGTAGTTGGAAGTTGCCCACCAAATCTTCACTGCTATGGCCATACCATTTAGAAACTGGAAAATTAAAAGAAAAGAGAAAAAAAATTGCTGACTCCTTTTAGTGTCAGTCTGATGTGTTTTGCTCATCAGGATAAATTCCTTTTCTCTCTGGTGGTTTACATTGAAGCCTTTCTTCTGGATTTTAATAACTCGTTCTAAATCTGTGAGCAATGTCATTCCAATTTTAAATTAATCAATCATAATATTGCTGTCTTGCAGTTGACTTAAATTAGATTTTCCATGAATGGTTAAAGATTTCCAGTTACATATCAATTTTTGGCCTCTGCTTTCCTTCAGTATTCCAGGCAATACTATCATTACTATTCTTATCCCATTTTCTGCAAAATTTGACAATATATTTATTGATTATTGTCTAATATTGTTTTATTTAGAACTTTAAAGTAATGGCTGATCAGGTTTTTTGATATAATCTGTTATTTAAATTATTTAAATGAAAATTAATTTTCAACATTTATTTATTCTTCATACCAACTGAGTCCTTGTAGTATTTGAGTACATACGAAACACATGTTTGTATGCAAATGCACAGAATTTTCTGTTTTGACTTCATTTTGTCGAGGGTTACGGTACATGTTTACAATTTTCCATTCGGGCTTTTTCTCTCTCCCTCAGCAATGAGTTAAACTTCAAACTCTGATGTAAGTTTTACATGATCTTTCTCCTTTTTTTCCGCCTTTAATTTTGTCTTCTACTTTTACTCCTGGTTTTAACTTTATTTTAGAGTTTCATTGTAAAATATTGAATAAGTTTTTAATTATTTATGTTTATTGTAGTGATCTATCTTGCCAATTCAAGGTATTTTAATCTTGAGGTCTGATACTTGCATTTATGTATTATAATACAGCTCCTTTTTGCAAAACACCAATGGCAAAATTGTGATATTCATATCAGTTGATACAATTTAATGTATAGTTAAAAAGAGCAAATATTCGGCGTCATTTGCTTATAGTTTTATTTTTATGTATTATGCAAATGTTACTAGCACTGATTGTGGAATGAGGTTTTGTCAATTTTCATGAATAATCATTTGCTTTTTCCATTTTCTAATTTTTTCTAAAAAGATTTGAAAGATAATTTTCACAAAATTACAGAACTGTTTTATGAAATATAATTATTGTTTTGTGTTTTTACTATTGCATTATTTTTTAAGCTGTTTTCAGAATCATGGCCTCCTTTTTATTATTGCTTACTAGACTTGTGTGGTATTAAGTGGAAATTTCAATAATGTGTATATCCAATATGTGGTGTGTGCATATTTATATTGAGTAATGGATACGCTTGTGCAAATTTCTGCACATATGATACCTGTATATACTGTTTTAACCAAACCAGAAATATGAAATTAAATGCTAGTCTGCCGATCTTCCTGTAATGTAAAAATATAATTTCTCAGGATTTTGTTTTAAGTTATGTAGCAGCTTTAAAATAGAAACATGGGTTTAGAATGACAGTAAGTTTTACTTAGCATTTTCTTCAGGGCAATAGAGGATTGATGTTACTGATCTACATGCTTAAAATTATTTTCTAACTAATGTAAAATACTTTTTGTATCCTGTAAGAAAAATGTATTTTGCTTGAAACACTACATACCAGTAATGCCATGTATTGTACATAGGTCCTGATCTTGCTCTCTCAAGTGAGATGACAAGCAGTGCTTTTGGTACAATTACTGTATAATAATTTTCTACTTTACTATTCAGCCAGTGATGTATATATTTATATTCAGTTTTTGGTTAGTAGTTTGCCTGAATGAATGTATACTATGCCAAATGCTTTGGTTTTAAACTTATTAACTTTTGTTAGAAAGTGTGTATTATAGGCATAATGTGGTAATTATTGCAGTGAACAGCTAAACTCACTGAAAGATATAAACTGGCGATTTGTATTGTATTAGTTTACAGGGAGTTCACATTTGAAGTATCTATCTGTAGTATAAAATATAACTGTTTTTCAACCAATAAACATTAATAAGTGCAATACAATGCATTTAATCTTCAATTGTACATTGATGATTTTAATTATGTCATAAATTCCTATTTATGGAGGTATATCACCTGTCTTCCATTTACAAAAGAATTATTTCAATCATAGGATCTAATCTCTTTACCAAGTAGCTGAAGCACTGATATAAATTTATATATTCTTGTAATTTGTTATTGCACAATTTGTCTGTGCCATGCATCGCCATTTTTATTTATCTTCTAATTTAGGAATCAATTTACATGAATTGATGTATTGTGTTACCCTCTTTTAATTGTAAAGTCTGGACAGTGAAAGTGAATGGTTCTTTTATTTTGGTTCCTGGCTTGTCTGCACATGTCTTTCATGTGTATTATAATGTTACTTCACTGCCTTTACTGTGGGTCTGATGTGCGATGCCAAAGGAGGTGCTGCTGCATCAAAATAATTCTTGTGAGGCAATAAATTCTGAAATTCCTTTGCTGCCTTTTCAGTCATTGATTGCTCAGGGTCACTTGAATTCCCTGTGGTGCATTACTTTCTTACATGTGTATTAAGCTGTCTTTACTTATATATACTATTTAATGGATTACATTACATTTTGCTGTCAGTGTTTTGTTTCTAGAAATTGAGTAATTTCTGAGAGGGGGTTTAAAGTCAATTGGTAAATAGTAAAAGATATAATATCCCTGATTGATATGTATCTGCTGTAGTAGTTGTTACGAATGTCAAGAATTGAGATAATATTCAAAACCTAATTATACAACATTTATAAATAGCCTAAATTTGTTTACATATGAAAAGGTAAATTATGTACATAAAATTAGAAAATTCCATGTGGCTTGTGTGTATTAATGCTATTCACTATAAAACATTTTGTTTAATAGACTATACTCTGTGTTCTGTCTTCAAGAGAAACATTAGCGATTTGTAGCTTTACATTTAATGTGTCTTTTCTTTAAATTTTGTAGTGGGTGATATGCAAATATTTGGAATTTTGAAAGCATTCCGGAAGTTTTTGTTAGAATTATATTTGAATGAGACTACAGATAAATTTCTATGATCTATGTGAGATCATTTTTAACCCAATTTATATTTCATATACATTTCTTTACAAAGTAATTCACATTTGGAACACATGCACACGCCTCTCTCTTTTTATACTTTACATTTTTTTCATTATTTTTGTTATTTATTCTTTAATTAACACAAACAGTTCCACTTTAAATTTTATTGTGATTACATTGTTGTTGATGAGGTGATGTTTCAGCCCATTTATTGCCTCTTCAGACCTGGTTTGCAATTGTACATTTTAACAAATTATAGTTGGATAATTTGTTAACATATTTTAATATAAATATATGTTGACAAACTTACCTTATTTAAAAATTATCTCTCCCTCCCTCCTACCTTTGCCGTTGAAATATTGCATTTCATGTTTGTCTTGTAATTATCTCCAGTGTTCAAATTAGACTGTTAACAGAAATGAAGGAGCAGCAGAAGTACGCAAGCTCACTTTTTAAATTGTAAATAAGAAATTTTTGATTTAAATATTAACATGAAGAAAGATGTAAATGTTGCTGAAACGTCACCTCATCAACAACTACAATGTAATCACAAGAAGACTAATAAATTACATCTGAATGTCTAAAATTGAAGTGGAACTGTTTGTGTTAATTAATAATCTATAGACATTCATCAAGAAGAAGAAAGGAAATAAATTTATTCTTTAAGTGTTAAGTAAGTACAAAATATCAAGTTATCAATTTTCATGTAAAATTTCTTGATTTCAAAGTGAAACGGAATTCCACTTCGCATCAACAGTGATGCTAGAGATCGCCCCTTGCTAGTACCATTTCACGATATTCGCACTTTGAAATGTTCAAATCAGAGGGAGGGAGAGAAGAAAAGAAAAACTCTCCAAAAAGTATTCAGATAAATAATAGCAGAAGCAAAGATCTTGCTTGTTAATCCCACCCCCCTGACTTTACTGGAGTTTTGAACGCTCCTACAGAAGAAAATATCCCAGTCATGTATAAGCACCATGTTCTTATGAATCTGTTGTGCCTATGATTCAAACAAGCAGAATGTACAATATTAGCTCTTGAGACAATATCGATAAAGACTGCTGCTTGTCATGTAGTCTTCTGTACTGATTCTTGTATTCAAGTCGGAAGTTTACGCATTAGCATTTCATACAGAAATTTGTACAAAAATGCAATTGTCTTTTTTTTTTTTTTTTAATATTTTTTCTGCAAGTACTCTACTGCATGACGATCCAGAAGGTATTTCAAAGTAGGGCAATTCTTCTCCCACTTCCCCAAAAAATAAAACTTGAAGTATAAAATGTACTTATTAACAAACAATGGAATTATTACTTTGGGTGTTACGAGATCCGTAAAAGTGAATAAATTGAGTTACTTTTCCAAAAGTTTTGGCCTTCAGGGAGGAGGCATGGTCTCTGCCCCGCAAGGCATTGGTCTATGGAGCTGTGTGTCGAGCAGGAAATTTATTGAAAATTCAATAAGTTGTGGTGGTGGTAGTAGTAGTTTGAGGGTTCAAGCTATATTACGAAATCGTTGCAAATAATATGAGAAAGTACGTGCTAATGTAGCCCACTAGTTACACAAGACGTTCTCAGTCGACAGTATTTGCAATACCACCCAGAAAGTATAGGTCTACCACCGTATACGTATTATATAAAAGCCACAGAACACCCACGCGACTCCAGCGATCCGCGCGGCGATAAAGGAATATTAGGCTGGCTTACCATCAATGTATATGTACTACTCTATACAAAAGCGCCATAGGTGAATAGATGTTGTTAGATAGAAGCGGTTATAGTAGAGTTCTAAAAAGAGCCCCCTATAGAGCCTTAGTACGCACGTCGGCAAGCAATGACCAAGAATGGCGTCTGCGTATACTCCCCCCTATAGAACCTTAGTATGCACGTTTCGAGCGATTTGTATACGTTATTGCATTTGTGAGTGAAATTGCTCAAAATAACTTCAAATGTAATTTTTCGAAAACTCAATTTTTTTGTGAAAAGAGCTTCACATTTCACATTTAGAATAACGCTTAAAAGCCATTTTCTTAAAAACGTCTCAAAATTTTTCGATGAAAATTAAACTAATTCGAGAAAGTCTATGCCATTTGTTGCACCACTAGTTGGTACTGGAGATCCCGATGGGATACCAATTTCCCCCTCTCCTTACGGCACCTTGAAGTGCAGCATTGTTTAAATCGAAGTATATAGTCGACCGAAACTGGGAAAAGACTATAATCAAGACTCAAGACAAAAAACATGTTGTGACGCGCTATGCAATACATGGATTCCACCATAAAGTGTGTAAAATAAAAATGTTTAAAAATCCACGAACCTAATGACAAATGCATCAGTGAGC
Source organism: Teleogryllus oceanicus (assembly GCA_964035755.1). Lineage (NCBI taxonomy): Eukaryota > Metazoa > Arthropoda > Insecta > Orthoptera > Gryllidae > Teleogryllus > Teleogryllus oceanicus. Next base: position 92,779,104 of record CAXIVR010000005.1, on the reverse strand, counting down.
TGCGTCAAGGCCTGGGCTGTGTAATCAAAAGTGCTACCGATAGCATCTAAAAAAAATGTTCAAAAAATGAAAAATCGATTTGTGAATACAATAATGTCTAAACAACAATAAATACTCTCTCGGATGAACCTTCTTTAATAATAATAATAATAATAATAATAATAATAATAATAATAATAATAATAATAATAATAATTCGTAAAGGCGACTAATCGGAGCAGCTGTCCGCTGTCACTCCCTAAACATCCTCTCATTCCCATGAACTTCGTGTGTCATTGCTTCCACTTACTTGTGGCACACTTCTGCTATCTGTCCTGTGGGCCAACCTTCATATCGGCCAACCCTTGTGTTTCCGACCCCGACGCTATTAGGTTACGAGGGCTAGGGAGTCATTTCTGTTCTACTCTTCTATTCTAACTATTCTTCACTGTCCCCCTTCTTCTCTTCCTTTTCCTTTTAGCTGGCGGTAGCTTAAAACGCTAGGAAGGCGACCTGAAGAAAAACCGGTATGGAGTATCGTTTAGGATCAACCATTACGGTGCAGGGGATCAGAGACCCAGTACCGGCGGTCGGTGGTGAGCAAACAGGCCACCGGGCGTCGTCATCAAGCAACTGCAATGTCAAGGGTGCGGATCACTCGGCACCCGGGGCAGATATTGCTACGAGTGATAGCAAACTTCGCGGGACACGCATGGAAGTTTGCGATTCCAGGGTTGAGGGATCCCTTAAAAACTCTCGTCCAGAAATGAGTTCTGAGTTTAGAGCAAAAAGAATGAGAACTGGAAGAAACGTAAACCCTGATGACTTGTTCAAAACACATCAGTGGTACCAAAGTACCTTACAGTTAAAAGAAAGGAAGGAAACTTTGAAAAAGTAAGTCCGTTTCTAATAGAAAAGTGTGTTAGCACCTGTGCTGGATCTGCCGTAAGAGAGATAAAGAAAACTCCGTCTGGACTCCTAATAGAAACATTTAATGACTATCAAGGTCAAAAGTTGTTAGAGTTAAGCAAAATAGGTACTATCGAAGTTGAAGTGAATGCCCATGGTACGCTGAATACCTGTAAAGGTGTTGTAGTTTGCAGTGATTACTAAATGCAGGAACAGGAAATAGTGCAAGAACTGGCTCATCAAGGAGTCATTGCCTGTCGTAGGCTAACGATGAGGCGAGACGGGCAGATAATTCCTTCAGCATCCCATGTTCTGACGTTCAACCGCAGCACGTTACCAGAAAAGATTAAAGCTGGCATTCATCGTCTGAGCGTACGAATGTTCATTCCTCAACCAATGCAGTGCTTTCAGTGCTTACATTTCGGACACACAGCATCTAGATGTGCTAAAATCAAAGCATGTCAATGTGGAAAGCAATTTCATAGTGGTGATCCATGCATGGATCCTATCAAATGCATCAATTGCAGCGGGCAGCACTCATCAAGGTCAAGAGACTGCCCAATCTATAAACAGGAGGCAGCAATACAACAAATAAAAGTCAGGCAAAAACTCTGCTATCCTGAAGCAAAAAACTTGTTTGTCCAGAAAGGAAATATCACATACGTTGAAGCAGTTACTAAAAGCACACCTTTGCCTTCCTAGTAATGAAAGAACTAATGCCTGTAATAACTCAATGTATAGAAAAGTATTTCAGTGAAATTTACAAGAACAAAGTAAACACAGAAGAATTAAACACAAACACCCAAAGCGAAATAGTTCTTGAAAAGAAATCCTTAGCACCCCGGTCAAATGATGCAGAAAGAAATTCAGTGGCCGCCGCCGCAGCCACTTCCAGTAAAGGTGAATCGGCAAGGAGCCACCGAAGTCGATCGCCTCGTTCTCCAAAACACACCAAGGAGGACTTGCTCAAACAAAAAACCAATGATCAAGACACGACCACTGGCTCAGAGACAAGCTCGATGATAAGTGCAGAAAACAACGATTACCAGTCAATCGAACCAGGCAAAAGTCCGCGCAAAAAGAAAAAGAAGAAAGGATGGCCAAGAGGAAAACCCAGAAAATAAGCAGGACCCATCCATGCCACAGCAGCAGAACTTCATCCCAACTATGGAAAATATTATTCAATGGAACATTAACGGCTGCATATCACATTATTGCGAACTGAAATTGCTACTGGCCAACCACACACCAATGTGTGTGTGCTTACAAGAAACCCATTTTAAACCAGAAGACCGTTTCAATTTAAGAGGTTATAAGATCTTTCGCAATGACGTAGAACCTGATAGGCGAGCTAGAGGTGGTGTTGCCATATTGATCAGCAATACACATCCTGCTAGTCAAGTTCACCTCAATACACCTCTACAAGCAGTAGCTGTAACATTACACCAGCCATTGAAGATGACGTTATGTAGTCTTTACTTACCAGACACCTCATGGCAAAGGAAGAGCTACAAGGCCTGATTGATCAACTACAGCCTCCATTTCTTATTCTAGGCGACTTTAATGCTCACAGCACCACATGGGCCTTTAGAACAAATGACGCCGGTCGCAGAACCGACGAACTGTTACTCAACAACGAATACGTACTCTTAAATACAGGAGCAAGCACTCACTTCAACGCTAGAAATGGAACATTCTCAGCCATAGACCTTTCAATATGCAGCCCAAATCTTGCAACACGCTTGACGTGGAAACCACTTCCAGATCTTCATCAAAGCGATCACTTTCCTCTGTTGATATCATCAAACATATCAAAGAACGCCGTATATTTACAGAAACGTTGGTGCACCGAGCGTGCAGACTGGTTCAACTTCACCAGTCATTTAACACCAATAAATGTCAGTGGAAACACAGAGAAAGACGTAACAGACTTCACCAATACTGTAATTTCTACTGCTGGAAAATACATTCCACAAACTACTGGTCGCCCATCCAGAATTCCAGTACCGTGGTGGAATACAGAGACCAAAGAAGCAATAAGGGAGAAAAGAAGAGCCCTCAACACCTACAGGCGGTCACCAACACAAGACAATCTAATTGCTTTCAAGCGTTTGCGTGCACTTGCTCGCAGGAAAGTACTAGCTGCCAAACGATCAAGCTGGGAGAAGTACGTGACAACCATAACCAGAACGACCAAAGTCACAGAAATATGGCAGAAAATCAGGTCAATAGCTGGGAAAATGTTTTCAGTCCTATTACATGCATAGAATATGAAGGACAACTAGTATGCAACCCAGAAGAAATAGCCAATGCCTTTGCGTCTCAATACTCTAAAGCCAGTAACACAAACAGCTATCCTGAAGAATTTATCGGAAAAGGCAGGAAGAAGAACAAGAACTAGATTTCACAACGGATACAGATATGCCGTATAATTCTACTTTCACACGGAGAGAATTACAAGATGCTATAAATGCAGCCGGAGACACTGCAGCAGGATCAGATAACCTCCCCTACAGCATACTACGTCGGTTGCCAGAGGAAATACTTTGCACCTTGTTAAATATATATAACAACATCTGGGTAGAAGGCAATTACCCCATATGCTGGAAGGAAGCGATAATAATCCCACTTTTAAAGGCTGGCAAAGACCCGTGGAAACCTGAAAACTATCGGCCAGTGTCACTGACATGCTGTCTAGGAAAATCCTAGAAAATGGTCAACACTCGACTAACATGGTGTCTCGAAAGAAACAACCTCTTGAATAAACATCAGTGTGGTTACCGACAGCATCACTCTACTACCGATCAGTTAGTATATCTAGAAAACGCAATACAGAACACCTTCATCAAAAGACAACATATGGTGGCTGTATTCTTCGACCTAGAAAAAGCGTTTGATAAGACCTGGCGCTACAACATTTTGAGACAACTGCATAATTGGCAAATCAGAGGCAACCTTCCAAAATTCATATCCAGCTTCCTTAGTACCAGATCCTTCCAAGTTCGTGTTGGGCAGTCTATCTCAGAAAGTTACGTACTTGAGAACGGTGTACCACAAGGTTCTCCATTAAGTGGCACGCTTTTTATCATTGCAATCAATGAGATGTTTGATGGCATAGAATCATCAGTTGGAAAATGCATGTATGTTGATGATATTGCCCTATTTTATTCAGCCAAATCGCCAGCAATGATTAAATTGAAACTGCAAAGGCCATCAATACACTAGTACAGAACGCGGAAAATATCGGATTCTCATTTGCAGCAACTAAAACCAAATGCGTCCACTTCTGTAGAAAACGGAAAAGATACAGAGATCCAGATCTAACGTTACATGGTGTTCAACTGGCGTACAATGAAACGGCAAAATTTCTTGGCTTGATTTTTGATAAACATTTAACCTGGAAACAACATCTAGAGTATATCTTGTCTAGATGCAAAACGGCTCTGAACGTGATCCGATGCATTTCGCATATAAATTGGGGAGAGATAGAGACGTCTTGCTTCGTCATAAACATTTAACCTGGAAACAACATCTAGAGTATATCTTTTTCTAAACAAGTCCCTGGTCATGTCCAAAATAGATTATGGGTGTGCAGTGTACTCCTCAGCCAGGAAGTCAAGCTTAAGAAAATTAAATCCTATTCACAACGCAGGCCTCCGTTATGCATCTGGAGCGTTCCGCACTAGTCCCTCCTTAAGTGTCTATTGTGAAACCAGTACCATGTCGCTACACCATAGACGACAAACACTACTTCTCAGATACCGAGCAAAAATGCTGTCACTACCAGAGCACCTAAACTATCATTGATGACTAGTCCCAACCTGACAAATATTTACAATGAAGACCTACAGCTACTCGTCCAGCCAACATCCGTGCAGAAGAAATAATCAGATGCTACAACATCATTCTTCCACCGGTTTTCAAACATAAACCATATGAAGTCCCACCTTGAACGCTTAAAATGCCAGAACGCTTAGATCGCTTATCTCGGTGGTGTCGACTCGACACCACCAGAGTAAAGAAAAAAGTAAGCCTTCCCACGGAACTAAAAATTAGATTTAGGTCACTTCTTGAAGAATACATAGCAGATCACACAGTTATCTACACCGATGGATCAAAAAACAAACATGGAGTTGGAAGCGCATTTATAACTGAAGATACATCAAAAACATGGACACTTCCACCAGAAGCGAGTGTATACACAGCTGAACTGTTCGAAATTACAAGCCTTGCGACACTGTGAAACTCTCGGTGCAAGAAAATTTGTGATTTGCACTGACTCGCTCAGCTTTCTAACCGCCATAGACAGACGCCTACCTGTAGACCCACTACTACAGATGATTCTCCTATTATGCCACGAGCTAAAACAGCGAGAAGCGTCTGTTACGTTCATCTGGTGCCCTGGGCACACAGGTATCTCAGGCAATGAAGAGGCCGATTCTGCAGCAAGAAATGCTGCAAATAAACAACCAGGAATCGAAATAGATGTACGCCTCAAGATGCAAGAAATGCTACTTTAAAGAGCATAATAAGAGCATGGCAGACTACGTGGAATAGTCTTCAATCAAAATTAAACCCAATCAAACAGAGCGTCAATGAATGGTCATCGTATGACAGCTCCACTCGTCGAGAACAAGTGTGCCTTACAAGACTACGAATAGGCCATACAAGGATAACCTCTTCATACCTGCTGAAAATGAAGAGCAACCTCTCTGCAACTGCGGTGGTGGAATTCTCACAGTGAAACATATTCTAACAGACTGTGCAAATCTCTCAAGACTCAGAGACAGATGTGGTGTCAAAGGAACTTGAAAGAAGATCTCGGAAAAGAAAAAACGGCAACAGACAAAACATTACGATTTCTGAAAGAAGCGAATCTTTTTTATAAAATTTAAATTGTACAGGTTCAGCTTTTATCACTAATCAGTAAAAGGCTAAAGGCCACAGTTGCCAAGCCTCTAAATATTAAAATAATAATAATAATAATAATAATAATAATAATAATAGTAGTAATAGTAATGAAAGAAATATACTTACACACACTTACAGCAGTCCTATCTGACTTACATCAGAATGTGAGAGGTCTGTCGACAGAAATGTGTTCGATGGCGTGATACTATCGATAACAATTTGTAGGAATTCGCGTGAAGGCATGAAAGCCAAGTGACCCGCACTAATATGAATTTTTTAGGTTAAGTAATGTATCATTCACAATGATGAACGGCCTGAATTGGAAAAGATATTTACTATGGTTTGCAAATGAGCATACACACTTCAGAATTAATGTAAGTGCTGTTTGAAATTCACTTTCTTATTGCCATCATGGTACCACTATTTCTTGCAACATTTTTAATTTATCTAATGATTAAATGTGAAAACGAAGAATTCATTTTACTGTGTAAAATAATTCTCTTTTAGGAAATCGAGTCTTTAAGGTCTCTTTTTGGTATACAAATGAAGTGGGTTGAAAAGAACCATCATGAAGTAAGTAAACAGTTACTTACAATCACTCAACACATTGCAAATTTAAAATATAACTTTTGTTTGTGATTTAAAGAGTGTTAAGTATTCTTTGCTTTATGTGCTGTAATAGCTATTTTTATAATTATTTTGGAATCTAATGTCTGTTCAATAAATGAAAGGTTTAGCTGTAAGGCAAGTAATGTTTAAACTATTAAAAGTTATTTTGCTAGTAGAAACTACTTTGATGACAATAGTGATATTCTCTCTATATGTGTTGTGAGCAACACCTCATCTCCTGTACTATAAAAAACTGCCTAATGCGAATATTAAGGACACCAATAGCGATTGTGATACTCTTCTACTAGTATGTAACGATTTTTAATGTTGTCGTGATGTTTTTGCTTTAATATCTTTAAAAAGTTTTCATCTGGAATGGAGGGAAAAGATGAAGTTGGTGAAGTAGAATGATAAAATTTGGAATATGCATGTGTATATTGCGTAAAGGGGAGCTAAAGCAACGTAAGTTCAAACACATTAAAGACAAAGTGAAATTAAAAGTTGATTATTTATGTAATTTTGTTTAAATATTTATTTGTTCATGATGTTTATGTCCGATCTTTTTTTAGCCATTTTGTATTGTGGATATTCCAACCGAAGATGATGTTCTTAAAATTGCCAGTAGATCAGTGTCATTACGTTCCTGTATTGAGTTGTGGGCTTGTGGAGCTGATTTGGGAGATTTACACAAGAATCTGAAATTACTTCCTGTGGAACAACTGGCAACATATTTTAAACCGGAACTGTCTTTTAAAATTAAAGTAGAAACCTTCTGCAAAAGTCAAACACAAGAGGAGAAGGTTGCCAAAATAGAGGTAATTCATAACTGGTCTATTTTGTCTAATTTTTATATTCTATGCATGAGATGTTGAAAGATTAATTGCGTTGATCTATTTCTTTAGTCCTTTAGCTATCTGCCTTTGTGTGGACCTGTAAAGTTAAAAAACCCTGATATAAAATTGGAACTTATTGAATATTATGGTTTGGACTCTAATAACATTCCAGATGAACCTTATCAAGTATTTTTTGGCCGCTGGGTAAGATATTTTTTAGCTCCTATTTTACTTGTGTATCAATACAAAGGAGAAGACGATAATTTTGATAATTTTATAGGTGGCTGATGGGCAAAGAGATTTAATATCAAAACTTTCTCTCAAGACACGGAAATTTATTGGAAACACCTCTATGGATCCACAGTTGTCATTACTAATGGCAAATCAAGCTAAAGTGAAAGAGGGTGACTTGATACTAGACCCTTTTGTTGGAACAGGTTTGTTTATTTCAAATGTAAATTTAAATTTTAGAAGTGCCAACCAAAAATTATATTAGACCTAAAAACCATTGTGTTTAAATTCAGTGGTGGTAGCACTGGATCATTATTATTAAATGTGCTTATATGAATTTTTATGTTGATATTGATTTATTTTAAACAGCTAAATAGAATTTACTAACATTTGTTATCTAACTCAAAAGTATCATAAAAAATTAAGAGCATAGCTCCAAAAACAGTCACAAATTAGATTTATTAAGCAGAGTTAGTCATGTCACTTACGCATCTCTTTCCATTTTTGAATGGTTGAAGATATTACATTGCAGTTTTCAAAGAACATTAAGAAATTAGAGCTAACTGCAGGTGTACACACAGAGGAGCCCAAGGGGACCATAGCCTTCTGAAAATTTTGAACGAGGTCGTGCAATTGTACTTTTAAAAAAAAATTCCTTTCAATCCCTGATTTTCCCTTTACCTCAAAATTTGAGAAATTGTTATTCAATACTTGCAAAAGAAGTTCTCGAAACTATCTAGCAAACATGTACATTAACAAATTTAATTAATGTTTATCTTGGTTTTGAGTGTAGAACAAGATCCAGATATGCATTAATTCCAACAAGTGAAGAATCATCTAATGCATACAGTCAATTGTGTTTATTAATAGTATCATTAGAATTATTATTTAATTCTTGTAATACGATTTATTAATTAGCTGTTCTGACTAGCTGAAATCAAAGAGGTGGGTGCACCTTGACCATCACGGCACAGTTGTTTGTTTGTGTGGCATGGCATGATGGTGCTCTCCCAACTACTGTGTATCACATTCCAACGTTCGTCATTCCATTCCTGGCCAGCGTGAGTGGTGCAGGCACCCAAGTACGCAGTACATCTGGGCTGTGAGCTTGAACCCCACGTAAGACATGGACATAGTGTGAAAGTATCAGCTTCTGTGGTCGGACGATAGAATTTTGTCTATCCATGAGACACTGCGGCCTAAGCAAAGTAACCATCGTTTCAGTCACAAATTTCAATATCAAGATAGCTGCAAAAATGATGAGTGAAAATTTGCATATTGCCATGCGTTAAATTGTATGTGTGCAAGGAAAACTCGGAACTCCATTTTCTTCCCCAAAGAATCACTTTTGTGACACCTAAGAACAAAATTGTTTGATCTACAATGTAGGAGAATCCACTTAGTTATATCACCGTTCAGTCCTTAGGTATCAAGTTTGCGTGACCTGAATAATTCAGATATGATTAAATGTTTTGTAAAATGCAGTATTAATTAATTGTACAACACTATTGCATTGTCCAAAATAAGGAATGATTGAAATTTTCAGGTCTAATGTTTAGAGACTGAATCTTTAGCTACTGCTTCAAGTATTGAAAGGTTAATTGAAGAACATTCAAATTTTGAAGCCAAGTCAAAATCAAGTAATGTTAAATTTCTGCTGGAGTTAGTATCTGATTTTTCTGATGTAGACCCCGATAACATTCCTCAGGTCAACCCATCAGTTTATTATTGAATATTTTTCATGATGAGTAGTGTGAGGTTTAAAAGCAAAGAAGCTGGTTGAAGAAGAGAGATGAGAAAGAATTCATTGAAAGTGAATAAAAATAATAAAAAAAACATTGTCTTGATTTGCCTTATCAAAATGAACAAACCAGCTAAATGACAAAATTAAACATTAAGAATTATTTCAGACGCTCAGAATTCTTTTCTAAAGAGAAAGCAAATGAGATTATTAGTTCATATTGTTGTTAGATGATTACAAATGACAAAAAGTCTTGATTCTCTCTCATTGATCATTGATGGTGGCATGCATGAGAACACATACTAAAGGAAGATGCATTTAAGGGAAACTTCCAGAAAATAGAATTTGTGTGAATTAAATGAAAACAAAAAGAGAGTTTGCCAATCATTTTGTCTTAAAACTCTATGTGTGGGTAAAGATTCAATTGTAAAGCTTTTAAACATGAAGTGAAGAGTGTAGTATTTACTGATGAGAGCAATCACCAGCAAATAAATCAGCTAAAGGTGACAGAAGACTGAAAGTTTCCCAATGGTAAGCTCTTACTATTCAAGACATTTTATGCAAAGAAAATACTGAGATGCAAAACAAAGTATAAGTAAAATATAAATGTTGTATAAGAAGGGTGAGGATGAAGGAAGATCTGTACCTGTACCTCTTATTGCTTAGAGACATATTCTGTATGATTTAATATGACATTTTTTAAACCCAAGAAGGACCCGTGACTGTGTATAACACTTGGAAGTGAAAAAGGGGTTAAAACATCTCAACCTGTAGGTAATTATGCCACACATATATAAAGAAAAGGAAAGCACTACATAAGTAAAACTAAGAAAGCAATTAATGATGGTTTTTACTTTATCATATACATACGTATAGAGTAATATACATAGCATAGAGCAAATGATGTTAAAAAACAGCACTTTATCGACAGAAAAACATGTATGTGCGGCTCTGATACAGAAAAAGTGGAGAAAGCAATCCATTATGAAGTAAATTACTTCTTGTAACATGTATATTCACGATTTGTGGGTACTTGATAACAGAAAATTGGTTTTCGGTGAAACGTTCGACTGACTGTGAACTAGTACCTAAGCTATTCGTAAGACTATTTCCAAAGTGAATATTTCCTCGTCGATTTGGTCTGATTTGGAGCTCGGCAATTTTTAAAGCTTTCTTTAAATTTTAGGGATAGTTTATATGAAGCCCGTAGGATATTTTCAATATTTTCTCAAAAATGGCTCAAAATTTTTTCTTTAAATTTCTGGTTAAAATAGAGTGAAATACAATTATAAAAGTGGCATAGTTTAATTTTCAGTGTTAACTCTTGAGTTTTCAAAAATTGCAAAAGTTCGGATTTTTTTCATCATATTCCTAAAACTATAGTTTTGAAGAAAGATTTTGAAGAGAGAGACATAAAGTCATTTTGCTGTATTCCTGTTTCTTTCAAAAATTACACAAATGTAATTTTTTTCTTATCTTTCTCTTATTAGTATTTACATTACCAGTGATTTGTGTACATTATGACATTTATGAGAAGTCTTATAAAGTTTCTTGCCAACTCTTTTTGTGAAAATGAGCTTGAAATTCCACATTTTCAAAAATGCTCAAATGCCATTTTCTTGAAAGTGGCTACAAATTTTTTCTTTAAATTTTTTGTATGGATAGTACTAGATGAATTGAATAACATAAATGCCACTTTCATGTATTCTTTTGATTTTTTCAAAAATTAAAACATTTTTATGAAATATCTCTTATATCATCAATATTTACATTACAGGCATTTCTTTCACATTATCACATTTGGAAATACAATTGCTTCAAATAATTTCTGATGAATTTTCTCAAACACTCAAAATTTTTTGGGTGAAAATAAGTTTCAAAATGCGCGTTTTGAGAAACATTGGAACATTTTCTTAAAAACCAGTCCAAATTTTACAGTAAAAATGTACATGTAGGATGAGATTTTACCCTTCTATAATATTATTAAAGTCATTTTTTAATTCTCTACTATTAGGGATCCGAAAAATTGAGAAAACAAGATGTGTTTTAGGACCCAATATATGGCAGCTGAGAAGAGGATGGGCTGAAGATAGTACAGACAGAAGAGGTCAGGAAATTGACTAGTACGAGAATAATATCAGTAGTTTTCTTTTCTGTTTATTGTCTCCTACATTATTTCAGTAGTATACATACCTTTTGCGGTTCTCACATGCAACCATTATGTATAAATGAGTTCTCTAAAGAAAGAAAATTTAATGAAGACTTGCCGAATTACATTTTAACTTTAAAAATATGAAGGATTGGTTAAAAAAATGTATCTAAATATTCATGTTAAATACAACCCACAACTCTTGGCAGCATTTTAAAATCTATATTGTTAAATAACTTGTAAACGAAGCATTCTAGGGGCTTAAAACTAAAATTTTGAACGTTTGAAGAATATTTCTTTGAGGCCTCAAAGAAATGTTCCTCACACTATTCTACAGGATGAGATCTTCCCGAACATTCTATTATGTTTTTGCCGGACTGGCACTTCTTCGATATTATCCCACCTGCTCAGAGGCATGCAGAATCTGCAACTGAATGTGAAATTAAACTAATTACTTGATATAATATGAGATTAAATAACACAGGTGTACCCCTCTACTTTGTAATAAAGTTAAATACGAATACTATGTATTGACAAAGGTGTATTGTATTGTTATCAATTTCAAGGAAACATATAGAACAAGTGATGGAGGATAAAAAGGTCTTGAAGAAAAAGATATATTACAGGCTTAATATGGAAATGGAAAAATAGGGAAGAGGGTGGATGCGAGAGTTCTTGCACGGGTACGCTAGTTGTGTTTGTAATCTCACTATTTATCACCACATCTCTGTCAAATTCTGCTTTTTGCTTTCCATAGACTGAAATAAAATGGAAAAGGAGGTAGCTCTAAACTTGGCATAATTTTGCTTAACTATCTGAGGAGTCTTCCAGAGCAGGTGGAGGAGGTTTCTCTACTTTTTGGAAATGTGCAGAACCAAAATCAACATGTTGCGCACATTTATTATGCAGCATATTGTTTACATTTCAGCATACACATCTTCAGGAGCATATTATTTCTGGAAAGTGGGCACTCCTGTGTATGCAACGAGGAATGGCTAACTACCTTCCAAATTACACATAAAAGAACTAAAGGCCAAATATCTGTATCAGGTGGATGAATTGTAATTTAATGGTTTTGTGAATTAGAAACAATATCCAAAGATGTTACAAAACTTAAAACTAAGAATGTAAATAGAGAAATTATTAATTTTCTATTTGGCTAAAAGTTCAAGAATCATAAAGTAAATCCAGATTTAATCTTCTAGTTACAACCACACAGATGGTTGTAAAGGTTGCTTTACAACGGTGAATACTTTACCCATTATGTACCACAATTGCCTAACAATCAGTCCTTTCAAGTGTGGCCTGTTAAAGGTGTATCACATTGGAGTTATACCAGGGGAATTGATGTAGTATTGAGACCTACCAACATCAGATGAAGTAAAGGACACTATTCCAGAAGCTGCTGCAGATGACTGCAGAATGAGGATTTTGATAAGTGATGGACATTTCTCCAATGAAGTTTTCAAAGAATTGTGTTTGGGTTGAAATCATGATCTCTTAGAATTATAAAACTACAAAATAGTGTGTGTAAAAAAACAGCTAATTGCAGTTTTCATTCCTCGTGCAAAAATTGAAGTGTTATTGTAGCCTATGTTTTTCATACATTGATGTGCTAAAAGTAATTGTTTTTTTATTCTCAGATTTCAGAGTTCTTCAAACTTTTAAATTCAAACATCACAAAAGTTAATTCTATACAGTTAGTGGGTTTTCCTTGCAAGCATATAAGATTTTCTTTTAACAATTTTGAGTTTTTGTGAATGTAAATCAATAAAAATTTTGAATATCTTTCCTTCCCTCACCTGCATGCTACTCAAGATCAAAGAAGCATTACTAACTGGAACTGCATACTCTTGCTAGGGACTTTGGTATGCTGATTGGGGTTAATGCAGAATACATTCAAACAACTTCTCAAAATGGTAGAATATATAATTAAAAGATTTTTGAAAGTAAATTGTAGAAGTAGTAGTAGTGGAAGTAGTATTTGCATAGGTTATATTAAAGTTTTTATTTCCAACTTCAGCAAATCATGTTATTGACTTCCTGAAATCAGAAATCAAAACTTTAGATCTCTGAAAGCTTTTATTTACTTCTCTACATTAGGATTTTTTTATCGTACATGTAATATGAATTGAATTATAATTGGTTTGCATTAGTACATTTCAGTGACATAGGCCTTCTGTACAATATTAAGGGCAAAGGTGGGCAAAAAATTGATTTTTGGTTTTTATTCGTGTTATTTCCTATAGTTTTTAATACATTCTCCTAAAATGTTTTGCCAATCAGTTTGTGAGAAAACCTTTAAAATGAAAAAATGAAAAATACATCTCTGCATAGCATTATGTAAGGCTGGTATGATTTAAATCAAATGAGTATTTGAAAAAATTCAAAGATTTAAATCAATATTTATTATTTGTAATATCTGAGATATATTTGAATTTGAAATATTTGTACCATAAAATGAATACTCAGATAAAAAGACTTAAATCAATTACAGAGGGGTAGCGGAATAAGATATGCATTCCTGGATACACAATTTTTATGTTGAAAATCGCCATTGAGGAGTAAAAAAGACAAGTTTTCAGAAGATTTAAATCAATTTACCCTGAGTACTCTGTACAAATGAAGAAAACAGCTTATGAGCTTCTCATACAAGTTTAACTTTTTTTATTCACATTACGCCTATGCATTTGGATTTCAATTATCCTTGAATTTCTCTATAGATAATAAAGATGTTTTGAGAATTTTTTCAGGCATTTATATTTCTGATTTTGACCCTTACAATCAACAAAAAGGAAGGGGAAAATCGAAAAAAAATACTTTTTTCTTTTGTTTTATAAGAATATCTCATGCTCTGATGCAGATCATCTGAAGGGCTAAATACATATTGTAGCCCTGTAAATTCTCCACAGTTCCTCAAAATTTCAATGTTTTATCTTATAATTTGCACCCGACAGCTCAATACAAGTAGAACTGTAGTTCAATAGTTTCTTATTTATTTTCTTAAAATTAGGTTTTGTTTTATTAATTTTCTATTTTTTCTGTTTTATGTTTATTAGACAAGATAAATAATGAAAAACAAAATTCTAAGAATAATATTATAACCTATTGTAATTTGAATATTGATTGAATTAATTATTTTTTGTAGCAATGCATGTTTTTATACCGAAAGGAAATTGCAGTTGTGGTACACACTTAACTTGAAAACTCAAAAATAATTTCAGGTCATTTTCATAAGCATACCAAGTAGAGAAACAAGAGTTAACATTATTATTAAATAATCTGCCAAATCAAAGCAACGAAAGTATTATGGTGTGGCAAATAAAGGAAACTCGTTATTTTTAGTTGATACCTTAATTTCTTTAATATTACAATTTTGTTTTTCATTATTTAATAATGAATATTGATTGAAATAATGAATTAATAAAACAAAACCTAATTTTAGGGAAATAAATATGAAACTATTAAATTACTGTTTTATTAACATTAAGCTGTCAGATGCAAATTATAAGATAAAAGGTTGAAATTTTGGGAAAATGTAGAGAATTTACTGGGCTACACTTTTTATTGAGCCCCTTTTTTTTATAATCTGCGTCAGAACATGAGATATTCTTAAAAACAAAGGAAAAAAGTTATATTTTTCAATTTTTCCCTCTTTTTGTTGATCGTAAGGGTCAAAATCTGATATAAATGCCTAAAAAATTTCTCATAACATCTTTATCATCTATAGAAAATCGCAGGGATCATTTAAGTCAATATTCATAGGTGTAATGTGATTAAAAAAATTCAAACTTATATAGGAAGCTAAGAAGCATATTTTCGTTTGTACAAAGTACTCGGGATAAATTGATTTAAATCTGTCAAAAAACTTTTTTTTTTTTTTTACACTTCAATTACAATTTTCAACGTAAAAAATTCTTATCCCCTGGGGGTAGATTTTCCTACATTATTCCGCTACCCTCTTTGATATAAAGAACTTATTATATTTCTTATAAACTTTTTCACATAATTGAACAACTTTGAGAAAGTATAATACAATATAATATACAATTAAATGAACAAACTTATGAAACAACAATAAACAGTTTGCAGTATAGTTATATACTAATGGACTTAGATGATCGATTAGGTTTTAACCAGCAGTGAAATTTTATTAATACTCATTTAAAGAACAAAATTAATATTGTTATAGCTAATTAAAACAGTACTTAGTTTTAATAATATTCCGTTTCATTTATTCACAATATGGACTTCTTTTGGTCCAAATACATAGGGCTATAAAAATATGTAAATGTAATGGTGGTGCACAAATTCACACTTTTAATACATTAAATCCAATACAGTATTTTATGTACAGTACATTAAAATACAACATAATATACTAGCATCCCCTTGCGAGAATTCTTGCATGTTAAGGGGAGAGGTACACCTTTAAGCTTCAAGAATTGCATTTTTGAATTAATTTTTTTCTGTGTAAATTAAATGTTTCTCTTTCATTTGGTGAAAGAATTTTTTAATTATCTCAATCCGTTCTTGAGATATGTTCCTAAATATCGAAGCATGTCACTCCCCTTACCCCTTTAAATTCAGATCTGCCACGCTCATTCCAATACGTTTCTTGATTGAATTGAATTGAATTGAATTGGCCTTATTTTATACGTGGCGAGACTCCGGCCATGATAAACTTCTCTCGTTTTTAAGTTTCGCGTTGTTGTTCCGATTTCAAGTTCCACGCACAAGGAGTTGTAATGTACAAATTTATGTATTCTCTGACAAGTCATGGAATATGCAATAGTTTTGTTTTGTTTATAATTTCAAACGCTGGTGAGTGAATTTCTGTTTGTTGTTTACGTATGTGTGATTACTACAACATAGTTGAAATGGCAAAGCACAAAGTTGTGTACAGATGTAAGAAGTCTATATTTCGTGTCAACAAAAACCCAGAAGAAACTAATGTTTCTAACAGTACACCTGGAAGTGCTTCATTCAAAAAATTAAGAATGATACATATTTCAGTTCCGGCACCGATGTTAACACTATATTTAATGTAAAAAGTTTATTTAGAGAATTAGAAAGGTGTCTTTGTTGTGTGTGAGGATTAACTGTAAATATATGTGTAAATAATTTGGTAAGTGTAGGCTGCAATGTGCAAGTTTTCAACTTTAACACATGTTTATTACTTTAAACTTCATTTCCTATAAGTTTGATTTTTTGAAATGATTTCCCTGAAAACTCAAGCAATAATTAAGTTACATAAATGAAATTTTGCTAATAGATGGACCTTTATTATATAAACAATATCTAATAAAATGTTGGCTCTGTCATCATACATTTAGTTTTAAAAAAAATTATATAAGATTTTGTTTTGCAAAAAAAAGTTTGGAAATGGAAAATTAGCAAAAAAATATTTTCTCTTTACAGAGGTTACAAATTCTTGTACAAGTTGTAGATCTGAGACTTACTAACCATTAAATGTAAAAATGAAGTTGTAATTCAACAATTGAAGAAAGTTATCAGATTTACCCTTTTCAGCAGCAAAGTGTACAATATAATTTAATTTTTTTTTATAATTCTTTCTATATTTTTTTAATAAACAATGACTATTCCAATGAACAATTAATTAACATTAAACACGAAAAATATTGTTTCATAAAAATTTATAGATTCCAAGATAAAAAATGTTGAATTTCATGGAAAGTACAGTAGGCAAAGGTATACTCCCACCCTCTTCCCTATTTTTCCATTTCCATATTAAACCTGTAATATAACTTTTTCTTCTAGACCTTCTTATCCTCAGTCACTTGTTCTATATGTCTCCTTGTAATTGATAACAGTGCAATACACCCTTTCAATACAAACTATTCTTATTTAATATTATTACTGAGCAGAAAAGTACACCCATGTAATTCACTTGCATAGAATGTCAAGTAATTAGTTTAATTTCACATTCAGTTGCAGATTCTACTGGCTCTCTGGTCAGGTGGGGTAGAATCGAGGAGCGCTGAACCAGCAAATACATAATAGAATGTTCAAGAAGATTTCATCCTGTAGATTACGGTGTGAGGAGCATTTCTGTGATGCCTTTGGCCTCAAAATTTTAGTTTTTAAGTCTCTAAAATGTGTTATTTAGCAATATAGATTCAAAAATGCGGCTGAGTGTTGCGGGTTGCATTTGACATTAATATTTAAATGAGATTTTTATACAAACCCTTTATATTTTTAAAGTCAAAGTGCAATTCGTCACATCTCCATGAAATTCTCTTTCTTTAGAGACCTCATTTATGTGGTCAATGGTTGCATGTGAGAGCTGCAAAAGGTATGTATATTACTGAAATAATATAGAAGACGATAAGTTACAATATTAATACATAAAAATAATAGTAGATGTAATTACAAGGATCAGGAGACAGTTCATGGAGAATCTCTTGACAAGATGTCTTCGCAGCTCCGTTTTGATTTCATTTACCTGCCTTGTTGTTGGTAGGTGCATTTGTTGATTAACCGCTTTCAGCCTGAGGCACATTGCTTTCCTTTCTTGAGCTAAAAGGTTAATAGGGGTGTGCTGGCCAGAACTAAGGCTGCTTTGTCTGATACAGTAAGATATCCGGAAATTATCTTCAGTGGCATTCGGAGAATATTTGCGTCTTATGGAAACTTTATTTAGAGCATCAGCTCACACTGGGGCAGCCTACAACATCAAGTGTACTACGAAATCTGAAGAGGTGTGCACCAGTCTTTGCTGCCTGATCTGCCTTTTTTATGGTATGCGGTCCATAACTTAATCTTGAGTCGACTCGACACCGAGATATGTTATTTGCTGTTTCCACCTAATAAGCTCATCTCCCAGTCACATCACCAGGGGCCGGAATGCTCTCTGATTCGTAACCTGTATGGCTTCTGTTTTTGCTATCGCCATCTGGAGATTTCTTATATCCAGCCATCTTTTTACCCTGCAAAGAGTTTCATTGCTCTTCATTTCCAGTAGCTCCACATTGTCACTATGGCACACTATAAGTGTATCGTCAGCATAACCAATGAGTCAGCAGATCAGATTCAGCAGATGGCACTTTCCACAGGTACTCGAGGCACTCGGGGACCTTCTTAGCTACCAGCACCTGTATTATGTCTTTCCACCTGGCAGACTTGAATGCGTTTTTTATGTCTATCTCACCGGGAACGGTGGCTCAGTGCATGAACTGATGTCACTGTAGCACCTCTGACTCTACTCACTGTAGCCCGCTGCTCTGATCAGGAGTTTTCTGTGGTTTCTCTGATCAACTCCAGGTGAATGCCGGAGCAGTACCCTAACAAACAGGCCACTGACCGTGCATGGTCTTCCTTGTCCTATCCTCACCTCTTACACACAAACTAACATGCACTACACTACTACACATTCCGGAAGACTGGTCGGGAGCTTAGAGCTTGTCCCGACTGGGGCAGTGCCCCGCTGGTGGAGAATCCTGGTTAGGGGGAAACCCCGCTAGCCAACGGTAGGTCAACGCCAGATCTGGCCATCCAGCAAGGGAAGATCACTGCCATCTCCCAAGGAAAATCATGCACTACAGTTACGGGACTAATGACCTAAGCTGTTGATGTACCCAGAATCACTAACATCCAACTAACTTATGTGTATCAACACCTGTGCGCAAAACCCTTTCTTCCTTTTGGCTGTTCCAGCAAACTGTACTGCTTCTGTAATAGCATCTATTGTTGAGAGACTCTTTCTAAACACAAACTGACTCATTGGGAAGTTTATTCCTGCAGTCATGTGTTTCTCTAATTGTAGGAGGAGCAAACCCTCAAGTAATTTACTTGTATCCAGGAAGCACAAAGGTCTGAAAGATGAAGTCAGCTCAATTGGTTTGCATTCTTTCCATATGAGTATTAGCTTCTGCTGTTTCCATTCCTTAAAGAATTTCTCCAGAGTAAGACAGTGATTAAAGGCATCCATGAAGCATTCGGAATATTCTTTAACCACTATACTAACGATCACGTTTGGGATCCTGTCCGGTTCTGGCACTGTTTTCTTGTTGATCTTCATCATCGTTTGTACCAATTCATCCTTCGTGATGTCCTTTGTCTAAGTGGTAGTCAGAAGGTCTCTTCCTTATTCATTATTCTCTGTTAGGAAAAAGATCTCTGATAATTACCTTCACGCATATTAGATCTTCTAATCCCACACTGTTGGATGGTTTAAATTTCCCCATAACTATTTTATAGACTTTTCCTCAGGAGTCATTCTCCACTTCATTTACTAAGTCCTTCCAGCATTTGGTTTTACTTCTTTTGATTTTAGACAAGACGTTTACTACACCTCATATATTTTTCCCTTAGTTGTATGTCCATATAACTTGTTGGAAGTGTACTAGCTTTAACACATGCTTTACGGAGTTCTGCAGTATCTGCAGTCCACCAGTACATTATTTTTTTTCCCCTTGAGCCCGTGCGTCTAGGCATTGAGACTTTATATGTATCTTTATCGATTTTCCGTGTTTCTTTTACTGCCTCTTTGAGGGTCTCTGCTTCCCCCCCCCCTCCCCAACCAGTATTCTGCAACAGTTTAACTTCATCAATGAGTGTTACGGCCTTTTCTTCGTTTAGGTTTTTTGATATTACATAATGGTCTTACGTGTGGTTGTATCTCTCTTCCAGCTCTGTTTCCAGTGGGTGAAGTAGAAAATTCTATATAGCGATGATTGCTAAGTGTGTCTTCATCAAGAACTTGCCAGTCCTAAACCTTCCTGGCTGTCTTTGAGGTTCCCGTTGACAGATCTATTATGCAAGATACAGCACTTCTCTGAAAGGTATATGAACTCCCTCCACGTGTCTTGCCCTTGCCGTTTGTATAAGCAGTTCTTGAGCTGTCTTTCCTTTGCCTAATTTAATTTGTAGGAACATAGGCATTCTTTGTTTTCCTGAGTTTATTTAGTTCTGTTGGCCCTTGCTTGACCCTTTTTACCACATTTGTAGCATGTAACGCTTCTGTCTGGTCCCTTGCAATAAGTGGAGATATGTCCGAAGTCTAAACATGTATAACATCTGCTGACTTGATGTTTAACTCTGATGTGGCAAAGAAGCCATCCAATCTTGATTTTCTTTACTTTAAGTAGGTCTTCTGCTTCACGCATAGGGAGCATTATGGTTGCTACCTTCCTGCCTCCATACACCTTGAACATTCTACACGTTTCCGTGGGGAAATCCTCCATAATGCTTGTGACTGCTTCTTTCACTTCACCCAGTGAAACGGTCTCATCCGTGTTCCTTATTTCAACTAGTATTCTCGGGTTAAACTTATTAACATTAACCTTGTCTCCTACCGCGCTCTTAATAGCATCATTTAGTGACATTGGATCACAATCTTTCTCCAGGACAATCAGGATTTAATTTTTGTGGGTCCTTATGATTGTACAGATGTTGGCATTGTGCTGTTTCGGATCAACCAATTCCTTCATTTTTTTAATATTTCTTCTTATGACTGCCCCTTGTTAGATGTCAATTTAATGGTTTGATTAATGGGTCTTCTATTTCTTGCTTTGGGTGTTTGGTTATCTTCTTTGGGAGAACTCTCCTTTCTCACTGACTTCCAGTGTTCAGGAGATTTCAGCCAAACCTCATGAGAGTTTTGTTTTTCCTTACAACCATTTAATTCAACAACTTGTATCTGCTTGCCTTTCTTATCGGGTGTATTGTCTTCTGGAGGACTTGGAGTTTCTCTCTTGTTTTGAGTAAGTTGATCTCGCGCTCTCCCTGTGCTTTTTTTTGAAGTCTTTTCAGTCTTCTCTCTCCATGCCTAGTATTCTTGGCATGTTCGTCCCTTTTTCCTAAGAGAAGCAGCTTATCATTCATCCACTTTTGCTCCTCTTCAATGTTTAGCCATCTGTTCTTCAGTGCATCTACTTCTTGTGCTGAGGCTAAAGTCTCCTTCACTATTACTGGGTTATTTTTTAGCAGATTTCTGCATATTACAGTTAGTTGTACGTGCAGACGGTCTATAATCTCCTTATTTTGTTTCGCCAGCTTTTGAGTAATTTCCCATCTTTCTATCGCCCACTCCACTGCTTTCCTTTCTCCCTTAGGCATGAGCTCTTCTTGAACCGATGATACCTGTACTCTTATAGGTACTCCAGATATGGAGGGGAAGCATGGAAGTGATCTCTGCAGTTTCTGCCTTCCAACAAAGGAGTTAAATGCACTTGTTACATTATCTGTCAGAGACACCAAGTGATCCACATCTCTGGCATTGCAGTTTCTTGGTGATGACGTCCGGTGGCCTACTTGCTCACTACCAACAGCCAGTACTGGGACTCCGATCCCCTGCACCGTAATGGTTGATCCTGAAAGACCTTCCATCCCGGGTTTTTCCCTTCAGGGTCGCCTTCCCCTAGTGTTTTTAAGCTCTTGCCAGCTAAAAAGAAAATGGAAGAAAAGAAGGGGGACAGTGGAGAATAGAGTTAGAATAGAAATGACTCCCTAGCCCATACAACCTAATAGCGTCGGGTTGGAAACCCAAGAGTTGGCCGATACGAAGATTGGCCTACAGGACAGAAAAATAGAAGTGTGCCACAAGTAAGTGGAAGCAATGACACACCTAGTTTGTGCAAATTACAGGATGTTTTAGGGGAGTGACAGCGGATAGCTGCTCTGATTATTCACTTTCTACGACAGGGGGAGGTCCCGTGGTGCTATTCTAGTAAAACCCCGTCACCACAAGGGATGATGATGATGATGATGTATGATGATGATGGTTATTATTATTATTATTATTATTATTATTATCATCATTGTATATTATATTACAACCATTATACCCCATATTTTTTTATAACAGGAGAACTATTAAATAGAATTTAATATTTCAAAAACTGTCTAACTTTGTTGTAAGTTCTTCAATGAATTCAGTTGTTTTCAACAGTAAGTGCTTTTTGATTGGGGCAGTATTGCACAAAAAAAATGCTAAAATTTGTTTAAACAAAGAATGCCTTTTTTCTAAATCATGCTAATAGATGGAGCCACAAGCTTGTTCAGTAATGTGTACGCAAGAGAAATGTTCAAGAGCTATAAGTAACTCAAATTGAAGATTTTGTGGGTTAGGGTGGTATTGCAGACCCTTTGTATGTATATACAAAAGGTTATCTTTATTTTTATATATTTTTAAGGGGTTATCTTTATTCTTATATATATTTATTGTTTAAAATAAAATTACAATAATTTAATCATAAATTTTAAAAACTGATGTTTGAATAAACTTTCTTCTGCTTTTAAAGCAATTAAGGATAAATAAATCTCTTAAAGATTTTAGTTTATAGTAAAAACATCTAATACTATTAAAAAACTCAGATTTAAATCAAGTAAATCATATTTAAATTTTTAAAAAATCCTGATTTTTTTTCCAGCCCTAACACCAAGTAACCTTGATGGAGTCTGTAAAATGAAGATGGAGCAGAGAATGTAGGCAGTGGTTTCAGAAAAATTGATTCATAAATCCTTTCTGAAACTACTGGTAAAAATTGTAATTGTGTAAAGAATGATAAACAATCTCAATGTTTAGGGCATATTGGTAAAGGAATAAAATTAAAGTTTTGATGAAATTAATGTTTCAGAAATGATTCTCAAAATTTGCCACCAGTGTCCCATAACTTTCATTTTATATGATAAACTTACCATTTGCTAAAAAGCTATTCAACATATAATTTTCAAAGTTCTTGCTTTGTTGCAGTATTCAAAGAAAACAATTTGTATGTAAAGATTTTTTCAAATATTGCTTAGATTCATCCCTGCGATTTTGTAGAGTTAAATTTTTTGCATCTAGTAATTAATGAATATTCGGAGAAGTTCTCAAAAGTTTCAAATTTAAAATGTGAAAGTGTACCTTCATAAAGTTAAATATTAAAAAATTCAAAAGTTATAAATAATTTCAAAAGAGTTTTATTTAATAAGAAACTTTTTTTTATATAAACTCCTCCAGACTTCAGATTTTGTTGTTCATGTAGGTATTGGGATCATAAAACTTAAGTATTTTTATTGGTATCATTGGAACTAAGAATAAAATTACTTTATATTAAGAATTATAATATCGTAATATATTCCTCATCCAGGACTACTAATTCATATAATTTGAGTTGTAGTAAGGAGAAAATAAATTATATAAAGAATTAATGAAACTAGTAAATATCAGTGAAATGTTTCCTTTTTGTTTTCCTTTTTTTCCTTATTGATTGAGCATTCACCATCTGCTGACAAAAGTAGTGTCTGCAAGCATTTCTGAAATAATTGGGAATGTCCAGGACAGGCTTTGCTCATGACATGAAACTATATATTTACTTAGCATTTATGTAATGTTATATTTTGATGAGGTTTTTGTATTTTGCAGGGAAGAAAATCAATGAATCACACTCCATTTAGAGGATTGTTAGGAAAAATAAAATAAAAGTGTTTTTCAATTCACTAGTTTTCCTGTGTATATTATGTCTATTAATTCTTTTCATAATGCTATGTGTTTTACTTTCTTGCCCTTGCTTTGTAAGAAAAGAAAGTATTGCAAGGATGTGCCAGACAATGGTGAATTTTCATTAGAAAAACTCTTACAGGAGGGGGAGATAATTTGAAATGTTGATTGATAATGTCCATTTATTTATGATTAGATAAAACATACCGGATTATCATAGAACAGTTAAAATACATCTTGGGATTAGAAACTCACAATAAAATTTGAAAAATTACCAGCATAACAAAGTTATACATGAATAAACATTACCGTCTGCTTAATGTGGTTGTAAAGTAAAAAAGTTGGGGTTAAAAAAAAAAAAAAATTTAATAAATTTTTTAAAGTTATTGGAGTATTTTGCAAGTCATAGAAAAAGTGCCTGCGATATCATAGGGGTAGTACTAAGCAGTCAGTAGACAGGGCTAGTGTACAGCAATCAAATCCTGAAACCTCATGACATGTTTAAATTCTGTAAAGAAAGTATTAAAGGAATTATGTAGTATGTCTTTGAAAAATTGAGAAAATTCAAAACACAATTATAATATTTGAGAAGGAAAGTACTTGTCAGACACACAAGCCTTTTGTGGTTTTATGCAATGTCAGAAAGCATGATAAACTGCCAGCACACATAATCATCATCATCTGAAAATGAACTTCAAATTCAAAAGCTTTTCAGAAAATAAATTCATATTGTTTTGGGTAATTTTGTAGTACACTCTCTGTAAATTTAACTTTCTAAAACTAAATTTGTCAATTTTGAGGTTAAGATGCCCTTATTTTTCTTGCAAATAAGTGTGAATGGTATGAAAGTAATATTCAAAATTATATATTACCAACTTTTATGTTTGTTTAATTCATTATTATTAATTATTCTTAAGCAATGTAGATTTGAGATGAAAAAGGCTGGAAAATAAAATGATTACTTGAATCTCAACGTTTATACTTGTTTGGTATTATAGCTATCTTTTGCTTGTTCAAACTTCAAATTTTTATTTGGTTCTGGAACAGAGATATTACAGTCAAATTTGGAACAAATCCGAAAAGCCAATTTTTCTGAGCTGCAAATTTTATGTGGCACTCTACACTTAATTGATATTGTAGAGTGTACTACAGTAGTGTACACAATAGTACTGCAAGTGTACTAGATACTAAAGAATGTATTCCATTAATAATAGCATACAATAAGGTAAAAACAACGGAGAACATGTTGACAGAATGACTGCCTCCAGATTATCTAAATAAGTTAAAATTATATATTTTCAAAAGGTTTATACAAACATTGATTTAATAAATGTCAAAATATAAATCATTGGGAAAGAGAGTAGAGAGCAGACCTAGGTAAATGTGAAGATCACAACTGTATTACCTGAATTGATGACCACAAAGAAGAAAAGTTTTGCTAAAAAAAAAACTTGTTGGTGTTGTTGCACAAAGAAGAAAAGTTTTGCTAAAGAAAAAACTTTTTGTTGTTGTTGCTTTTAACATATTTGTCACACAACATCATAACACAGAGGATAATATGAACCTTGTCAAGAAAAACTGCAGTTCATTCTCCCTCTGCAGCTGTCAAACACGTACCCTTGATGTCCGAAGACAACATAGCTCTTGACTGCAGTGCTGTCATTGACTAAAGAAGCAAACTCAAAGACTTTGTTGCCTGATCTTTTAACTTGTGTAGAATATGAAATATGCTATGTATTTGCTTTTTGCTAATGAAATGGCTGATATTGTGTGCGTTTAAAGCAAGAACTTTTGGCAAAGAAATTATCGTATGGTAAGATTTTTTAGTGCTATCCATGATATTGTTTTGTGAACCTATAACCTTGAAAGAATATACATATTTTGCAAATATAGTACTTTTTTCTAAAATACTTTTGCAAACGTGTTCTTTATTACTTGTAAGATTGGATTAGTGTGACAGTTAATTTCAAAAAAAAGTTTTACTAATGTTTGAAGCTCACAGCTATGTATTTGCACAGGTTCCCTTCTTGTAGCTGCAGCACAGTTTGGAGGACATGTTCTGGGCACAGACATAGATTACCTAATGTTACATGGTAAAACTAGGCCCACCAGAATTCAACAGAAGGTACTTACATCCTTTTTTTTAACTCATTTACAAAATATCTTATCTGTTCTCAATTACATGTCCAAAAAATTAGTCAGGAAATCAACTGTAGAAATCATCTACCAATGTGCATTTTATTTTCCTCTTCAAAATAATCATGCATTGTCAAATCCCATGCTTGATCATTAAATTACGAAATAATGTCTACTGGAGAAGGAATTCTGAGAAGTTCAAACTGGTAGCAGAGTTTATTCTTCTTTTAGGACTTCTAAAAATTTATAGGAGAGGGAGAATTTTCATGAATAAGGAGCTTATAAAATATGCTTATTAATTTAGTTAATGTAATATTCAAGTGTGATGGTAATTGTGGTGTTGCATAAAACCTTTTAAGAGGATTGCCATTGTCATAATGGAGAACGGTTTTTCAAATTTGTAACATAATATCTGTGTTTGGTTCAAACTATTTCTACGTGGTTTTAAATAACCCCCACTTTCAATACCATTAACAAAATATACACAACTTAATTGTTGGAAAACAGTACTGTGTTTGGTGGTGCATGTTAATTTCAGAGAAATGTTAGAAAATTCCTTGTTGTGTGTTCATTGATTGTCTATTATAAAATTGAGAATGTAAATTATTTCTAATTTTTTTTCTTTCTTTTCTTTTTCCTCCAGAAACAGAGAGAAAAGGATGAAAGTGTCCGAACAAATATGAAGCAATATGGGATTGAGAATCGTTACTTGGATGTTCTTGTGGCTGATTCTTCTCTCCCTCTGTGGCGTTCAGCCATGCGACTGGATGCTATTATCACTGATCGTAAATGATTCTCCCTTTGTAATTTTGATTGTATTGCAGTACGGTTAAAAATACATTATTTCCATCATGCTACTTGAAATAATATTAAATTGATTTTATTAGTTATGTTTGTATAATTCTTGTGTAAAATATTTACAGCTCCTTATGGAATTAGAGAAGCCACTGAGCGGATTGGTTCTACAAAAGATTATCAGATTGAAGAAAAACATTTAGCAAATCACATTCCCTCAAAAATTGAGTATGGATTGCAACAAATATTTTTTGATCTCTTGAAGTTAGCTGTTGAACATTTGAAGCCTCAAGGGAGATTAGTGTGTTGGATACCTGTTGTAAGGTATGGCAAACACTTTTGTTCCTGAACTCATTTCCCTTGGGTTTACTCTTATGATAATATTTCTAGTATCTTCAGCCAATTATATTCATTATTAGCATTTCCAAATCATTTTAATGGACAATTTTGTTTAAAACAGATTTTATTACTTTCTTATTTCCATTAACTTTTGTTACTGCTATTATGTTTCTGTTTAGGGAAATAGTGTTAACAAAATGTATTAGACAAAATTTTATATATACAGTTTTATCTTGGAATTTTTTAATGCAACAATATTGGAAAATTTAAAATCTTTAAAATGTTGAATTATATTTTGATAAAAATCCCCCCCTCCCCAATTTTTCTTCTTTTTATATCATACTGAATCTGAAAATATAATTATTTGCATGATTTCTGAACCTTCGATATTTTATTGGCCATTTTGACAAAGAATGTCCCTTTTACAAGTCAAGGCTGACATATTAATACAGGTGGAAATAGTGGATAGAAATTGTGATATTACAATTATAGGTAACCATTACTGATGTGAGTAAGAACTTGCTGTTGTAGCACCATTAGTTATATAATTCTGTGAACATTTTGAAAAGGTTATGAACTGTAGGTTGACTAGTTCATAATGTATACTTGGAATGTAAATATTTTAATTTGTATCAAAAATTGTATGACAATTTTTTTTTTTGAAAAAGGTTTTTGATTTTTTTCAGGAACGACTACTGTGAAAGTAAGCTACCTTCACATCCCTGTTTACAATTGGTTGCTAATTCTGAACAACAATTGACAATTTTTACCAGTAGGCGATTGCTTACATATGAAAAAATATGTGAACATGTAAGTATCTACATCTTACAACTTTTTCTGATTTACTATCACCAGTGCAGAAGACCAGCTTTATATTCCTAGCTTTTCAGCTAGGTCAAATTCAGTCGCTGTCTGGAGGAGAATTCTAGTGGCTGGCTGCTTGATTGGTAGTTTTCCGTGGTTTCTCTGATCAGCATCAGGCAAATGCCAGAGCAGTACCCTAACAAATAGGCCATTGACCGTGCGTGATCTTTCCTTCCTCTTCCTGGTCCTATCCTCTCCCCTTACACATACACACTTGCACTAACATGCACTACACTACCTCATCTTCTGGGAGACCGCTCAGGAGCTTAGAGCTTGTCCCGGCTCTGGGAGCTTGTGCCCTGCTGATGGGAGAGTCCTGGTTAGGGGGAACCCCACTAGTTGATGGTAGGTTGGCATCGGATCTTGCCATCCAGCGGGGGAAGAACACTGCCATCTCCTGAGGAAAGCACATGCACTACACTTACGGGACTAATGACCTAAGCTGTTTACGTGCCTGGAAACACTAACTAGCCAACCAACCAGTGCAGAAGGTATATCTGTACATTCAATTTATTTATGGTAAATGTCCTGTTGAGATTTTTGGCTTTGGAATTATGTATATTATACCATCTCCCCAAAAATTCATGCCATATAATAAAAAAATAAGTTACCAGGAATATGATTTAAAGATTGAAGTTGAGGCCTGTTTCTTTTGATTTATTATTTCTCTGAAGCTCATATTTATGTCTGGAAAGGAATATTTAAGTTCAGATATAGAAGTTACTCCAAGATAAAGCAGGAGAAGATGTGCGAGTGAACATGAGCACTTCTTAACTAATAGTTATGAATAAGTAGAACAAACATTTGTCTATCATATTAAGTTATGTGTATTAAGTATTTTACATCCTGACAGAATAAACTCTTTAAGAAGTAACTTAAATCCATGAGATTCTTGTGATTAAATTTTATGAACAATAATACAGATTTCAAATGGTTTTAATAACATAATTGTATTAGAGATGGGTAGTATTAATTTTGCTGGCCCCATATTAATAGTAACATGAAACAAAAATAAAAGCTAATTTGTAGTAAGAAAATACTGATTAATTTATATATCGCACACACACCCAGTAGGAAAGTGTCGTAACTCAAAAAAGTTGAATTTTGAATTACATACATTATTTAAAGTGAAATTTTATGCTCTTTCATCCTAGAATAGTGTCATTTCATTTTAGGGCTATTTTGGTCAATTATTGGCATTGTTCGTACTTCATAAATATATTAATAATGTAATTTTAAACCTTTAAAGTGGTATACTGACAAAGTACCATTTTTGAGACAACAATTTTCTACTGGGGGTGTGATATCATTTCTTTCTATTATATTTACTGTAATTCACTTATCATAATTTTTAGATTGACTTTAAAGATAAAACTTGTTATTAAATCCGTAATACCTTTCAGATTCACCATTGAATTTGAAAGATGTTACAGTATTATTTTTAACCCAAAAAAGCCTTTATTACCATGTTTACATGTCATTAAATTTGTGTTAAATTTAACTCTAATGGTAGACAATTAAAAATGTTAATGTGTTTAAAGTTAAATTCATTAAAAGTTATACTGAAATGTTTTTGAAAATAACTAAACAAGTCCTTATATGCCTGCAGTGTTAATAAGCCACAATTCATCTCGGTGAATAGATATTTTTTTGCTCAAAATGTCCATAATAACAAGTGAAAAAATCTTTTGTAAGTTCTTCTTCTTAGAATTCATATATTTTTTCCTTTACAGGAAACTCATTTGCCTCCAAATGTTGACTTATCGACAGCAGAATTTCGTGCTAAATTTTTCCGATATGGAGAGGAAGTGAGAAAGCATCGCAAACAACAAAAAGAACTGGCGATGAATCTTTCAAAAGCTAATGTAACAGAAAAAGACAAAATGTATGAGGATAAATCAGGAAGGTACAGAAGCAGTTGAATGTAGTGTTTTGTCATGTATGACTTTGTAAAAAGCCTTGGTTTTTTGTGTAACATAATGAGTGAACGGAACAATTCATGTTGAGCTTGTGCAAATGTAATTTGTAAACTACAGCACTCCTTGTTTATGAACTTCATCATCCTAAATCACCCCAAAATCTTTTTAAGATGAAATATTCCCCAAAAATGTTTTTTATATTAACCTTTCAGCTATTTATGTTGATCAGTTGTAATGGCAAAAATGTTATTTGAAAACTTTTTTTATGGTTGGATTAGGCTGCCTTTGAGTATACAGAAAAATGTTGGTATTTTTTGAATGTGAGATTTAAGTATTCTTGTCCAGAATATTGTTTCTGCTGAGCATTTTTAGTGTTAAAAATTGTGAGATGTTGCAGTGCAATGTCTTCCAGCAGATTAATGTTATTATATGTTGAAATTGGGATTTTACAATAAGAGTGATGGATTCCAGGCGAGGTATCTAACTAGCACATCATCTGAATATAAATTGGTTTGTCACATGTTTTTTAACAAATTATGTTCTAATTTTGAGGAAGGAGTAGTATTTTTTAGAAGAATATAAACTTATTTGGTGTCTACATCATATTATGCAACTGCAAATATATCTAGCAAAGATCAAGAAGCCATGCGTTTCTTTGCTTGCTATTTTCTATATTTATTGACATGACACATTCGTATTTTTGTGGTGATCTCGTAGACTGTGGAGTGTTGAAATGATATTGTTATGGGGAAGGTTATTTGGCAAATTTGTTGGAGGAACGTAGAAGCAACTGTTCAGGATGGAAGAAAGAGGCTGAGAACACAGAACTGAACTGTAATCAGCTAAATACTATTTTCGAATTTTTATGTTGTCAAGCTTTCATAAATGTATTCTGAATTCAAAGTCATTGTTGTAATTTTGTTTGTTATTTGTGAATATTTAATTGTAAGTGTTGGAGGAGCAAACAGAGCCAGGAGCAAGAGTAGAATTATTAATTAAAATTAAAATTAGATTTTAGTTGACTTGAGATGCTGAGACATGGTTATAGAAATCACTACAGCATTCACATGGGCTAAAGTAAATTATTGGAATGCTGCTCTTGGTAATTTTGTTGAAATGTCATTCTCAGTTTTATTTTAATTGGCCCACAGATTTCCAAGGGAGTGCTGAGATACTGTAAATTATATTTCCATTCCTCATTTGAGATTCCTCAGAACGCAGTTATTGGAAAAGTTAGCGAAGAGAAAAGATAAATTGCTTCTCGAGGAAAACTCAATTTTAGTTGTAAAATAAAAAAAGTTAGATTCATCAGTATTTGGCCTTCAAAACGTGAGACTAAACTATTTATAGGGAAAAAGAGGGACATTAGAAACTGAAATATGGAGAAAAACACATATTTATATGCTGAGTGCAGTTCAATATAAATTATAAAGCAACGAAGTGGTGCTGAAAAGTAATTTTACACAACATATGAATATTTTCAGTTTTATATAACTTTTGCATAAAATTTGCAATTAAGTTTGTAGCAAAACCTCAACATATTTCTTTTGAAAATACAATTTTCTATTTTTTAAATGTACATTTTTTAAAATTAAATTCGGCTTTGATTGAACTCTCATAAAAACGTTTTTTTTATTATATTTGGAAATACTTTATTCCATCATTCATTCTCTGGCAGATTTAATTTCCAGATCAGTAAGTATTATCTGTTTTATGTGTGTGAATACCCCACTATCATATGATAAAAATCAAAGCAAGAAAGATTGCTAATTTTCAATTATGTTTGGATATCAGAACCCATGTCAATATTTTTATAGAAACATGATGATTTAAACAGCAATATATTAAAGCCTATTTCCCATTTTGTTCATGGAGTGAGAGTCAACGCATGCACCCTGTACGTACGGCCTCCCCCTTCTTCCCATACTCAATGGTGAAGTGAAGACTGACCCTTTGAGATGACTGGGTTTTTAGGTTTAGTTTTATCTTATGTCTGCTTAGTTTTCAGTTATATTTTAATTATAATTTAATTAACATGACCACTGTCAAATTCAATATTGTTGCGCACAAATTTAATGTTATAGATTACTAAACCAGCTTCAGAAAATCGATGGATTTTAGTCAATGTATTAGTAACAATGATGTTTCAATTTTGAACATTGATGTTTTGTGATCGATGTTACATCACTATCTCCCTCGTGCAGGTTTTGTGAAGAAAACGCTGAAAGGAATATACTACAGCTCTTCTGCAATTTCAACATTGAATGGGAATTTTGGGGCTGTAATAAGGTACCATATTTACCCAAATGTTACACTGTTTGGAGCCATCCTAATTGTGAAGAGATCTTTTGAGGTTTTTTTTAGTATATAATGAACAATATTACTAATTTCTAATGAGTGCAGAAATTGAAAGAAAACTATCCTCTGCCATTCGAAATAGAAAGTCAACAGTCTCCAGTCATGTGTATGGTTTCGTTAGATACCCATGAACTCAGAAAAAAATTAACTAACGGTGCTACAGAATTGGACAGACTTTCTTGTAGTTAAGTTTTCTAATTTCCTTGGTATGAGCTGACTTTACAGTCATGCCCCATCCTCTTGCCAGCTGCCATCTATCGCCGCCCAAAGTAAATTTTTAGACATTTTCTCAATTTTTCGGTTTCCTAATAGTAGATAGAAATACTACTGAAAGAATATTAAAGAAAAGTAAAACCTCATCATAAATGGCAATCTTAATTGAAAAACTTATAGCTGGTTTTCAGAAAATGGTGTTTAAGCGTTACTGTAAATGCAAAATATGAAGCCCTTTTACACAGGAATCTATTGAGTTTTCGAAAAACTTCATTTGAAACACATCTACTCACAATTGCAAAAATGTGTACAAACCGCTGGAAATGTTAATGGCCTGAGAGATATTTTTAAAAAAATTACATTTGTGTATTAATGTAAAAAATTATGTTCTTTGAAAAAATCAAAGAATATACCAAAATGAACTATGTCATATTAAGCAGAGCAATTAGCACTATCCATTGGCAAAGTTTGAAGAAAACATTTGGAGCCATTTTTGAGAAAATGGCGTTTTTTCAGCATTTCTGAATTGCGGAATTTTGAGCTCGTTTTAACAGAAAACTGTTGAGTTTTCGAGAAACTTTATTTAACATTATTTAAAGTACATGCACTCATAAATATAATAATGTGATGAAATCACATGTATTGTAAATATTACCGATGTCAGAGTCAAGTAAAAAAACAAAAACATTTGTAACTTTTGAAAAACAAAAGAATAGAGCAATGTCACATTTATGTCATCGTATGAGGTACATTTGGAACTACCCGTACCAAAAATTTAAAGAAAAAATTTGGACCTTTTTTGCAAAAATCTTATTTTTGAAATTTTTAAAAATTGCAAATATTACATGCATCATTGCACGAAAAGTACAAAAATTTTCTAGAAAACTTACATTACCTTAATGAAAGAACTATGCAGAGGACTTCCTCGTTAACAGTGAAGTAGTTCAGGGGATTAGTGACCATTCTGCGGTTCTTTTAGAAATAGCAGTAAATGTTTCTCGGATTGTAGATTCTAAAGCTACAAAGATCTGTCACTATCAGGTAAATGCGAAGTGTTTTGAGGAATTTCTGAGAACAAATTACTCGGACTGGTGTAAGGGAAGTAGCGGAGGAAATCTGGAGGAACTATGAAAACTTGTGATCGAGGGAAGAGTAATTCGTACCTTAGAAATATCTTAAAAAGAACCCAGATCCATTTAACGATTAAATTCAATAGAAAAGTTTAAATCCCAAGTGAAATCGTTTCTGCTGCATAACTGTTTTTATACAATTAGAGACTATACTGAGCATAACAAGAAAAGTAACATTAATTTTAACAATGATACATAATGCATTATTTACCATTAGGACTGTATAAATGAGTATAAACAACCTGTAACAACTATTGTACTACAGTTTTCGGGTCAATGACCCCCATCTCGATCAGGTTTTTCGTCAGTTTCCTGATCCATTGAGCAAATGCTGAGATGGCCCTTGTTTTGCTTCTGGACATAAATGTAACTTCATTTTCTGTGCACGTCTTCTAGAATTCAGTGGAAATAAAATTATTCAACTTATCGTTTCCATGTTGTCGCGCAGGAAGTAATAAGAGCCAAAATTTATTGCTTATTTATCCTTGAAAATAGATTTTATTACATGGGAGTTTTTGTTTTTTCTCCTTTCAAAATTCAAAATTTATTGCTTATTTATTTTGAAAATAGATTTTACTACATGGGAGTTTTTTGTTTTTTTTCTCCCTTTCAAAATTCAAAATTTAAGTAGTATATGACTTGGTGTAGGGATCACAGAATTTTGAAAATGTGCACACAATTCACTTTTCCCCATAGGACGTCATACGCAGTTTTTAACTGTTTTTTTTGACGTAAAAAAAGATCCGAGTACTATAATGAAAAGATAAGGAAACTGAAATCAAAGGTTAGAAAAGCTTCGGAAAGAACGGGAGAAATTCAGAAAATAGGGAAAGATTCAAGATTCTCTCTAGGATACTTCTCCAAGAAAAACTGGCCGCACACGAACATTTTTTTACAATCTATGTTATCGGAGTCTAAGCAGGGGACAAATAAGTTTTTCAAATACGCAAAAAGACGAAAGGGAAATAGGGAGGACATTCCTGTGTTAAAAGATGCAAATAAAAACAAAATTACTGAGAGCAAAGACAAAGCGGAAGTCTTCAATTTCTTTTTTGGTTCGGTATTTGAAGCAAAAAATTGACGTATCTGCTTTGAACGGGTCGGGAGAAAGAATGATTACTGGACCACACAATTTTCGAAAAAGAATAGAGAGCATTGGAAAAAATAAATCAGTGGGCCCGGACGACATTTCAGGAGACTCATTAAAAGCAGGAGGTGAAGCCAAGATTCCGTATCTGTTACGACTTTTTGATATTACCTTAAGTAGTTCCAGTATTCCTCAGGATTGGAAAGAAGCATTTGTAG
This sequence comes from Teleogryllus oceanicus, assembly GCA_964035755.1. Taxonomy (NCBI): domain Eukaryota; kingdom Metazoa; phylum Arthropoda; class Insecta; order Orthoptera; family Gryllidae; genus Teleogryllus; species Teleogryllus oceanicus. The sequence goes on along the minus strand of CAXIVR010000005.1, from coordinate 92,744,238 downwards.
TTCCCTTTTATAAGGGTGGGTCTCGATCAGAAGATAAAAATTATCGACCTTATTTATTTATTTATTTTACGTCAAAAAAAGTTAAAAACTGCGTATGACGTGCTATGGGGAAAAGTGAATTGTGTGCACATTTTCAAAATTCTGTGATCCCTACACTAAGTCATATACTACTTAAAATTTGAATTTTGAAAGGGAAAAAACTCCATGTAATAAAATCTATTTTCAAGGATAAAAAGGCAATAAATTTGGGCTCTTATCCATGTTGTCCTTCAGAATAATACTTCCTGGCGCGACAACATGGAAACGATAATTTGAATAATTGTATTTCCCACTGAATCCTAGAAGACGTGCACAGAAAATGAAGTTACATTTATGTCTAGAAGCAAAACAAGGGGCCATCTCAGCATTTGCTCAATGGATCAGGGAAACTGGACGAAAAACCTGATCGAGATGGGGGTCATTGACCGGAGTTCTTGTAGTACAATACAATCGAAAGGAAAATTGGAGAATACCAATGGGTACAAATAACTAAAAATTAATATATAATTAAATACAAGTAATATGTAATTAAATATATGTATCGACGCCAGTCTGCAATTCTCTCACTCGTCCGTCATGTTTCGATACTCTTTTTGCAGCCTGGAAGTCTAGTGCTTGACTTAGGTTTTCGGTCTAGCTTATCTTAATTCCTGTTGGGTTTCTGCTTCAATAACGCACCGGACGGCTGTGCATCGTAGGGTACTTTGTGAGGCATCAGGGTTCGAAAGGCGCACCAAACGAGAAATACCAGCTTCCAGATCTTGAAGACTTTCTCCGGGCTTCTGAACAGGATTCCTTAGCTGAGTAAAATACAAGTCTTCCAGGTGTTCTTGCCCGTACCGTGTTTCGAGTCTCTTGACAATTTGCTCGAAGTTTGACTGTTCATCAGTCGGTACTGTATCTAGAATATCAACGTCGTTACCACGCAAAGCCAAAATCAGGGCCGTAGTACAATCTGTCGCGGAACAGCCATTTACCGTTGCAGCAGCCTTGATTTGTTTCAAATAATTTGACCATGAAGAAGTGCCATCAAAGGTAGGTGGTTTTACTCGTGCCTTTCCCAGTGGTTCCGTACGATATTTACATTTTGTTTTCTATTGGGGAGTAAAACCTTCAGCTTCTCTTCTAACAGAGCTAGTAATTTTTCTTCATTCCTCAAACATTTCTAATCTATTTTTTCTTCATTCTTCAAAGTTTTCTCATCCGTCTTCTCAATTTTCTCTTCGTTCCTCAAAATTATCTCCTCAATTTCTTCTCGCGCCAATTTATTATTCTGGGTTATCAAAAAATTTTTTCCTTAAAATTCTGGAATTTTCAGTTAACTTTCCTTCTAAAATTCTGGAATTTTCAGTTAACTTTCCTCCCAAAATTCTGGAATTTTCTGTCAACTTTCCTTATAAAATTCTAAATTTTTCAGTCAGTTTTCTTCTAATTTGGTGGACAAGCCCTCGAGAAAATTCTCTGGATTCTCTCTCGCTGCCATCACCACATTAGCAAGACGTTCTTGTAATGTCGCTTTCGTGCCAGTTGTGTTCTGATCCCTCTCTTCTAACTCTCTCTTCAACTCGGCCACTTTCAGATTCCGTAAGGTTTTTCCGAAACTCATCTTGATTGAAGTTATACTATTTTGACCCCACACCTGACACCAATTGTAGGTGGTGAATTAAAGCTCTGATATTATTTTAACAAAAACGTTTATTTTGTTTCTTGACACAATCACTGAGAACACTTGATTTATGTGCAGATAGTCTTCACTTGATTATTCTTTATACGGCACACGTCTCTTGATTATTTATTTACACTACACTTCTCTTGAGTATTTATTTTCATTGTTCACTTCTCTTACACGGTCGCAGTCCTAAGCACTGACCATTGTTCGATGCACTGGCCACGGTCCACTGTACTGACCACAGTGCACGGCGCTGGCCACAGTTCTCGTCACTGAGCACATTCACCGTGATGCACACACTAAATAGCTCAGCTTCCACTTCAGACTTAAGACTGACTTGCTGTCACCGGCCGCCACATATTTATACTCGGCGGGCGCCGTCGAGAACTTTTTGGACTTTGCGATTAGCACCTGAACACTCTGGCACTAGCTAGTTCGAGGGCCGCCGGCCAATGACGCAATCCGCGCATACAGGTAGTTCGTGGTGGCCGCCGGCAGATGACGCAATATTCGTTAATATATATATATATATATATATATATATATATATATATATATATATATATATAGAGAGAGAGAGAGAGAGAGAGAGAGAGACGAAACGGACGTAGCCCATTTCCCGCATATGTCAACCGAGAGATGCCTACACCCTATGTGTAGCCATCATGATATCATTCGACATGACGTCAGGGGACGACGCGCAGTGACGGTTGTTTTAAAACCTGTGACCAGTATGATGTTAGCCAATTAGGCAAAGGCCGATAACACTCTAAATTGCCATTGGTCGGCACCAATCAAACGAGGTGGCTGAAAACGGTCATCTCGAAGGTTCGCGAAAGGAACACTTCTTTTTCAAACGTCGAGGAAGTAAGACAGATACTTCTCTTTCAAAAGTCGTTGAAGTAGGACAAATTCTTTTCACTAGATGAGCATGCGAGAAGAATTTTCTATTAGGAAAGTCTATCCAGACAGTGCTACAGAATTCGTAAGTGGCGAGGAAGGTTTGTATTTCGTGAAGATAACTAGTCTTCCCGAGAGCTGTGCAGTCAAATGAAGTTTGTGCGTTACGACGAGTTGAACTGTAATTGTCGCACGAAGGCCGACCCTAACAGTGAAGTTCAGTAGGCTCGAGCCAGAGCGGAGAGAAAACTCGTTGTCGAAAGATGCTCGGTTTGTTAATAATTGCGGAAACGTGTGCTGCACACTAAAAAACGGCCACATCGCCAGTACAAACCGCACGCCGCCAAGAAATGCCGCCTGTGAATACATTCAAGAAAGGAGAAGTCGATCAATGTAATAATTTGTCACGGACAATCCGAACGTGAGTGGAACTCGACTCTGTGCGCATCCGAGAAGGTGGTATGAAAATTGGGGCACCGTGAGGCCAGGGGAACGCCGTGAGCCCTACGCCCCCGCCGGCGCTCGCTTCGTACGAGCTGGACGGATTGCTGCCTTTCGCCCCGGAGCGAACCTGCGAGGCCATCGACCACGACCCCGACTCCGACTCCGACCCTGCGAGCACGCCGCCTGAAATAGAAGCGGAATCCCGAGTTGCACGCCCGAGGGAACGCCGTGAGCCCTACGAGCCCACCGCCGGCGTCGTCGCTTCTGTACGAGCTGGAGAGTACCCGCGAAATTAACAAGAACTGTTAGAAGGTTTGTTTTTCAGTTAGACTCAACGGAAATTTTCTTAAAATTTATCTTGAAATTGTCTTAAAATTTTAATTTGTGTGGGAAGGCATTCCTAGCCTCCCATTATCTATGTTAAATTTACGAAAGAAAATGTAAGATAAAATTAAACAGGTTAAGATTGTAAGAAGTGGGTAATAATGTGGCGATAGCCGATGTTACTATTAATTGCGCGCCAGCTGGTAGAATAGGAGTTTATGGTATGATTATTTAATGAAGATTAAAATTGGTTGCGTCAGGACTTATATTCTGATCGCTTAATTAGTGTTAAAATCATTGTATGACTATTTGAGATTTGCCTGTAGGAAAAAAATTGCTTGTGGATTTAAATAATAGTGCAAAGCAGAGGTTTGCATATTAAATTTTGTTCATTGAATATTTGCCTAATGAATTGTTTTTTAAAAGACACCGTAGCGTCTATCATTGAATGTGTATGAGATTCCTAAGCCACGTTCCCAGTAGGGTTTCCTGGGAGAGAAAAACATACTGAGTGAACAACTGGTAGGGCCCGGCGACGGAGCGGCGGAGAGGACGTCGCACGTTGCTGGTGACACCCACCTAGAATCATTATATATATATATATATATATATATATATATATATATATATATTATATATATATATATATTAAGTGGTCCTTATTTTTGATATTTTAATTTCAGATCGAATATTCCCCACTTTTTTCCTTTTATTGTAAGGAAGAATTTAAGACCTCCTTTTGTCTAAATCTGGAGTTGGTAACCCGTGCCTCATCGCCGCTGAAGTGGGAAGTGCGCCGGTGTATGCTATAACTTGCTCATTCACGTTGCGCTCCGCCCTGCGAGGGCCTCGGTCAGGTCTAGACGCTGTCCGAGTGAACTGCGAGTGTAATTATGGCTTCTAATTTGAGACGTGGCGATCGAAACATTTATTTACTTGGAAGTGTCACCGAATTACGGGGAGTAAGGTTCCATCAAACCGGCAAGCACTATCTTTGCTATTTTATTATTTACGTGAGGTCAAGCTGCCCCTGCGTGTAAGTGCAAATTTAGAAGTGCGAGAATGCCTCATTTTTTGGGAGAAGGCCAGGATTCCTACAAGAACGCTGGAAGAATTTTTTCATTGTGTAGAAAAAATAATAAAAAATGTACTCTCTCTCTCTCTCTCTGGTGTAATCTTCAAAAAAGCCGATCATATGTCCGCCTCGCGGAAAGAACATGAAATAAATAATGGAATTTCGTCAAATGCTTTGAAAAATTGGCAATCGTCTATGGTACTTAAATGAAGATACAAGTATTTTAGCAATTTTTGATAAAAATGTTAGTATTACATCCAAAAACGCATCATTGAAATTATGGAATGGGAAAGTATTTTCACTGAAAGAAGATGTATCATTCATCCTAATGAAGCTCCCTCCTCTTAGGTAAGATTTTCATATTTTTATTTATTTATAATATTTTCATTAATCATTTTTCTTTGATTTCATAAGACCATCAAATTTATAATTTATAAACTGTTTAACAGTGTGTTCTATTAAACGTTTGCAAATTAAGTCACTCGAAATTTGGATATAATATTAAAATATCATTATATTTGTTTTCAGAAAAATCGAATTTGGATTAATATTAAAATATTTGATATTGGCTTTCTAAATCATAGACAAAACCTCTGGATTTTGGATGCTTCTTATTTAAAAGCACAAGAAACGTTCCGAATCTCATTGTTGTTAATGATGTAGCAGAAAGAAGGGTGGATTTTAATGGCCTCTTAACAGTTGATAAAGAGCAAAAACAATTTATACACCAGCGTGTGGAAGACCACAGAAAATAATACCCTGACAGCAAGAAAGCTACTCTTAAAACAAAATATACTTGAAAATATATTATTAAAACAATTTTTTCACGCACCTGTTTGATAATGCCATTTAATAATTGTATTTGATATCTGTAGGAAAATTATATATTCAATTTTAGTGAGTAAAAACATATTTTTAAATGCTTCATTTTTAGCATTTTTTCTCTATCTGTATTTGATATCTGTAGGAAATTATGAAAAAACTCTACCTATATAATAAGAGCCACCTTTATATATATTATATATATATATATATATATATATATATATATATATATATATATATGTATATATATAAAGGTGGCTCTTATTATATAGGGTAGACATTTTTTCATAATTTCAATATAATATATATATATATATATATATATATATATACATATAATTATATACATAATTATATACATAATTATATATAGTGATAAGCCAAGAAGCTTGAAATTAATTTTTAATGATAAAATCAACATTTAGCGTTGGAATAGGACATCGATTTCAGTCAAAGAATACGCGTTGTTAAAACAACGGATCAACAAGGCTTAATATAATATTCCATGCTTGATGTCAGAACGTTGTTAAATGGAGACGGCCCGAACACATTATGTGTAGAAAGTGTGAAGAGGTCGTTGGATGGTCGTGATCACCAGGAAGGACGCATGAATTCACTGTAGAAAAAATCGTAGCAAGCACATGTAAGCGGTTGGTGAGGTGCGATCGGGCTTTCAACATAGGTTGGGTATTATGTACTAGGTTCGATTAGCTGGGAATTTGTTTAGTTTAAAATTTGAGAAATTGATCTTTTGTAAATTGTGATATTAAATTATAATTGAGAATTTTTATTAATATAATGGTTGGATGTTGGAATTAAACAGACTCCATTTTTCGAGGAGATATACATTAGGGAAGCTCCGTAGATGTAAGAATTTCCCAATAAGTAGTGAATATAGTCAGTCGCGAGTTGGTGATTTATACAAAACACCGATAGGGAAAGTCGCGACCGTGTGTTGAAATTGTGGGAATATTAAGTCCAATTATAGAAATCGTTGAGGACATTCTAAAACCTTTTTAAATTCAGTAAAGAACGCGAGAATTGGCACACCAGGTCAATATTCTGCTAGTCAGCAGAGATGTCATCGATCAAGATTACGAACTACAGTAAAAACCCGTACGATATTTCAATGTTTAAAGTGAAAGCAATTCACATAAATTTGATAGAACTATAATGTATAGATGATGAGAAGAAATGTTACATTTTACTTTTGAAAAGGCTGATAATTCATAGTAGTTGCCATCAATCTAATAATTGATTCAAATTAATAAAACTTTCAGGAATCGTGATTTTGTGTAGAAGTAAGGAGTGGTAAGAGTGTATGCTGTGTGTCAACGTACAGGAGTGTATGTTGTGTGCAGCAGGTAATGAGTGTATGTTGTGTGTCGAACCCATGATAAATTGACAGTAATTTAATAATTTAATAAATTAATAATTCAGTTTTAAAATAAGCAAGAGGACTTCTAAAATGTATCACCCTCTCTTCTCTCTCTCTTTCTCTCTCTCTTTCTTTCTCTTCTCTCTCTTTCTCTTTCTCTTTCTTTCTTCTCTCTTTCTCTCTCTTTCTTTCTCTCTCTTTCTCTCTCTCTTTCTTTCTCTCTTTCTCTCTCTCTCTCTTTCTCTCTCTCTTTCTCTCTCTCTCTTTCTCTCTCTCTTCTCTCTCTCTCTTTCTTTCTCTCTCTTCTCTCTCTTTCTCTGTCTTTTTCTCTCCCTTTCTCTCTCTTTTTCTCTCCCTTTCTCTCTTTCTCTTCTTTCTTCTTTCTCTCTCTCTTTTTCTCTTTCTCTCTCTCTCTTTCTCTCTCTCTTTCTCTCTCTCTTTCTCTCTCTCTTTCTCTCTCTTTTCTGTCTTTCTCTCTCTCTCTCTCTCCTCTCTCTCTGGCTCGACTCGACTCGACGCGTTGCGAGTTTGAAAAACTTTCTTCAAAATTTGCATTTACATTAACAAACATCGCAAAACTTTGGATATTTCGGGGTCTTCCTACAACTACAAAATTGTAGATCAAGCATCTTTCAGGGTAAGCACGCCCGGGCTCTGCTTCGCTTCGCATCGTAAGAAAAGACACTGTTATGAGCGTAGAACAGTGGCATGCTGCGTCCATCCATACCAGACGCAAGCGCGTTGTGCGTAGGCCAGCGAATTTGGTTGTTGCCTGCCTGTATGGAAAACTCACATGCTAACCGCGTACGCTGTTTTTAATGTTTTATTGCCGAATTAGAGGGTGGAGAAAGTAATTATTATTTGGAAATTATTTATTTTTTAATTTTACATTAGTACGCTGCGGATTATTAGTGTTACTTGATTTTTTATATTTAAGTATTATGATTTTACGTTAATATTATGACACAGTGAATGAAGTACTACGTACACCGTTTCCTCCCCGACAAATTTTGGACAGTGATCGACCTATTCCTACGTTGAGTACGGTTGTACATCGTGTTGACGAGAAAAATGCAAGAAAGTTCAATCCGTCGTGGTATGACTCACACTAATGGCTAACAGGTCATGAAGTTAAAGCTACGCTTTATTGTTGGCCATGTCTTTTATTGTCAATTAAGGAGAGTATTTTGAATAAATAGGGATATTTTGACATGAAAAATGTATCAAAAGCTATGCAAGCCCCCATGCCACGGTTACCGCGGTTACCACTTTTGGACAATCGTTCATGAATTGTTGGGAACCACCACGGTGGAAATGTTTCCGTGAGAACCACACCGTGAAAACCCCTATCACAGTATAGGCACGGCCACGGTAAGAAATTCTAGAACTAATCTTACACCGTGACACGATGTAAGCACTAAGTAGTCAGTGCAAGTCATAGTGTATTTCTTACACCGTGGTTCAGGTTGTAATGTGATAGAACGCAGTTTCCCGAAAGACAATCTTCATTACCGTTGTCTATATTGAATAAGTAGTAGTAAATAAATTACACCGTGATATAAATAGTCTTTGTGTTGCGATATTTGAAAACAAATATGTTGGCAACTTGTGCTTGAAACAAATGTTGGAGAAACAGAAGAAGGCCAGAAACATGCAGTTGGGAACGCTCGAGAGAGAGAAGGATGAGATTTGATTGTCAAACTCTTATCATTGGATCTCTCTGGACAGAATTGTAGTTATCATTAGTACTGATAACGGCCAAGTTAATCTCAGATTTCTGTTTAACCTAGTCTTTGTTGCATGGGTTTGTATATTTTTAAATTTACATAATATTGGGCACCGCGAAGATGGTAGAAATTGATTCTTCGGAATCGTCGTCTGACGAGGAAGACAGAAGATTGAAACCTATTCGCCGTCATGACGGCCCAGGATTTACCTCTAGAACTCGCGTATTTGATGCAGCCGAGCAACCGGAAGGTATGTGGTTAATGAATCCTGTTGTCCGTGTACAATGGTGATATTTTATTTCACCAGTATGACATTAGGTTGACCCATTCTTCAAAACAAAGGTTATGTGAATATTTCACTGGCCAAATTGTTAAAATGCTTCCTGGACAATGGCCAACATTTGTACAGACTTAAGACAAAATATATTTAATACAAGCATAAAATTTAAAAAGAGAAATTTATTGTTTATTTTGTTACATGTTTCAAATAAATAATAATAATAATAATAATAATAATAATAATAATAATAATCATAATAATAATAATCATAATAATAATAATAATAATAATAATAATAATAATAATAATAATAATAATAAATAAAAAAGTTATAATAAAAATACTAATAATTGTGTAAAGAGCTATTTGATGTATAAAGGTTGCAGTGTGTCCAGGCACATACTTGTCTAAGTTTGCTAGGGGAAAAAATTGCAATCAGTCTTTTAAATAGTTGTTACAGCCTTTCAAGTGCAAATACTTTTACATAATTTTATTTATTGCTCTCAATTGGAAATGAAAGTTTTGAAATATATTCTTTATTGCCAGCTTATGCCCAAATATTTTTGATAGACATTCAGTATATTTGTTTCTAGACTTGCTGTGCGAATCAAGAAAATACCCTGCATTATGTTTTGAAGAAATGTGTGTGTGAAAGGAATGTCTTTTGAATGATTTGATTTGTGCAAACATAGGTTGCCTATTCTTATCTCGTCAATTTTTATTTTGGGTTCTTACTGATACTTTCGCGATCATCTGCATTGATCAGTATAGTTTATGTTGTGAAACCAATGTTCCAATGTTGTATTTCTGGAATGGAAATTTTGACAAGAGATGTGGTTGTGTGTGTGTTTTTTCTTTCCATACAACTCTCCAAAGTCTCATCTTCAAGAATTTTGCAGATCCATTTGCAGCAGTCCCTATCTAAAAATAGTGCTTGTTGAGTCTTATGTGTATGTTGTTGATGTCTTGTGTATGTTTACGAGTCTACTGAACATGAAGGAATATTATTATTGGGTGGGATATATGGTTGGGTACCAATTGTAAAACGATATCCGTGTCTTAAAATACTAGTTTCCATTTCTGTTTTTGAATGAATAATTAATGCTTTTAATTTTTTTCTCTTCAGGTTCTGCCCCTCCAGAATTCTTCTGGAGCCTTGGGGAGGAGCGGGATATGGAACAACTTGTAGCTGCATATCAAAAACAGAATATCAGTGAACTGGCCTCTTTCAGAGGAAATTTGGCTGAACCTGGGTGTCTTGAAGGAAAAGTTGAAAAGAATCTTTCTAAAGAATTAATTTCTTTATCAAGAAAATTGGGAAATTTTCACAAAATCTTTCAGAGGAAATTTGGCTGAACCTGGGTGTCTTTGTTAAAGAATACCTCTCGGCTGCTAATGAAAATATCAAATTCAACAAAAATATTAATTCATCTGATATGTATGGATATTCAGGTTCTGAACCTTACGATGAATGGTTTAGTCCAGTTGGTATAAAAGAACAGTGTACATTGGAATCTGAGATATTGAAAACAATACCTGATGCATATGATGCGTCAACCAAAAAGAATGCAAGTTCTCAAACTAACATTAGTGGTGAAGTGATTCCTCGAGAGGCATCAGCTGCTTTGGAATTTTTCCAAGAATTAATTAAAAAAGGTTAATATTAGGTTTTGTAATGACATTTTAACATTGGTTTGTTGAAAGTGAATAAGTCAATGCTATTATTTCAGATGTGCTTCCACGGTGAAAACAAAAATGTTTGTGTGTAAATGAAATACGACATTTATGAATTTGTGTTTAGCTAAATGGATTATGTTACGGCATAAGTTGTAACAATGAATTCTGGTAACAATGCATCTGGATGTTCTTCAAATATGAATATCGTAAATAGAAGTAAATTAAGATTCCTGTTCGTTTCTCATCAGTGGAAAGTGATTTTTATTTGCTAATCTTTATTACTTACCTTAATACAATGTAAGCGTTCAAAAAGAACAAGTCGACGTAAGAAATGCAGTTGATTAATGTAAATATGTATAGTTGTGACTAGCTAATACAAAAAATGAATTCAGAAAATGAATGGTAGTTCATAAAATTCATTATATATGCCTATCCATGACGTTCTGCAGAAATTTGATTACTAATATAAACTGTAAACAGCATTAAAAAAATAAATTGGTATGTATAATTTGAAATAAAATATTTTTTCAGGGTATTCAATGAACATTGAGGAATATCAGTATATTATTTCAACATGTTAATGAATAAAAACAGTTGTCATTCATTGTAGGAACTGTAAGGCTGTCAAAAAAGACTTATTGCCATAATTAAGGGGTTAAATTACAGTTAGCGCATTTGAAATGTTAATATTTGTCAATCAAAATGTTTAATACCTGTACTTTTGTATGACTTCAGCAATTTTTTCTTTAATAGAAAATCATTGATTGAACAAAGGAAAAGGAAAAACAAGGAGAGCAAATTTTAAGAAAGTTTAGTTTGAAATGGAATCCTCCATAACCGTTGCTATTTAATACATAAATCCAACTTCTTTCTGTTCTGAATGGCAAGTGTTGAGCATTGTTTAAACCAAGATTATAATATAAACACCAAATTCTAATCTGTTTTTATTACAAATTAGAAGTTATCATTAATTGCATTTTTTTTCAATTTTTAAGTGAATATAGGAAAAAACATAAATCTATCTCTGCACTATTTTTCAATTTTAATGCTGTTTTGTACAAAGTGTGAACTATCACCTGTAAACAGTGCGCAGTGGAAAAGTGAACACTTTCCATAAAATTCAGGTTTGAAGTTTTATACCCTTTGGAAGAATTATCACCCAGTGTCATTGTTCCTGTGGTGTGATCGAAGTCCACTTCAATTATCCCATTTTTAAAGTAATTCATTGGGCGATTATTGCTTCTTGGAATTTCGAAACTTTGCCTTTTGTTTTAATCTCCGGATGTTTACAACATGCTGTTAGTTGAGCTTTAACTTTGTATTAAAACAGTGTTAATGAAGAGAAGAATGTTTGAAAATTGCCAGTAGTAAGTGACGAAAATTCTAGTCCCAAACCAGGAATACGTTCTTAAAAAAGAAAAGATCATAGCTATGTTTTGGATGTTTCAAAGTGGATTTGAGTCACATCACGGAGACTATATTGTAAGTGATTGCACTTCAACTGTTTCAAAATGACATCACATTGTAAAGGAATGTGTTGACCAGAGTTTAATGAGAGCTTCTTAGGACAATCAAAATGCACATCTATCAGGGTTGATCACTGTAAAACCTATAATGCTGAGGAGGCCAAGAAAAATTCTGATGAAGTAGAATATCACAATTGTTCTTACAATTTCAAAATTTGAGTGGTGGGGGATGAAAAGTCTAAACAGATGCCTGTGTGCCACCATCCATTTTATCTATCAATGGAATGACTAATCGTCATCCTACAACTCTAGAAAGATCCTAGATACTGCAGGAAAATCTCAAATAGAAACAGGAAACCCCATTAACAAGTCACAGAAATTGAAGGGAAACCATATTCAAAGTTCATCCACCTACAGGGTCACTCAGATCATTCTGCTCATATTGTTAATGATAGTAAAAAATGTTGGTCGCACAAGCTTAACATGTTCACTGTCCTGTGATCCATATGTGGTTCACAAGACATAACACTATGGTTTTGCTATGTCCGTGAACCACATGTGGGTCACAGACATTTACAAATTTTATGACAAATCTTTCCAATGAACTCACTGTAACTGCACAGATTGCAGCGTGGACTTGCTAGGGCGGAGAATTTAGAAATGCACCAAGATGTGTGGAAAAATATTTTGTTTTGAGAATATTACAGTAAAATTTTATTACAGTTGGGAAGGTTTGGACGTGGGGAGATGAAAATGTCTCACAGGGACAGGGAACGTGTAGGGTCAAAGAACTATATGATATGTATTTATACAAAGATATCCAAGCAATTCTGTATCTTGTGAACAATATTGTTTGGATTTTTTGTGACTAAATATAACATGGGTTTCTGTTATCCAAGGTAGGATTGTAGTATATGCTACAAATTCCAAGCAGATGTAGTTAAAATTGATGAAGATATAGCTTTCTTCTGTGATGAAGTTTGTTTGTAGGACTTAAAGAAGGAAAATGATATATGTATTAAAAATGAAATACACAAAAGAAAAGCTGACATTTTATGAAATGAACAAAATGAATTGAGGAATTGTAGGAAATTGGAAAGAATAGCATTTGCCATGGATTATCAAAAAGATCCATCTCCTCCTAACATTTCAAGAACTGATGATTACTGTTGTTAACTGCTGTCATTCAATTTAACATTCAGGATTATGCTATGGAAATGATTATGATTTAACCGTTTCAAAGAAAGGTCCAGATGAAGTCTGCTCTATGCTATGGCATTCTACTGAAGTTATAATTAACTAGTATTTCTTTCATGGGGCAAAACCGAAAGCAGCCCACACCAAGGAAATTAGAAAACTAATACGAGAGAGACTGTGCCATTCTGTAACTAGTCTAATAACTTCAGTTAACTAGCTAGTTACCTCATTGCATATACGGAGTAATACACACAATAGTGAAAGTTATGTAATGCGGCGGAAAATTGACTTGGATTTTCATTGATTTATTTTTTCGTGTTTCCGGGCGCGTCAACTGCTTTGGTCATTAGTCCCGTAAGTGTAGTGCATGTTTCTCGGGAGATGACCGGGATCTTCCCCCGCTGGATGGCGATCCGACGCCGACCTACCGTCGGCCAGTGGGGTTTCCTCCTAACCAGGACTCTCCCACCAGCGGGGCGCCGCCCCAGCCGGGACAAGCTCTAAGATCCCGACCGGTCTCCCGGAAAATGTGGTAGTGTAGTGCATGTTAGTGTGTGTGTAAGGGAAGGGGATAGGACAAGGAAGAGGAAGGAAAGATCGCGCGCGGTCTGTGGCCCATTTGTTAGGGTACTGCCATAGAGTAAAGAATTATTATCTCTTAAGTCTATGGTACTGCTCCGGCATTCGCCACGGAAAACTACCGATCAGAACAGCCAGCCTCTAGAATTCTCCTCCATACATCAACTGAATTCAACCTAGCTGAAAGAGTGTGTCGAAAATCCTGGCGCCGTCGGGACTCAACGTAGGACCTCCCGATCAGAGGCGCTGCAATGACATCAGTTGATGCACTGAGCTATATACTCCCGGTGGACTTAGAGATTTCAACGGAAATGCACGTTTTGGGGTCTCTTGATACAGAAAAAGGGTATTTTATCGAAACATCTGTTTGTAAACAATACTATCACGTTAACTATTTGTATTTATTTCCAAAAATTAAAATTCCCCCGTCGATTTGTCCCGGCTCAAAGTTATGCGGTTTTGAAAACAATGCTTCAAACTTGGGGGTACATTACATGAAGCCACTGGGAATTTTCAAAATTTACTGACAAGTGGCTCCAAATTTTTCCTTTTAATTTCTTGTTACAACAGAGTGAAATACACTTGTAAAGATGGCATATGTCTGATTTTCACTGTTAACTCGGAATTTTCGAAAATTACAAAAGTATGATTTTTTTCCACGTCTTAAAATTACTATATTAAATATATGCATTTTCCTTCAAATGAAATTTGTTCTTTGGATTTAGTTATTTAATTAACGTCATGAACATTTTGCTGTTTTCTTTCCTTATTTCAAAAATTACACAAATGTATTTTTTTAATACATTTCATCGTTAATATAATCCCTGAGATATGTAGAAGTTATTGCATTTGTGAGTACGCTTGATGCAATGATGTATAAAGTTTCTCGAAAACTCGAAGGGTTTCTTTGAAAATGAGCTCGAGGGGGGGAGGGAGGCCTGCTTCGTAACCGGCCTGCGCCGGCCTGGTACCAACTGGCCAATAACTTGGGCATAATTAGAAGCGATAAATAAAATTACGAAAACGTGCATATGGTTTTGGGGGTTACTGATTACAAATTTGATGTCAAAATTGGAAAATTGCGGATCAAATATTTCAAAACAAAGCAGATTCCTGTAGAACTGTATTTAAGGATATTCTGTGTTGCAGATTCGATTAGGAATTCGATATCAAAACGTACAAATTCAAAATAATATACAATTGTATTTATTATGCAATAAAACATTAAACAACGTATAATTAGTTTATATATGAATACATATAATTAATTATTTGTCACTCTGTATCTGCCTGTATGTGTGTAATTTTGAACGCTAGCTATAAACGGAGCAACATGCGACAGCGCAGGTCGTGGCACGCCGAATGGAGACAAGCCGGTTATGCACTCCAGTAGATAAAAGATAATAAAACAAAAAGGGGGCAATATGTGCAGCTGCAATTTGGCATACTGATAGAGAACTGTTGTGACACTCAGGATATGGCACGACGTTTTGCGTCTTTCTCGGTCCTGCCGCAAGATGTCGCATGATTGCGACCATATGAAGCTGAACTACAGATCGGCGGGGGGGAGGGGGTCATGCGCATTATATCCCACTTCAGCCAATGACCTTCTGACACCAGTTTGCGTCACAAAATTAGCGGGAATTTTAAATGCAACCAGTACACCATGTGTTA
Organism: Teleogryllus oceanicus; assembly: GCA_964035755.1. Lineage (NCBI taxonomy): Eukaryota > Metazoa > Arthropoda > Insecta > Orthoptera > Gryllidae > Teleogryllus > Teleogryllus oceanicus. Next base: position 92,728,984 of record CAXIVR010000005.1, on the reverse strand, counting down.
TTTTTGGTTGCTTACCGTTGAAAATTGTAATTTTGTACCACTTTCGAAATGTTTCTCAACACTTCTCGCTGTCCATGCAACATGGCGGCCAGCGTCTGGTCTGGCTTTTTAAACGAAGTGCCCGTCCTGTGGTCTCGTGTTTCGTGACGCAAACTGGTGATGCGCAGAACCAGCCAAAATCGGTGCACCGCAGGAACTCACCCCTGTATTTCCACCATGGTTGCTGGCAGGTATGGTGAGGCATGGGCATGGTGGGTACTCCCTGGTTGGTGGGAGCATTACGTAGGGGCAAACAACCGAATCAGGGGGGAAGTGGTACAAAGGCGCGCCGCTGCGAGTGCTCTTGCAGTAATATTTACTTGAGTGCAGTCAGAAGAGAATATACTGAAACGACCCACGCCACGGCCGTCTCTAATAACTGCTAGAGCCCACGCCAACTAACGCGCCGTAGCGTCGTGCAACGCGTCGACGCTCAGGTAGTAAAAACGTCTTTGAATCGGGATCTTTCTTTCAGGTAGTTCTAAGGGTCGTAAATCCACCGTCTCACTTGAACCCAACAATGCGCGCCCCTGTGCAGCTGGTGCACGCCACTTACCTCCACCAAAGAGTATATCTCAGAGATGGCATTCAATGTTAAACAGAGAAGCCTTATTTGCCCAACTTCCGGTGCTGCCATGTGCAATAGTATTGATTTCTATTTGGCAAATGAACAGCCAATAGCGTAGAAGTATACTGAAAATTTAAAAAAGACAGGTACGCAGGAATTTTAAAATTTTCTCCATATTCACTCCATATAGTCAATCCATATATTTTCCAAAATCACTCCCTACATTTTCAACAACTTATCAAAAAATAAAAAATAATTGTAAGGATTTTATGGAAGAAAAATAAAAATAAATCAGTAAAATCTAGTTTTTAATGAACATATTGACAATACACAATTATAATTTCAATAGCATTAACAATTTTGTTATACACAAGGTAATAAATACAGTACACGAGTTCAAATACAACTTTACTTGCTTAGAGACATGCCGAATTAATGTGAATACTATGGAATACTACTTTATTACAGAGCACTATATATGAACAGTGCTTAAAAGAAACAAATGAAAACATTATCGCACCTTTGCTCAGGTAAAACAAATCATTACGATACAATTGGTGAAAGTGCCATTTTATTTTGCGAGTAGGAAAAGTAGTGACATAAGGTCAATAGGACGTGTGCCCCAATCCTACGAGCAAAATAAAATCACTTTCACCATGTGTCTTCACACAGTATTACTGCCTTTCATTTTAATTCACACTACACACACAATATCACACACACACACACACACACACACACACACACACACACACACACACACACACACACATATATATATATATATATATATATATATATATATATATATATTGTGTGTGTGTGTGTGTGTGTGTGTGTGTGTGTGTTGTGGCGTCATGGGATTAGACAACCGCATAACGCCACCATCAGCTACGAAAAGAAGCCCACGAACATAGGAGTAGGGGGTACGCGGCGGAGCGATGGCTTGTAAACGCGCCATCTACCCACAGCTTTTCGAACTCTGAGGCCCGAACTAGCGAATAATGTTTTTCCCAGGAGGTCACGAAAAGAGGAGAATATTCCCCCTTCCAAAAATTTCCCCATGCGCGAGTACCATAAGTATCGCGGCGCGCCTCGGAGGAACTCTGATTGCAGCAGCGACGGCGATTAGACTGAGCTCTCTCTGATTGCAGCAGCGACGGCGACTATACTGAGCTCTCTATGATTGCAGCAGCGACGGCGACTAGACAGTTCTGAAGACGATTGTAACTTGATAGCATAGGAGTTTATTTTAACTTGGTAGTTAAAAGTTAGCTTGAAGCGTATCAACGAAAGTGATGTAATTGAGAAATGGAGTGCACGAACATACTTCGCATTAACATTCACAATATTTGAGGGAGCAAGTGAAGTAATTGACTCCGAAATAATTTCAAGTTTGTGAAATTCGCGCAGAAGGACATTAACTAAAACCAGCATCTCATATTGCACGCTTAGACCACACACGCCCAAAGTGTGGAAGGTAGGCCGAGCATTTAAAGCATAACTTTAGCAACATTAATTATTCGAGGCTGGAAGCGCGAACAAAATTGTACGAGGCGCGGCAGAAGAAGGACGACCTCAGAAAGAGCTAGCGTAGGTGAGAAAGATTTGGACAGGAACGAGAATCGTATGAGTCTGGAGAACGGGAGAAGGGTGTGGAAAATGTAGGCGTAGCGGAGTCCAGTGTTCGAGGGAAGGAAACTGGTAACGTCGTGGGACAGCAAACGGAGACGGGTGGCAACGCGGGGCGAGCAGCAGAAAATCCCCAAGGTTACCTACAGGCGAGCGATGCGGAGCTGTTGAGGTAAAAAACCGGTAACTTTTATGCGGCGATCATTTGGGGAAAGAGAATAGCCGTAAAAACACGACAATTCGTGTTAAAAGTGGGTGAAAAGTCCAGAATAGGTAGGTGAAGTATCCCGAACGATGTGAGTGGCAGTTTCAAGTTTATTTACTGCGCGTGTTATTGAATTCATTCAAAGAGGCCATACCTTGTACAATTTTACTTAAATAATTCATGATTTTCACTTGTACATTTGATGTTATCTGGAAAAGTCATAGTTTATTGTATTGTGTTAAAAGTAATTGCTTTCAGTGATATGTAAAGGGGTCAGATTTAAGTAACGTGTATGTTACGTTTTATTGTTTTTTCTTTAAAGTTCACAGAGTTATAGTGAGTGCGAAGCCCAAGGCTAGCACCTGTGAACGGGATACCTTAAAACAAGTGTAAAATTCATTTTAAAAGCCGTGCACGGAAAAACTAGAGAGTAGAAAGAGTAAAGTAATGTGGTAGATAAAATTCAGAAAGAGGAATGAGCAAATTGTGAATTGTAATTGGTGAAAGTGTGTTTAGGCAGTCGAGGTGACGCCAATTTTTTTTGTTTTGCCTTGTTTTCTGTGTTTTTTTAGTGACCAACTACTTAAAGTGCATTATCCTGTTATATGACTGTGTCACTGTATTTTTTCATTGAATATATGCTCATTTTATTCGTATTTTATCTGATTCATTGTGTAAAAGGTTCAGACCTTTCTCATACCCAAAAAAAGTTCCTGCTTCCTGAGAATTTTAAGCTCGCTTCACGAGCATTCATACTATCACGCCCTCACCACGTGTGGAAAGTAGTAGGTGGGTGTGTTAGAAAAAAATTATATGTCGACCTGGATGGCCGAGGTGGCTAAGACCGAGTATCGACTCAGCGCTTCGGTCCGAAGGGTCGCGGGTTCGAGTCCCGCCTTGGGCATGGTTGTTTGTCCCTTGTCTTTGTATGTATGTGTTGTCGCGGAGGTCCTCGCGTTCTGCTGACCCCAGATCAGAGGAGCCCGCAGGTGTGGTGGTGTCTAGTGTATGGTCGAATATGCGTCCCATGGGGACGTAATGGGTAACCGGCTGTCGACTGGATAATAACCCTGAAAGATATATTGCTTATGAGAAACTCCCTGCCTCGGCCTGTGTCCACCCCACCAGTTAGTCCGCACCGGTCGCCCGTGCAGCGAGCATTGAATTACTTAATTTCCATTTTTCAAGTATTTATATTTGTGTTCCCAATATACGTTTGTGTGCAGTATCTGTGTCTGCTCTTTATATTGCTCGTTCTCGAAGTGATGTCCTAATCCTAACAGGTTATGGGCCCAGGCACGCGAACGTATTAATTGGGAAAACGTGTTGATCGGCCATGTCGAGGATTGAACTCCTCGGCAAAGATAATTACGACACTTGGAAACTATAGATTCAGGCCGTGTTGATCAAGAACGATCTGTGGAACTATGTGAGCGGAGCCGTGGTGAAGCCAGAACCAGCGGAAGATAACGCGAACGCGGCCAACATACAAGCATGGACAACAAATGACTTGAAGGCGCGATCGGACATTATTGTGTCGATAAGCTCAAGTGAACTTAAGCAAGTTAAGAATTGTGAGACATCGCGGGACATGTGGCGGAGGCTGGATGAGGTTTACCAATCCAAAGGCGTGGCGAGAAAAGCAACGCTCTTGAAGAAGCTAACCCTACAAAAAATGGCAGACGGTGACGACGTGCGCGCGCATCTCAACCGTTTCTTTGACTCGGTCGACAAACTGAACGAGAGGGATGTTGAAATAAACGCGGATCTATTGAAATTTTGCTCCTGTATAGTATACCCGCGAATTTTGGAAACTTTCGCTGTGCCATCGCGTCGCGAGATGAATTGCCCACACCGGAGGCTCTCCGAATTAAAATTGTTGAGGAAAGTTACTCCCAAAAAGGTGAAATGCGAGAGGCATCGTCGAGTGCTTTGTTCGTCAAGAATGGTGGCGGTTGGTCTAATCAAAATGGCAAGTCAGAAGCGTACAGAAGCGACCGCAACAAACGCAAGTTCGAGAAAAACATTCGGTGTTTTAAGTGCTATTGCACTTAATTGCACAGTTTATTAACCGGGACATAAAGCCAACGTATGTCGAAGCATAACCACATAGAAATTGCGGTTCGCGTGGATGAGTACGACGTTTGCTTGAGCGTTTCGGAAAACGCGAATGTTAATGGAAATCTAAAGTGGTGCTTGGACAGTAGCGCCATGTGTGCAACGAACTCGAACTTTCCTGTGAGATCGAAAACTCTAAACAAACCAAAATCAAGCTCGCAAACAGTTCGACCGCAGAAACAGTTGGTGAAGGAGAAGTACATTTTGTCGCGAGTGTGCGTGGCGATGAAAGAAATATCACTTTAACCCTTTAAGCGCTACGTTGTTGTGGCATCAGCGCGTCCCCGGGCCCTGAGTCACCCGGCCCGCTTGGGTCGCCTGTGGCCTGCATTCTTTTCGGGCGCGCGCCCTTTGTAGGGGGCGCGGCGCGGGGAGAAAACTGCTTATATTTCCCATCCTTCTTTTTGATCCGAACTTTGGACCGGCACTGGCGAAGTTAGAAATTAAAAAAAATATTTATAATTTTTTTATTTTTAATTTTTTTAATTTTTTAAGGCAGTAAGTGATTTAATATGTTTTTTGGTATGGTAAATCACGAAACATGGATGCACACATAATCCTACGTTACATTCCGCACACATGTAGCTGGATTCACGACGTAGCTTGTTCTTAGAACCAACGATGCATCTTCGCTAAGCTCTTGTTTTTTTTGCGTTTCTGATAGGACGATAGTCGGAAAATGTCGCTGTGTCAGGCAGTCGGTTATCTTCCGACCTTCTGTCTCAACACAAAGTGAGGCACAAAAACCAGGATGGGTAGATTTTGCACGGAGATTTTTATTGCCCCAGCACCCTCCTTGGTGGAGGGTGCTGGAGCTATATAATTTTGCATGTTTTGACCTGCGCGCGGTCCAAGTACCGAGCGACTCCTTTGTCAGTCAACGCCGGTCGGCCGCCCGCCCGCCTCCGCCGCGCACGACGGGCAGATGAATTCGGCTTAAACACTCCTTATGCTTCCTCTATTGGTCAGAAAAAAATACTACAGCTTCTTAGTACTTTTAGGAAGCTGCAGATGTCGTGCCAAGCCAATAGCTTGTACTGCCCCCTAGGAATAAAATCAGAAAGCAGACGAAACATCGTGCGCCGGATATTTCCGGCATTAGCACTCATGGCACGACCGACCCGCCCGGATATATCCGGCATTAGCCCTCGTAAAACCATCCGGCATTGCGCTGAAAGGGTTAAGTACCGTATTGTACGTTCCGGATTTAAGATCAAATCTTTTGACCGTGGGAAAATCACAGATCGTGGACTGACCGTTTGCTTCCGTAAAGATGGTGCCACAATCGAAGATTCGAACAATAACGTGGTGTTGATAGCAGTGAGAAGTGATGGTCTCTACTATATATGCGAGGCTGAACCAATTCATGAAGCCTGCACCGTTGCATCGAGCAAGCAGACCAGAATTACCCGAACTTCACAGACATAGCAATACCCGTGATATCGTGAGCGCTATTCGAGATGGGGTCATCAGCGGAGTGGACCTGATAGATGCAACCGAGACTTTTGACTGCACGATCTGCTTGCAAGGCAAGATGACGCGGACATCGTTCCCGAAGAAGTCCGATCGCAAATCAAAGATCCTCGAAATCACACACAGATGTGTGTGGGCCAATGAAGAAGGAATCTTAAGCGGGAGCGAGATACTTTGTAGAGTTCATCGACGATCACAGCAAATGGTGCGAGGTGAGATTCCTGAAGTCGAAGGCGAAAGTAACCAAAGCCACGATAGAGTAGATCACTCTCGACGAGAACCAAAGGAACGCCAGAGTCAAGTGCCTGTAGTCAGACAATGGGCGCAAGTATACAAACAACGAGTTCGAAGATTACCTCATGAAACGAGGAATCACAAGACGGTTAACTGCTCCGCACTACTCAGAGCAAAACGAGATAGCGGAGAGGAAGAACCGTACCTTGAATGACATCGCCAGATGTATGTTGATGGAATCAAATATCCCCAACACATTCTGAGCTAAAGCAGTGAACACCGCCATCTACATTCGAAACCGCATGCCCACGAAAAGTCTGAACGGACGTACACCACATGAACTTTGGAAGGCCAAATTCCAAATGTTTCTGACTTCAGGGCATTCGGAAGCAAAGTTGTTTATCTCGGCAGGAATCCAGGAGATGGAAAATACAATCCTCGAGGTCGAGAAGGAATTTTCTTAGGCTATGCGGAGAAGTCCAAGGCGTACCGAGTTTGGTTAGTCTACAAGCACAGAGTCCTGATCACTCGCGACGTAAAATTCATGAACGGTTACTATCGTCAGAATGACGAGCAACGAACTGAAGCACACATACCGTCTCGGGATGTGGAGTTCGAGATCCCTCGATTTTCTCAAATTGATCCCTTTGTGGAAGCCCCTGTGAGAGACGATCAAGAGAGCGTCGTCACCGAAGAAGAGTTCCGTGGGTTCGATGTGGATTTGAGGATTTGTTTCGGAGTAATGTCGGTACGAGCAGAGACGAAGACTACGACAGTGGAAGCAACGGAGATGAAGACTCAAGCCAATCCCCTGATCTTCGTAGAGCTGCAGGTCGACCAAGAATCATCAGACCTCGAGTCTATCGTGAAGACAAGTCCCCTAGGCGCCACGTACGAAAAACCCAAGTATAGATCTGACGACATGCTTGGAGATCCCATCGCCCCCTGCTAAAACCCGTGAAAATCGCCTGGCACGTCCGTAGCTGCTCTACATCGGGGACGAATTTTTCCAAGCTCCCGGAGAAAGGATCCTTCCCGAGTACCCACGATTAAAAGTTCCCAGAAACATCTAGAAGCAAACCGAAGCGCAGGAAGCACCAGTATATGACAGCTCGCGGTGTCATAGTCCCGCGCTCCGAAATTTCTGAAATGCCATTGCTCAAAAAGCGCGTGGACGATTTAGGGCGCGATAAGAGGTTTTCGATGCACTATCGCCTCGCGAGAACTGGCAGACCCTTCGGAGAGAGAGGAGTGACACACATTTCTTGATTCGGAGAGAGACGATTCCGAACTGGAGAGAGACGGGCGCGAGGAACAATATGTTTCTTGGAGAGGAAGGACGGTTTCCGGAGAGAGGTGGACGGAAACAATTACGGACTTATTTATTTATTTTGTCAAAAACTGTATGTGATGTATGGGGGAGAAAATCATCTGCGCACGCTTTCTTGAGTTTGAGAATCCCTTCACAACAGTTTAACTATTAATAGTTGAAAGATGAAAAATAATAGTAATAATAATAATAATAAATTTTAAAAAGCAAGAGATTAACATTTCAAAATCTAGATATTTTCGTTGCCGAATTATAGAAAACTTATTTGTAGCGGTAAACGAATGGATTTGATTTTTCTCTATTGCTAACAAATAGAAACTCACTCTAAGCTCTACTACCACTACAAGCAAAAGGAAAGCTCAACAAAACGTGCGCATAGTGAAGCTACATTTACGTCCTGAAGCAAATCAAGAAGCCATCTCAGCATTTACTCAATGGATCAGGGAAAATGGACAAAAACCCGATCGAGATGGGGGTCATTGACCCGGAAGCTGAAGTATATTACTTGTTACAGGCATTGGTCTTTTTTAAAAATTATATAATGCAAATGTAAACTAATTCATTGTACTTTATCATTGTTTTGTTAAAGTTAACATTATTTTTCTTTTTGACGATCAGTATAGTCTTTAATTGTATAGAAACAGTTTTGCAGAGAAAAATTTTAATTTTAATTTTAATTTTTGTACAAATTTTAATTGTTTAATTTCATCTAGTGGAGGTTATCCAATCTAGGACAATACCACGAATTCCATAAGAAGGTAATTTTGAGAGCAAGATGTTATGGTTAATAACGTCAAAAGCTTTCGAAAGATCTAAAAATATCCCAATGGGTTCTTCATTATGGTCCATTGATGAAGCAACATCTTTAAGGAAAGAAAAAAAATGGCAGTTTCCATAGATTTTGATTTCCTGAAACCGTGTTGTGAGTCTGAAAACGCTTCATTTTTTCCTAAGAAGTTTCCATTCACATATAGAAAAGTCTCTCTAATATTTTTGAGAAATCTGACAAAAGAGAAATTGGCCGGTAATTTTGAATTTCATTTTTGTTCCTTTTTATAAAAGTGGTTTAATTTTTGCTGTTTTGAAAATATCTGGGAATATTCCTGTGCACAAGGAAGCATTGAAAATGTGAGTTAAAGGGTGAAAGATGGCAGGTCCACACGTTTTTAATAAACAATCCGGAAATTCATCTAAACCAGACTTCAGAGAGAATGAAACATTTTACCGACTTTAGAGAGAACTATACTTAGATCGACGAGAAGGCTAAAAGTAACGTTGATTCGCCAGACATTGAAGCATTCTTTTAAAAAAGTTTGGAGATTAATGCACGCGCGATCCAGGAAACAAATGGTAATTATCATCGTTCGCGGCAAATCCACCACCATTTCGGCCGTCGCGTAACCGCGTATAATATCGTCATCATCGTGAACAATACTATCACCTAAACTATTTGTAGTATTTTTTCTTCAAAATACCGGGATCCTGTGAACGCCGCACACTGGTTCTAACTTATCAAAAACCTGACCATAATTTAAAAAAACCAACTTCGTGTTTAGAGATTAGTCCCATCGAATCGTGAGCAGATGTCCTTGGTGCATCATATACCAGCGTGACAGGGAAATTCCAACCTCATTTGAATTTCCTTCTCATATTCGACGGTGCAGTTGGCGACATCTGAATGTCGAAGGATACGCGAGATTTGGGAGGTACGTTTCCGTCAGTAAAAACGATGGTTTCTTAACGTTTTGTTTGGATTTTTCTGTATTGTCTAATGGATAATACAGCTAAAGTTAACTTAAATATATGAAAAGTTTACTTGTATATATATATATATATATATATATATATATATATATATCATATAACACGCCCACCTACTACCTTCCAGCCGATGGCGATGAAGCGTGAAACTATGAATGCTCGGTGAAGCGAGCTTTGAATTCTCCGGAAGCAGGATCTTTCGGGTATGAGAAAGGTCTGAACCCTTGACACAATGAATTATATAAAATTCTGGTAAAATGAGCATATATTCAGTAAAACAAATTACACAGTGGCACAAATATACAATAAGTATGTACTTTACGTAGATGGTCACTGCAAAGAAAACAGAAACAAAAGAACAGAAATAACACAACCATAAGAGAATGTATAGGCGTCACCTTGACTGCCTGATTACTTCAATACGCACTATTTACAATACTTTTGCTTTGACCTCCTTCTCAATTATTTCGTGTACCTCATTTAACTGTGGTTAATCTAAAGTTTTCTCCGTGCACGGCCCTTTAAGTGATTCTCTAATTATTCTTTATAGACTTCACAGAGGTCAACCTTGAGCTGCGCATTTATTACAATGCTGTTAACTCTAACACAATAATAAACGTGACACACATGTTACTAAATCGTACCCTTTACAAAATTATAGCAACTGATTATCCCTGACATCATACAATGGACACAATACTTTTCAATAAGATTACTTTTACATTACATGAAAAATTATAATTTACTTTAGAAAAGTTGTACAAGGTATGGCATTCAAACGAATTTACTGGTGCGTACAGCGAATGAAATCAAACTGCCGCTCGTACGTTCGAAATATTTTCCCAGTAATTATTTGGAACTTTCACCTATTTTAGGACGCTACGCCTGGTGTTTAAAGCTACACAGTTTCCCAACAAATTGTCGCATAGAAGTTGCCAGTTCTTTACCTCGACATTTCCTTCCCGCTCGCCGTCAGTTAACCTTGGGGTGTTCGGTCGCTCGCAGTCCTCGCCACGTCACTCGACTGGTCGATGTCCCGCGGTTACACCTCTTCTTTCGCTCGATCTCAGGAGCGCCTGTGGCGCTCGATCTCAGGATGCCGCCACACTTACATCGACGGATTGGTCCAAGTCCTTCTCGCCTACGCTTGAGTGTTGGAGCCGTCCTTCTGCCGCCTGCCGCGTACCCGTTGCTCGCGCTTCCAGTTTTAAATAACTAACGTGCTTGAATTGACTACTTCTAGCACTCGGCCGACATACCACACTTTGAGCGTGCGTGGTCGTGGCGTACAAAATTAAATACTGGATTTCGTTCAGAGTCCTTCTGCGCGAATTTACTTCGATGATGAAACTATTTCAAGTTCGAGCAGTCACAACGCTTGCTTACTCGCGTAATGTTAGTGCAAATGCTGTACATGACTTTGCTTCTGAATTCTATCACTTATTACCGCGTTTCTTAAATCAGCTTTACTTAAGCAAGTAAAATTATACTCCTGCACTAACCAATTACTACCGCTGAAGAATTTAGTTGAGTCGCCGTCGCTGTCGAAGTCGTAAAGAGCTCTGCCGAAGTGCGTCACGGTATTTATGCCACTCCGCCTGGGGAAAAATTTCTGGAGGGTGAATTTTCTCCTCCTTCGCGCCCTCTCGAGAAAATATTATCCGCTAACTTTGGACATCGGAGTGCGAAAACCTGCGGGTAGATGTCGCCTTCTCGGACCATCGCTCCGCCTCGTACCCTTTTCTCAGATCTTTGGTATTTTCTAGTGGCTTATGGTGGCGTTACGGGTTCGTATAACCCCGTGACGTCACAATATATGTTTATTGACGAGTAAGGCGTGTGTGCCGCAACCTTTTCCACACATCTCTATCTTTTTATAAGTATTACATGTTGAGGTCACTGACTTTTATACCGCTTATACTTGGGTTTTCGTAACGTGGCATCTGAGGGTATTATCTTCATGGTGGAATATGGCACGGCTTTTTGCATCTTTCTCGGTCGTGCCGCTAGAATCGCTTGATCTCAACGAGTTAAAATGTACTACATTTTCCATGGTGGAAATACATGGGTGAGTTCCTCTGACACTCTCCTCTTCAGAATTTTGTCATAACCTAGAACATTTTTGATCCGCCATTTTTCGTGGCTCATCTCAAATAATGGAAGAAAAGAAAAAAGTCGCAGTACTCGAGATGAATATTTTTCCTTAAGAGTACCTTTCTACTTGATGAAAGAAATTATATAACAGTGATATTAATGTATTATTCATCATTTGGGCTGTATAATTCTAGACAACTTGTAATAAGTTTGGTACCTTAGCTTCTGGGTCAACGACCTCCATCTCGATCAGGTTTTTCGTCCAGTTCCTTGATCCTTTGAGCAAATGCTGAGTGTCTCCTAGTTTTGCTTCTGGATTCAAATGTAAATTCATTTTTCTGTGTACGTCTTCTGAAGTTCAGTGGAAATTATAATTATTTGAATTATCGTTCTCCTGTCGCGGTAGAAGTACATTCCTTCACGAAGGACATGAGAGATTTTTTACGTTGAAGTAAATATTTTGTTAATAAATCTGTCAAAAACGGTCTTTTCTTTCTCAATTCAGGACAACTTATGTGTGGTTTAGAGTAGGGATACCAGAATTACGGAAATGTACACAGACTACACTTCACACACTGTTTTTGAGGTACAATAAAGTTAAAAAAATACTGGCATCATCGATAGAACTCCTTAACGGCTGCTACTGGTTAAAGGTGTGTTTCCTCACACGGATCATTCAATGTGCTAGGCTCGTGACTGTGATATGTTGCCGAAGATATTACAATCAAATTCGTTCATGCAAACGAATTAACTTCAGCAACAAAATATATTTTTAAGAGCCAAACTATGAGTCTGTCTTACAAAGAGCACCTACCAAATGTACCATTGCCTCCTGAACTAGTGCTAAAAGAGAAGATGTGTAGGTGGATAAAAGCAATTTATTTTTATAGTGATGTAGACGCAAATAAATCGGCAGTTGATTCTGAATGTGGTTTGTTGATATCGGATTTTTGTTGAATTCCCGGTAAAACGCCGGTAAAATGCATAACAATTGCGGAAATCATTTTAAATGGGGACGTAAAATATATTGTCGTTAAAAATTCCTATTCTCAAATACGCCCCAGATAGCTCATGTGACGTAGAGTTCGTTAGCCGCTTTTGTAGGAACCTTCTGCACGACCTCAGAGATCTAGGAGAAATATTTAATTACTCGCTATGCTCAGTGGTAGGGTGCTGGCTTCCTGAACTCAAGGACCAGCTTTCGAATTCCGACATAGATTGGAATTTTTATCTGGTGATTTCCATCCAGATCGGCTCTGAAGAGGACTCAGACTCTTTTCCAAGTGAATACCAGGATCTCTCCTGGCGGCGTTGGACTCGCCACACAACCTCCTGTTTATGCCGATGGTGGCGAATAGGTGAAGCCCTGTCTTCACCTTCCCTATTCTCCCCTTTGGGTCATATAGCTCTTGGTGCAATTGCACAGAGGCACCTTTACCTTTTTTAAAAATATATGCACAAATTTCGCAACTTAATGTTACGTACAAATTCGAGCTCTATAAGTATCGGAAGAAAAAACCTGTTTTCAGATACAATCGAAGAAAACGGCAATCTTGTGAATTGATAGAATTGATACGCAAATTACGATAATTTTTTATCTTGCACGGCCCTGCGGAAACGCCCAATTTCAGAGGGTACGTGCGGCGTGTCGAAGTTGGTAGCAAGGTACCCACTTTCGGCTTCCGTGATGAGCGTGAAACATTCTTCTGAGCCTGCGCAACGAATACTTTATAATGCATTCTATTCCAAAATACAAGGCTCTTCCCGTTTATCGTAACTAACGAGAGAATCTGCTCACTTTCATGAGTACATGACCAACACCACAGCACTTATGATTGGGAATGACTTATACTTCGGTTTTTATAACGTGGCGCGTCAAGGCCTGTCTTCACGAAGGACTGTGGCACGGCTTTTCGCGTCTTTCTTGTTCGTGGCGCTAGATGTCGCGTGATGTGCAGCACTACTTGATACGGTCGTAATCATGCGACATCTAGCGGCGTGATTGAGAGAGACGCGGAAAGCCAGGTCGTAAAGGCAGGTCTTCACGCGCCACGTTATAAAAACCGAAGTTTAGGGCGCAGTGACGCTTCGCTATGCGTGACCAATATCACGATGAGGAAACTTAGGGTTCCGGTGATATGATTAACATAAAACATGCTTGAGTAGAGTATGTCCAACACATTTCATTCCAAAGTACATCTTTACCAAATACTTTTAACTTGTCATTTGACGCTTCGCGACGTGCGTCGATCGACATCGATGTTGGCAATGCTCCGACCTTAGGCATGTGCGATTAATATAAAAATCATTGAGCCTCTCCAACGCAGTTTCAAGTGCACTTAATGCTCGATTACTTTTTATTTTTCTCGTTACTGGAGTAGAGAGAAAGTTATGTAATACTGCGCGAAAAGACGGGAGAAAAAAACTCTTATTGTCGGACCCTGGCAAAGAAAAAGTGGATAAACCCAGTTGCTAAATGTAGGGGGGAAGTCCTCTATCACGTGGGGTAGCCAGAATCCAAATTTTATGGGCCCTTGAATCGAATGACGGCAAAACATCCATCCGTCTATGAACAATGCTAGCGGCTTAACCGTTCAACTGATTTTCTCCAAAATTGATATTCCCCGATCGATCTGGCTGATGTTGTGGCCTCTTGAATTTGAAACCGATATTTTAATTTTTGGAAGAACTTTATATGGAACCCCTGGGACATTTTCAAAATGTTCGAAAAAATAGTTCCATTGTTTTTTTATCAACTTTTTGATAAATAGTGTAAAGGGTGTTTAAGAGAATGGTGCAGGTCTCATTTTCGTTGAAAACTCTAATTTTTCGAAAATTGCAAAAGTTCAAAATTTTTTCGGAGTCTTCCTACAATTAAAATATTAAAGATGGTGATTTTTTCACTTAATGAAATCTGTTTCCCAAAGACAGATTTTGAAATAAGGTCATGTATAATTTTTCGACGTTTTGAGTACATTTCACGTAATTTTGCGTAAAAATACGGGGAAGAAAGTACATGCTGTTTTAGCTTCACTAGTTTAAAAGATTGAAACGCGTCATTCTCATTTGAACTTCGAAACAATACCTCGTTCTCCGCTTTCGCCGATTTCGCTACCGATCTCGCGACGTCTCGGTGAACGTCACAATAAGGCATACGACATTATAAGGATACCTACGATCAGAATAGGGAGAGGAAAAAAGTAATTTTCTATTTCACGAATGCTTATCTGGAATAAATAATCGGCCAAAAACTTAACAAATATTTGTCAACTTTTTTGATGAATCGTTGTTATTCGTTCATTACGATAAAACGATTGTTTACACTATGGTGTAAGATACCTTACACAGTGCTTTTTGCACTTATGAACTAAAGGCATTGGATCTGAACCACTGTGTAGATCTCGTACACAGTGACGTGAACAGTGCGGTATTTTGAGTTTTGGGAGGTTATGTAATTTGAACTTTACTCTACCAGCAAATACTATTAATGATGACTGTCAGGCACTATTGCAGATGTTGAAACACTTATTGTGCATTGTGTTCTGATGTAACAACGTTCAAAATAATGTGTTGTAAAGAATAGTAAATAATGGGCATAAGAAACAGTATTTGACAGCTGTGAGAAGCATTTATTTCATGTTCTGATATGAAAGATAACCTTTCGATGTTTTCGAAAATGAATTTTTTGCAGCCTTCATCAAGGCGTGTAGCTGTTTTACAACGAATTTTCAGCAAGACATATCTTGTTACCCCCAATGAAATATCCAGGTCATTTGGTGTTTTTGGCACTAAGTATGCAGGCATGTATCATTTGTATTTTTATGATGAAACTTTCAAAGAGAATGTGAAATTATTTCCACCTTCATTTCAGGAGAAAAACTTGTGAAAATTGGGGACATATCCAAAGTTGTTAAGCCTGCCAAGAATCCACAGTATGTTCCATTGAAGTACGGTAAGCTGACGTTTATTGTTTTTATTCTACCTTTGTAAGATATTTAAGTTTGGTTTATGAAATTTGTATGCAAAAAATTATTATTTTTATTTATTAATTATTATTTATTTTAAAATTTATTATTTTTAGTTGAAGGAGAATCCTCTCAAGAAATACTGAGACACCTGCGATGGATGCTACAGAAAGATCTCCTAGGACAAGACATGTTTCTTATTGGACGCCCTGGACCTCTTAGACGACTGTTAGCAATGCAGTATTTGGAAATAACTGACAGAGAATTAGAGTATGTTTCACTGTCACGGGATACAACTGAAGCTGATCTAAAACAGCGAAGGGAAATAAAGAATGGCACTGCTGTATATTTTGATCAGGTGTGTTCAGTAATTTCTTTAAATAATTGCTTTTCTTCCTACAGAATCCGTCCCCTATTTTTATAATTGGTAGGTACAGTTTTTAAAAGCATTAATGTCTTTTATTTTCTTCTGTCTATGATAATTTTAAAATTGTGTTCAGATTTTCATTAAACGTGTTAGTATAAACTATTTTTATGTGAATTAATATTTTATGAAATTATAACATGCACATATAATTTTAGGAACTATTTTGCTTCAATCCTCCTATCTTTTAACTGTGATGTGAGATCACGCTATTTTCAAGGTACACAAATTTCTGTGTTAAAACACTTTCTCTTTTGACCTTTGCACTCAAGATGAAAGTGAATGACAATTTGGTTCTGTAAGTTAACTATTTACAAATAGAAACATTTAAACTTTAACTTGATTGCAATTCTTAGAACTGCTGAATTAATTGTTTGTAAATATTGTTTAAAAATTCTCTATTGTGTTGTTATTCACTTTCAAATCATTTGTATAAAATGTGGATGAAGATGTAGGCAACAGATGTAATGATGTCATTTGCTAAAGAATGACATGTTTCTATAAACTGGAAAGTCTTAAATTACATAGTGGAATATTGAATACATTTTCAGGAATTTTTTGAATTGGTGGAAAATTACTGACTTGAAGAAAAGACGAAAATATGTCGAAGAATAAGTATAGTTGTTTTGTAAATGTTTTTCTTAGTTAATGATATTCTCCGTGATGAATAAATCCTTGCTGAGGAGGTAGACTGAGGCACCTTGAGAAAACAGACTTGGGGTAGTAGACCCATAGGGGCCCGTTATTTCAAACAAATGTTTTATCCCAGATATTTGTTTAAGTTACTTATTTTTCAGCTAGTTACATAAATGTATTTTAAAAATCTTTAGTTTACTTAACAATTTCTTATAAATTATGTTAAGATACACTTAATTTTTATTTAGTAGTTTTTTTTTTTTATTTTTGAATACAAAATGTTTGACTCCCAAAAGGGGCCTGGGCCAAGTTGCCCCAGCTGCTCCACTGGGTGGGTGGATGCCCCTGGAGATAGGCATTGTGTAGGACCAATGCATTGATGGTGCAGCTAATAAAATTATGAACTCGTGAACATCGCATTATCTATTATTTGATAGTGAAGAATATTGATTAAATTCACAACATTTTTAGCAGTTATGTGAATAATGAACTAATTTCAGAAATGAGGGTTTTCATAACTTGAAGTGTTTTTACTATAAATTCAAAAAAATAGGTTATTTCGCTCCATCACCATGTTTTCTGTCATCTTAATAAACTATGAAAGTAAAATAAAAAGAAGTTCAAAAATTAAATGAAAGCATGCTAATAATGAATTCACTTAAAACGTTACAGTAACTGTTTTTTCTTCTATGTTTGGCATTTGAAGCATCTCTTTCCAGCATCCAGTGTACTTATAGTCTCTTGTCCTCGACACAATGAATTCACCCAAAAGGATGGAATGGATTTAGAATTAACACATTTTTTAGATTAAGTGCAATTATTTTTTTATTCCATCTCATAAATTAGTAGTTACTAAATACTCATTTAACCTCTAATTGCTACAATAACTTGGAACAAACATTGACAAAGCGATAACATTTTGCCATCATCATGTTTTTAAAGTGTTTGTGCATTTTGGCTTCCAAGCACAGGTATTCTACTCTTTATTAAAAATATGTAAGTAACTTTTCCAAACCAGTGTAATACTGAACTGTACAACTTATTGTAGTAGACCTTGTATTTTCTTGTAATTTTCAAACATATATTCACTAGTACAGCAGTACTTTTTAATGTGACAAACATTCTTAATTTTCCCATTACGAAAAAAATTCAACAATTTTGATTTAGAGTTTAGTGGACTTCTAGATCACTGATGTTCAGATTAATGAGACTAATAAATCTCTTCTGTAAGATAGCTTTTCTTGTGAAATTATACCCCGTGTTCATCACTGACTGTTCAGAAATTTTCCTGAAAGAAATGAAGATGGGAGTCCTGAAAATGATAGAAAGAAATTTTAAGAGATTTTCACATATCTTTGTATGACTGCAACACTTCAATGCAATCTGACAGTAATTTGTGGCTTTAGAATTCCCTAAAAGGTTTTGTACACTTTTTGTTAAATACAATGCTACCTGTTAAACTCAGCTTAAGAGTACATCAACCCTTCCATTTCATCAAAGATATTATTTTGGGACTCACAAGATTTCCTTCCCTATTTATAGGTCACATAACGATATTTTTCTTTCAAATTCTGAACCTCATTACAATTTATGCTTTTCTAATTTGAAAATTCTTAATTTTTTTACGAAATGGAGAGAAAAGAACCTCAAGAGCTTACCACATGGTGCAAGTGAACATTTTCCTCAGTAGGGGTAGATAATTTATGTTTTCCCCATTTTCTTCTGTATCCATGTCCATTGTATATTGTTCCTTGATCATTCTCAGGGTTGGGCAAAATACTATAAATTTAGTATTTAAATACTTTGTACCCAAAAGTATTTAAATACATATTCAAAATACATTAGGTTATGAATTGCTAAATACATACATATTTAAAATACTTTAAAAAAAAAAATTAATTTTTTTTGTAACTTTTTTTGCAATAATATATTTTATTTCAATTATAAAAATTGAATTGACAATCGTAAATTTCTGAACAGTAACTAAAAACTTTCAAATATAAAACATTCACTTTTACTTTCATAAAAACACTTTCAAATATAAAATTATATCAAAAATATGTCAACTCAAAAAACTGATTTTCCTTTTAAAACGACGTGTTATTCAAACAAATCATCAGACAATAAACCCGTAGTTGCCAAATATATAAACCTACAAAGGAAAACAGTTGTTGAACTGGCGCTGATGAACTTGAACTAATGTTGTAAGGAATAAATGCTTTTTTATTGTTGGATAATCATTGAGTATTTTTGATGATTTAGATTTATCATTAAAAATTAAGAGAATTCAAGTTCAACAGCTGAAAGGAGCTTTTATTTTTGTTTCAATGAGGTCCTTTCACTAGCAGAATCAAATGAAAAGAAACTATCCTTATTATCTTTGTCATTTGTACTTAAAGTATTTTAAGTATTTCTTTTTTTTTTAAATAACCTATTTTATGTAATTAAATACATCTCTAAAACACATGCCCAAAGAGCTCAAAAATACAGTTTTTCAAGTACAAAATGTATTTAAAATATGTATATCAAATACAAGAATTTAAATACTGCCCTATTGTGTCCATACTACTCCATTTGGCAGAAATATTTTGTATACCGAGGGTGTAAACCCGATTAATAAAGCAATTCCTTTTTAAATTGCAGTATACAGACCTACCAAACTGAATGATTTTGAAAACTAATTTAATATTTTTATATGAGTTCATGTTGGTTATATAAGTTAATGTAACACAAGTAAGTTGTGATTGTTCAAGAACACAGCCTTTAGACACAGTTTTATGCTTATGTTCAAGAGCATCCAACACAGCACAGAATTTGTGACGATTTAATCCACTTTTTTTACAGTTTACGCTTTGAAATTTTGTCTGGAAAGTATAGTAAAAGCACATTGGTATTCAAAGACTGGAGATTCCAGCCTTTTAAGTAATACCCAAAAGCTTGGCCTTTTATCTAGACAAGTTTAAATCCTGAACCGGGTCATTTAAATCTCGAGTGATCAGATGACTGTTCCGTGATGGCACACATAGAAGGCGATCAGGTGACACACTCATAGATAGCTTCAAATGTACGATCTTTCTCCTCACTTTGCTGTTCCGAGCAACCTTATTTTCCGATTCATCTTCTGTGGTTACATATGTTGGAGATAGAGGCAAGGTAGCTGTGGGGCACTTGGCCGTATAGCAATTAGAAAATTTTGGAATTTTATTGTGGTTTGTGGTTTACTTTCTTACTTCCTAGTTACTCCTTTATCTTTGCAATTGAGAAATACTGTCTTTGATATGTAATGTCTGAAGTTGAAGAATGCCTGACCCATTTTAGAAATCATATAATACGTAGCTAGAAAGTGCAAATGCAATACCTGATCTAGTTACAACACAAAATCACACTGGCTGATGAAAAATATCTAATCACATTTTTTAAATTAGCATAACTAATGACTTGAGAATCAGAAAGTTTTAGGAGTGAACAGTAGTGTTTACCAGAGTTTAAAGCCACAATTAGCATGGTACTTCCCAAAAATATTGTTTAGGTTTTGTTTATCCTAAAATGTTTCTGCCTGTTTTTACCTTATGATTCAGAATCTTCATTACAGATTCTAATTTTGTGAGTTGTATGAGAGTTTTTTCTCTTTTAAATATCAATGAAAATTATTTTTAATTGTCCTCTAAATAAATAATAATTTTGATTCTTTGATAAAACTGTTGAAGAAATCAGCTACTAAGATTTGAAAGTTAATTTTTGTTTTGTGGTATTACTGAACTTTTTGGCTGCAGAGTGCTGTCCGTGCTGCAGTGGAGGGACGAATTCTGATTTTGGAAGGCATTGAAAAAGCAGAGAGAAATGTGTTGCCAGTATTGAATAATTTGCTTGAAAACCGTGAAATGCATTTAGAAGATGGACGTTTTTTGATACCTGCGAAGAGATATGATCAGCTTCTTAAGGTTAGTTCATTATTTTTGCTTATGATCTCTGGGTGTTGTATACTTTGCATTTCATTAAAAATTGTTTATAATTCTTTAAGGAACACAGTAAAGAAGAATTGGATTGCTGGAAACTTGTGCGAGTGAGTGAGAATTTTCGAGTGATTGCCTTGGGCATTCCAGTTCCTCGATATGTAGGAAACCCCTTGGATCCACCCCTTCGATCTCGGTTCCAGGCGAGGGACATCAGTGGCCTCGCGTATAAGGTAAGTCTTTGTGCTTCATTATACATTTTGAATGAGATTTTCAGAGTACTATAGAGTGCCATCTTTTTTAAACAAAAAGGCGTATTTTCTAGAGTTTTTTTTTTTTTCCGGGTGTGCTTTTGTAAGGAGAGTGGGTGAGGAATAGAAGAAGAAATTAGGGTTCTTTTCAAGAATACAAGTTTCCGGATAGTTTCTATTTATTTGATTTTGCCAGAGTGGACCTCATTGAAGCAAAAATAAAAGCTCCTTTCAGCTGTTCAGCTTGAATTCTCTTCATTTTTAATGATAAATCTAAATCATTAAAAATGCTGGACAATTATTTGATGATAAAAAAGCATTTATTCCTTATAACATTAGTTTATGTTCAGCAGTGCCAGTTCAACAACTGTTTTCCTTTGCGGATTTTATTGTCTGATGATTTGAAAAGGAAATTTTTCAGTGAGATATTTTTTATATAATTTTATATTTGAATGTGTTTTTGTGAAAGTATAAGTGAAAATGTTTTATATTTGAAAGTTTTTAGTTATTGTTCAGAAATTTATGATTGTTGTTTCGCAATTTATTGTAATTGACAATTACAATATATTTTTGCAATAAAAAGTTACAATGCAAAATTATAATATATATACATTACCACAGTGTCACACTTCGCTTTCTTAAATCTAAACAATCTCACGTTTGACAAACACGTTAATTTCCGTATTTTAGAAATTGAAAATCGGTACTGGCACAGAATAAAATTAGAATCTCTTCATGTACATAACGGCGGTGATGGCGGCGCGACTTCGGGGAGGGGGGCATATTTTGCCAAAATTCGCTTTACGACGCACATATTCATCCGATTTGGACGATTGATACGGTGTTGTTTTCAGGGAACATCACGTCATCGCGCTATAAGCCCACAATTTTGAATTTCATCCGGATTTAGAGCCCCTGACACGGGTGTATATTTCTAGGCGGGGTTCAGGAACGCGGTAAGACGACGGCCTGAAAGAAATGTTTGTCATATTTCGATCGAGTTACGCATGGTGTCTATGAAACCTAAGCAAGCGCGTGGTTGTGATTTCTTCTGCTTCATAAATGTCTGTTCATCTTTGGTTCCATGTGCGCCAGTTCCGGGGAGCACCGGTGGGTAGAATTTACGGTGAAGGTAGCTGCAGTTTCACTTCATTGCCGTAAATGAAGCTTAACTATGCTCACATTTTGTTGAGCTCTCCTTTTGCTTGAAGAGGTTGAAGTAGAGCTGGGGACGAGTTACTATTTTGCTAGCAATGCAGAAAAACCAAATCTGCAGTTCGTTTACCGATTGAAAGTTTTCTATAACTCGGGAAAGAAAGTCTCTAGTTTTTGAATGTTGCAAATCTCGCACTTTCATAAATTTTATTATTATTAATTGTGTGTTTTATTTTTAACTTTTATTCACCTTCAACTATTTATAGTTAAAATGTTGGGAAGGTATTCCGGAACTCAAAACGTGCGCAGATGATCTTCTCCCCCATACGTCACATACAGTATTCATGTTTTTTTACTAAATAAGTCAAATCAAATCGATGTATTACTGCTGGAGTATTACTTTTCTGTTTCATAGAAAGCCGACACAGGAAAATTTATTTGCAAACTCGTATCTGAAATAGTACGTTTCAAAGTGTATGTAAATTAGTACAGTGTGATGAAATGTGTACTAATAGGTAAAATATGTAAAAATGTGTAATTATACGAGAATATGTAAAAATAAAAATGATTTTAATTCATTCGGAACGTCATGCAAACATTAAAGTCGTGTCTTGTATCGGAAAAAAGTAATTACATAAATATTATTTTCTTAATAATATTTTGCTTTGGAAATTATTGGAATTTCAAAATTATGTGGAATTCACGATTTTCTTCTAGACAGAATATCTTCTACTTTTAATTCATATTAATAATACAATCGTTATCATGCTTTTGCGTGACATCTTTTTATTACCCGGCAATATTCATCACTTGGGTTACAGCTTTCCAAGCAAATCCTTTTCCCACACTTTTAATCCTCAAACTTTCGAATGCAAAGTCATGTCTGCACTTTAATGTACATCTCGCGCTCCTGCCGAGGTTTGAAGTAATTACTTTTATACATTCACGCTAATGAGTCGTCCAAGTTTCTTAATGTGAGCCCTACACGAATAATTCTCGTGAGGCCGAAGAAGTTTTGCTTCTTTTTTGCGAAGGAAACGCAGCCCTGACTCAGACTATTTTTGACTTTTTCTTCTGTATTTCCCCGGTGCTCCGTAATGCAGATGTCATGCAACTGTCCCATGAACAAACCGTGAAAGGTCAAATACTTTAATGGCTGTTAAGAAGGATGGCAAGGCGTTTGGTAATAGTATGTCGAATCAGGAAATTCGTTGGCACTTAAGCAGCATTCGTGAGAATCCTCCAATTAAAATATATTTCAATTTGGTGAGTTAAGAGAGGAGGCACAGATATCGAATCGGAAGTGTCATTTCAAAACTTAAATTTATTAAAATGATAGGAGAAATTGCAATTAGATCGTCATCCACGAAGCGCGTCAAGCTGTGTCTATTTTTAGTTTTTTCTCCGTTTGAGATTATCAGTTGCAAATTGTGATAGCGTGGGAGTATTTTAGAAAGTAAAAATAAATTAGATACTACGATATACGTAGGATATTAGCATATCTATTTTTAATTTTTGCTACCCAAGATTTTCGAGTAATGTCTACGTAAGTTGAAAGTATTGCACGTGGTATGATGTATAAATATGCGTCATAGGAAGCGATTTCTATTTTCTTAGTAAAATATTTGCAGAAATCAAAGATTTCCATGCGTCGTTTTTCTATGTGAATTACATCTCACTTTTCGTGTTTAACCAGTAATTACCAATATGGACATGAGGCGCAATAGGAATTCATTTGTAAGGTCCCACACAGCTTATTCTTCAGAAAGTGAAGTATCATGATATTAACATTGCTCTCATAAAGCTTGTATCGTATAATGCGGTGTTACGCTTAAAATTGGCTTCATTCATTTCCTGAATCAATGTATTGCAGTGATTGGTGTGGTAGTTAATTGCGTTTTGGCCTCTTGTGAATAAACCTGTCAAAATACAGGAGAGTATATGGACCGTTGATGGAAATCGGGGGGAGGGGGCGAGATTCGGACCGGAGAGACGTACGGCTCAGCTTCCAATGGATCTGCAGCATCCGTCCACCCCACCCAGACCTCTTGCACTTCAATTAATTCCTGCCCGGTCAGCATTACACTTTTCGCAGTAACGCTGAGTTGCAAGAGGTTGTCCAAACACTTGTATCCTTCCCAGGCGGCAGACTTCTGCGACACTGGGATACAAGTGTTGATCCCGCAGCACGAAAAATGTCTCATTGATGATGGTGCGGTTGTGGGAATTAGTTAAGCAATAGCAGTTACATGTGTTGTATCTGCTACTATGTTTTCCAAGAAATTGTGTTTTTTATTTTGACGACCTAGGGAAACTACTTTCTGTATGCGCCTCGTCTTTTCAGCGTGGCTATCCGTCTAGAAAAGTGAGAACCAAGGAAATGGCGTTGCTGGACAAGGCTTGCCATTTTTTAGTTGTGAAGGGATGTTTTTTTGTGATCCGTTTTGTGGTTAAACCTCTTTCACTTTTAGTGGGCGTGTGCTGCTTCATTGAAGAGATCGCTTACCGCACCATTGCCTGCTCCTCCCTGCGCACAGGGCGCCCTTTGGAGCATCAAGGGAATTCATTTCTTGAGTACTATTGCACTTGTTTCAGTGACATTTGGTGCGAACATTCCTTGTATCTTAATCTTTGAGTATGTAACGTTTGCTTACGATGCGATTATTATTGCCACGTTTTCTCAGTATATCAGATACGAAATACACAGTATATCAATTGAACACAAGATATGTAAAGTGAAAATCCAATTTCCTGCACGATTTTCACTCCTTAGGAAAACTTTAATTTTATTTTTGTGCGTTAATAAAATGTTATGTTTTATTTAATATTCATTCTGAACGTGTCAATTTAATTTTATTATATGTTATTTTACATTGCATATTATTTTATTTCTTCAATTTTGCTAGTAATTAGCAACAACCCCAATCTCCATCTGTTTTTTCGTTGTATTTCCATTGAACTATTGAGCAAATATGGATAAATCCACCGTATTGTTTCGGTTCAGGTAATGTAGCTCTTCTCCCCATAATGTCGGAAACAGATTTGTCAGTTATTGATGTAAAAAAAAAGAAGCATATCTTGAGATGTCAGGAGATTCACTTTCATAGCACTCACATCAGACAATCATTTGATGACTTTGCGTGGCGTATCATGAGTTTTGGGTTCATAAGTTTTCTAATGTACTTGGGCAAGAAATAGAAAATATTAGCAGTCCGTGAGACAGATCGAAATTTGAAGTTATTCTTGATAATTTTCTGGTAAAATTTTCCCTGAATCTCCTGTTGCTTTGTTCCTGGCCTTGTGCGTCTTTAGAAATTTGCCTGAATGGAAGTTCTTTTGACTCGACAAAGCCATTGCCATGTATAACATTTTGAGAAGTCAGAGGCATGTGAAACCTACTTTTATATTTTAAATATAGTTCTGTAATTTTTGCTGTGAATTAGTTTGCACGTCAATGGAATAGCCGGATGACAGTGCTTTTTAAAAGAACTCGATCATAAATAATTTTCATTAATTCACCATTTCATCAATTTTCATCACCTGATCACAAATGAATTTAAGAGTACTTATAATAATCCTAGCTATGACATCAGATGTCTTGTAAACAAAGTTTTTTTTTTAGTGACAAATCGATATCCTTCCTCCATTTCGTGATGTGCAATGAGAAACTCGTCTCACGCGAACAAATTGCGTCTTGGCTCGCTTCGTTTCCGAAAACAAAAAACAAAAATTCTGGAATTGGGGCATCTTCGGGCTGCTATAACTAATTAAATCATTTAAAGGAATAATAAATCAATATACTTCTGCTAGTTTCACGATGTAACTCCTTGTAATGTTTTTTATATTTTTCAGCAAAACTAGTGGTGCTACAACAGCATATTCTGTCTCGCAAGATTTTTAATGGTTATTGTGACGGTCTATTCAGACGCGTCCAATATTTAGACATTAATTAGAAAAAGAACGCTTAATTTTCTTATGTAAACATGAACGAAAATTTGAAAGTGCATTAGTGGAATTTTATTTTCGTTAATTTAATTGCATTCTCAAGAGAGAGGCTCAAAATGGACCATGGAAATGTCAACAAATAAAAATAGGACATATTGTAATAAAGATAACATGTCTTAAAATCATACCGTTCAAAATTAAATAAAGTTCGTAATGGCATAAAGAAAACCTTTCCATATTGAAAGAAGACAGTCAGGTGTTCTCGAAAAGTGACGAACAAAAACTGCTGACATTTATTGAAATAAAGGAAACTATGTTTAAAAGGGGATTACGAACAGTGCAAATATTTCGGAACACATTTGGGAATTATGGCAATGCCACAATGTCTATTAAAAGAAATTAACGTAAGAAGAAAGCAAAAATAAAGTAACAATGTAGTGGAAAGTCATCTTTTGTTTTCAAATCACGCGGTTGGAAAATCGATGGGAACCTCGGTCGATTCGAGGGATCGAGACGCTCTGCGAGACGCGTTATGTAGTCGAGTCGAGTAGTCGATTTTATTAGAAAGAAAAATTAACACTGAAATAAAAAAGCAGTGGATTTGTGTAAATTGGGTGCTATTGTATTTCCGGGTTAATTTTTCTTTGTGAATTATACTAAGTTATTTTGTAAATAATAAACAATTTATGGGTAATTCCACGTCAAACCAGTCAAAATTTTCCCACCATTTACCCATTGGACTGAAACTTTGTAAATCGTTTTAAAAAGACGAAACAACACTGAAAATTGTCCTTATGACTATAAAGTGTTCTTCTATTAACTTCATTTTTAGTATTAT
Organism: Teleogryllus oceanicus; assembly: GCA_964035755.1. Taxonomy (NCBI): domain Eukaryota; kingdom Metazoa; phylum Arthropoda; class Insecta; order Orthoptera; family Gryllidae; genus Teleogryllus; species Teleogryllus oceanicus. The sequence goes on along the minus strand of CAXIVR010000005.1, from coordinate 92,702,363 downwards.
GAAATTTCATGTTTTGCATGAGTCTCAGAGGATATAATAAAAAAAAACTATCAAAACGTCTTCAAATTTGATTTAACTTTGTAACTTGCTGTATATCTCTTATGTATACATCCTACCATAAAGGTTTAAAACAATAAACCTAAATATAAGGGCATAAATAAATACATAATAAGGGTAAAGTAAAAAATGACGTTTTAAAAAGAATTAATTTTCTCAAATATTCCGTCTCAGATTTTCGTTTTTTGTTGTCAAATTACATGGGAGACATTGCAGTTTATAGTAGTGAAAGAATCTCGATGATAAGTTGGGATTTGTCAAAGTTATTAACAGTTAAAGTTATATTTTCATTTTTGCTTTTAAGGGCTTAGGAGAACGATACATGTATAAGCTTATCATTTGTAAATCTTGCTTTTATTATTTAGTGATTGATTCTCTTACATTTTAAATGTATCGTAAAATTCGTGTCGTTTTATCCTTAATATGGCCTTATTAATGATCTTATATTTAGGTTTAGCGTTTTAAACCTTTAGGGTGGGATGTTTACATAAGAGAAATAAAGCAAGTCATAAAGTAAAATCAAATTTGAAGAATTTTTAAGTAGTTGTTTTTATAACACCCTCCGAGACTCATGCAAAACGTGAAATTCCATAATTCTCAAAATGAAATTAATAGAAGAAAAATTTAAAGCCAGAAAGACAATTTTCAGTGTTGTTTCGTCTTTTTAAAATAATGTACAAAGTTTCAGTCCAATCGGAAGATGGTGGGGAAATTTTGGCTCATTTGACGTGGAATGACACTTACATTTTTCTGAAGTGTTTCCACCGGAACATACTTCTTCTACCTCGGCCGAATGGTATTGGCTGAAGTGAACTTTATGCGCGTAAAGTCCTAAGTATACTTCGAATATGTTCCTACTTCAGACTTTCCCACCCATTTTCGCTATAAAATTAACCCGCTGATTTGGGAAGTAGGTAGATCAGGTATTTGCCCAAATGTAGTATAAAGCGAGTCTTCTTTCGGATGCGCGCTGTTGTGCTGGTCCTGATTGGGAGGGGTTGGGCTGCGGCTGAGCGGGGCGTGGTGTTGCAAGCTGCCTTTCAATTCGCACCCGCCAGCCTCATGGGGCAGGCAGGTCATGGGGCAGCGGAGTTCCTCGGTCCAGAAGACGCTACTACACCACCCCTATTCTCCGCATGGAGTGGGGCAAGTTGACAAACAAATATTAATGAAACCGCAACAGTTCCCTGGAGGCGAACAAGACAACCGAAACTTCAGCTTTCCAAACGTTGGGCAGTGTCAACTGCAGCACTCGGCTTTTGCAACAACCGCTAGTTTCTTCCCACATAAATAAATTCGTGCTTGGCTAAAAACAATATTTTGTTATGAATATGTGTACAAAGGCCAATTGTACAAAAATAATTGTTGTTAGAAATGGTAATAGTAATTTCTTAAACGGTTCAAAATCTTAAAACATATTTTGTGGAGTATTGCTTCATGACGTAATACATTATTATCATTATTATGTGTGTATTTGGCATTTTGCGTCGATTGAACATGACGTATTCCCTGTCTTAGCTTTTCTTCGTCACACATACAGAAACTAAGACGATTTTAAAGGAAAGCTGCAACTCTACTTTTGCCCCGACCGGGAGTCGAACCCGGGACCACACCATGGCAAGGTAGTACGCTGCCCAAGAGCCATTAAAGAGCTATAATAATAATAATAATAATAATAATAATAATAATAATAATAAATATGATGATAATAATAAATATAATCCCCCCTCGCGCCGCTCCGTGGCTTTTGTTGCTGTCGGCGTTCGCTTTCTTCGATTCCTTGGATGTGTTGGCGAGATGGCGCGCCGCTAATGAAGACTGCCACTCTCCAGCGCTCTGGAATTAGATGTAACGAGCTAAATTTCCATCGTTTTAATGAAAGCATTGCATTTGTAACCCTGGTCGTATATTTCACGTTGGCTTCGTTTTTTTCGCCCGCTTTGGCGCGTCTAATGTAATTAAAAACAGACTTTCATCTGCTTTCAGCTTTTGACTTCGTTGTTAGAGTTTGTGTGGAGCGTGGTTTCAGTGCGGTGCGCGACGATTGTTCTGCGGACTTCATTGTCTTTAGACTGCAAGCGGTCTATTAGTCTTTTTATTATAATGACTGACATCCAGAAATGCTGTTATTATCCTGAGTCCCTATTTTGCCATTAAAAATTTTTGAACCTAATAAATATTAAAATATTAAAGTGTCTGATTACGATATTTATTTTCTATTACTAAAAAAGTTAAAGTGGTTTCACATGGTTTTCTGGAAATAGAATTTTCTGTGTAACATTGAGTGACAGTAAGTAATCTTACTTTCTAAGACTGTGGCAAACTTGCATTACAATGTCTGTCAAAAGGGGGGAAGGGCTGGACACATTTACATGTCCCGGCACAGGCTGATTAGGAACGAATGGAATGGTGCCTATCGTCGATCTCTGCCAGGGAGACGTTAGACTGGCGCGTGTGCCCCCCCCCCCCGTCGAAGCACTTTCCAAGCGCCAATATTTTCTCGGCGATAATGAAAATGGTGTCTGGTGCTCTTCCCGGCTCGCTGTGAGCTTCCGGACAGGCACCGTTGCCACGGTAGGATTCTATTTTCTCTCCCTTTCTCCGGTAGAAGAGGAAGTGTTGTAATCTTCCGCCGCAATACGGCGAATTTTCGAGAGAATACCGGGGCTTTTTGTCCGGTCGTGGAAACGAAAAAGTAGGTAAATTGTGCTCCTATGTAGTAAATAACTTCCTCTAAAACGTTGTATCCATCCATATGTATATGTGTATGTATTGTAACACGTCACAATCATTGTTTTGGAGGTCCTTGATACCGAAAAATCGATTGACGGCAAAACGCCGTCCGCCTGTGGTCAAAGGTACTGCCTAAACCGGTCTGCCGATTTTCTCCAAAATTAATATTTCCCAATCGATTTAAATGAACTCCTAGCCCTCTGAGTTTGAAAAGTTTATTTTGATTTTGAGGATAGTTTACCTGAAGTCTCAACATTTTCAAATTTTTGTTCAAAGTGGCTCCAATTTTTCACTGAACTTTGTCATATAAAGTAATTAAGTAATAAAAGGTCTCATTTTCGTTGAAATATCTGATTATTTGCGAATTGCAAAAGTTCATTTTTTCCGGCGTCTCACTACAATTACAATATTGAATATTATTTTTTTTCTTAATGAAATCTGTTCTTTAAAGGCTTATCTTGAAATAAGGTCATGTGCAATTTTTCGAAAATGTGAGTAGTTTTCTCATAATATTGCGAGAAATATAGGCAATTTTTAAATGTGTTTATACAATTTATTTCTAAAGGACTCCAAATTGTTTCCTTAAAATTTCTCCTCATATCAAAAAACGGGAAAATAGTGGTGCTTGTCTTATTTCTGGCAAACTTAATTGTTGAGGCTGCAAAATAGCTTCATCAGAGTTTTGGGAGAGCCACAGAAGCTAAATTGGGTTGTTTACAAGCACCACGCCACAGTTTCCAAGCTTGACATAATGGGAATTTCTTGTCTGAGGCAAACAGAAGATTGTTTTCTGTAGTAATTCTGGCGTAATACAATTTCACGCTAATTTACGGGCCAAAAATACTTCTATGCATGGAATCTGCACAGCTGTAAGGTAGCCTCCGCTACCTACAGTCACAAAACGAATTTTTTCAATGAATCCAGTATGAGAATTACTACTATGCCTTTTTACTGACGAGGCGATCTTTTGTGAAAAAGCTCGGCTGAAAAATTCTCCAAAATTTTGACTCTGGTGGCGTCGTATTAAGAAATGTATTTGATTCCCGGAAGTGCCAACAATGCGGGTTCCCAGTAACTGGCGCAATCTCGCGAGCGTCTATGAAATCGTTCAACCATAGATTAAAGAGGTAATCTTTACTCTATGGTTCAACTTTTCAAAGCAGTTTGTGCTTCCAAAGAGTTTCATACGAAAGACGTCTTTGCTTTTCTCTCTGGAAGCCAGCCGCGGTTTTTACAGAAAAAATATTACAAGTCCAACGCGGGACGTTTAAAATGCATGTCCTTTGCTGTTAATTAGCGCCAAGGAATTGTTATAAATGATAGAATTTCAAGTACGCCGCGTATTAATTTTGGCCGCTAATGTGCCAACATCTGTGTTTTCGAAAATTCCAAAAAGTTAACATTTCAAAACTACCAGATTGAGATTTTGCATTATACAAAATCTGTTCTTAGAAACCAGATATTTAAGGAAGATCACGTACAAAATGTTTGAAAAAAGTTTGATTTCAAATTGTTAAAAGCTTTGAGAGGTTCAGATTCGGGTGATATGGAATGATTTTACGACACATTACTTCAGATAAGTTGGCTGGCAATAACGACACCATTTGAATTGCCCAGACCTTTATACTGTTTGTGAGTATTATCGGATTCTTATACTTTTTACTTTTTAACAGTAATTTTGACCATTTTAACACCCAGTGCTTCGATTACAACTTCTGATTTGGGCGTAGAATAGCTACGAACGCTCTAGCGTTCCACCTATTATTTTTGTATCCTTAGGTGCCATAAGCTCAAATTGTGATCGATAAATGTGGAATTAGGAAAAACAAAACCATGGACGATAGGATTTGTGGGCATTTTCCGTTTCCCTTGCTTCTTATTACATTATCTTCTCCATCTGAATAAATCGGTTGAGTTGCTTCTAAGGGAGCAATAGCGTTGTGTCGGCAGGGTCGTTGACTGAGAGGTCCGACGGTTCGAGGCGCGACAGAGCCTGATTTTTGTCACTTGAGTGGATGGGTCGAATTCAGCAACTGACTGGAAGAGAATTCTAGCGTCTTACTGCTCTGATCGGTAATTTTCCGTGGTTTCTCCCTATACTAGGCGAATGACGTAGCAGTACCCTAACAAACGGGCCACAGACAGCGGACGATCTTTCCTTCCTCTTCATTGTGCTATCCTCTCCCGTTACACACATTTTCACGTATACGACTACTCTGCCAGGAGCGTGAGCTTATTCCGGCCTGAGAACTGCCCTGCTGGGGGAGATACCTGGAAACGGAAAGCGGCGGGTCTCACGGAAGGCACACCGCCACCTGCCAGGGCTAATGAGCGCAGAGGGGAAAGGAACGACGGGCGGGAGGTGTCCGTAGAGGCATCCGGAGCGCGCTTCTTCACGGGGCGCCCGCTGCGTGTGTGGGGGCGGGGCGGCGCGGCGGCGCGGCGCGCTCGCCCCCATTCATCCTGCGCTGGAGACCGCCCGGGAGAAGGGGCGGGGCGCGGCCGGAGACCGCCGGCGGCGCACGCGACGCGCTCGCGCTCGCGGTCGATCTCCGCGGAGCCTTCGCCCGCGCGCTCTGCTCTCGCCCGCCCGCTTTTTTTGCTTCGCTCGCCCCGGGCGAGATGGCAACTGACCTCACATAACGGCATCCCGTCTTTCATTTTACGCAAAATTGAACGTAATATATATCTATTTAGAGATCCGTGGCAGATTGAAGTTTTCGACCGGCGTGTATTTACCACGCACTTGGCCTGCCCAACAAACATTTTTTCGGGTTGAGAGCAATTTTAACGACTTTTGGGGGTCAGTGATGCGATCTCTGAAGGAAGTAACTCGTCGCTTTCCGCACAAGCATATGCATAAGTGCCAAATTTTTGCAAGGGTTTAGTTCGTGTAATTATTACATAGGCCTTACAGAAAATACGAGACAGCATTTCATCTTGAAGCATCACTAGTTTAATTCCTGCTGTGTAACTCAGTTTATAGCCGTAAAGCTCCCAAAGTTTCTTTGCCGTTCGACGGATGTTCGCCTGAGAGGTCAAGAGTTTTTATTTTCTCACATCCTACCTACTTAGTTTAGAGAAATGAAGGTAATGCGGCGGTGAAAACGGCGATTTTTCAGCAGAAAAATCGGATTGTATGTCCCTGAAACCGAAAAAAGTCGCTAATTCTTGTTCCTGTAAATAATAATAATAATAATAATAATAATAATAATAAAATATTTATTGAGTCATATATACAATTTCAATCGTGTATGACGAGTCAGATATGATGTACGCAGGTGCACAAGTTTTCCTGGGCTCCAGATTTTAGTTTTCTCTTACTATATACTATTATGAATTAATGTAAAGAAGTATTTTCATATAAGAATATAAGGAATGTTCACCTCTATGGGAAAGAACTGGAAGCGACATTCAATTTTGACTTTGAATACACTGCTAGTAATTTTTATTCCTCCACTACTCTCATGTATAGCAAAAAGGGAGCTCAAGAAGACTTGTGCAGAGTGAAGTTACATTTACTGTCCAGAAATCAAAGCAAGGGAACCATCTCAGCATTTGCTTAAAGGATCAAGGGAAACTGGACAAAACCCCTGATCGACTTGGTGTAGAAATTTACTTCCTCTAGCACCTTGTAAAGCGTAATGACGAAATGAACTTCATAGAAGAAAAGATGCTGTGAAAGTTGAAGACCGTACTGTCCACGGAAGCCACTTTCACCGTTGCCGAAGGGGTTAAATTCAAAACTGAACTGGTGATGAAAAAACCGCGATGTGGTTCACGTGGTCGAGGTGGCAAAGTGGACCCTCGAAAATGGGTTTAGCCTGATGAAAAACTGGGGAGGAAAAGAGGCAAAATACCAACCAGTCATTCCCCTGGCAGCCCAACTTCGAGTGGCCGACGCCAAAATCATGCCATTGGTGGTCGGAACCTCTGGGGCTATGGCAAGGTACTGCCTGTGGAGCTATGCACAGTCAGTGCCCTCAAGTCGTTGGGGATCATGTTTTGAGGCGATCTCCTATCTCGTTAATTGTTTTCATTACTTTTATTAAGCTCTACACCCAATTTGTAAATTACGATTGAGCAATTTAGCACTGATGTTAGTAAGTGCAGAAAAGGAATCACTTAGTTCCCTGGGGAGTCTAGGGAACCTGAGGGATACTAAAATACCAGGGAATAACTTCGTTACCACATCTTTAAATGGGAAATATAATAATAATAATAATAATAATAATAATAATAATAATAATAATAATAATAATAATAATAATAATAATAATATAAAACTGTGGCTTTCAATAGACCAGATGCAGTTTTGATTGACAGGAACAAGAAAAATAGCTATGCTTGTTCATATTGCCGTACCATTGACACACAATCTACAGAAAACAGAGGCCGAGAAAATGACGAAGTATGAAGATCTTGCTCTAGAAATAAAATAAATGTGAAAATTACAGAGTATAACAATAAATCCACTTGTTATTTCGCTGAAGGTGTAGTAACAAAAAATTTCAGGAAAAATCTAAGAAAAAGGAGATTACCTCAATTAATCCAAATTACGGACAGAAAGCAATGATCCTGCAAACATGTCATTTAGTTCACAAGTTCTTGAACTAACACAAATGAGGCTCCCATAAAGGTTTTAAGTTCAGAGTAAAATCTCTCTCCTCAGTGACCGAGCTCTTTCCTTTTTTTTTTTTTTTTGTTTATTTAAGGTCGTTTTTTAACATCAAAGGTCATCAACGACCGCAATTAAGTATAAATCAATGCGTTAAGTATCACAATTTAGTATACACACATTAGGCGTCCACAATTCATTAAGTATACACAATCAATGTCAATCAAATTAAGTATACATCACATTATAGTTTAAATTACATAACAATTTACAACATTATAGCCCATATTTTTCTTAATTTTGAATTACATCAGATTGTTACTTAAAATTAATAACATTCAATTTTATATTATATTCCGAACAATTTATGTAGGTTAGTTTCTAGTTTCAGTAGGTTTCTTTCCTTTGCTATACCGGGGCATTCTAAGATAAGGTGTTGTGTAGATATTATTTCACCACATTTAGGGCATGGTTCTGGGTCGCATTTTTTAAATATATAACAATATTTCAGATTAAAATGACCGATCCGTAATCTAGTGATGATAACTTGCTCTCTTCTTTTAAGGCAGATTTTCGCAGGGCTGGTTCCAGTACTGAGTTCCTAACTAGATGTAATTTTGATGATTTTAATTTCCATTGTGAGTCCCAATATTTGAAGCAAGATGTCCAGAAGAGCTTTTTAATGTCTTTTATAGTGCCACGAATTTGTGAATCAAAACTTAGAAATGATGTTGCCATTTTGCATATTTATCAGCTTTCTCATTACCAGCGATTCCCCTATGGGATGGGATCCAAATAAATTCTATTTCTGTCCCTTTTCACCTTGAATAAATACAAATTCTTGGATTTTTGTATGATTGGTTACCTGTGTGTTTATTTTCTATGGCTCTAAGGGTCGTCATTGAGTCAGTGAATATTGCAATGGGCAAGTAATTTGTTTGCTTGAGACTGAATTCGATGGCTTTAAGGACTGCCCATGCTTCGCATGAACAAATGGAAAAATAATCTGGGAGACGTTGCGATTCCACTATATTGGGAGACTGAACATAGAATGCACAACCAGCTTTACCATCACTTTTAGAACCATCTGTATATACTTGGTAATAATTGACATACTCCGTTGTAAACTTGTTATTAAATTCTTCAAATTAGCATTGGGACCAGAAGTAAGGTGAGGACTGTTTGCTAAGGTCATGTTTGTTACTACATTATGATCTCGCCAGGGTGGGATGGGAGGCATACATCTGGGTAAGGTAACTGGATCAATAATATTAAGTTCCTTCAGGTACTTAGGAATCCCCTCTCTTAGTGGTAGTGGAATTGAGGGTGGGCCTCATAAAGATATGTTTTTAGGTTATTGAAAATATTTGTGTATGCAGGATTTGGAGGGACACTTAAAGTTGAGTAAGCATAATTTAGACAGAGAACTTTACGTCGCAGGACTAATGGTATTTGCCCTGTTTCCACTAATAGGCTATTAGCAGGACTGGTTCTAAAGGCGCCAAGGCTTAAGCGACATGCGCTTGTGATTATTGGGTTTAACATTTTCAGTGTTCTCTTGGATGCTGAGTTATATACTACTGCACCGTAATCCAACTTGGCCTGAATGAATGCTTGGTATATTTTGACTAGACATTCAGATTGTGCACGCCATTTGATCGACGACAACATTTTATTACATTTAGTCTCTTTTACATTCCAACTTGAGAGCAGCTACATGTTGTTTCCATGAGTGAGTAGAATCAAAAAGCATACCAAGAATTTTACAGACACTTGTTCTTTTGAGTTGAAAAGTTCCAAGTCTAAGTTGAATTCCTTCATTCCCATCCTTGCGTCTTCTTGAAAACACTATGAATTCCGATTTTGTTTTCGAAATTGTGAATCCCGAGTTAATTGACCAATTATTGATTTTATTTAATGTTTCTTGGATGATATTTCCAGTTGTCTGAAGGTTTTTTCCACTGCAGAGCAGGGTGATATCGTCGGCAAAAGGTATATTTTTACAGGGTGTTGGACTACCAGGTTTACTTCATTGATGGCAATTATGAAGAGTAATACGCTAAGAACTGATCCTGTGGAGACCATTTGTCAACTCTGTGGGTTGCGATGTTGTGTCTTGAATTCTGACTCTAATATACCTGTGTTTTAGAAAGTTTATGATAAATGCTAAGATGTTACCTTTAATTTGCAAGTTTGACAGAATGTTAATCAGCCTGTCTTTATATACCATTTCATACGCCTTTTCGATATCCAGTGAGACAGCCATCACATGTTGCTTCAAAACCAGAGCATCACAAATTTCGTATCAATATTGACTAGGTGGTCATTGGTAGATCTAAATGCTCTGAAGGCACTTTGTTGGGTGATATCTGTTTATTGCTTTCTAATATCCATCTCAGCCGGTTGCAGACCATTTTTTCTAGTAATTTGCATATATTGCAAGTTAGGGAGATTGGGCGAAAGTTAGTTGGTTGGGTGTGATCTTTGTTTGGTTTGGGTATTGGTACAACAATTGCTTCTCTCCATTGGTTGGGAAAGGATTGAGTGTCCAAATAAAATTGTACAATTGGAGTAGGTATTCATGTGCAACTTTAGGCGGTTTTTAGGAAACTAGAATTCTATCAGGGCCTGGGGCTGAATTTTTACTTTTGTCTAGTACTACTGTAAGTTCGCTCATTAGGAACTCTTGGTTATGCTGTTCTTCATTATCTCTTAGAGTCAGTCTGATATGTTCTTGATTTGAGTTGATATTTGGAGCTATTACAGACAGGAAGTTTGAGTCATAGTTTTTATTACTTGAGTTGTCAGCAAAGTTGTTAGCAAGAATATTACTAATAGCTTGAGGTCCAGAGTGTTGATTTCCATTTTATCCATGAAGGTATTGGGTGATATTGGATGTGTATTTATGCCAGGATTGTATCATAGTAGATTTTAAGGTGAGTCTTGCTAAGGCTCTTGCTTTTCTATATGCTATTCCATTTTCTAACGTGTTGTTTTCTTGAATTTTCTAAAGGTTCTCTTTTTATTTTTAATAACTGTAGTGCATTCTGCATTCCACCATGGCACTTGGTGCTTTTTATTTTCCTGTTGTTTGGGGATAGAGACATTAGCTGCTGTTATAATTAAATTGTAAAGTCACTTAATAAATTATTTATATCTTGTGGTTTAGATTGTCAGGTTTAATGAGATTGTCAACATTGGAACTAATAATCTCTTGAAACTTTTGCCAATTTGCTTCATGTAAAATCCATTTAGGCCAGCACCTAAGTTCTGAAACTGGTTCATTAGATGGAATATGAATGTTAATGGGGTAATGATCACTGTCATATAGGTTTGAGTTTGTAGACCATAGAATTCTTACTGCAATATCATTAGAGGCAAGGCTTAGATCAATAGCACTATCTGTACCATTACTTATATTAAAATGTGTAGGCAAGCCAGTGTTTAATAAGATTAGGTTGTTGTGGTTATCCAGCCACTCTTCAATTACTTTCCCTCTTCTGTCCAATTTGGTAGAACCCCACAATTTGCTATGACTATTGAAATCACCCACTATTACATACGGTTTAGGTAGCTGCGTAAGAATATTATCCAGTTCATAGATGTCAAAATTTTGACTGTTGGGGATATAAATATTACAAACAGTTATATGAATATTAATTTTTACCTTGACCGCAATGGCTTCTAGGGCAGTTTGTAGAGGAATTTCCTGCATAAAACAATCGTTCTTTACATAAATTGCTACTCCTCCACTGGCAATTTGCGTACTATTTCTATTTCGAATAGATGACTTATAGCCAGATATTTTTCCAAAGTGATTTTCTTTGAAGTTGGTTTCCTGAAGGCACAAAATCTCTGGTTTAGTGTCTTTTATTAACAATTTCAAGTAGGGTAAGCTTGCATAAAAACCATTACAGTTCCATTGTGTAATTTTCATTGAGAGGGTTTATTCAGACATTTCTGTGTCAGTTTCTTCTTCCTGTAGTTGTGAACTTTTTAATTTATTTATTATCCTTGTGAATCTATTTTTAATAGATCTTTCAGTAAGTAAAGGATAGGTAACTGTCATCATTTTAATGATAGATTGAATGTCATTTGTGAAGTCTTTAGCTATTAAGGTTGGATTATTGGATCCAGATGCCATATCTATAAAATTTTTCAGTTGGTTGTAGGTAAGGGGAAAATCATCACTGTTAGTCTCAATTTTTTCCTTCAATGGGTAAATAAGATCTTCTAGTGATTTAGTTGTAGACTTTTCTTTAATGATGCTTTCTTCAATTACTTCTTGCATCTTCTTTTTCTTCTTAGGATGTTTTCCTGATTCCATGTTAGGATAGACCAATTTTTTATTTTCTTGTTCAATCTGTGATGAAGAGTCTGATGAAAGAGTTCTTTTGGTATAGTAGAGACCATATTACCATTCTCTTCCATGGTTTCAAGCTCAGTTGTGGGCATTTTTTTCATGTGCTCATGGTGAAATTGTATGTCTGCTACTTCAGTGTCTTTTCCATTGGTTGCTGGATCTGGCATGTCACAGGCTTTTTCACTAATGTGTTCAGATTCCATGGGAGCATTACTTAAATTGGTAGTCTTATGGTGATTAGAAGTGTTGGGTGAAGGGCATTGTCCAGCTAAATGTCCTGTTTGGTGGCAATTAAAGCATGCCATTTCATCAGTTGTGAAAAATATCCTATATGTTGAGCCATCATAATATACAGTAGTGGATTCAGTTAGTAGACTTACATCTTCAGGAGAGACATATACTTGTCTCCGAAAACTCATAATATGGGAGAACCCCTGTCCAGGAATACCAGCTTTAACAAATGAAATTTTGGATGCCAATTTGATGTTCTTTGTGATGAGTACATTCTCTATTACTGAGTGAGAGGATGATGGGGCAGACGTTTGAAATAATTATTCTTTTGGCTTTTGTTAGAAGTGGTCTCAGCTTCAATTCATGGTCTTTTATTTTAATCACTTTATGGTTGTTTGTAAGGGTGTCAGCTATTGTTTGGGAGCTTAGGAAAATACATACTCTGTTGTTTGCAATTTTTGAAATAAATCGTATTTCATTAGGGTCAATAATGTTGGAGAGACTGTTTATGTAATCTTTAATGGTGAGACCTTCTAGTGAGTCAATGATTATGGCTTGGTCCTTGGTGGGAAACACTTCAGTTGACATGGCATTTGCGTAGGTTTTCAGCTTTGTTGAGTAGATACCTGAGGTGGTGCTGTTGAGGTTATGGGAGCCCCGATGTCCGTGGGCTTCATCCTCGAGCAGGGTAGCCGCTGCAGCGGCTGACTGTATAGTTGATTTCAGGCACTCACAACTCGTGGAACTAGAGTATTAACACTAATTAAATGCCACTAAGTTCACTGTCTGAATGACAATATGAAAACAACGTTTCACTGGCCGCGATCGGAGCACGATGTGTCTCGGTCGGCTGCCGAGATGGAACTGAGCTCTTTCCTTATAGTGGCAGGAATGGGCAAATTGAACCTATTCCTATTATTATTCTCTCTTGCGATTATTATTAATTGTAATAATTATCATTATTAACGATAATTAATAATAATAATAATAATAATAATAATAATAATAGTAATAATAATAATAATAATAATAATAATACTAATAATAATAAATAATAGAGGCTCAGGCTGTATGGTCTGCTTTTCCGCCTAACCACGTAAATATACATTCATGTAGAGTTTAAGAGGGGGCGGGGAGGGTTCTGTATTTAGTGTGCAGAACTAGGCTTACGTCTAAGCTTTTGTGTAAACCCGGAAAAAACTCAACCAGGTTGGCGACTGTGGGCCAAACATTAATCGTGGAGAATATGATATACCTCGAAGGGAAAGAGAAGAGAAATATGTTCGGGAGAAGTATTTACAAAGAACTGGTTCTGAATGTTCGGTTTTAGTTTTCTGGACGGTAGCATGAGCTGTATCTCCATCTTTCATTAAATTACGAATTTCATCAGTTAACTGTGATGCAAGAGGGCGAATTCGCGCGATATTTTTAAAGGTGCGAGCCGATCATGGTGTTTTGTTATTTAGTTAGTGAAGATCGCCACTTTAGCATCCAGTGACACATTTTCTTGCAGGAGGTGGCATGGAAGTATTATGGTAATCCATCTATATTAAATGCATGTTTTTCGAATTTCGAAAAATCGCAGTATTTGATTAATTTGGGGAAATATTTAGGACACATCAGGGTGTGAATAAGATACATTAGGTCATGTTTTAAAATATCAGGAACCGGAAATTGATCGTGCTTTTGAACTTTGTTTATAGTAGGGGTTATAATACGATCGATCCAAGTGTCCTTGATTTTTGAGTGGTGTTCGTTCGGGAGGTAAGATTTCCAGGCTTATGCTGTAAAAATAAACGTGTCAACTGCTCTGCAGAGGCTTGTAATCAGTTCTGGTTAAAGTTTCACATTACAATAACATGATTTTAAGCGTTGATCGCAAATGCAAAGGTTTCGCCCAACATTTCTATGCTGTCTGATTTAGGTGAATGAATATACGACAGCGAAGAGAAATTTTCCCTCTAAAAGTCCGACATCAATAAAAATTATATTCATTACGTTAGCAATCCGTATTTGCTGAAGAGAACAAATTTGTTCCCAAGGTCGTCGCTGATTTACATACCTCCACCATGTGCAGCGATGCTAACCTTACGTCAGCTTTTATTACCCGGGAATTGCTATTAGCCTGGAATTCAATCAGTGCTTCTACCAGGTTTCGCTTACGAGATGTGCATGAAAACATGGTTTAGATATTATTTCCGCTACTTTACCGAAGTGACAAGGCAAAGACTTGCCTTTTAACTGTTCATTGCACAGTCAGAGGGAGAGAGAATTAGGCTTATTTCTGGTGGCAGGCTCTTGGACGATTGGGGAAAGATTCCGGCCACCCGCAAGTTAAATTTGTAGAGAATGTGAAGTGAAGAAAGTAGATATCATTTATAAAGGCTCGGTTTGCGGAAGAAAAGTGCTCGGTTTGCGGAAGAAAACCCAAGAAAGCGTACGCAGATGATTTTCTCCCCCATACGTCACATGCAGTTTTTGACTCAATAAATTAAAAAAAAAAAAGTTGGGTGAAGAAGAAAGAAAGGGAGAAATCCGAAAGTGACGTTCGGGAGAGCGAGCCGAAGGCGTCGCCCATCCCGTCGCTTGTGGAGGCTGCGCCGCGTATGCCTCGCTCTTTCGCGAGCGCCGCGCCCTCTGGCTGGCGCTGGCGTGGGGGAGGCGCTCTGGCTGCGATAACAGGATGACGAATCGCAGTGCGCGTGGGACGCTTTAGAAGAAGCAGGTCAAGGATTCTTTGCCGAACGTGGGACAGGACGAGAATAGAAACCTTGAGGCAACTCTTTCTCTCTCTCTAAAAGCACAAGTTGTTTCCTTCATTATATGATGACAGAAGAAAGCTTTCTGCAAGTTTTCCTCCGGTATACGCTTTGACCATTTCGCTTCTGTTACCAAAGCTGTTAGCTGGGTGAAATGCAATTTCTTCGTCCTACGCATTTCTCAACCCTTGACCAAGAAATTATTGTTCTCTTCCAGAGAATACGATAACGTAATTTTTAGTACGATAGTAGAACTAGCAATATAATCGTTTTGCACACGTGCTCCCAGTGCTTAGACCTGCACTTCCACAATAACACGGAGAATTAATCGGAAACATGAAGAGAGTGGCCAAGGGGCAGTGAAAGTCGGAGAATAGTAATGACGATGGACAATTTGACTTTGCTAAGAATCGTCCAGACGGTCAAGATGGTGCAGGTGTGAGCGCTGTGGAGGTCTCGGCACGAATGGCCGCGGATTCGAATTCCTGTAGGGAATGGATGTTTGCTTCTGCGCTGGGACAGTGTGGTTTCTCCTACCGACCTTTAATCACATCCCGTCTTTTCTGGTCTACCCACACGCCTAAGGAGCTTCTACCATGAGCTAAGTTCACTTGTTTACGACGGCATCGTTCCCTAGTACCTGCGGTATCCGTGCGACTGCAGGTTGCGTCTCCCATATGGGCCACATGGACACAGCGGAGGTCTGCTAAGAGCGCTCGGCCGGGCCAGCGCTTCGGGGCCCTCGGCGAGGTGCGCACCCAGTGGAAGTGGAAGTGCCGTGGGGAATCCCACCAGGAAGCTTCAACCGGCGCATTCACCAGATAAGAGGGAGGAGGCGAATAAACAGTCATCTGAGCAGTGGGTCTCTCGAAGTGTAGGAAGGAAAAAGAAAGGAGTTAAAACTGGTACTGCTATTAATGCCTGTGAAATATTTGTTGTTGACTTGAATTCTTTGCAAATATGTTGAATGTTGATTTGTTATTGCTATTGAATTGTATTGTGTATCTACTGTCTGACCTCGGTGTGCTGACATCCGTAATACACTTCGTGACAGGATTATTTTTATAGTGTTGAAATTGTTTCCATTTCAACAATTGAAGGTGTGATAGTGGATTAAAACATTATGAATCAAATCGCGTAATATTTAAGTTGGTGTGTTTTGTAAGATATCAGGAAATATAGCAACATTTAGTAAATTTCCGACTGAATTTGTTGGTGAGTCCAGGGCCGGATTTAAGAGTGGGCAGAGTGGGTGGCAGCCCACGGGTCCCCACCAATTGACACATTGAAATCAATTTTGGCTTTTAACAAAAATAATGCGATGATTTTTTAATATACAAACAAATTCAAAATTTTTGCGTCATTTTGTGCAACATTTTTATTATTATATTTTTTTATATTACAAAAGCAGGATTTTTTTATACTTACATTCAATATTTATATAATGTCAAATAGAAGTTCAAATACTTTATTTCTGATGTCAATCCTTTAAACTCTACATAATATCAAGTTCCTTAACTCATATCAGCTTCCATCTCTATTTTAGGGCGGCGCAAAACAAAGGAGATGGAACATAGGTTAAAAAGAGAAAACACGATATGTTAGGGCTGTATGGGGTAGTTCCAAGATCACATCGAACTATAATTTGTTTTATTAATTATTTTATTTAATTTGTCACATAATAGTATTTCACATATGAATAATAAATCACAATAGTAAATCATATAATTATAATTTCAATTTAATTTAAAGAGAAAGTTATATAATAAATTACTTAATTTAATTTAAATTTTTTAACTTAATAAATAATATAATTAACAAAAAATTTAAAATTTATTTATCTTTATAAATTTTAGCAAGTTTTCGATTTTATAACATTCTTTGAAATAACATTACATTGTTAAATGTTAATAATATGAATAGTATTCCGAAATAAAACAAACACTGCTGTTGATATCTGAAGATAGTGAGCAACATTCCAAAACTCAAGTCTAATGTCAAAGTTTTCATAATCAAATGTGCAAATTAGAAATTGGCATCTACGCTGTGTTTTGAACAGAGTAATCGCAACAAACAAATTGCTCCAAAATTCCAAGTTCTATTTGAGTTGCTGATCTTAAGTCACTCAAAGGTTTCATCGAGAAAAAACGCGAGAATTTTTCATACTATGAGGATTCAGGAAGCGAAAAAGCTGGAACTTCGGAATACGAGATCTCCAGGATACATCACCGTCATGTTTGCTTAATCCCATTGAACTACGAACACGCACCAAAAGTGGACCCTTCAACGTCTCAAAAATTTTACGTTGAAAATTACCTTCCTGTGATCGACCAGTTTTTAGCGTCGTTGGATTACCGACTTTCTGCGTATGAATTGGTTTCTATGCGATCAGCTGATGGAACAAGCAAGACTTTTTAAAATGAGATTTACAAAGACGATATTGACGAAAATCTTAGGGTTGAGCTTTTTCAATTTTCAGTATTTTACCAAGAATTTGCAGCAGAAAAAGACAAATATTTAAGCCGTGAACCTCTAATGTACACATTGATAATTGAAAAAAGGTGCAGGACGCTTTTCCCATGATATTGAGACAATTTTGAAAATATATTGCTCTGATGCTCACTAATTGGAGAGCTGAAAAATCATTTTCAAAATTGAAATAAGTGAAAAACAAATTGAGATCGACAATGACCCAACAACGCCTCAATGATCTCGCACTTTTGAGTAGCAATAGCGATATTTTAAGAAAGTTAACATTGAACGACTTGATTAACGATTTGGTGATGAGAAAAACGCGAAAAGTTCCTCTGTAAAGATGATTAATAATTGTAAAAAATAATATATATTAAAATAGCATTATAATTTTGTAATGTACCAATGGTATACTCAGTGATTTTTAATGTGACACTCTACCATAGGGGCTCCCACCAAATATGTGCCCACTGGCCCCCACCTCTCTAAATCCGGCCCTGGGTGAGTCTGTTGTGGGATTTCGTCGTTCTAATGTACTCTGAGCAGAATTGGATGAGCATTTCCCCCCGTATCTTCACATTTAGGGCGCGCTCTGCTTATCTCATCTCTAATTGTGCAGGTCCTTTCTGTTCTGTTAAGTGATGTCCCTAAAATCTTGATTGCATCTTTCATATTGATTATATCTTGGCAACGAAACCTCATAAAAGAATTGGATCAAGATGATCCAAATGGATTTTTGTCTCGAGTTGTCCCGTATTCTTTATTTTGTTATATTAACGTACTAAGTCGTTGCCGCGGAAAACTTTAAGAGTTTCATATATCTACCGAGCTAGGACTAATTGCGTTGATGCAAATACCATATAGTAATCGCAGTGTTCATATTCTTATCCCAACTCTGGATTTCCTCCTGGTTCACCGTTCCAATGACGTCGCAATATTCTGTTGCATAGAAGTGGTTGAATATTTAGAAAATTGGTTGTGAATTTAGAGAAGTGGTTGAATATTTAGAAGATTGGGGCAGTGATGAGACCTCTGAAATCAAAAATATTACACATTCAACACTTTACACATTTTCACAACACATTCAACATTTTACACATTCAAAATACTCTAGTCTCATGGAGTAAGTTCGCTGCGGCCACGGAGCGCATACCGACAGCAACCCGCGATCAACGTTTCGTAAACCGTTTACCTCCCTCCCCGAAAAGCATAGCCCGACTCCATCCTGTTCTGTTTTTATCTCTAGTATCAGAATTGATTTCCGCGGTCTGCTTAAAATCACATTGATCGATTATAATGTATCCACTTAAGACTGTTTTCATGAAATATTTACTTGTCCTTTGAGAACACTATCAACGTTAAAAAGCACCGCTTAAAAGTTTGTAAAAACAATACCTGAAATCACTTATTACGACCGTCTTCTTACCTCGCGGACTTAAACAAACTTCCGAAAATTCTGCCAAGTTCACCCGTGTTCGAGGTTTTCTCTGAACTGGTGCGAGAACATCTATATGCTCTCCTTATGAATGCAAACGTAGCTAAATTTTTACTCGTGGAGAAACACCGGATGAATGAAAGGGGATGGAGTCGGACTAGGCCTTCACAGGTAACGAAATATGAAGGGGGATTCTCTGGGAAGCGAGTGTGAGGGAAACTGACCGCGGAATGTAGTCGGACCAACCCCGGCCACGAGCTCTCCTTTTTTCCAGGCGAGCGCCGATTGGCAGGCAGTGGCGGCGAAGTTCGCTTGTCCCTAGTGCCCACGGGGGCGCAGGTGTTTGTGTGTGTGAGGGAGGGTGGGGAGGGGAGGGGAGCGACACCCAAGTCCAAGGCTGAGCGGCGGGGCGCAGGCGGAGGCCCCGATTCGGCGGCGCATCGATTTCGATTCAGCCCCTGATTGAATGCAATTGAATCGAAATTGCCCTCATTTGATACGGCGAGCCCATTGCCTTGACGGCCGGCACTTTCGCGTAATCGCTTTATTTGAAAATCGCGGCCGGAGGGAACGGTCGTTCAACTATTCCATTGTGGCTCTTCTCAGGGTCAAGTGACGACCTATCTGCCCCGTCGTCAGAGGGCGGTTTTGTCATTGACGGAATTTATGCTCTGCGTTCTTCTCCTGTTCACGCCAGACATATTCCTTAATACTGCAGGCAACGTCGTTCGAGGCATTTGCAGAACTATGCCTCTGTGAATGTCGCAAGAATTCCTTTGCATAAACGCATTTACACATTTCTGAAGCACTTCGACTCTCACTCGCATAACAAGCGGCACCGTCCTTCTTTGCCATATACAAAACTGTTGGTCTGACACAAATCCGCGATTATTTGCGCAGGAAATCGTTTGATAGATTAGTCATTTCGAGCGTGTGCATTAAGTGCAAAGTCGTTAGTCCCGTGAGTGTGATGCATGTTTTTATCACTGGAGGCGGCAGCGATCTTGCCCCGCTGTCTGGCGAGATCCGACGCCGACCTACGTCGTCTTGCAGGGATTTTCCCCAGCCGGGTATCTCCAACCAGCGGAGACAAGCTCTAAACTCCTGACAAGTGCGATAGTATAGTGCTTATAAGTGTAAGTGTGTGTAAGTGGGGGATGAGGATGGGACAAAGAAGATGAAGGAAAGATCGCGCGCTGTCCCTGACCCGTGTGTTAGGGTACCGCTCCGGCATTCGCCTGGTGTTGATCGGTAAGAAGTACGTGTTTCCTAATCCTTCTGCGTGGAGCTAGAATCGGTTGCTGCACCGAAACGTGGTCCTGCAGATGCGCTTGCGCCCAGGTGAGCAGAAGTGTTGTTTGCGTTTGGGCCGCGCGCCGCGCAAGGGGCCGAAGGAGGGACGAGGCATCGCCACTTGGTCCATCGATTCAATTCAAATGACCCTTTCTCGAAGCGGAAGGACGCGCGCTTGTTTGGTTTGCACATCCGTTTTTGCAATTAACTTGACATTCTTCGCTTTCACAAAGATCAGCATGTGAAAGGCAAGCGTCGTTAGTATCTCTCTTCAGCCAGAAGGATGCCTGAAAGATGAACATGTTTCTCGTTTTCACAGCCCAAAATTGCTGAGATGAAAGGCAAATAAGGCGATCTGGCTTTCTTTAAAGAAAAATGCAAGTGATGAACTTAACTGTAAGATAAACGCCACTTAATTTAAAGACGTGTTTTGTTTAGATACGGGACATTCGAATACTGAAAAATATTCGAAAAACAAGACCAAAAATTTCATTTTAATGTTTTAGCTTGTCGACTCGTTGGGATCCTTACGACTACCTACAATCCTATATCCTTAAATTTTGTTAAATGATCTCTGCTATTCTCCAAACTTTCAAATGATTTTCGTAATAGTTCTGTTATCTCGTCATAACCCAACCAAAGAGAGTAATGAAAAGCCACTGTTAACGGCTGGCGTTTCGTTTAAAACAATTGGAACAAATGAGTGAATGAATACATCTTAATTGCAGTTCCTTAATTCCCCTTAATTCAAGTTTTTCTTCATAATTGTACCGTTTTAATGTTTTATTTTTAAATTATTTTTAAACTTAATGTTGTGTGTACTCTTATGTATTATTATTTATATGATTTTCCGTGAGGTGATGCCTCGTGGTAGTGAGAAATACCAAGGGTACCAGGGCAGAAGGGAAATGTTCTCCGAAGGAGAAGAATTGGCGCAATAAAGGAAAGTAGAAACGGCGGTGTCTGGATAATTTCTTATCTTAACACCAGGCATTCTTTCTCGCCTTCGGTGGATAAGAAAGCAACTTTCGGTGCCGCTTCTCTCGTACTGAACGCATCAACGAGCGGGGGCGGCTGCGATTGGCCTGAGAAACAAGTTACTACGGCGAGCCACGAACAATGGAGAATAAACGAGGAAATATCTCTAAATAATTTTCCTTTCCTTTAAATTGACCCGAGTGTGCGCTTTATGGCACACAATTTTCGGACAATTCAGTGTATTTTAGTGTATGCAGATCAGAAGGGAGAGGTTGGAGGACAATAATCGAAAAAAAAAAAATGAAATAATTAGGGATTCGATGCAATGGTATGTAGCTTAATGTTTTGTTATCAATCTTTGTGCCTTCATTCGCACGTAATGTTTGGCGCCTGTTCTCTCATAGCAGCTGTTGAGATGAGAGAGGTGAACCGAGAGGGCAGCGGGGATGGAGTGGGTGGAGGGAGTGAGTGAGTGAAGCCAGTTCCACCCGTGGAGCCTTAAGGCGCGTTATGGCAGTGGTGGCTGTTGGGAAGCGCCCACCATGGAGGGTGCGAGAGTGAAGAGCTGGCGCCGGCCGTGGGTCCAGGAGGCGCGGCGGGACGGAGGGCAGGGCGCCGGGCGCCGGGTGCCGTACCGGAGGCGCATCGATTCGGTTTTTCGCCGTTTCCGCTTCGGGCGCGCGCGCCCGCCCGCCCGTCCGTCGCGGCGGCGGCGGCGGGGGACGCATGCGCTCAGCGACCCACGCATGCCGCGACCGCCCCCCCGGCCGTTCCGGCGTTGCGCGGGCGCGTACATTTTCCACAATAAAACCCCCTTATTTTGTGTTGATATATTTCTCCAAAACGAAATGACAATTTCTGGAAACAAATTACTGGGTTTTGTGTTTCCTTGTGCTTCGTATCTTTGGCGTCATCTCGGCTCCTTGTTTCAACTGTTTTGTTGTGAACTAGCTCTAATAAACAAATGCAGTCGAAGTTGTCGACAGACTGTCTCATTTCCGACATACCGAGATATTCTTTGGAGTGTATCGTAAGATAAAAGGGTGTTTACGTCGTGCATCTTTCGTCGCTGAAGCTTGTCTATGTAGTGTGACGAAATGATTCATGAATAAAGTGACATTTATATGTGAACATTTCATGTGCATATTTTTGTCGGCTACATCAGTACGAATTTCTTCATGCCATTCGATTTATATTGCTGTCGATCTCTGGAAATTAGTGGACATTGAAGTTTCCAAATCTCTCATCTGAACTGACGTCAACTTATTTCGAACTGATGAGTATCATTGGAATTATAGCAAGTGATTGAATAATTTTGCACGGAAAGACAGTCTGGAACACTACACATTCATGGCGAACGAAGAATGTTTTGATACACAGTCGTTGAGAATGCTAAGAATAGAGGCATTATTGATTCGAGATTATTTGACTTTTGGGCTTCCCTTGTCACGCATCTTCTCTTAAAAATATATGTATAAAACGTGTGACAATAGCATTTTCGTCAGATGTGTTGCGAGTGTTTAGTTGAAGTTATATCATTCAGATATTCTGCATGTGTCAGCGTTCCTGTGTGCGGTAATTGTACGGAACTGTACTGGTTATTGTTTTAGTACCAAAGTGAATTCACGTCTTATTTATGTGATGCTAGATGAGCAATTCCGGCAACATTGCACACTGGTAATGGAAGGTGCATGCCCCCAACCAGAAGTGTGAGAAGCCCTGCGGGCAGTTCGTGAGAGGATGAGTGCCGGGCGAATGTTGAGGCGCGGAGCGGTGCGTTGGTGAGGAGCACGACGCGCGGGGGGCATGCGGGGGCGGGCGGGCGCTGGCGCTGGCCGTGGTGGCGCAGCGGCCGGCGTCCGCAGACGAGGCCAAGGGCGGGAGCGCGGGCGGCGTGCGCGGGCGGGGGCGGGGCCGCGGGCGCGCGCGCGGACGGCGCGCCGGCCGGAGGCGGCAGCGGCGCCCGCGCTGGCAGTCGTCGCAGCGGCCGCTCTTCGTGCGCACCGTGTGGGTGAACGGCGTGCGCCACGCGGTGCTCTCCGCCGACGACCCGCACCTCCTGCAGGGCGCGGCGCCGCCGCCCGCCGCTCCAGCCCCGCCCCCGCCCCTGGCTCGCGCCCGCCCTCCTGCTCCAGCGTGGAGACGCCGCCCTCCAGCCCCGCGTCTAGCGCCAGCGGCGGCGCCGACGACCTGGGCCACTGCCTGGTGCGGCTGCAGCTGGTGCGGTCGCGGCCGCGCGCCTACACGGCGTCTGCGGCGCCGCCCCGCGCCCCGCCCCGCCTCCGCAGCCGCCCCCGCGCCGCCGGCCCCCGCTGCCCCCCGCGCCGACCCCGCGCCCTCCATGGTGGGCCGCTACCGCCGCCCTTACCTGCCCTGCCTGTTTGGTGGCCGCTCCACCAGCTCCGGCTCCTCGTCCGAGGACGAGGACGGGGACGGCGACGGCGACGGGGCGTGGCTGGAGGCGTTCCTCCCGCAGCTGCAGCTCAACCCGCTGAGCGAGCGCGTGCTGCAGTGGCTGGACCTGGCCGCGCGCAACGCGGCGCTGCTGGGCGGCGCTGTGGGCAAGGCCTCGCCCCTCGCCTCGGTGCTCCCGTCCGCCGCCCCGCCCCCGCACCAGCCGCCGCGCCCACGCGCTCACCCGCATCCGCCCTCGCGCTCCGCCCCTCGCCCAGCCTCCCCGTCGCCACCCACGCCCGCGCCACGCCCCTCATGGCCCGCGCGCGCAGCGGGACCTCCAGCGCCCCGCGCCCGCCCCCGCGCCAGCGCCAGCGCCAGCGCCAGCGCCAGTGCCTCAGGAGCCCCTGCTGGTGCATGCGCGCGGCCTCAGCGCCCGCCGCCGCGCCTCCTTCGCTCTCCCTGGCCCCCCCACACCCCGCCCCAACGCGCGCCCCCCCCCCCTCCCGGCCAGCTTCTATCCCAGCTGCGCGCCGACCTACGCACCCCACCCCACCCGTGCCCGCGGCCCCGCCCACCCCAGCGGGCGGCGTCGGGCGGCCGCAGCTGCACATCTTCCTGCCGGCGCTGCCTCGCGCTCGCCCGCCCCTGCTGCACCAGGACGCCGACGCCAACGACTGACCCGCCCCTCCACTCCACTTTCCTACTCGCAGTCGCCCCGTCGCATGCCACTCGTGCCAATGCTCTACTAACACATTCTTTTCGCCTATCAAAAGAAATTACAATGCCACTCTTTCTGGGGGCTGAATATTCTCCCTTCAGAATTTAGCTCTAAAATTTCACACTCCTATTTCTCACAAACAAATTACGCGTCTTTTTCGAAAAGACGAAGCACTTGGTGGAATGTTCTTTCAGCTTGGTAGCCCGCGGCGTCGGAAGTGAAGGGGTCCCCAATTAGTGACAAACTTGCGCTCAACCTCATTTCCTGTGGCGACGTTTTTCCGTTTGCGTGAGAACATCTGAAAGTTCATGTTCCTATTGCCTTCAGTCAGTGGCAGTAATGCGAGTTTTAATTCAAGAACTAAAGACTGAGATAGCTGTGTCAAGGGGGCCGTTCCCGTCAGTCCTCCTTACTTCCGAAGGTTGCGGACTATCATACTGAACCGAATGGACTTCCGAAGTTAAAGGTATTACGGTGAACTCTGCAACTTCATCGCAGGGTGTCACCAAGGCCAGCACGTCATGTTAGGTCACGACACTCAGGGGAGCAAATTCGGGGTATAAATGTTGATTGTACCCCTGCCATCACAATAAATATAGGCACGAAGGCCTGGCATCTCAAGCTAGATAGCAATCGGATGTCAATCTGCGCATTGAGAACGAGCTGCACCCATTTGCTTTATTTTCCCTCTTTCACAACCTGTGATCCTCTTGCTCCCAGTGCTCCACCGAACGTCAGTGACTTCAGTCACATTTTGACCTCTGTGAACCCACAGCGCTAGCAGAATATCGCTCCTGAATGCTACCTTTGGACGGATTGTGTATCACCCGCGACAACCATAAATTGCCTATTTCATTCCCCCCTTCCGTTCCTTTGTCATTACGAAAAAAAAAATAAAAGTCCTGGCGGCATTCCCGTTCTAAAGGACTATATCAGATCTTCTTAACCATAACGAGAGGCGGCATAAAATTGTGCAGAGCTCCCGGAATCTTCCAGTGTTGCCACCTTGTCCCGTGCTTCCGCTTTCCGGAATGTCCCTGGTGTCGCCGCCCGCAGCGCAGGGCATCCGCCGGCGAGCCCATGTGGCGGAAGGTGGAACCCCTAGGGTGATGTAGCGAGTGTTTCACCTCGAGATGCTGCGGTGAACTGCTTCCTTGTCGATGGACCTGTTGAATCTCACATTTTCTCAGCCCGCCGATGGAATTACTGTACAGTGGAAATGTAAATCTGAATAAAATTTTTTGAGAAACCTATTATGTTATAATTTAATAGATAAGATTGCATGCTGATATAAAGTATTTTTGATTTCAAATTTAATTTCTTATTGTTTGACAGTGATTAATATCACTTCTTAAAATTAATATTATTGAACTTATATTATCATAGTATAAATCGTATTAAACTTTTAAAACCGTTGTATCATTCAATTTAATATTGAATATCCTTGCATTTTTTGTTCTTGTCTAGACTGTGTACATTGCAAATTATTCAATTGAACGTCTTTTTAAAATTGTAATTTATGCAGATACGCGCAATTACTGTAATGAGCACTTTTTATGAATAACGTGCTGCGGATGATTGTATGTGAAAAATTTGAGTTA
Organism: Teleogryllus oceanicus; assembly: GCA_964035755.1. Taxonomy (NCBI): domain Eukaryota; kingdom Metazoa; phylum Arthropoda; class Insecta; order Orthoptera; family Gryllidae; genus Teleogryllus; species Teleogryllus oceanicus. Next base: position 92,676,708 of record CAXIVR010000005.1, on the reverse strand, counting down.
TGTTTGTGGCATTTTTCAAAAGGGTTTTCGTAGATATCTTTGTTTTCTCATTATGTACGAAGATCTTTTAAGAGAGTGTGTATCTATCCGTGTGTATTTGAGCATTTAATAATGATTGACGGTAATTGAACCAATATTTACCTCGTGATTTTCTTTCATGAGCAATTTCATTATTTTCTACTATTGTTTTCTCTATACACAAACATAAAAGTCGCGTAAGAGACTTCAACATCCGTGTCAAGCTCAATTGAGCAACAAAAGTGATTGTGATTGTTTAAACAGGCGCTAAAAGCAGCAAAAACCTCTCGGGGCGTTTGGAAGGTGCGAATGCTGTCGAAAGAAAATACGGACACTCGTAATTTATTCAGAAGAACTTAGAATATGTGAACAAAACTCTCTCCTTCCCGGTCTAATTGAATTTTCTGTGTTGAATTGGTGCAGTGCCTCCTGCACCTTTCAATCCCCAAATGATGGATTGCTCTGAAACATCCTTGTAACTGGCCACTCGATTAGAATTTTACATTTTACGAGGAACTCCTTCCACCCCCTTCCAAATGCTGCGAATACAATGGATAAATGTGTTGGTGACGACCTTGAAAGCGGGAGCGGGAAAGAATGCGGGAGCAGAAAATGCGTGGAATCGGGAAGCAGAAAAGCGCGTTTATGATCCCCCCCCTTCCCCGAGATTTCGCTAATCCTTTGGACAGTAGCGGCTTCCTCCTCAGAGCGACCGCGTGTGGTGGCGCAGTGGCAGCATTGCCGTTTTCTCTACGGAGTTTCTGACCTGGAGATCATAGGATTCGAGTCCCGACGGCGCGGTGGCAGATTTTCGACAGCTACATAGCTAGATTGTTTTCCAACTAGTCTAGATGAGAATTCTAGCGGGCACTGCTCTGATCGATATTTTTCCTTGGTTCTCGCTCAATGCCAGACGAATACGGCAGTGGTATCCGAACAAACGAGCCTCGTTCCGCGCGCGATCTTTCCTTCCTCATCCGGGTCCTCTCCTCTTCCCTCCCCTTACCCACACTTACACTTAAATGCATTATACTACCAGACATGTCGGGAGAATAGAGCTTGTCCCAACTGGGGCAGTGCCCCTCCGGGGAAGATACCAGATACTCGGAGGCGAGGAACAGGAAACCGACGTGTAGGTCAGCGCCGGATATCTCGTTCCCGCTGGGGAGGAATGCTGTCTCCTCCCCTGAGATAGCTTGCACCGCACTTGCGGGACTGCTGACCGCAGCAGTTGCATGCCCAGGGGGAGGGTGGGCGCCCCGTCGCGGTGGCAGCGAGCGCTCCTTAAAGCGGATGTGCCCGGGGACAATCGATGCGGTGGCACGGAAGGGATAACCTCCCTTTGGCCGGAAGCTCCTCTTATATCTGCGCGTCTCGTTGCTTCAGTTTGCATCATTGAAATTCAACTCAGTAGATGGAAGGGCTGACTTTCAAAACCGTCACAGTTCATTACTTGCAATTTCGCGAAAAAAAAAATCGTTTAGAAAGATTGTAAAAACTAATACCTAATGCCGTTCATTTTCACGTTAACAGCAATCTATAAACGCAGTGTGGTATTTTTTAAAAAACTTTCCTCCTCCTTAAAAAGTCAAACAACACCAAAAAACAACCATTTTGACATTTATCAAACGACGTGGCCGATTTTGAGTCTAAGGGTTTGAATTAAACATATTAATTCCATATTCTTTCTTCTTCGTCTTCTTTTTCTTATTTCTTGTTCGAAACGTTTCGCAGCATTTTCCGGTAAGACAAACTTATACTAGTTACTCGGTTATTGCAGACTTTGGAAGTAGCGCGTGTTTAGATTGAGAACGAGATCGAAATCGCGGGTGGGCGGCACCGGCGCTAGGCGCCCGCCTCACGGGGATTCAACAATCGCCGCCGCACGGCGCGAATTTCCATAGGACATATTTTGTTTTAAAAAAAATACGATTTGTGCTTAAAAATAGTATCTCTACTTGTACGAAAGCCTAATTAGCGTTACAACTTTCGTTTCTAGAAAAAAGGATACAAAACGTTCTTTGAAAACTTCGTGTGCTCGCTGGCGTGAGTCAGTATTGTTTAATTGCCCTCAAAATTTGCTTATGTATTTGTCACTTGGAAAAAATAAGAGAAGTTTGAATAAAAAGGCCCTCCCCACGACGTAATATCGTATACACGAGAATAAAAACTGCATCGTACGATGGACGTTTTCCCACTTCTTATTGTAGTAGAATTCGCTTATATACATTTTCATCAATCATGAGAGAAAATAGATTGGTTGATTGATTGCATACTAGTGATTCCTGGCACGTCAACTGTTAAGGTCATTACTCCCGTGAGTGTAGAGCATGTTCTTTGCACGGGATGTGGCGGTGATATTGCCCGCTGCTGGTCTGCTAGCGGGTTTTCCCCAACTAGGTATCTCCCACCAGCGGGGCACCCCTTCAGTCGGGACAAGCTTTAAGCTCCCGACTGGCCTCCTGGCATGTGTGGTAGTGTAGTGCATGTAAGTGTGTGTGTGTAAGGGGTGGGATAGGACAAGGAATGGAAAGGAAAAAATGGCGAAATGGCCGGTTTGGTTGGGTACTGCTTCAGCACTCGCCTGGTCGGAGAAACCACGGAAAACTACCGATTAGAGCAGCTGGCTGCTAGAATTTTCTCTAGGCAGCGCAAAACTCGAACTAGCTATCTGGCTATTGTCCAAAATCCCGCCCTCGAACCGTAGGACCTCCCGGACAGGTACACTGCAGTGTCATCAGTAGATGCCTTGAGCCACCTCTCCCGGTGCAAATACATTTGAATTTACTTAATCGTTTCCCAATGTTTTTGCGTGTGGCATAATAAGTTTCGTGTGTTGCTCGTGATTTTTAGTACTGTTCGTCTGCAGCCGAATGTCATGGAAAAGAATAATCTTTTGCGCAGGTACGTGTGTTTTTTGGCGCTGGAAGAAAGTCGGGTTCCTTACGGATGACACGGGAATCTAATGAACAAATAGAGAACAAGTGGCGATGTCCGGTCCGTGACGATGTCCGGGCGAACAAAAATGCTCGTTTTCAATTGCTCGTGTTGGCTAATGCACGCTTTATCCGGCGTAATTCTGAAGAATGCTTAGAAGCTGTTCCTACTTGGGACTTTCTCCACCCTTTTGGGATAATATTAGCGCTAACCTGCTAATTCGCGAATTCACCAGACTCAGCCACGAGCCGTGACATGCACTGGACGCGTCGCGGTGTCGGCCGGTCCATGGAATGCTGCTTCTGCAAATAAATGTGAGGCGAGCGTGCGTGGGCTGCACCGGCGGGGGCTCGTTAGCAGCGCTCGGGAGAGGGGGCGGCGGGGCGCCCATTGAGGCGGTGGCAGAGGCCCCGTTCGGCGGCCCCCGGCCCCGCTTCCGCTCCCGCCCGCGCCCGCGGCACGAGCCGTTTGCCGCGCGCTTTTGTCTCGGCCCGCGCGCGAATTGTGTCGCATCGATCTTCGTCGCATTGGCTGGCACGACACCCGATCGCCTTGAGCCAGTGTTGGGACGGCGAAAGCAAACAAGAACTTAGTGGGTCTGTTCGTCTTACTCCGCTTAGTGAAGGTGCTTTTGTGGATGCACACAATGCCTCCAACCAAAGTTATTTTGGTCGTGAGCGTTGTGTGTCTACGTTTAGTCTGGCCAGTCAATCGTTTTATTGGTAAGTGGAATTTTGAGCTTTAAAAAAAAGCTTACTCTTTTTGAGACACATAAACTTCGTTTGGGTCCTTGAAGAGCCACTATAAAAATTACAGCATAAAACACCCTATCTATAAACACAGATAACTTATAACATTGCAATCTATATTTTGAATTGAACAATCTGAAAGTTTTCACCAATTTACTGCTCCTTCCAAACTCCCGTTCCATTCCAAGCTGTCTAGAACTAGAGGTCGTGACATTAGGCTTTCCTTTCGGAGTAATGACATTTCGAGGCGTTCGCTTTCGAACTGTCGATTGAAGTTCGCGAGTAGGTGAGTTGAAATTGCCACTGCCGAGCTCAGAATGGAGTTGAGTTTCCAGCGAAGTGGAAGTCAGGGAGGCTCCGTGGAGAACGCAAGCTGCCGTGGAGAACGCAAGCTGCAGAGGGGGTGCCAGGGCATGCTTGGACAGGAGCCGTCCTCGTCACTCTTGCATCCCCCCAATTCGTAAATAGTTTTCGGCAACTCTTCTTAACACGTATTGGTTGCCTCTTGGCAATCCGACTCAACGTGGCAGACCCTTTTACGGAAGGAAAATCTCGTGATGGAGGAAGCCGCTTGTACATTTTGAAATCTGACGGCTTGGAGATTGTTTTTCTACCAACAATTTTGTAGTTATTTAATAACGTACATATTGTGCGTCGTTAAATCGTGTTCTAGAAACTGATTTTTCTCTTAGGTTCAGAGAAATTTGATAATTTTCTTTCTTGTGATCTTCAATACTTAAGCCTCTTCGGCCATAGATGACATGAAGGGTTTTGAAGTATACGTAATGATGTGAATCAATAGTGGAATGAGATAAAGGAGAAATGGGAAAACGTCGATAAAACGTCTCATGGGATCAATTGTCCATAACAAAATTCACGTAGATCAATCGAAATTTGAATACCAATACCCAGAGGTATAAAATGAGTGGCTGATCGCAGGGGTCGCCTCCAATAGATTGCCAGGTACATCGTCATTTATTTAGAGCTCTGGAAGAAAATTAATTGAGAATTCTTTTTAGGTAGAGTATCGTTGATTGCAAAGAATAAGAACTTGCGGAATTTAGAATTATGTATTCAAATTTTGCGAAAGGGCGCTGAGTCGTTTTTGTCACGTAATTGTGACATGGAAGGCAAAGGCACAGGCATAACACCTCATTTCAAAAATTGCCCAAATCATCTTTCATTATCTTGGTAAGTGTAGCTTATTATCAGATACTACACCAAATGCCATACTCGTAAATTGATCGCTAACGGTCGAGATTCATGTATGGCGCTAAGAAGAAGGAAGATAATAATATTCTTTGTTTACAAAACCAATAATTTTAGTGCATTTTAACTACTTGAAAACAAATTCTTGAAACATAAATCTTGTTTTGTACTGAGTACTGGGAGTATATTGTGAAAAGAGAATCCTACCGTAGTTGAGAATTGTAGTACAATATGCAGTGTGGTTATGCCAAAGTTGAGAGTGGAGCTCATGTAATCTCGAGGGGGGGGACAAAAGCGCTCTGCCGTGCGTAAGGCAGGAGAAATAGTCGATGTCGATACAGGCGAAATAGTCTTCAAACACTGGTGAAGATTTGGAAGTTTGGAAGGATAGAAGGTTGTTGGCTGCTACTATACGAGAACTTCCGTATTTCGCTCTTTTAATATCCGATCTTATTCTGAAGTGAGAGTACAACAGAAAGATGATTAAAGTGCTGCTGAGGAGGAGTGATCTACAAGTTGAAACACGCATCTTCCAGAACTTCTACGCAGTTGTATCGATTTATGATCACAAGCGTACGTTAAAAATATTAAATAGCTTTTCTCTCTGCTCTAATTTATGTCTTAACTCACCTGATTGTGTAGAAAGGACAGGCCATATGCGTATACCAAGGCGTGGGCAAATGATGTGCAATGTGCGAACGTGTCGCAGCGTTAATGCTTACGACCTTTTCTGGATTTTTCGTTACGATTTATTTAAGTTAGATTAATCAAAGGCATTTTGATTCAGTTCTCGAATCCGGATGTTCCGAACAAATGTTCTGGAATTTAAAGTGTTTGCGACACGGGCACGATGTCTTGGATTAAAATCTTTGCGATTAAACGTCACAATCCATTTTGCCAATAGTAAAGAGTATCGTGGTCATTCATTGCACACAAATCGAGGCGAATATAGATCTTTTCGTCTTACAGATCACGACGATAAATTGGTAATACGAGTATTTACATTTCTTCAATTTTCAGAGAAGTTTAAGTAATCAATCTAGTTGATTCGTATTCTCCGAATTGTCATTATGTAAATCTGTAATTACTTTTTATAAGTAGTAAGAATTATGAGAGTTATTTCTGTATATTTTTTGGCTTCCCAATGTATTTCGCGGCTTTCTAACGTTACTCACTTTCTTTTGTTCTTCCTTGATGTCTGTTACTTTACATGTATCTGATTCCCCATCTAGATTGAAGGGTCTGGCATTTTGTTTCCAACCGTTTTTTGGGGTTTCCTTTCCCTGAGCGGTAGTGTCTGCCACATTTCCAAATCGCTCCGGTGCTGGCGTTCGTTCCCCTTGCAGCCTTGCAGGCTGTTTGGTGTTAAAGACTTCCCTGCTCATAAAGCTGAAACGAGATGCAATCAATCTAGCTGAGCCCGTGACGGGTCGGCGTTGAGCAGCGCAATCTGTCTGATGGTGGCGGCAGCAGAAGATGCGGTGAGGAGGGGGTGGACGAAAGGGAGGACACCCCGGGGAGGGGTGCGTTGTGGGCAGTCGAGTCGCGGTAGCGTGCAAGGGGGAGGGAGAGTGCGGGTAGTTCTTTCAATTCGCACACAACACTATAATATAGTAATGCTATATAATGTTACCTCATGATGTGAACTTTTTTTTCTATTATAAATACTCTTTACTATTTCACCTCTTCGTGTGTATTACTTGTTCTGTATGACATTATGGTTCATTAATTTTTTGTACTACTGATATTTTTGTATAATAATATAACTAATTGATCTATTCGGTAATTATACAGTGTCGTGTCGTATTCCTTTTATTCTATAACTCTGGTCTTTCTGAAGTATGTACGAGATGAGTGTATTCGTCCTTTCTCGGTATAAGCCATCTTTATTTTTTAAAAAATATTCTGTATACAGTAGAATAAATAGGCCGAAATATAACTTTTCTTTTAACATATACATTATGTAAGAGGTTTCCTCAAATAGAAATAAAAAGTTATTGTAATATCTTCATGAATTGTTAAGTTGTACTATATAACTTGTAAACCACCTGGGTGCTGACCTTCGACTAATTAAACTACATATAGGTTTCTTTCTTGGGCTGATGATCTCAATGGTGATTTTCCTGTACCTCCCACTAAAAGCTTGATGGTAGAAGTGATTATATGGGGCTGAAGGACGACGATGGTAGATAAATGATAACGGTTTGTATGATATTAACGTAGGATACCTGGCGATATTCTCTTACAAGTATCGCAATGTATAATCACAATGAAAACGTAGAGCAAACATTCATCCTTTATGCGTGTCTTGAGCTGATAGTCTTGGGCTGTGAACGATGATTGATAGGTTTAGGACTTGAATGCTGTTTTAACCCGTGACCAGTCTTTTGTGTGTGATTTGCTTCTTCGCCATTGAGCGTGTGTTTGTGCTGTAGGCTGTGGAGCGAGGCGAGAGGGGGAGGGCCGTGGGTGGCAGCTTCCCTTTAAGGGAGGGCGCGGGGGGGGGGGCGCAGGGCTATTTCGGAGGCGCGTGGCGACGTGTGTCGCTGGTGCGCGTCGCGGTATCCTCCGCTGCCGCCGCCAGTGGCACCGCGTGACACACAACCGCCCCCGCCCCACCCCCACGCACGCCACACGACAGCGCCAGCGCCTCCGCCTCCCTCCGCCCGTGCGCTAGCACTTGCCTCTGCCTGCGCTGCTGCTCCTACTCGTGCCATGCTCTTGCACCGCCAATTTCCTTTGCCCTTCTCAGTCCTCCGTCCGCTCCTCTGCTCCCGCCTTCGCCACTATTCACCCTTGCTAAGGAGTACAGGAAATGAGAAAAAGAGGCCAAATGATTCAAGGTCGCTCACTTGCGTAAAATTATTGTTGTCCACACTTCTAACCACTTGAATTTGATTTCCCTTCTCTTAATGTAAATGTTTTTTGGAATGCGGGACATATTGCATTTGATGCATAATGTACATATTGCTTTTGAGTGTGAAAAATTATATTCAAAACGAGGAATTGCATTACGTCGGAAGTTCATACCCTCAAAAGGCAAATGTTTCGAGATTGTTTTATTTGGATAAATCTCATTTTTCTTTCTGCGGGTTGATGTGCGAAAGACCGTTCATTAATATACACTTTCTATTTCGGTGACTCGATTTGCATTTAAAAATCGAACTTTGTCTCGTAAGTAATATTTTTCACGATAATCCGAGAGAATATAGTGCTGCAACGAAGATTACTTGAATGTCTTGACAACGGAAAACTTTATCTCCCAAAATGAAAAAATAGAATTCCTTATATTGTGTATTTCAAATAGATATTTTCGACACTAGCTATACAGTAGGGTAAAACATGCACTACACTTACGGGACTAATAATCTTAGTAGTTGACGCCCCCGGAACCAACCAAGCAATTAAACAGAAGCCTAAAAAAATGTGTAACGTTACCCAGATATTTTATTTTTTCTTTAGTTGGACAAAGTGACAATGTTCTGCGCAGAAATGCACGGAGTACGTACTATTTACTTTAATATCGCGTATTGATAGCTAGTGGTGCTACATGAGCGCACACTTCCTCGCATTGTTTCTAATTTTTGAAAATTCAGTGTTCAATGAAAATGGGTTTTTCTTAAAGGCTCCCTTGTTCTATTCGTAGAAAAAAATAAACAAGAAAATGGGAGCGGTTTGTGAGGAAATGTTTTTTTTTATAATTTGCGTTAACTTAATCATGAATTCCGCGAAAACTAGTAGTCATTAAACAAATTATAGATGACCTTTCTTAAAGATAAATTTTTTAGCTATGATTTTGTTTAAGAAAAAATCTTATCTTCGAATTTGTAAAATGTTAACTTTTTGCCATTTTTTAAAATAAAGCTTGTTCGCAAGAAATGGGACTAGTGCCAATTCTCTTTGCTTTTTATACATATGGAAGGAACCATTTTTGAGAACATATCAACAACCAGAAGGAAACATTTGGAACCATTTTTGAGAAAATAATTATGTAAAAATTACCTAAATTGCAAGTAAAAATTTCGCGAAAATAACTCATATTTTCAAAAAATTTCCGACCTTGTTTCAAGACTTGAACAGATTTAATTAAAGAAAAAAATCTCCATCCAGGGACTTCAACGAAAATTAGATCTTCTCCGTTTTTGGAAGTGTCTTTTACGCCGAGGACAAACTTTATTTAAAAAAATTGGAGCAATTTTTGAGAAAATTGTGAAAATATAATTGAAGTTTCATGTAAATTCCTCCCAAAATTAAAATGCCCATTTCAAACTCGCAGGGCCTCGAGTTTCTATAAATCGATCTCGGAATATCAATTGGAGAAAATCGGCTACACGGTAACGTTAATCACAGACGGAAGGACAGGCAGACGTTTTGCCGTCAATCGATTTTTCGGTATCGTGAATCGCATAACATGCATTCTGACTACACGACGTATTAGAGAAAATTTACTACTTATAGGAACACGATTTATCCCTTTTTCGTTTTCTGGGCCTGGCAAGAAGTTCTGTCAAAATTTCCCCGTTTCCCGGCGCACAATTTCAATACTTTCTCATCTTACTAAGTCAGGGCGAGAATGTAGAATGAAATACTATGTCGGTTGCTTCCTTACAAATGTGCGATGTAATTCAGCGTTGCTGAAAGGATGCTAAGATAATGTAAAGAGACCCTCAAGAATAACGGCGATCTTAGAGAAATCATGTAATGATTCTTCCAGGAGTCTAAAGATAATTTTGGCTGCAAATATTGCTCAATTAAATTATATGAGGTATGTAAATATCCCTTTGATATGTTGGTCAGCTTAACTGAAGTCAAGAAACGAAAATCCCATCATTTGTGAGCCACGTACAGTAATTTAAAGGGATTTTGTATCCGAAGAGTGGTATTTTTCTTCAGTTAGACCAATTGACTTCCAATGGAATGACTCGTGAGCCAGTATGGTGATGCGGCAACCCGCAGTACATCGGTGTGTTACGTGCAAACAGGTTGCTTCAACTACGCCTTGTCTCCATCAAAACTAATATTACCAGCAATATTTCAATTTCAGTACTCCTTACAAAAACATGAAATAATCTAGGTTTTCAGAAATTTCTGATAATGCATGAATTAAATACGACCTTAAGTAAAAAATGCATGTACGCACTCTCTTTATTTCTAAGAATCTGTGTTATTGTACACTATGGCATCAACGGTATAACAAGAGGTGTCTTTTGGTTAAGATTGTTACGTGGGCTTTTGCTTTGGTCAGAGAGCGCAGGCAGCGGCGTTGGGCGGCGCCCCCGCGGCGGCCCCCCGGCGGCCTGGCGGCCGGGGGCGGAAGTGGTGGCGGAAGTGCGCGAGTCACGGAAGCCCGGAGCAGTTGGAGTGGCGTCCTAATTGGCACTTCTGGCGCGCGGTGCCAGCGGCCGCCTGCCGCTAACGGCTGAATTAAATCTTTTCAATTGCCAGTCTCGCCGTGCCACCCCCTCCTCCGGGCTTCTCCAACCCTACCGCCAGGAATGTGTAATGTGGCCCAGAGCCAGCTCAGAGCATTACCGTTGCCCTGCAGTGACTGGCTGGGCCGATGTTCCGCTGAGATACCATGCTCTAGACTACGGGACCAGTGACAATAGCAGTTGACGTACCCCCAAAAAACTAATCAATTAATAAAACCATCATCACCGCATCCTTCACATTTCCGTCGCTCGGCCTTCCCACGCCTCACCCAGCCTCGCCTCGTCTAGTTCTCTAGCTCTCGCCCCGTCTTCCTTCCCTCAGCAATTTGTCTATTTGACCAGCCTCACCTCAACCATACTCTGAGCGCAGAGCATCAGTTTGCTTCAGCAAAATCATCTCCTCGCCCCCACTGCATCCATTCTCCGCGCAGCTGCCTCGCGATGCCCGTGCCCCCCCGCATACTTCGCTGCTCTACCTTCTCCTCAAGGGGTCGCGAGAGGCTTTGGCGTACTGGTCCGTATACGGTGCAAAACACTCAATCTCTATTTAAAAAGTATTCTTTAATGTTTCATATTCATTCCTAGTAAAATCGCATAATTCTTGTAGTGTCAGCACCCGCGATTCGATAAACCATCCTTGCTTAAAGTGTATCACCTCGTTTTCTGACATCAAGATCACTCATCGCACCGGGAGCGGTAGCTCAGTGCATCAACTGATGTCACTGCAGCGCCTCTGACCGGGAGGTCCTAGGTTCTCACGGCGGCGGATTTTCGACACGAGCTTTTCAGCTAGGTCGAATTCGGTCGCTGTCTGGAGGAGAATTCTAGCGGCCGGCTGCTCTGATCGGTAGTTTTCCGTGGTTTCTTCGATCTACATCAGGCGAATGCCGGAGCAGTACCGTACCAAACGGGCCACGGACGCGCGCGATCTGTCCTCCCATTCCTTGTCCTATCCTCTCCTTACACACACACTTACACTAACATGCCTACACTATCACATATTCCGGGAGACCGGTCGGGAGCTTAGAGCTAGTCCCGGCTGGTGGGAGAGTCCTTGTTAGGGGGAAACCCCACTAGCCGACGGTAAGTCGGCGCCGGATCTCGCCATCCAGAAGTGGAAGATCACCGCCATCTCCCGAGAAAAAAACATGCACTACACTAACGGGACTAATGACCAGAGCAGTTGACGCGCCCGGAAACACGAAAAAATCAATCACTCATCGTCTTCTGCGTGGTGTACGGTGAAGGTCTCATTCGTGCTTTGCAAGTCGGTGCTGTAAGAAATAGTTCCCAAGTATGTGCGATATCGCTCAACAAGCTAACAGGTGGAAAAGATATCGCAGAAACTCTTGAGACACAATTGAAAGTCTTTTATGTTTGTTATTCATGCACTTGCCTAATATCTTAGATCGCGCGAAAGGCGTACTCTATTGTGTATATTGCATGTCAAACGTTCCTTTCATGCTACACATAATTTTAATTTGAACATTCTGGTGGTTTCAAGTTAATATTTTCCCAAAACTATGAATCATACCCTCAAAACTGCACATGCCTGCTCGCACGGATTTTAATTTCTTTGGGAAAAGTAACAGATGATTAATTTACGAATAATTATGGTCGATAAGAATTTCGAGCAATTGGGTGTATCGCGAGACTCAAGTCCATTAACTTTCCGCTCCCTCATTTACTCCCAACTGTTGAAATTAACGGCGCAATTTCACTGCTATTACAAGCGAATTACGTTGTTGGGAACAGTCTGCAACATAAAACTGAAAGGGTTGCGTTGTGTTTCAGAAGAGGTTGGATATTTGTTAGGAGACTGAAAACTAGGAATAATTTTCACCGTTCTGAAAATATTCCGCATCGTTTCGTGTTAGAAGTTGTCATGGGCATTGTGCTTCGTCGCCTTCCTTGATGCAGGGGCTTAGGTACCGCCCGAGAACCCGGAGCCAGAGACTGTGACAAGACATGCAGCTTTTTACTACGTGTTCGCGGCGAGTTGGCTTTTCACACCCATAATCATTCTTGACTCATAGGTCAGTTATGTTTACCCTTTTATCCATTGAATTGGACGCAACGGGTTCACCACTACAGTAGACACCTGCTATGAAGAGGGTACACTTAAAGGCGTAACCTTGTTCCCTCGCCTACCCTAAGTAATGAAAGTTACTCACATCACAACAGTGCTGGAGACGAAAAGTGTTAATGAAATTGATATTAATTGTGAGGAAAGAAGAAATATGTAGTATTAATATGCACCATGAGATCGAATTTATCAATAAAAAGTTTTAACTAGCTGTTTACCAACGTTCGCTTTTGACAAACTTGCAAATTCTTTGGAATTTTGTTACTTTAATGTTAATCATTAATATACTTTTAGACAGCCATTGTTAACAGTACACACTTTTAATAGTGGGGTGCCGAAATATTTAAAAACTAGGTTTTGTGGATCAGTGATTTTTACTTTCTCGTCTTACTGTCTAAGAAGAGAAAGTATTGTAATCGTGCACTGAAAATCAGCGATTTTTCTACAAAAAAAATCCTGTTCAAGTGCGGTAAAGAGGCCTAGTAAAAAAAATCTTGTTCCTATATTTTATAAATTAATTTATCTAACAAGTGCCTATTAGTGCCCTGTTTTGTAGATCATTGGTACCGAAAAATCGATTCACGGCAAAACGTCCGTCCGTCTCTGTCTGTGGTCAATCCTAGCGACTAAACCAAATAGGGAATTTTCTCCCAAACTGATATTCCGTCGGCAACCTGAACGAACTTAAAGCTCTGCGAGTTTGAAAGGGATATTTTTATTTTAGGGGGTACGTTACATAAAGCCTCAAATAACATTTTCAATATTTTCTCAAATGACTCCAAACGTAATTAAACTACCTTCCTCGGCGTAGAAGTCGGTTAAAAATGGTGCAGGTTTTATTTTCGTTGAAATATCTGAATTTTCGAAAAAATTGCAAGAAATGCGGCCAATTTTTGAACATTTGTTTTCCGAAAAAATTGCTCGAAATTTCAAAAAGTGCGACCGTCTGTGAACAAGTATTCGTTGCGTTCGTCTGAGTTTAAGAAATTATTGCCAGTAATTGTGCTCGTACTCACAAATATATTGAAGTATACAAATCGCCGGTAATGTAAATGTAAATATTGACGGCTTGAGAGATGTTAAAAAAAATGTATGTTGGTGTATTTTCTGGAAAAACAAAAGAATATAGACGTTTTGAAGTTAATTTTTCGGTATCAAGGACCCCCAGTACATGGATTTACTTACAGGAACAATATTTATCAACTTTTTCGTTACCAGGGCCCGACAATTAAGTTTTTCTCTCGAAAATTCGCCAGTATCTGGCGCACGATTACAATGCTCTCTTCTTACGAAGTGAAGGCGAGGAAGTAAAAAGTGGTGCTACAGAATGGCACATATCTCGTATAATTTAGTTTCCGTATTTCTTCATTCTGGAGAAACTCTTATGTTTTGTCCCAGCGTCTTCTCAAGCGCTTAAAAGACAATTTTTAACGTCTCTCAATTTTTAGATTCCTAACAGTTGAAATATGACTTTAAGAATGTTATTGAAGAGCAAAATGTCGCAACCCTAGTATGTGCAATTTTTTTTTAGTTGTTTTTAAGAAAATATCCTTTGTACGTTTCTGAAAATGCGCAATTTTCAGCTTAATTTTGTAGAAAACTTTTCAGTTTTGGGGAAAAATCCTTGGAAATCAGTTGAAACAGTTCGGTAATGTAAATATTGGCGACGTGAGAAGTATTTCAAAAACAAATTACATTTGTGCAAGGTTTGGAAAATCAAATAAATATATCAAAATAACTTGTGTTATGTAATTCAGTGCATTTAGCACGATCCGTTTGGAACATTTATAGAAAAAAATTCTTTTAATTTTTGTCGGAAACGAGAAAATGGCTTTCAAATATTTCTGGAAATGGGGAATTTTGAATTCATTTTGACAGAACAGTTTTAATTTTCGGGAAAGTTTATAAGACATCATTATAAGCACGTGTATTCAACAATGCATTAATGTATACTCTTCGCGATAAAGTAAAAATTAGTATGTATTTTTTGGAAAAACAGAGCACAGCAAAATTGCATTTATTCCACCTTATACGATACAGTGCATTATTAGCACTATCCCTACAAAATTTAAAGAAAAAAAGGAGCCATTTTTAAGAAAATTTTGACATGTCCCAGGGGCCTCATGTAAATTATCCCTAAATTTAAGAACGTTTTTCAAATTGCGGAGCTTTGAGGCAGGCCAAATCGACCGGAGAATATTCTTTTTGGAAAAAATGCTACGAATAATTTAGGCACTAGGGTTCACAGACTGACGGACGAACATTTGGCCGTAAACCAATTTCAAGAATCCACCGGCTTTTTTCCGCATCATTACATAACTTTCTCTATACAATGTATATACGAACGTTTACGAGACAATAATGTGGTGGTGCTACAACAGCACGTATTTTCTTGCATTATTTCTAACTTTTGCAGTTTTCGAAAATTCAAAGAGTTCAATGAAAATGCGACCACCACCATTTTCAAGTGTCCCTTGGGCGCTTCGTGGAGAAAACTTAACGAAAAAAATTGGTGCGATTTTAGAGATTTTTTATAATTTGGGTTAAATTAATGCCGAAATTGCGAGACAACTTTTTTTTCAGCTAAAAAAATTAGAGTTCTATTTGGAATTTTGAACCTAGTATCATGTCATTTCCAGATTTTCTTGCTCCTAAAGAAAATCATATTGCAAAATAATGTATTTAAAATAAATGTACTCTAAAACCTGTTGTGAAAGACACGAAACGGCTAATATGGTTGCAATCGACACCAATTTTTAAAGGAAAACAACTTCGAAGAAAGTTGTTGGCTGTTGCACACCGTGCTCGATTCTCGGACGCGCAGCATTCAAAGTAATTTGCGAGATATCATATCGAATCCAGCGTTGCGCCATGGGCGCTGTTAATCGTAACAAATTTGTCTAAAACAATTATGCTAATTTCTGGAGCACATTTAATGCCGAATACCGTTCTGTAAAGAAATCAATGCTAGAGCTGAGTACATTAACTCTAGGGAGTAGAAAATTCAGTGGACAAGTTTGTCATTTTTTCATGTTACAATGCCTGGCATTTCGAAAAGTAAGACAGATAAATGAAATTAAATTTTGAAAATGCTCATATACTACAAAGTAATAAACGAAGTATAGAGAAAGTGTTGTTATGCAGAGGGAAATCGATTTCGAGATTTCAGTTTTTGTTTTCAAAATATCTGTCAGTTCGTCGATCTGGCATATGTGAAGAACACTAGTGCCTGAATTATTTGTAGGATTGTTTCCAAAATGAATATTCTCCACTTGATCTGACCCGTGTCAGCTGCTAACTATCGGCGCCTAAAATACATTTTTTCAATTATTTGGTCCCCTAATGAAAATATTATTTGTTCCCTAATTTGTGCCTAATTGTTTGGTCATTATTTGGTCCTTATTGTTATATTTGGTCCTTATTGGCCTTTGGTCATTATTTGGTCCTTATTGTTTGGTCTTTATTATTTGGTTCCCTAGTTGAAATACGACTAAGAATGTCATAAAACAGTAAAACTAGGACCTATCTGCATATTTTCATTGAAAATTTTGGAGCTAGCTTTGAGAAAATGTTATTTGAACATTTCAGAAAGTGCGCAAATTTGAGCTCATTTTCAGAGCAAACTTGAAATTTCGAGAAACTTCATTCGGAAGCATTTTGAAGCACTTGTACTCACAAATGCACTCAAGTATAATACGTCCCCCAATGTAATTATTTACGACGCGAGAGATTTTCAAAAATCTACATTTGTGAAGTTTTTGAAAAATCAAAAATTAATTTTAAAATAGGGTTTATGTCATGTTTAACATTATCCGTACGTTTAAAAAAATACCGTTTTTGAGAAAATATTTTGTTTAATATTGCCATATTTTACTCAAAATTGCATTAAAAATACTAATATTTTTAAAAAGTGTACAAGGTATTAAAAAAAAAATTTCAATTGAAAAATTATCTACCTTCAATGTAGTTGTATAAAAATGCGGAAAAATAAGAACTTTTGCAATTTTCGAAATTTCAGAGCTTGAAGCAAATGAAACGCGCTATTTTTATATCGTATTTGTTTTATTCGACAAACCAATTAAAAAATTTGCAGCCACTTTTGAAAAATTGTGAAATGTTAAATATTAATATAAAGTACCCCCAAAAATCAAAAATATCCGTTCCTAATTCAAGGGTCGCGACATCAGTCAGATCGGTTGGGAGAATATTAATGAGGTAAAAGATCTTACCTACGATTTAGCCTCTAGCGTTGTTCAGAGACAGGCTTTTGCTGTAAACCAATTTTGGTATCAAGGATTTGCCAAACGTGGATTCTGACTACACAACGTGTTAGGGGAAGTAATTTACTGAATATAGGAAAAATATTCATCCACTTTTTCGTTACCAGGGTCCGGCAATAGGAGTTTTTTGACGAAAGATCGTCTCCCCCCCCGCAGCTTTACAATACTTTCTCTGAACTGTGTAAGCAGTGTGCGAGAAAGTAATATACTGGACCTCCTTCATTCCAGTACTGTGACCATACGGTCTAAGAACATGTGTCATTGAACAATGAATTCATGAAGATTTTTAAAAGTACAAATGATCGAATATCTATATTGCATTTTTGAAGATAAGAAAAATGTAATAATTAAGAAATAAAAGTAAGAAGAAACATCAAGGCAACTAAAATGAAAATCCAGAAAGAACAGACAGAATCAGGGCAATAAGTCAAGGAGAGAGATAGGCAATCAGAACGGATGGTAGAGTGACAAGTAGGTCGCACGAAAAGCAGTCAGTTCCTTAGGCAGGCCATGCGACTGCAAGATGGGTCTTGAAAGTTGTGAGTAAGAAAGGACAACTGACAGTCACGCAGGTACTACGCAAGCAATCCCAGAAGGAACAGCGAATAGGCAAACGACATGAGGTATCTGTCCACGCAGCCCCCGGGAAGATGACCTGGGAGGCAAGGAGTCGGTGGGCAGGCGAGACTGAAATCTCAATCCAGGTAGAGCCTGTCCTCGCCGACCCTGGAAAGGGCGTCAGCGTCACTCGTGAGACTGTGTACAGGTGGACGGGCCACGAGCAATTTGTTCCCTCTCACTTTGATTTCCCGAACCTGAGTCTTGAGAGTACACCAAGAAGAGTGAATATGTAATGAGAAGCTGGAAGGAGTAATGACGGAGCGAGCCGCGCAGGCGGGTGCCCAGAGGGGGCGTGGCGGAAGGCAGGGCGGGGGCGGGCGTGCATGCTACGCCCCGAGCCACACACGCGCGCGTCAAATTGAATCCCTGGCTGCCTTCGTGCGGGGGCTTAATTGCGGGCGGCGCGCGGCGACGGCACCGCGGCACGCCACGCCACCATGCCACGCCACGCCACGCCACGCCGCCCGCGCCGCGCCGCACGCGAAAAAGACGGCGGCCCTTCAGCCCGGCTCAACTCCGCACGCTGCGTCTGCAACTCGTTAAGTCCAACGAACGGCGTCTCTTGTTGCTCTGCGACGCGGTACCGCGTCGTCGTCGCGCGCTCGCTACGTGACGAGCAGATGCCGCAGTGCGCATTTCGCGTTTCGCTGCTGCCGACTCGACCCTGCCTACCATATATGTTAATTCAACATCAGAACAACGTATCACTGTGTGCGGTGTGTTAAATAGCATTCTGTAAACACTACTAGTTTTCAGACGCAATATTTTCACCCAGCATGGTTCGAATTGCTGCAGGCGTCACGAAGTTGTGGGACATACCACACATTTTTATATACGAATATTTGTGTAAGCTTGAGCGATACACTGTACATGTAAATTCGAGACCTGTATGATATATAGAAGATGTGTGACATGCACTTTATGACATACTGAGAAAAGAATCGGAGATTCAGCTATTCTGTATGAGCTACTCAGTTTCAATAAGAGACTTTAAACCTTTGCTTTCTCGCACTTGTTTTTGAAAGCTTAGGGTGGTTGTGTTCGTCGCGTATGGTTGTGGTGGTGTAAGACCATGTTTCTGAATTTGAGTTTCTTTCCGAGGTAAGCAATTTTTCATTGTACCTTTATTTATTTCACGTCAAAAATAGTTAAAAATAGTGAGTGACGTTCTGTGGGGAGATGTGTATTCTGTACACGTACACCTTTCTCTGTGCACATTTCGCCTTTTGGCACATCCAGACGCATATGGTACGGATTGATCTAGATAAATGGTGCGAATGATTGTAGATATTACAACTTATCAAATTAGGCTTTCAAGCGCCTTTCATGCTTTTGCGTGTATTCCGTTTCCACGAAAGAGCATTCCGGCATAGCTGATTCCGGGTTGGGCAAAGGCTGACACATTCGAGCACCCGGTCTGGCTTAGGTGGTTCAGGGCATCAATAAGTGATGCCACTGCATGACCTCTGACCGGGAGGTGCAATAGTTCGAGTCCCGACGTTCGGAGGATTTTGGATACTAGCTAAATAGCTGGGTCGATTTCAGCTGCTGACTGAAGAATTCTAGCGGACGACTCTCTAATTAGTAGTTTTACTTTTTTTCGATCAATACCAGACGAATGCTAGTACCGTACCCTAACAAACGAACCACGGACCGCGCGCGATCTTTCCTTCCTTTTACACACCCTTACACTTACATGCACTATTCTCCCACACATGCCGGGAGACCAGTCGGGAGCTTGTCCCCGCAGGGGCGGTCCCCGCTGATGGGAGATGCCTGGATGGGGGAAACCCCGCTGACTGGCGTGTAACCTGGCGCAGAATCATATCATCCAGTGGAGAGAGATCACCACCACCTCTCGCCATAAAAAACATGCGCTACCCTTACGATACGAATGACCTCACCAGTTGACGTGCCCGGAAACACAAGTCAGTGGATCCCCGAGCCTCTCAGCCAGAGGGTGGGACGTGTACTTTGAGTTATTCACCTCGCTGGCCGTCGCTAGCTTGGAGCCGGATGGCTCTTCGCTACGGAAACCGCTTCCAAGGTGTAGGGTGGTCTTTGCCGCGAAGTACCGACATTTTTGGTTTGAACGGAGTCGCGCCTGTGACCTAAGCAATTAGAAGCCCTTCGGATGAGGGATCCCTTAGGGCAAAGTAAAGCAAAAAGCTAACTCATCGGCCTTTGTCCCTTTTATGAAGTCCCGTCCTCCGCAAAGGAGGAACGACAAGGGCCGACAGCTCTATCCCAGCCTGAACCCTCTGGCGCCCGGGAGGGGTCGCAGTAGCGCTCGGCCCTTTCTGTAAGCTCTAGGGTTGTGGTCACAAGCTCGAAGAGGCGTACCTCCTAGAAAGAGCGGCAGAGCTAACGTCAGCACAGCCGTTTATGTAGTAACGAGCAGTCTGTTTCTGCATTCCGTATAGCCCCGTTACGATTGTCCTCTTAGTGGAAATCCTCCTTCACTATGGGGTCAGGTGACAGAGGACGGGAGGAAGACTTCGCTACCTCTCTAGAGATCTCCAGCCTATTGATTGGGCATGCACGCTTTGCTTCCTGGAGGAACTGATAGACGGATCTACCAGATAAGCCACCGTGCCATCGCTTCTGCTAGCCGTACCGCAAATCTACTTTTACCGTCAGATCCGAGTCATTGGGACCCAGAGGTCTTAGACGGCGGTCACAGTGTAACCGATTGTGGCCAAAATTTCAGTCGGCCGACGTCAGACTTCCCGTCAGATATGCCCGATTCGTTGAAACCTAGGCCCCATAATCCTACGGCAATGGCCGTCCTTCCCCGATGCAAATGAAGCGTGTGCTGGCAGCCATGATGGGGTAAATTTACGCTCCTAATTCAAATACTTCGAAATTTCACAGTTTTCCGTTTTTTAATAGGCCTGAATACGTAGAGTGGAAGATGTATTGAAATACTTACTCATTGTTTAAAGTAAGATGTGCAAAATGAACATTCAGACTCAAACATGTATCTCTGACATATCATACGTCTTTATCGTATAGCTTTGAAAAGCATTAAATATCACTGTTTCTTAAATGGGATCGCCCATGTACTTTTGGGCGCTTGTAATAGAAGTTTGAAAGCACAAAATAAGCGTTAGCTTCATTATCAAATGTATTACTCTAAAAATGTATTAGTATGTACTCCACGAGGTTGTCCGCTCCGCGATAAGTTCATATTATATTGAAGCCATTGAAGATATTTTCTTGAAAATATGTGATTTTGATAGGTTGGGGATATTTTACCTCGCAAAACGTCATATTGTAGATGTCGGGACATTTCTTTCGGAAACTTTTGTAATCATTTCTGAAGTATAATCCTTTAATCTACACTAAAAATTGTGAATCTTGACTTATTCTGAATCTTTTTCAGTAAGTGTGCATCAAATTACACTACATTTTTAGGATTCTTTACTAAATTGTAATCACTAAATAAGTTATTTTTGATACGCTTCCAATATATAAGAAAGTTTGGTATGGAGAATGCAGACAACTGGAGTAAAGGTGATGGTGTGTGTGTGTATATATATATATATATATATATATATATATATATATATATATATATATATATATATATATATAACATCACACGTTCTTAAAGTTCCCACCAGCCTATAGACAGAAATCTGTCTATTCCTGTATTAAGTTTGAATTTTCAGAATATAAATACTTCTTTACCTACTTTAGAGAAATTGGAAGTTCCCTCTACAAAAAGTGGTAATTTACAGAGTTAAACTAATGTTCCTTCACGTGAAATCGAAATTCATCAATTTTATTCTTATTCACAACCACGAAATTCATTAGTAAAAGTATTCAGCACATTCAATAGGTTACATCAAATAGTTAAATGATGTACTTGAGAAATTACAGCGTGCAGGCTTTCGTCGCACGATTTGTACATCTGTAAGTCGCACACCACTTTTCCATTTTACTTCTTATCGTACAGAATCTTCCTCTTACCCAAGAAACGTACAAACAATAATGAAATATTGCCGCAATCCGGCTCAATGCCAATATGCTTACCCTCGACATGTCTGCAGGAAACGATTCAATTTGCAACGCTACACTAGCGCTAGGCGTGGGTCTAGTATATTATTAGTGTTTTTGGCTCAAACATGTGCTAGTAATTGGAAATGGTCATATTGAACCTGAACGTCCTCTTCCGATGGCGTCCGGAAACATCGGCTGTGGGACGAAGATCTCGTTTGATTTTTTCGGTTCATTCGTCCGAAATCAGTTGGAGAGTCAAGGCCATCTGTAATATCAAGGGTAATTCCAACATGTAGTGGTCTTGAGCGTGCCTCTCGCAAATGTTTCAAACAATGAACTGCGGAACTATGGGGATATTCGGCCGATTTCGGGTGCAACATTCGGGTGCATTTCGGATGAAATAAGTCGGACGATTTCGCTCGCGGTCGTCCGGTAGCGAGCGACATATATTTCGGCTGCACTCTGACCGCAGCCTTACTGCACCGCCTTTACGGAGGGCGTACCGCCCATCACACTGACAGGCAAGCAGTTGTGGAGGTGTGCAGCCCGCTACGACAAACCACTGATAGCGCCCTGCGTTAGGCACCACTGAGAGCCAGTAGAGCTACTCTTTTGGCCTTGTCAAGCTCTTGCCGTAGGTGGAACCCACGCAGAAGCAGAGTATAGAACAGTGACAGGAACGCACTCTTGTAAATGGACCAATTGATCACCTTTGCTTGCCAACGAGGGGCGAAGTTTGAAAAGCACGGATCTGGCTTGGTGCTTAAAAGTTTCAAATGGGTCAGGAACGAAAGATTCGCATCTAGTCGTGAGTCATCACACCTTTTACTATAGTAACTCCACTCAGCCGTGCAGTTGGCCGCCCGGCCTTCCCCACCCAAGAACGTGCGTCCGGGAACTGTTCTTCATGAGTAGCAAGGCTGTTTCCTGCGCAGATAGCTGGGGCTTATCGCCCGAGCACCAATCAGGCCTTTTCTAGTCCTTTTTATATTGTAGCTCTGCGTACGTAATAGCCTCGATTTGTCTCCCTCCCTAAGATAACGAGATGTCCGTGGAAGAGGACATACTAGAAAATGGGGCCCGAGTTGGACCTCTGGGGTGAGCGGCACACAGGCCGTTTCCCTGCCGTCTTGGCTCGTCCTTTCAGAAACTAATGAGTTCGAAGTAACGCTTGATGGAGACTCCGAAGACAGAGCTGCGGGTGCATCGAGTTGTCGGTGTACGAAGTTGCTCGCTGCCGCCGCAGTGCGCCTCAGCGAGCGAGAGGAGTTCCGGAAGTTTAATTGGCGGGCGCGCGGGCGGGCGATGCGCCTCTGTCCCTCGGCTCCCGACTCACGTGACGGCCACGCGATTACCTGCGGCGGCTCCCCGCCCGGCCCTGTCTCACGCCACGTCACGCGACCGCGCGCATTCCATTGGATGCTCACTGCCGATCCTCCATCGCTTTCCTTCCTGCGCGATTGATTACTCAGCGTTTCCGGGCGCGCCAACCGCCACGGCCATTAGTCCCGTTTGTTTTACTTCGGGAGGTGGCGGTGCTCCTTCCCGCGCTGTTACGTGGGAAATGTTAGCACGTGGAGTTTACCACCAGGTATCACTGCCAGCGAATCACCACCCAAATTGGGACAAGCTCTAGGTACCCGTCTGGGCTCCCGACATGTGGTAACGTAGTGCAAGAAAGTGTAAGGGGAGAGTGTAGGACAAGGAAGAGGAAGGAAAGATCGAGTGCGGTCCGTGGGCCCTTTGTTAAGGGACGGCTCTGACATTCACCTGGATTTTATGGGAGAAACCTCGGAAACCTAACGATCAAAGCAGCCAGCCGCGAGAATCCAGACAGAGGCTGAATTCGACCTAGCAAAGAAGCGGGTGTCAAAAGTTCAATTCCTTGACATCTCGCACTCTGTCCAATTCCTTTTACCTTCCCTCTTCACACCCAGAACAAACACAAACAAAAACACAAACACACACACACACACTCACACTCACACTCACACTCACACTCCTCCACTCACACTCACACTACACACACACACACACACACACATATATATACACACATACATATGTAAATGTTTACTGTTTTTAAGGTATAATTGAAGCTTTGTGGTGCTTTTATCGTTTCTTTGAAAGGCCTGCAAGTATCATTTTTACTCAGGCGTATTTTACTAGAGAAATTGCAGAAAGGAAGAACACGTTTGAAACCCTGTAAACGATGCAAATATGTTAATGCATCACATGAAAGTTCTGTTGACTGTGTAATATGATGATATATATCATGAAATATGATCTTATGTACTTTTTACAAAAAGATTATCCCTGAATCCAATGGTCGAATAACTTTATTCAATCGCCGTAGTTCTTGTGCCGGCACTATCGTCCTTCGAATAAAAGAGGTTATTAGAGATAATGTAATATAACACTTTAGAGTGATAGCGACTACACGAAATACAGAGTATAAAGTACATGAATTAGTTAATCAATTAGATAGGTAGCTAGATTACGTTGAAAGTTTACATAGAACGTCAAGTGTATGGTCACCACGCTACTCTGAAATCCCTACTGAAAGTTTGGTTTGAATGGGTGGTGGTAGTACAAGCCGCCACAAGGTGCTCGAAGGTTCTAACACGAACACGATGTAGGACTTCAAGATACAAAAATGATCATGACTTGCAGGACGTCGTGTCGTGAAAGAAAAATAGGTGTGTAGGCCTTACAGTGAACGAAATCATTCCAGTAAAGTACAGAATGGACCAGAAGGTCGAAAAAGAGTACTTTCGCGATGTCGTGATGTGCTGCGGTGTCTGGAAACGGAGAACGACTTCTGCCCAGTCGTAACCAAGTGCGTATCTTGGAGTCGCACTAACACAAGAGACCTGAACTCCCTAGGGAGCAATTAAGTGCAGCAAATCCTTGCAGAAGTTATGGTAGGCCCGTGTTCTAAGTAGGACTCCGTGGTAGGAGCGCAATCTGAGAAATAGCTCCGCTCCTAGGACTATTGCAGTAAGTAATCCAGTGTCTGCAAACCTTTGCGTGGAGGCGCGGGCGTTGGAATAAGCAGGGCAGTGGGGCCAGGGGGCGGAAACCGAAATGAAGATGAGCCTCAGGGGGAGGGGCGGTTGGCGTGGATGAATTGCGCCTCGCGCCAATCGGTGCTAATGCATGCATGCGCAGTAATCCATAGTCCCCACTCCACTCCGCATCCAATTTCGCATATTCGCCGCCGTCGCTGCGCGCGCGCGCGTCCGCCGCACGCGACCATCCACTTCCCCACCCACCCCCACCGCACCCCGCTGCGCTTCAACGGCGCTCTCCCACGCGCGGTGCGATCTCGGCGAGGGGGGAACTATTGCATTTTCAACTCGGCGGACCGGGAGCGGTAGCTCAGTGCATCAACTGATGCCACTGCAGCGCCTCTGACCGGGAGGTCCTAGGTTCGATCCTGCGATTCTGCGGCAGGATTCTCGACACAGCTCTTCAGCTAGGTCGAATTCAGTCACTGTCTGGAGGAGAATTCTAGCGGCCGGCTGCTCTTATCGGTAGTTTTCCGTGGTTTCTCCGATCAACACCAGGTGAATGCCGGAGCAGGGCCCTACCAAACGGGCCACGAACCGCGCTCGATCTTTCCATCCTCTTCCTTGTCCTATCCTCCCCCTTACACACACACACTTACACTAACATGCACATAGTCCGGGAGACCGGTCGGAGTTTAGAGCTTGTCCCGGCTGGGCGGTGCCCGCTGGTGGGAGAGTCTTGGTTAGGGAAAAAACCCACTAGCCGACGGTAGGTCGGTGCTGGATCTCTCCATCCAGCGAAGGGAAAATCATCGCCATCTCCCGAGAAAAAACATGCACTACACTAACGGGACTAATGACCGAAGCAGTTGACGCGCCCGGGAACACGAAGAAATCAATCAATCAACTCGGCGGCTGATAGAGCAGGGGCAGCGCTGGCGTTGCCTCTGCAGCCACCCTAAACGGGAAGCCCTGGACTGGTGGTTCCGGCGCACAGTGGTGCATTTTGGCGATTTCCTGGCCAAAACCTCTGAGAGCTATAGTATGTTTTCTACGACGACGAAATTTATTTTGGATTATCTTTATAATGTAATGGAGCTCGTAACATAATACCAGAATAATGCACTTCTTAAATCTGTGAAATATAAATATATACTTTCTATATAAACTTGGTTAAATTTTATCAATTCACAAAATTGATTTTAGAAAACCGTAGGGATTACTTACATATTAATTGATAACATTTGGCATAAAGAAGGCTGGTATTAATGCCATCTCATGCCCTCTGTCAGAGAAAATTCATATACAGTATCCGAAGAACCGGAAAGGAAGATCACATTTTTCACTAGGGTACATTTCTCCCTACGGTGATATTTGGTTCAGGCAAATGAGACAAAGCATATTTGTTCAAGAATTTTAACTTTCTTTTGGAAACATCCCTCAAGTTGGAAATGAAGGAACAGAAAATCTCAACAGGCGATTAAACATCTCCTGGACTGGGTGCAGTCTTGAACATGTTCGCGGAAATCCTTCTCCATACCGCCTTATATCTTTGTGAATAGATTCTATGCATGCATTACCATAAATATTCGATTATTTCTGAGGATTATTTAGATTTCTCAAAAAGCGTCATGCTGAATTACTGTAGTTGCTTTTACCATAAGCTTGTTGGGAAGCTCTACATTCAGACCATTTTTCTTTGAATTGCATTTGAATAAGTTTATTGGCCATATTCAAACTGTAGTTGCAGTATTATTTCATACAAAATAATATAATACTAATTTTATAACAATAACAATCTAATATGAATAAGTGTTGGTATGTAACTTAGGAGTTAAGTAAACAAATATTACTTTACGATCAATTATATTTTTGATTTATTTTTTAAAGGTGGTATGATGAGTTTCTTTGATATCACGTACGTATTTGACCTTTCATCGAGCGCACACCCTTCCTTAAGACGAGCTTTGATGACACATATTATGTAAATATTACTTTATGTACAATTTTAATGAAATAAAATGTGCGTAATCCAGTCGAGAAGGTGTAATATGTACATAAATATTATGTTTATGTAATATTAGTGAATAGTCATAATCTGTTACAAAAATTAAAAATATTAATTTTTTGTTTATAATATTAAGTAAATTTGTTATTTCAGTAAAAGGGATCCAAATTTTCCGCTAGAAACAACATTGTAAAAGCAGTTTCAGTTCTCAGGACGGATCTCGACGAGTCATATTCGGCGGTCACGCGTATTTCACGAAAAGTTAATTCTTTATATTTACTAATGGGGCAAGTTGGGGCATGATTTTATAACTGGATTCGAAAGAGGATAGATTCAGCTAGTAAATGAAATTAGAAACATCGCGGAATTCCGCGAAATTGGTAACTTTCAGCCTACGTGAACTTATGAGTAATTAAAATTATTGTATTAATTTCATGCATTTTAATAATTCATCCCACGTCGGTATTATGCATTATTGCATTATAAAACAAACATGAAAATACTCTACAAACCTTGAGGAAGAGAATCCATACTGCCAGTTCTCTCTGCACAACTTTGTATGGCCACCACTTACAAATAAAGACGGTCTCTCTATGTTACTCTGCACTGCAGGTCTACCGAACGCCGCGAAGGGTAAGTTCGGGTGACTACTGGTGCCAGGGGAATTGACCCAGAGACACGAAGGGGGCAGAAACAGATGCCCCCAAGTATACAGTGTGTCGTAGTATTTGCAAAAGTTCAGTAAACGCGATTTCATTTTTGAGGTTTTGGCCAGGATTTCGGGAAAATGCACCACCGTGCGGCGCGGCGGTGGCAGATTTTCCACTCTGGCCACATTGCGAGGTCCAATTCACCCACTGGCTGGAGGGGAATTCTCTCGGCCAGCTCTGATTGGTTGTTTTACGTGCTTTCCCCGATTAATTCCACGCGAATGGCGCAAATTGTCCGTGCGCGATCTTTCTTTTCTCATTCTTTCTCCGTCCTCTCTACACATACACGTACATGCTCTGCACTACCACCCATGTCTGGAGCTTAGAGTTTGTCTCGGCAAACCGGCATCCTCCACAAGCCATCCGTGTGGATGGACGCCGGATTTCATCATCCAGTGGGGAGGAACGCCGCCAGCTCCCGAAATAAAACATTTGCTACACTAACGCGACTATTGACTACAGCAGTTGGCGCGACCGGTAACTTGAACCGGACTTAGGTTGCTGATTTCCTGTGTTTTCCAAATACTGTGTGGTTATAATATCGACTTAGCGTAAGAGACAGAAGAACGAAAGTCCACTCTTAACGGCCGGCGTCCGTTAATGATTTAACAGAGACCAGTTCGTTTAGAACAATCAACAAATGAGTTGTAGTTAAAGATGGCGTGTGAGTACCTTATTTCAAGAAGTGTAATTTCTTTTTGAATGTTTGTTTTGTAAGAAGGTAGTACAGAATGTATTGAAAGACACGCAGCCGATATCACAAACAACAGATTCAGTGAGTTATTTGGTGTTTGGGAGTGGGAAGCCTTCGCGCGCGTTGGTGCCCCGAGCCGTTTCTTGTCCCTCGTGGCGCCGGCTGCGCACCTCCCTCCGGCGGGAGCGCTCCGGTGAGAGCTGCTTTGCTTCGCCCCATCAGGTGGCTCAGGGCATCACCTGATGTCATTGTAGAGCCTCTGACCGGGAGGTCCTCGGGTTCCACCCCCAAAGATGGTAGGACACTAGCAACATAACGAGGTCGAGTTCAGCCGCTGACTTGAGAATTCTAGCGACCGACTGGTCTGATCGGTACTTTTCGTGGTTTGTCCGATCATCACCTTAACAAACAGGCCACGGACCGCGTGAGATTTTTACGTTATCTTCCTTGTCCCAACCTCAACTCCTTACTCACACACACTTACACGCACTACACTACCACACGTCGGGAGAAAGGTCGGGAGCTTAGAGCTTGGCCCGGGTTGGGGCGGTGCCACGCTGGTGGGAGATACCTGATTGTGGAAAAGCCCGATAGCCGACGATAGATAGGCGCCGGATCTCGCCAAGCAACGGGGGAAGACCACCGCCTCCTCCCGAGAAAAAGCACTACACTTACGGGACTAATGACCTCGTTAGTTGACGCGCCCGGAATCACTAACAATGAATCAATCAGTTCGCCCTATTAAGAATGACTTTACCTTGAGCATGAAGCTTCTGTATTTCTTATTACATGGAAGGGTGGCATTATTATTCCTTTCGTCATTCGTGTTTCCCCAGGTTGATGTTCAATTATCCAGTCGTTTTCTGTGTCGAGAGCTTTACTTAGTAGTTTAATTTATTGGTATTAGGCCAAGCGTCGGCGCACTTGTGAGCGCCCGCCCGCAAGCGCAGAGAGCCGCTTGGCGCTCGTGTGGCCCCTTGAAGGTGTGGTGTGGTGTGTTCCGCAGGAGCAGCTGGAGGCGCTGCGCGCGCTGGCGCCCGGGCTGGATGGCGCGCGCCTGGCGCAGCTGCTGTCGTGCGGCCACGCCCTGCTCACCGCCGACGCCGCAGCCCTGGGCCTCGCCGACTTCCCCGCTGACGGCCTCCCCGCCGCTGCGCGCATCCTGGTCAGACAACCACTCAGTCTCATTCTCAAAGCATCCTTTGATTCTTATTGTAATTTGCGTGTATCATAATTAGATTTACTCTTGTTGCTGTAGTTGATACAGTATTTCTTTAATTATTACTAAGATTTATCTGGCGTTCCTGCCTCATCTTTGATTGTGCCTTTTCTTTTCTTTCTCATTTTATGTAAATGTGTGCTTTTATTTATTAAACATACATTAGATGTGTTTCTATCATTCATTAGGTATGTTTCAATGTTTGGATTATGGTAAAAGAAAACACAATATCTACATTAATTGATATAGATTAATAACAGAAAAGTAATCTCAAATAAATAGAACATAAATATCCATGAAATATTAGAACATGCTCCTCAAACAATTTTAGAACTTGTTAGATTCTATTCTGTGAAAAAAATTTTTTAAATTTTTTGTTTAGGAAAATACACCAAGTTTGCCAGACTACGATGCACTGTATAGATTGTACCCTTACAAGAGTTTTTTGGGTGCTGAGGGGCGATCAGCAGTGGAGAATGTCTTAAGTACCTTTCAGGTTCTACCAGGACCCTCAAAAATTGTTTCTATGAACATAAACAATGTTACTCCTAAGAATGGTACAGCTGAAGTTGAAATAACTGTTGAACGTAAATCCAGTGTTCTTCAGGTATGGTTCACATTAATTATAAATTGAATTAAGAGTGGAATGTTTTAATTCTGTTTATTTGAGTTGTGAAGTTTCAAAAATGATTGAAGTGCATTTGTCAATAATGTGAATGAATTGTATAAAATCTCATGATTCTTCTTTCCCTCTAGGTCCCATGTGGGTCACAAAGAGAAAATGTTGCACCAAAAGACTTTGTGCCAAATGTTTACCAAGAAAAACTTTTGGCTGATCTTATGCTCTCCCATCAATTCAAAGACATTTGTGTCATTGGCCCAAGAGGTTGTGGCAAAAGTGCTACGGTTTCAGAATTTGCAAAACGCTTGAATTATGTGGTTGAGCCTATTGTCCTGTATCAGGTTTGTGATGTGCTCTTCTGATGTTTCAACAAAACATGTGAATTGTAAATCCTTTGAAAATAAAAAATAAGGATTGTAATTATCTGATTGTAATATTTTTATGTTGCAGGATATGACTTCTCGTGATCTCCTTCAACAAAGATCTACTCTTTTGAATGGAGACACAATATGGCAAAATTCTCCCTTGTAACTGCTGCATTGGAAGGAAAATTGGCTGTTCTTGATGGCATTCATAGGATTCATCCTAGTACATTGGCTGTTGTTCATAGGTTGGCATCAAATATTTTTTTTAACCACTAAGTACTGCAATTAAATATTTCTAAATTCCTGCCTCTAATTTTTTAGGTTAGTTCATGACCGAGAATTGACTTTACATGATGGGAGTCGTTTGTTGCGTCATGATCGTTATGATGATATCAAATCTTTGCACAATTTAACAGATAATCAGCTTAAAGAATATGGCATTTTTAAAATCCATCCATCTTTTAGAATTATTGCTCTAGCAGAGCCTCCAGTCCAAGGTGAGATAATTGACTTCAGCATTATCATTTGTACTACAATCATAATGATTCATAATCTTTCATTTTCTTTTGTAAATGACACCACATGTGTAATAAAACCATATTTGTGTGACACTGTATCTGTAAAGAAAAACACGAAAGAGAAAATAGTCATTTTCTAAACAAATATATCATATTCTGAACATACCCATGTTGGAATGTTATATCTTTATTGTTCTTTACGTAAAAACTCATTTATCCTGCAGTCCTGACAAGTGTATACTTTCTTGTTTCATAAAAACTTGACATGTATTTAAATATTTTCATTTATGTAATCTGTGCAGTAACTCTGTTAACATTGTGTCACAGGTAGTTCTCTCACACAATGGCTCTCTCCAGAAATGTTGAGTCTATTCCTTTATCATGAAATGAGGCCCCTTAAGCCAGATGAAGAAATGCACTTGGTCAAAAATTTGGTAAGTGTGGATTTCGTACATACATTACATACATTTATTTAAACTGCAATTGGGTATGACCCAGTGGCAGTTACATAACAATAATAATAATAATAATAATAATAATAATAATAATAATAATAATAATAATAAAACAGTAATAATAATAAAGGAGTATAGAACAAGCCAAGGATGCAATAATCACTTCACTAATATTAAGTATTATAACAATTATTTCAACTCTGTCATGGTATCCAATAATTATATATTGGTGATGCTAAAATTTAATATAAGCTACATAAATATTGGCTAAATTAGATTTTTAAATTCATTGATTCTTCACTAATCTTTACTGCACTGCACTGTTTTGCTCTGAATTACACTGACCAGCACTTCATCACACTTACTCATTTAATATTTATTACTCTCATCTTGCTCTAACTTATTTGTAAAACTTCAGACACTTAAGAGGAAAACTTTGAAAATTACTGTGGGTAAACTGTTCCAATCTCTTAATTGTTCTGTTACGAAAGGAAAATTTCCCAAGATCTGAATTTTCCCTGAATTTTGTTTCCTTATTCGAATTTTGTGGGTGTGATCGCCTCATCCGAAATAATTTATTTTTTCTAGTCTAACTAGTCTGAATTTTCTTCCAAGCTGGCTGACCTGCGTACGATTTATAAAGAGCGCAAAGCCTCGCCCTCGTTCTTCTCGTTTGTAGAGGTTCTCATAACTTTTTTATTGCGTTAGTTCTATAGGTAAACTTATTCGCTTTCCTCTGTATTCTATCTAGATTTTTCCGGTGAGACTTTCTGAATGGATCCCAACATGCCACACCGTATTCCATGAGAGGGCAAACCAGCGAAATATATGCTAATTTACAGATTATGCTTGCAGAACTTTTCTTTAGAATTCGCATTACAAAATGCAAGGACTTCCACGTTTTTCTTACTACCTGATTGATATGCTTCTCCCACTCTAATTTATTATCTCGATGAATACCTAAATTCTTGCATGATGCGACTCTTGGAATGATGACCTCACTTAAACTATAGTCTGGTTCCTCCTAATTTCGTCCCCGTCCGAACGTTATTGTTTTGCTTTTCGATCCGTTAATTTCAATGTCATTTTTTTCAACCCAATCACGTAAATGTTTTAAATCCTGCTGTAATATTTGTTCGTCAGCCCTACTTTTGATTTTTCGGTATATAAAACAATCGTCTGCAAATAAACTCACCTTTGATTGTATGTTCACGTGGAGATCATGTACGTATGCAAAGGAAAGTAATGGACCTAAAACACTTCCGTGTGGACCCCTGACGTAACAATACCCGTAGTCGAAAACTGAGTGCCAATTCGAACTTTTTGTTTCCTGTCTCTAAGAAATTTGCTTATCCACTTCACAACTCTAGCATCAACTCCTGAAGTTAATACTTTCCTGATAAGTAGATTATACGGTACTACGTCGAATGCTTTCGCAAATTCGATTACGACTGCATCCACCCTCCCACCTGCGTCAACTTCGTCAGCTAGATCTTGAAAAAGAGAAACAATTTGGCTTTCGCACGAATATTTACTTCTAAACTCATGCTGTCCGTGAAAAATCCAGGTCGCTTTTTCTCATTCGCAGCGAATGTACCCGGCTATTAAATGCTCCATTACTTTGCATATTACTGATGTGAAAGATACTGGTCTATAATTACATACTTTCGTTTTATCACCATTTTTGAAAATTGGGACCACTTTAGCGGTCTTCCAATCGTCTGGTAAACTTGCATTATTAAAAGAAGCGCTGAATAATCTTAACAAATAGGGCAATACTGCCTCCCCACCGAGTTTAATAAAGTCTGTTGAGATGCCGTCTGGCCCGCGTGATTTACCGTTTTCCAGTGATTTTATACGTTTGCGGAATTCCCATGCATGAAGCTTGAACTAGTTTTCTATTGGAGAATAATGAACTTGCTCCTGCACCCGTTTTGGTTTGAATACCGATACAAAATACGCGTTGAACGCATTTGCTTTCGCTTGGTCGTCGTGCAGTGGCGCGTTATTGCGTCTCGAACTTTCTGAATTTCTTCCTTATTCCCCCGGCGTCTGCGGACATACTTGTAAAAGCCTGACCAATTATTTCTTCCTCTCTCCAAAATATTTCTTAAAAATAATTCATGCGCAATTTTCTTTTCTTTTTCTAATTCCCTGTAGTATTTTTTAAAAGTTATCATGTCAGCAATGCTGCGATGTCTCCTATTAAATGCTAGTCTAACTTTTCTCTTTAAACGCCGTATCGCCCCTTTAATATATTCAGAATCAAGATTACTTTTCAGTATTTTACAAGGAACGAACGTATCTAAAGCGGTTTCTACGATTGTTTTAAAAGCTCCCCATTGTTCCTCCATACCACCTTCTGTTCTTAGAAAATGGTCGTATTTTTCTCTTAAGAAACTACGTAAATCCTTCGACGTTTGCTTTTCTATATTGCCTGACTATCGTTCCTTTCACATTAGGTCGCGTACTTACATTTGCTTGTACTTCTACCATCACTGCTTTATGGCGCTAATTCCCTGAAAGACGTCGCAAGAAAGGAACATTTTTGCAGGGTAAACAAGGAAAATGTCCAAAATCGCGCTCTGCCGCGTGGGTTGGCGACTCCCATACCAGTCGATTGACGCGATTTTGAATTTTTCTGTCGTATACCTCTCTTTTCCAGTTAGCGTCTGGTCGTATTTATGAAGCTGTGCTAGCAGAGCTCTTAGGGGCCTGCCATCTGGGGGCTTGCTAGGAGGACAAGAGGCGACTGGAATTGGCTGGGGACCGTTCATAAATCGCAAAATCGAACACTGGCAGCCTGCTAGGCCTGGGCAGCCCCTGTCTGAGGTTTATAAATGGCCCTAAGTCGCCCGCTACAAGAATAGGACGACCATTTCTGTTTTCCAGCCTGTCACCGATTTCATATAAAATTTCATAATCGTCGTTAGGCAGCCTGTAACAAGCAATAATTTCCACGGAATTATCTAGTTCGTCAATTTCCATTCCTAAAATTTCGAAGTTTTTACTAAACCAACTATTCCTAACTATTAACGA
Organism: Teleogryllus oceanicus; assembly: GCA_964035755.1. Classification (NCBI taxonomy): domain Eukaryota; kingdom Metazoa; phylum Arthropoda; class Insecta; order Orthoptera; family Gryllidae; genus Teleogryllus; species Teleogryllus oceanicus. Next base: position 92,642,730 of record CAXIVR010000005.1, on the reverse strand, counting down.
GGTCTTGACGCAGAGAAAAACGCCACCGCCTCTTATTTTTGTATCTCTTCGATATAATTTATTACCGTAACGTAAAATTTCAGAATTAGCTACCTCATCTGTTAACCACGATTCTGCCCCTATCACTATATCTGGATCGCATGTATCTACTAGGTTCCAAAACTCAATGGTTTTATTAATTATACTTCGACAGTTTACCTGCAACAATCTTAGAAAATTCCTCTCCTGAACATATCTGGTCGCCGCCCCCGTCTCCGCTGAAGCTTCCGTCACCAGAGCGAAACCCTCAGCCTCCGCTCCTATCGCCACTGCCCGCCATTCGACCGTAGAGCGCAAGATCGACGGATATTCACAGCGTCAACAGGCGACAGGGGGCGTGTGCAGAACTCAGCAACTCTGGTGTGGAGGACACTCTCCGAGATCCACCCGTTTGGGTGTTTTTACTTGTGTTGCAGGTTTTTGCATTGTGACCATAATTGTAACTCTTGATTTATTTGTATGTTTAACATTTGTTCTACTAATACATTGAAGACTACTTTTGTGTAATGGCATTGAAATTTGAGCAACCACATTAGAATAAAAAAAGGGAGCAAAAAAATTAGAGCTTGATATTTATATCTTGTAATAATAAAAAGTGTATCATATAAAGTACTAGTTGTATTAAAATAGTAGAGATTAAATATAACACTCTAATTTCAAATTGTACTCCATTTATTTATCTTGAACTTTTCTGTATTTTATAAAGTTTACAATTAATTTCTTTAACTTAGAATTTCATTACTTTTGCATTTTATAAAATCATCTAAAGTATATGCATTTTCTTTTCAATTCTTGTCAATAAATTAGGAAGTAAGAATGGAATTGCAAATTCTCTTAAGAAAAGCCTCAATTATTGTATGGAATCGTATTATTTATTGATATATTTTATTCCTGTAGTTGGGCACTGCGAACAAGGCTTTTGAACATGTTATGAGAGTGGCACATCGTATGAGAGAATCAGATGACCCAGCTGTCAGGGCTTTGGCAAGCTCCCTGTCTACTAGGCAACTCCTTCGTATTGCAAAACGAATGAGGGCGTACCCTGGAGATAGCCCTGCAAATGCAATCTACCGAGCATGTCTTGCGAGGTACACATGAGAGTATTTTTTATTGAAACAACTTTTTGTGAAAATCAAATATGTCATGAAAAATTTATCAGAGATCCTGAATTGAAATAATTTTTTGGCACTTGTAAAATAATTGGATATTGTGTGTATTGACAATGAAACTAAAAATAGATTAGAAAATACTTGTTGCTTGTGTCATTGATTTAGAAATAATATTAATGTTGATCTAAGTTAAATGATCTTGTGATTTCTAGGTTCTTGCCAGCACTCCAGAATTCCCTTTAACAAATAGAGCTTTTGAACAGAAAGTGGAAGGAGAGAAAGTTACCATTGGAAACACCACTGTTCCAAGGTACAAAACGGATGCCAAGACTAAAATTCCTGACATACAGTTTTATGATGTCCCACAGGTAACACCAGATGACAGTTATAATATAACACATATATTTGCTATTATTGTTTTGTAAGTTTGCAGGAACATACTGAAATGTGTTTCTTTATTAGCATATTACAGCTTTGGAGTGGCTTTTACAAGATTTCTTTCTTGGAGAACATCTTTTGCTTATTGGAAATCAGGGTGTTGGCAAAAATAAATTAGCTGATCGATTGCTTCAGTTACTAAATCGTCCACGAGAATACATTCAGTTGCACAGGTATTCCTTTGTATTTACAAGTCTTGTTTACATCATAAAGCAGTATTTGCAGTGGTGATATGTGTTTTAGGGATACCACAGTGCAGACACTTACACTCCAGCCAACCGTACGTGATGGTGTTGTAATATATGAAGATTCTCCACTTGTTCAGGCAGTGAAGTTAGGCCATGTGTTGATTGTAGATGAGGCTGACAAAGCCCCTACACATGTGACTTGTATTTTAAAGGTAGATTTATTAATCATTGTTGATTTATTTTGTTTTCATTTTAAATAAACTGCTATATTTTGTGTAATTTACACTTAAAGTCATGCATTGAAGAAAACTCCACTTTTTTCTTATGCAGTAAGATAAGAAGCAGTTTTTATGTAAATTAATTTTTTTAATTTTCAGACACTTGTGAATCAGGAGAAATGATTCTTTCTGATGGACGACGCATTGTTCCTTCGAATCATCCCCAAACACCTAGTAATAACAAAGGCATTATTCCTATTCATCCAGATTTCAGGATGATTGTACTTGCCAACAGGCCAGGCTTCCCGTTTCTAGGAAATGACTTTTTTGGTGCTTTAGGTAAGAATAAATGGAAGACAATTCTAAGAATTTGAGAGATCTAGCCTTGCCTAGTCAATTAGTTTAATTTACTGCTGACTCAATGACTGACTGATAAGGCTGTAGTATTGTAGTGAGTGGGATTTCAAGTTTGAGTCCTGCGTAGGTTTGGTTACTTTCACCTGCTGTCATAGTAGGATTGGCTTTCCCACCCTGCGTGCATCACCTTTCCTATTGTATCTGATGTTCCTGCGTGTGCATGATGTAAGTTTGCACCATCTGTGTGGAAGTGCACAGGGGGATCTAGCTTGATGTCGCAAGTGCTGAGATAAGCCCATGGGCTACATTGAATGTACAGATGGGCCTAACCTTGGTGTGACCTTTTGGGAGCTGGAGGGAGTTCCCAAGGAAGAGGTAGTGACTGTGGGTGTGCCTTGGAAGCCCCTCAGGTGCTGATAGATGGCTGCCAGGTTTGGGACTGGGCAAAATCAAAAGGTAGCCCCAGGTGCAAAAAAGGGGAAAAAATTAATGATCATGTTTAATTTCATATACAAAACATGTTAAACTATGGATTTTTCTGTAAATCTGCCCAAAAATAGAACTTTTCTTTTTTTATATATTTTAAAAATCACTCTCAGTTTAATAATCTATAGATGTTAGTGGGATTGGGAGGATCTGCTATTATTTTTCAATTGAAGTTGCAGTATTGGTTTCTTGGCTATTTCAAATAAAGTTATAAAGAATTGCAAATTCTCAAGAAATCCCTTTATCAACACTTCTTAAACGAATTCAGAAAAAAAGAAAGCATCAGAAAAACAATATCAATTCCATTGAATTGAATAGGTAACTTTTGTGAAAATTATTTAAATGTGAAATGTGATTATCATTGTCTATGGTGTCTCTTTAACAAGGTAAAATCATGTTTGTTGCAGTTTGTTTTACAGATTTTTAAGAATTTGACCTATCAAAACTATATCATAATTTATCTCGTGTAGTGTTATATGTCACTGATATACTATAAGATTCAGCAAAGGGCTTTTTTTCACAGGGGACTTATTTAGCTGCCATGCAGTTGATAATCCAAGTGCACAGTCAGAACACGCATTATTGAAGCAATATGGACCAGATGTACCAGATGAAATTATTGCCCGTTTAGTCAGAGCATTTGGAGAATTAAGAAATATGGCAGATCAGGGTTTGGTTCAATATCCTTATTCTACCCGAGAAGTTGTGAATATCGTCAAGCATTTACAGGTATGATTTGCTGAATATTTGTGACATTCCTTTTAGTTTTTCTTTCTCCTTTACTCTTCTCCAAATTAATTATCTTGAAGAGCAGGCTGCTCCAGTGGTGCCCCAAGTGTCCTTGGAGGGTGCTAGAGGGAAGAAAGGACAAACAGGGCAGTTGCGTCAGGTTAGAAGTACACTTTAGAAGTGTCATTGTCAAGGATTTAAAAAAAGAAGCCTCAAGTCAGAGGCCAACATCATGCCTCTCACTTTCTTTCGGATGGAAGGGGCCATGTTTCGCCAATTGACTCTCAAGTGCACCTAGATGCAACTAGCACTGTAGCATGTACTAGCATCATCAAGGGACTGGCATGTTTCACTCATTTCTTGTCCTGAATTTCAGTTTGTGGAGGTTTAGTAAAGGGAGGATATCCAATGGGAAAACATTTACTTAATCTCAGATGGAAAGATCTTATTTGTTTTTATAATTATTTTTCTCTATCTTACACTCAATATGCTGAAAAATGTATTTGTATCATGTAACAGAGAAATCCCCTGTTTAGTAGAATGGTATTAAAACCCATGCTACTCTATTTTGATTTTATACTATATTACCTGAAGCTTAAACACCATCTTTGATTTTCACCATTGTTGTATTAGATCAAAATTTCTATTTAGTAGAAGAGCAAGATGTAATATAAATACAGAAAAGAAAGAGATACATTTCATTGCTTTTGACTGTGAATATTATTAATAGTACCGGGTGATTAGTATAAAACGCAACCCTGCTGTTCAAGGCACTGAGAGAGAAGTGAAAGTTTTGCAACACTGCTTCTGGGACAGCTCCTTCGACTGCATTTCAGCGACGCTCCATTCACCACCCCTTAGTTTCACTCACCACCTTCCTGTGGTGTGGGTCATACCTGCTCAAAACAAAACAGGCGGTGTCTTCATTCATGGTTTCCTTCTTTCACAGTTAACTTACGATGTGCCTCAGCGTAGAACAATGCAGTTTTGTGGTGTAGGAATATTTCCAACGCAATCTTCCAAAGAGTGCCGGGCAGCTTTCGGAGAAAAATTTTCATCTGAGTCAATTCCAAACAAGAGTCCCATATTTCGGTTAGTGAAGTGCTATTGAGAGAAAGCAGGTGTGTTTGATCGGAAATGCAGTCGCCGAATTATAGGGCTCACGCAGCAAACAAACTTTACATCGGGTTCCAGCAAATATTCTCAAGTGGGTTAATGCTTGTTTGTTAGCAAGTGGAGGGAATTTTGAACATTTTTTGTGAGGTTTGTTTTTCATCAATGTATAATTCATCATTTCCTTTTTATCATTCATAATAAATAGTTTCCTTTTCTCCTTTACTGATTACCTTACTACCTTTATTATTTTTCTTGCAGGGAATTCCAAAACCTTTATGTTAAGGTTAAATAATGGGAATGAAGGGCAAGGTTGTGATGTATCATTAAGCAGTGACTATCTTTCACTGATAATTTCACCAGTGATTATTAGTTACTGACTACTGAGCCCGCTCTTTCAAAACTACTTTTATTTTAAAAGTAACATTATTTCAATAAAAATAATAATAATTATTATTAATAACAACACAATAATAATAGTAATAATAATAAATTTCTTCTGCGAATCTGAAATTAATAATTTTTAATGCATATTTAAAACAGCAAGTTTAAAGATCTGTACATTTTTAGAGCACATTTGTTGCCACCAAAACACAGGCTCACACAGCAAAAACTAGAGGAAGTTCGGGATGTTCTTTCAACTTCCTCAAAAAAATGATTAAGGATGGTCCAGCAGCAATGTAATCTCTCTTATGGAAGTGCACACTGTGCCACAAAAAATTGAAAATGTGCGCATTCAAACAGCGGACATCTGAAGAGGTTAAGGTTCCTGATTGGGCTGCTCACGTGAATTACTGTAATTGGCTACGGCGAATTGTCAGCGAAGGTCTTGATGCACTTGATAAAGTGCTTTTTAGTGATGAGGTTTGGCTCCATCTGCATGGATATATTAAACAGCAAAACAGTAGTCTCTGAGGGTACCGAGAGACCATTACATTAAAAAAAGATTCGAGTATGGTGTGCCATATATCGGTGCAGATTAATTGGTTTGATGTTTTTCAAAGAAACAGCAACAGCAGATACGTATCAGAATAAATTGAGAAATTAATTATTTTTAAAATAACCTTATTCAATAATAATAATAATAATAATAATAATAATAATAATAATAATAATAATAATAATAATAAATAAAAAACATTTGTTCTGTGAATCTGAATTTATAATTTATTAATATTTATTTAAAACAGGAAAGTATCAAACATACATTTCTGGAGCGTATGTATCTTGTTATGAAACGAAAACAAGCAAAATTTACTATTAAATTTCCATCAATACATATTTTACATGGCAAGTTTATTTCACTTTTAAACAATATACGAAGGAATCTGTGGTCTTGACAATTCAAGTTTCTTTCAATACCAAACAAGCAGACACATGCTTTTCTTTTTGAACTCGGCAGTCACCTGCTCTCTTCGTCAGGGTGGTGTTAGTGGGAGAGAGTATTAAGCATACTTCCCGACAGTTTACATGCTTGAAACCACCAGCCGCAATCCGATGCGCTCAAACATGGTTGCCAGTGCATTTTGCTCTGCCTGCTGTGGGTTGCGTTTTATACTGATCACCTGGTACTTCCTCTCAGTTATATAGATCTTCACCAATGAAGTCTACAGAGAGATTCTGATTTTTTTTATTATAGTGTTTTACTTAAATTCTCTTTTTACAACAATTTGTTGTGGAATTGTTCATTTAAGTATTGTTCTTTTTCTTCACACATTATTGCATTCTGAATTTCATCTTTTTCAGCAATTTCCTGATGAGAGTCTCGTTAATGTTGTTGGCAACGTATTTGACTTTGACACTTATAGTCAAGAAGTGCAGGACACATTGACAGAAGTACTGCAGAAGCATGGCATTCCTCTGCATGTACATCCAAATAAGATCAACTTGGCCAAAGAGTAAGAAGTTGAATTGTTCATTGCGCCTTTGTCTTCCAAGTTCTGCTTTGTAGGCTGAACAATGTTAAACTTTTTATTACATTTTAGGAAAAGAAATGTACATAATTACTCAGATATTAAGTAGCCTGTAAAATAATTGTATTGTTTTAAAGAGAAAACAATAAATTTTTTATTTAAGAAAAACCTTTGTTTAAACTCGTCCTGGGATATCAACATTTATAAAAAGGAGTTTTATTTTTAAAATAAATCATACCTCAAAACAGTCATGTTAATATTTGTGGTAGGTTTCCTCTGCCACCCTTACAGCAGGCAGGTGAATGGAAAGTTACACATCCAAGCCCTCCTACTGTTTTGCCAGTGGAGGAACGTTTTTTGAGAACCAAAACACCAGTCACTCTACGAAAGTATCGACATCCCTTAGACCTAACAGAAGCCCGAGGATCAGTATTTAGTGAAATGCAATCCTACTGGGTTGTACCAGTTGGTGAAACAGGAATTGTTGCAGGATTAGCAGTTTCAAAATGTAGGTGTTTTATTCTTGCATTTTACATTGGAAAATTGCAGCTCAAGTATTTCACAAATTACACTAACTTTTGTAAACTTTATGCAGGTTTTGAAAATGATCCATTGAAAGATTGGATACATGTGATGGCTACCAATCCCATGAAATTATTCTCCATGCAATCTTCTGGAAAAGATATACATGAACTTTCCCTACAAGGTTTGCTTCATCCTGTGCGAGGAAGTAAACCTCGTTTTAAAATGTGTCCCATTAAAACTGATGATGGTCCTATTCTGCTAATCCATGAAGAATCTGTAAGTTCCTATTGTTATGATATAAATTAGTAGTATGATAATAATAGAAATTATCAATTTTTTTATAAATTAGAAATGTCATTGATGGAGCTGATGCTGTTTTAATTTTTTTTTATTTCTTTGTAGTCGAATGGATTAGTTTTAGTGGACCCCTTTGCTGGATATGCACGGCCACTAGCCCAAACATCATTTATTGAAGATACTACAGCTACCTTGGCAAGTGCCTTTCCTTTTAATGTCAAAGAAAAAAATTGGAAAATGTTAACTGATTTAGTAGAAGACAAGAAGTTTATAGTAAGTTTCTGAAATGTTCAGAAATTGATTTTTCAATGGTGCTACAGTGCTACAAAGAAATATTTTGCAGGTTTTGTTTGAAGATAATGGCCCAAGAATTGATGCTATTAATGTGGATACAATGACTGCATATTCTATGACTTTACCTGTTAATTTGAAAACTTTAAATCTTCCTTCCATTGATCGGTGGCTTGTAGAAGACACAGAAAGTCGGTAATACATATCTTTCATTAATTTTTTTAAGCAATGTAAGGTCCATTGAAATGTACTTTCATTAATGTTTATAATTACTCTTTCCGGTGTGTTGATGATTGCCAAACCTTCAATTCTTTTCATAGGAAATATTTATTAGCAAAAGCAGATCCATCAGAGCCAATTCCTCGAGTTCTTCAACCTATTGAAGAGAAAACAGATACCACTTTATTAAAATCTATAATTGGATGTGGAAACACTCAACTTCCTTTTCCTGTATTAAGCCAAGCAGTAAACCAAAAGATTGAAGCTCCCAACCGAATATTCAGTTCACGATTGAGCAGTGCTGTAATTGCTGTTGGATTTCCAGATTTAGAACTCAGTGGCAATCAACTTTATTTGTGGCCCCGAGTGAAGGAAATGGGTTCAACAGATAGTATGGAAAAGACAATAGTTTTACCTGAGAGTGGATCTGTAGGTAACTTTAATAAAGTTTTACATGTATTCAGGATATTTTTTTCTCTTGTGTTTTCATATATTTCCTCCATGAAATAGATAATAAGGCCAATTAATACAACAAGTTTACCCGATAAGATATTAGAAGAGGATCGGGAAATACATCACACTGTGGCTGGATATTTAGAAATCACTGATATAATTAATCGTAAATTACGTTACATTGCAGTCCCACAGTAAGTACTGTGCTTGATTTTATTTGATGACTATCTTTAAAAACCTTGAAGCATATTCCTTTATATACAAGTGCCATAGTTCTTCAATTTAGGTACTAGGCATATGCCTGTTGATTAATTTACAATAAAATAAAATATTTGTTTCTTAATCAGATTTCACTTTGATTTATATTGTCAAATTACTTTTCAGGCCAGTAAACATTTCTCCTGTGACTGCGTGGATGTATTCAAACAATCAGTTGCCAGTGTTCGTGACTGGCACAAGTAGGGATGGTCTTGCTACTGTTGATGCAGGAGGATGTGTTCGCCTGTGGGAAGTAGAGGTTGGGAACCTTACAAAATCTTTGCAAGAATGGAAACGAATGGTTGCATCTGGTAAATATAAGTCTCCTAATTGTGTATCATCATCATCATCATCATCATCCTTGTTTTGTTGACAACTGCCACCACCACCACCTGGGCTTAGGGACAGTGTGGTGGCCCAGCTGTTGAGGAGGGGAGTGGCAGTCCTTCATGCCAGTGGCTGTTGCATCTAGTCAGCCTGCTTCTGACCATTTCTGTGATCCCGTGTCTCCAATCCCATTTCTGTGACCCAGATCTTTTGTTTAGTTCAGTCCACTGTAATAGTTTTTACTTCTTTCAGCATGGTTTCTCCATTTCACAATATTCTTTCACTTCTGTTGTCAAGTTTTTGCCACTATTTTGGTGCAAACGGTGATTGTGCTAGTGAAAGATAGTTTTACCTTTCTTTCTGTTGTTGAATATATTGTAATCTTTTGATTTTTTAGAAGAGATCACCTCCAGCTGACTATAGATAAACCAAGTGGAAAAGATGTCAGTGCTCCAAAACATGGGAAAGTTGATGAAAAGGGGGACCCACATGTTGGTGGTAATACTTGGGCTGGAGGAACTGGTGGAAGAGATACTGCAGGTCTTGGAGGAAAAGGAGGACCTTACCGACTAGATGCTGGACATGATGTACATCAGGTTAGTTGTTTTACTTACTGCAAAATTGAAACTCAGAAATAGTATGTAGCTAGTTGAAGAAGTTTGCTCATTTGTTATTTCTCTTCTGTTATAATTTATTTGAAACAGAGAGATTAATCTTCTTTAAACTTCCTGATTAGTACAATTGTCAGAGCAAATAAAAAGGACTGAGTACCTGCCTCAATTAGAAAGCAATAAATCAAAAATTCAAATGAAAATGGTGAAAAGCAGGAAAATAATAAAAAAATTTATTATTTTTTGAATTTTTCAGACAGTTTCCAATTGACAAAAGAACATAAATTTAGAACATTTATATTTTAGTAAATGGAGATATGTGCACATTGTGCTGTTTGTAAATCATTGTTTTAAACGTGAAAATAGCTTCATTCCGGAACTCAACTTTCAATAGCATGACCCTTATATCATATTATGTGTATTACATCAAGTAGGCCTGATACAATGCTTGAGTAAAATTTTAATATTGCTAAGAATATCAAACAAACGAAGAATCTTAGACAAATGCAATTAAATTTCACATGAAATTCAAAAGAATATGTAAATCCTCTTCATTTTGCATAGATGTTGCGATTCCACATGTTTCCATAGTTTGCATAGATTTCACATGTTTGCATAGATGTTGCGATTCCACAGACTTTCTGTTCTGTGGAGAGGGGTACTCAGAAGAACTAAGTATGTCAAAAAATGCAATTGAAGAAACAAAAATGGTGGCCCAAGACACATAATTCAGGTACTCTGGGAGTGTGAAAAGACAGTTTTCAGGGTCTAGAACACACTTTCCAACACATAATTTTACAATTTATGGTGATTGTAATGTGAGTTGCAGATTGCATGTGTGTGGCTAATTTCTAGATGCAGCATAATCTACAAAATTCTACATTTTTCATCTTGAAATTTCTTAAGCACATCAGATTTCCATTAAACAATTGCAATTTATGGGGTGTCTTTGGCATCATATAAATCCTGTAAAATGGGCATCTTCCTCTAGCAAGTAATACGTAGATTAGAGAAAATTAGAATTTTCATTTTATCTGCAATAAATTTGAAACAGCAAAATCCAAAGTATCGTTCAGTATTCATTTAGTATTTTGAACTTTAAAAATTATTACGATGTTCTTGTTTCTTCTTCAAAATAGGTTTCCAAATTTTTAGTGTAATCAGAAGTGTTGTAGAACATTTGGTTTCACCTCATAAGTATGAACAAGCTCCTTAAATATAATGCTCCTATATTATAAGCATTATTATGTGAATGAGAAACTATTGTTCAGAGGAAGGAAGAACTGTAGTCCATTGTGTAAATGATAAATATGGAAGTATCTCTATTCGTACTTTTTTTTTATTTTCTTATATATAGCATTACTGTAACAGAATTGTTAGTTGTGATAAATGGTTTTAAGGTGAGCCAAGCAGAAAAGGATGCTGTTCCTGAACACGTGAAGAAAGCTGCCCATGAAATGGCTCAAAAAGCATTTAAACAGCGCTTAAGAGAAATTCAAATGAGTGAATATGATGCTAGTGTATATCAACAGTATGCAGGTTCAGTTGCTGCACAGGTAACAAAATGTTATTTTCTTAATTTGATTATAAATTACAATTACTAAGGTAAAATAAAAACAAAATATTTTGTTCCAAAGGACCCATATTTTAACTAATTAGGCTGAGTAGGCTTTTATCACTTGCAAAAGTTATGTCATAGATTGTTGGCCACTTTGTAGTAAATAGCCAATACAATACTAAAAGGTCAAATTTGATTACTCTTAACTACTGATGCTACAAAATGGCTCACGCTAGTTAGTTTCCTTTTCTTTAGTCTGGGCTAGCTTTTTGGTTTTGCCCTACCCTCTTCTCAGCTGCCATCTATTGGTGCTTAAAATACTTCTTTTGTTTTCTCGATTTTTCATTCTCCTAATGAATGAATGAATTTAAATATTACTTTAGGAGTATTATAGAAGCGTAAAACCTGGACCTATGTGCAAATTTTCTCTGAAATATTTGATTTATATATAAGCAGTTTTTGAGAAAAAATTGTTTGAGCATTTCGGGAAATGTGCAATTTTGAAATCATTTTCATAGAAAACTTTTGAGATTTCAAGAATCTTTATACAACATCTTTGAAGCACCTGTACTCCCAAATGCAATAACATATAAAAAACTAAGTGCTAAAACAGCATGTACTTTCTTGCTTTTTGTAATGGTTATGTAATTCTTTTTATACCTTAATTTCTCTCTGAATTAACACATCTCAGTTGTCATTTTTTGTAAAACTCATTCCATATGGTGGAACATTTGATGCAAAAACTAAATATTTTCAAGCAAATATCACCACAATTGACAATTATAATTGCTTTTTGTACAGGTAAATCATGACACAACGAGATGTAATTCACAGAAGTTTGCGAGTTGCTACGTGTAATGCCATTGATGCTTTTCCATCTATTTCCTGAAGGCTAATAATTTTTATTTCATATATTTCAATTAGGTTTTAAATAATTTCTAAAAGATTAATTTGTAAAGGTGTATAAAAAAGCTTGAATATAAGAAACTAACAAAGAAATATAAAATAATATACACATTCTGACTTACTTAGGATCTAACTGCCTCAAAACATTTCTAAAATTTCATTCACAAAGAGCAAGATTTTCGGAGCAGGTGACTTAGTTTGACAGCAGATTACTCAAAAAATACTCATATTTTCCAAAAATTTTTTTTTAATTTTTTTTAAAAAATAAAATAAAAAAATGTGTTCAGTTTTTAAGAAAATATGGTTTAAAGAAAAAAATTGTCAATGTTTGATCCAAATTTTTGCAAAAAATACTCATGTTTTTGAAACATGACATTATTTTTAGATCTTTTTTAATAACACATTTCATTAAGAAAAAATGTTTATCTTATAATTGTAGTTGTAGGAAGGCACGAAACTTTGATTTTTTTCAATTTTCGAAAAATTGGGTTTTTAACAAAAACCTGTTTTAAAATTTTATATAATAACAAATTTAATAAAACCATTTTTTGGAAAAGTCCCAAAAGCTTCATGTAAAGAACCCTCCAAAATTAAAATATTGGTTTCAAATTCAAGGGGTTGTGACATCAGCCAGATCGATCCCGGAATATCAATTTTGGAGAAAATTGGCAGGACGGATTAGCCGCTAGCGTTGTTCACACACAGATGAACAGACATTTTGCCGTCAATCGATTTTTCGGTATCAAGGACCCACAAAACATGTCTGGCTACACTATGTGTTAGAGACCTTTTTTTTCTTAATTTAACATATGGATTTATCCACCTTTTTGTTGCCAGGGCCCTGTAATAAAGAGGGTTTTTTGCCAAAACTTGGCCGTTTTTTCATGCTGCGTAACTTTCTCTCTACCGCAGTAGCAGTAGCAAGAAAGTAAAATACAATATGAAAATTTTGAAAATTAAAGAGAAAAAATGCGTTTATGACCTGTTACTCTATGCATCTAGCGCTATCCTTCAAAAAGTTTAAAGAAAAAAATTTGCAGTGTTTTTGAGATTATTTTTTTAATATTACTCGTATTTCAGTGAAAATTGCATGAAAACTACTAATATTTTTGAAAAAAATGTACCTGGCATAATTAATGAATTAAATGTAGAGATCAAATTTGACTTTTAGAAAAAATCTCTATTGTCAATATTGTAGTTGTAGGAAGAGGCTGAAAAAATTCAAACTTTATGCAATTTCTGAAAAATCAAAAGAAAAAATTTGGAGCCAATTTTGAGAAAATTTTGAAAATGTTCCTGGATTTTGAAAATGCTTTATGTAGAGTACTCCTAACAGTAAAGAATGTTTTTCAAAATTGCTAAGCAATGATCCAGGGCGGATTGACTGGAGAATATTCATTTTAACAAAAATGCTATCAATTGTATGGGTCTAGTGTTGTTGACAGATGTTTTGAAAATAACAAACTAAACACTTTCTCGGTATCAGGGACCCCAAAACCTATATTTCCATTGCAATCTCGAAATCAGTTTTCTGCAGCATTACATATGTACATTTCGTGGGGTATACATATGTATATAAAAAGAAAAACATTAGATCAACAAGATTAAAATTACAAGATAGATTCACATCATTCATCAGTTTTGGGATCTAATGTGAATAGAAGCAGGGGCGGATCCAGCCAATCATTTTGGAGGGGGACATCATTGATTTTTGTTAAATAATAAATATATGTTATTAAACTGTATATTATTTTTTATAGGTATATATGCTTCTATACAATATTATTTTTTAAATAAAATAATTGAAATAAATATTTTTAAATCAATTTTGCCAAATAAAATAAAGTCACAAATGAAAACTCTAAGCCTTGGTGGGGGATGATCCCCGGATCTGCCACTGAATAGAACAACAGATAGACTTTGAATTTTGTTGATTGGGAGCTAAAACTTAAATTGCAAACTTTAGAAATGTGTGTTACTGTTTAAACAATTCTTCGGTTTTCCAGAGACACCAACAACACCCACAACTCAATTTACTTTTAAAGAAACTTTCTAATTATAAACACATCTATATTTTCATACTTGCACTGAAGTAAGAGCTATATTTAAAAAGCCTGGTTTAAGAAATAATATGCCTATGTTCTAATCTCCTGCTTATCACATGCTTGTAAACTTACTTCAGTTCCTTGTAAATGAAATGTTTCATTTGCACCTGGTTACTGAGGATCGTTATATTCCTCTGACTGTTAGTCTTTGATTGTAAGTGTGGTATTAATAGTCGGAACATTTGCCTTCTTTCTGTGGCCGTAAGAATTTAAAATTCAGGCCCTGAAAGATGGATTAAATGGTTTGCATTTTCATTCCTAATTTGTGATTATTTGCATGCGTAATCAACAACAAATTTACTTGTTTTCCTACATTTTACACTTGAGAAGTTAGAAAACAAATCTCAAGTGGATTCTATATATTTAGATTTTTAAAAAGTCTTTGATACCATTAATGGCAAAGTACTAATAAGCAAGTTAAAATCCATAGGTCTCCATGGTTCACAATTATCATGGTTACAAAGCTACCTATCCTGTAGAGTTCAAAATGTAAAATATAAATCATACAACTCCAAAAGTGTTTCAACTATTCAGGTATACCCCAAGGAGCTAATTTAGGACCATTATTGTTTCTGACATTTATCAATGATATAAAATCTATATTACTGACATGCCCATTTCTTCTATTTGTGGATGACTTGAAGTAATATAAGGAAATCAAAACTATAGAAGACAGTAAAATACTTCAGCAGGCTATTAATGATTTATTGAAGTGGAGCAGTATTGAGAGCAAATTTGCTGTATTTTAATGTCAATAAATGTAAAATTATGAGGTTTCTCATAAGTGAAGTCTCCCATAACATATTCTTACAACATAAAAGGCCATCTATTGGAATCAGTCGACCAAATTAAAGACCTTGGAGTAACTTGTGACCTCAAAATGAAATTTAATATACATGTTGATCAAGTTGTCAATAAAGCCAATCAAATAATAGTCTTTGGGGAAGGAATTTAAAAGCTGAAGTCACTCTCAAAATTCTTTATTCTGCATTTCACATCTCAAATATAGTCAACCAAATTTTTTAAAATATAAATAATTAATTAAACTTATAGATCGGCTTGCTATCTCCATTCTGAACTCACGATTACACTGAAATAGCACCTATAGTTAATACAACTTCATGATCTTACATTCCTTTTCAAACTTCAAAGGATATTGCAGTTTGCAAAATGCAATAGATTGTGTGAAGTTACTTTCAAAGGTATCATGGAATGTACCCACAAGCCAATTGAGAGAAAACCATTAAACCTTCTCAGTACCACCTGCTCACACAAACAATTAGTTTAATGCCCCAATGTGGAGAATGTGCAAGCATGCTAATGAAGTTATATAGGCAGTGAAATCCCATTTATCTCAGATCAAAATATTCTAAAAGTGTTTAAAAATTATCTGCTAACTGACTTTGTGGTTCATGGTTGTGTCTCATCATTGTGACTTTTGCACTGGTGTGTATAGGGCAAGTATTAATTGGGTGATTGACTGTGAAATGAAATGAATAAATTTATCTGTACTGTAATTCTGTGATTATTTCATGGGGGAAAAAAATTTATTTTGTGATAGGTGCAAGCACTACGTGTGATTTTGGGCAGCCTGCAAGCAAAATCAAAAGAGCGTCAGTGGCAACGACATCAGACAACAGGAGAACTTGATGATGCTAAACTTATTGAAGGTAAGACAAGTAAGAATTGGTGAGAAAAAATAATGTAGAATGAAATGTCATCCACATTTAATAATAAAATGATTATATCTAATTGATTAACATTTAGAATTATCTTTTAAAAATTAAATCCTTTTGGTGAAATCAGGACTGACTGGAGAGAAAACTATTTATAGAAGACGTTCTGAGAAGGAACCTGAATTAGGAACACCACAGACAAAACCTAAGCGACTAAAATTTATTGTTGATGTTTCAGGTAGTATGTATAGGTAAGAGAAAATTTATTTGTGTAAAGGAACTTAATTTTGCTTGTTTCTTTGTGTAATTGCATTTCATATTTATGTCGGTGTATTTATAATCATTGCTGTAGAACTGCATTTTGATTTATAGATTCAATGGCTATGATGGGCGTTTAGATCGTGAAATGGTTTAATTTATATCATGGGGCATTCTGGAATTTTTTATAAAAAATTGGTATTATCAAGGTAGCAATTGTATTTAAAATTGGAATTAAGTTATCTGTGACTTGAAATTATAAACACTGTATTTTTTCCCAAACAAATTGGAATTTTTTTTTTCCCTCCATCGTTTTTATTTTTAAGGTAATTCTTCCCTGTGTATTTTTATTTTATTTTGCAGATAATGCATGCTCATTCTCAATTTTGTTTATCTGGAGACCATACATTAGAAGCAACAAAATTTGGAATATCTCAGTTGAGTAAAGAAGATTGTGATGAAGCCATTGTTGTAGTTTTATCTGATGCCAACCTTCGTCGTTATGGAATTGCTCCTGAGAGCTTTGCAAAAATACTGACATCTGAATCGAATGTTAGTGCTTATGCTATTTTCATTGGTTCTTTAGGAGATGAAGCTGTAAGGTATAAAATATTTTCTTTCATTTGTCAGTTTACAACATATCTGCAGTATAGTCTTTGAGATGTTTACTTTGAAAAATTTCCTTAATTAATTTATTTAAATTATTTTAATTTAATTCTACACTAATTAGATCATACATATGAATGATAAGTTTGTAATGTCTGCCAGCTGAACAAGCTAATTCATCCATAAATTATTATTTTCAGGTTGACAAAACAAATGCCAGCAGGACGAGCTTTTGTGTGTTTGGATCTGACAAAACTTCCTCAGATCCTACAGCAAATTTTTTCAGCTTCTGTGCTCAGTACTCGGTGACATCTATGATTTAAGTTTTTAACACTACTCTGGTAATTGACTTTGAGTAATAATAATTGTGCTTTAAGAAGTGAACAAGAGATTTGTAATAATTGTACAATTATTTATTAATGTAATATCAAATATCTTCTTTTTAAGGAAAAAAACCTTTTGAGATTTTTTTTCTTAAATGTTTTAACTCTACTGGTAGTGAAAGGACATATAAAACATCAAAATGGAAAACTGCCACAAAATATATGAATTTTAAGTGTTTGGATGAATAATGGAATAATTGTTTACAAGTGCAGGAAGTGTTACATTACAAATGAGATGTTTCCTGCTGAGGGGACAAATGAAGTAACCGGAATTTTGAACAAGTAATGTAACTCTTCTGCCCACGAGTCATAATACATTTTATTCCATGTTAGATTGCATTTATTGTGTTCTCGATTGAAGAACAAGATATTATTAGCGATCCATAAGATTGCCATTATTTTCAGGGATAATGTAGATATTCCTGATATGATCATTAATCAACACGCAAAAGAAGGTCATGGATAAGATTGTTTAGTCGAAAATAATTAAAACAGTTTCTTAACTGAGATACCTTGGAAGGTGAAAATATGCATGCATAGGCAGAATTTGAGATTGCAATTAGAGGTAATTTGTATTTTGTGAGAGCACATATTTTGAAATATGTATATTTTAGTAAAAAATTAATAGGAAGCTTATTGAAATAAATTTTAAGTTTACATTAAAATATTTAAAATTCTGTAATAAATCCCTAGTAATATAAATTTTAATTAATTTAAAAATAAATAGTAAACTTAAAAATTGCTTTATTTTCTCAACATTGGAGGAGGGGGAGAGAAGCATTGCCTACTGAGGAGTTTTGCTTCCCAAGCAGAAGCAAAGACAATTTTCCAGTAATTACAGAAATGAAAGAAAATACACTACTGCATATTTAAAGCTCCCTGATACCATTTTTGTCCAGTCTATCAGGAGAAAATGGCTATATAGAGAGCTAGATACAATTTACTGAATAAATACATAAAAGCTACTGATATTTGGAAGAATATTTCACTTGCCAAAAAATTTTTGAATAATCTATTGAGAATGCTGGCAACACCTCTGTGGTGGTATGATACAGGATGAATATTCAACAACTAACACCCAGAGTTTGAATGCATAAAACTGAAATATGGAGAATTATGAAATTTTAACTATACATCAAAGTTAAATTGCTTTATAGGCTTATGGAGGGAAAAAAAAAAAAAAAACGGAAGTACAGAATGTGTAAATATCAGATACTAAGGAAATTTCAAACACACACAAATTCATAAAAGTTAGTGAATAACCCTGAAGGCCCAGTTTGAATTAAGGAGAAAGAATTCAATTATTATGAAATAAAATATAATACAGAACAGACAATTATTTACTTTGAAATACAGTAAAATTGGTAAAAAACTACACATAAACAATTGAGTCAATCGATTACTTTAGTAGGAACATGAACGATTTTAGAATGATAAAGAATTAGTTTCTTCTTATAAACTAGCCCTACTAACTTCTCTCTTTATTCTTCAAATTGTCCTACAAATCATGAATTGGATTGAATATTGTTTGATAGAGTTGACTAATGCCATTATATCCATTGAACAACATGAATCATCAAAGTTAAAATAGGTTGATGTGAAAATTCTGATTTCCACTCGCATTCTGCGTAGAGCATGTGTTTACTAATTCGTTGACAAGTTAAGAAGTGGAAAAGGTGATTATTAGGGAGAGGATTTTTGCCCTTAAAAATCTTGACATATGCTTTTAAAAATATGCATTTATGACCTGAAACTTCTGAAATGAAACACTTCAATATGCATAAATTAAAAAAATTAAGAAAAATATATTTTTGGGAAAATATAATATAATTTATCTTATTTCATGGCAGAAATAATTGAAGTAAATATTTACCTTAGTGAAGTACATTGTAAGTCTTGTATTTCTTCTGCTTGGTTTAAAAAATAGGATATCAATAAATATCCTACATTTACACTATTATTTTATTGTCTATAGAAAACAAACAAACGCAAACTATGACAAGCTCTTTTGAATCCATGAACACTCACAAATAAATAAGATTCTATGAACAGATGAAACGTTTTAGAGATAATTCTCTATTTTACGAAATATGCAAAATATGCGACTATAATTACACGAATATGCACCAACAGGAAAAATTGGCCAAATATGCACTAACGTGTTCACCTAAATAGCATCACATTCTAACCAAATATCAAGAAATTTCACTTAGCTATGTACTGAAGCAATGGACAAAAATATGCAAAATCATAGAAATCCGCTACCTAGTAATTATTTTTATTTATTTATTTATTTTACGTCAAAAAAACAGTTAAAAACTGTGTATGACGTGCTATGGGGAAAAAGTGAATTGTGTGCACATTTTCAAAATTCTTAGGAAGTATTTATTTTTTCATTTTGAATTAGTAAGCTTCAGATTATTAGTGTAAGTTGATTTTTATATTTAAATCGATTTAATGTTAATTTTATGACAGATACAGAGATTGAACTTACGTACATTGTTTCCTTATATTAACAATGTAGAAAAAGGTGTCAAATTTTGGACAATAGTTGACCTACTCTTATGTTGAGTTCAGTTGTACATCATGCTGGCAAGAAAATTCAATCCTTGTTGGTATGATTCATACAAATGGCTAACAAATAGTGACGTTAAAGCTAAGCTTTATGGTCGGCCATGCTTTTTGTTGTTAATTAAAGAGAGTACTTGGAATAGAGATGGATATTTTGACATGAAAAATTTATGAAAGGCTCTACAAAACATGAATTGTCAAAAGATCACATATGTAATTCAGTGATTCTTAATGCCTGAAAAATAATTAAATCTGATTTCTGAATTATTGTCAGAGCAGCAAAATGTCATTGTGAAATGCTAGAATAAAGAATTTTGAGAGTGACTTCAGCTTTTAAATTCCACTGTTGTCCTCCTCACAAAGACTATTATTTGATTGGCTTTATTGACAACTTGATCAACATGTATATTAAATTTCATTTTGAGGTCACAAGTTACTCCAAGGTCTTTAATTTGGTCGACTGATTCCAATAGATGGCCTTTTATGTTGTAAGAATATGTTATGGGAGACTTCACTTATGAGAACCTCATAATTTTACATTTATTGACATTAAAATACAGCAAATTTGCTCTCAATACTGCTCCACTTCAATAAATCATTAATAGCCTGCTGAAGTATTTTACTGTCTTCTATAGTTTTGATTTCCTTATATTACTTCAAGTCATCCACAAATAGAAGAAATGGGCATGTCAGTAATATAGATTTTATATCATTGATAAATGTCAGAAACAATAATGGTCCTAAATTAGCTCCTTGGGGTATACCTGAATAGTTGAAACACTTTTGGAGTTGTATGATTTATATTTTACATTTGAACCTACAGGATAGGTAGCTTTGTAACCATGATAATTGTGAACCATGGAGACCTATGGATTTTAACTTGCTTATTAGTACTTTGCCATTAATGGTATCAAAGACTTTTTAAATCTAAATATATAGAATCCACTTGAGATTTGTTTTCTAACTTCTCAAGTGTAAAATGTAGGAAAACAAGTAAATTTGTTGTTGATTACGCATGCAAATAATCACAAATTAGGAATGAAAATGCAAACCATTTAATCCATCTTTCAGGGCCTGAATTTTAAATTCTTACGGCCACAGAAAGAAGGCAAATGTTCCGACTATTAATACCACACTTACATTCAAAGACTAACAGTCAGAGGGAATATAACGATCCTCAGTAACCAGGTGCAAATGAAACATTTCATTTACAAGGAACTGAAGTAAGTTTACAAGCATGTGATAAGCAGGAGATTAGAACATAGGCATATTATTTCTTAAACCAGGCTTTTTAAATATAGCTCTTACTTCAGTGCAAGTATGAAAATATAGATGTGTTTATAATTAGAAAGTTTCTTTAAAAGTAAATTGAGTTGTGGGTGTTGTTGGTGTCTCTGGAAAACCGAAGAATTGTTTAAACAGTAACACACATTTCTAAAGTTTGCAATTTAAGTTTTAGCTCCCAATCAACAAAATTCAAAGTCTATCTGTTGTTCTATTCAGTGGCAGATCCGGGGATCATCCCCCACCAAGGCTTAGAGTTTTCATTTGTGACTTTATTTTATTTGGCAAAATTGATATAAAAATATTTATTTCAATTATTTTATTTAAAAAATAATATTGTATAGAAGCATATATACCTATAAAAAATAATATACAGTTTAATAACATATATTTATTATTTAACAAAAATCAATGATGTCCCCCTCCTCCAAAATGATTGGCTGGATCCGCCCCTGCTTCTATTCACATTAGATCCCAAAACTGATGTATGATGTGAATCTATCTTGTAATTTTAATCTTGTTGATCTAATGTTTTTCTTTTTCATATACATATGTATACCCCACGAAATGTACATATGTAATGCTGCAGAAAACTGATTTCGAGATTGCAATGGAAATATAGGTTTTGGGGTCCCTGATACCGAGAAAGTGTTTAGTTTGTTATTTTCAAAACATCTGTCAACAACACTAGACCCATACAATTGATAGCATTTTTGTTAAAATGAATATTCTCCAGTCAATCCGCCCTGGATCATTGCTTAGCAATTTTGAAAAACATTCTTTACTGTTAGGAGTACTCTACATAAAGCATTTTCAAAATCCAGGAACATTTTCAAAATTTTCTCAAAATTGGCTCCAAATTTTTTCTTTTGATTTTTTTAAGAATAAAGTGAAATACACTCCTAAACATGGTATAGATCTGAATTTCACTGTTAAAATTGAATTTTCAGAAATTGCATAAAGTTTGAATTTTTTCAGCCTCTTCCTACAACTACAATTAAAAGTCAAATTTGATCTCTACATTTAATTCATTAATTATGCCAGGTACATTTTTTTCAAAAATATTAGTAGTTTTCATGCAATTTTCACTGAAATACGAGTAATATTAAAAAAATAATCTCAAAAACACTGCAAATTTTTTTCTTTAAACTTTTTGAAGGATAGCGCAGATGCATAGAGTAACAGGTCATAAACGCATTTTTTCTCTTTAATTTTCAAAATTTTCATATTGTATTTTACTTTCTTGCTACTGCTACTGCGGTAGAGAGAAAGTTAGCAGCATGAAAAAACGGCAAGTTTTGGCAAAAAACCCTCTTTATTACAGGGCCCTGGCAACAAAAAGGTGGATAAATCCATATGTTAAATTAAGAAAAAAAAGTCTCTAACACATAGTGTAGCCAGACATGTTTTGTGGGTCCTTGATACCGAAAAATCGATTGACGGCAAAATGTCTGTTCATCTGTGTGTGAACAACGCTAGCGGCTAATCCGTCCTGCCAATTTTCTCCAAAATTGATATTCCGTGATCGATCTGGCTGATGTTGATGTCACGCATTGAAATATTTTTCTCGATACTTTTTGTTGTAACATTCCACATAGTTTTGATAGCAAATTCTTTGTACTTTGTACTGTAATCTTCGCATATTAATTGCCTAAAATGTGGCAATTTCTTCATTGATATTTTGGTTTTATATTTTCTTCGCAAAATTCTTAAAATTGCTTCTACACACTTTCTGTTTCTTTGCTGTTTTTCGGCCCTGAATGTTTAATATTTGAACTTTTTTAGAGTTTTAAACATTGTCAAAACGACACATTTTAATATTATATTGATGATCACAAGTTATTATGCACCTAAAACAATTGCTATATTTACCTTGAAAAGGTAAACACAAAGAGTGTATACTCTCTGAAGTGTATCTCATTGTAGAGTATATCTCATAAATGGGTAAACAAAGTGATTACAGCAGAGTGCAAAAGGTAAACAAAGTGATAATCACATGGTGATAGACATCTGGGATTGGTTTAATTTGAATATATTCTTGCTTAGCATTGGTTGCTTTACAACCAGCTTACGGCACGAGTATACTCTCTGGGCACGACCAGACATGAGTGAAATCAGCAAATCAGTCAAATTCAGATTTGTGCTTCCGATCACGCGACTCGCCTTTCATGTTCTTTGACGGCCGGTCATTGTTGAATTAACAGAAGCCGAACGCTTTCCGTCGTTGATCGTATCTCCCCGTCCGTTCCAGAGTATATCCTAAAGGGTATATCCGTTCCTGACTCATAGATTTTATCCGATGTGAATAGTAACGATAGTAATTATCTGTATGAAATAGGCTTGATCTAAGGAAAAGCACGTAATATGAATGGCTATGCGGTGAACTATGAAAAAATAAGGAAACTTGGAAGTTGTGAGTCATCGCAGAGTAGTAGTGCGTTAACATTCAACTTTTTAACTTGGAGGGTATCACATCACGTCATTTTAGTTTTGATATTATCCAAATAAGATGGGTCGATTGTAATTTCTTCAAGTTAGGTTACATTGTTAACAAGTTACTTCAAAGACGTCACTTTCGCATGGATGTGGAAATTTTAAGAGAAATCCATGACAAATTAATTTTACATTGGAATTACAGAGATCTCTACGAAGTTCCGGAAGAACTGCGAGAAGAAGGGCAACATATTTTAGAAATATATTTAAAGTGTAATTACATTGAGCGATTGGTAGGACATTTCACTTTGACCAGTTGTCATATTTTTTTATACCGTTTCTGTAACTGTGATTTAAATTATATTTTTCAGCCTAGTTGGTTAGGGCAACTGAAGAATCTCACTGACCTATATTTATATGGCAATCGATTACAGTCGTTGCCAGATGAAATAGAAGAATTGGAGTCTCTATTTTGCTTAGATGTGGGACTCAATAATCTTGTTAGCCTGCCGTCAACAATTGGTAAACTGTCGCAGCTTAATTTTCTGTGTGCTTCAAGGAATTATTTAACATGTTTACCAGACGGTAAGACTGCAAAATCATGCAGTGTATGATGTTCCAAATTTGTTTCTAAAACATTGTTTGAGCGTGCCTCCAGCTTTTCTTTTTTATGATCAGCTTCTAAGAAAGTACCACCTAACCAATGTTTAAGCAAATAAACTGTATAATGTTTTAAGTTAATAAAATTGTGCACTCCCAATTCCTTCTTCCTTGTATTTGAGTGTTGAGGGTTATTGTGTGATTGTAAATTACAGACCAATGTGTTAAGTTGCTGCTTCCCGAATTCATCACTCAATTAAAATTTTTGTTTTAAATGTGCATGCCATGTGTCTGCTTAAAAAAAGAAAAACTGAAGCAGGTAATGCTGTTTCAGAAACTTGGCTGCTTTGTTTTACAACTCTTTTTATTGGTAATGTTATAATAAAGAATTTCCCCAAAACCTATTAGTTATTTCAGTTTTCCCAAAGTTACTTTTTTTCCTGCCAAAGATCTCAGAACTGCATGAATTAAAGTTTGATGAATTTGAAGTAATCTACCAGTTACCTTGATTTATACTTGCTAGTTCTTGCATTTCCCTATTACTCTTCACTAAGATTTATGGCTTGTAGAAATTACTTGTACTTAGTATTTGCAATAATGTAACAGTTATTTTACCTTTTATTCTCCAATGAGTTAACCTCTGCAATGAAGTTTGTCAAGTAGGTGAAAGAACATATCAACCCTGAAATGTGTTCCAATCAATCACTTTTTTAAATTATTAAGTCTGTTTTTCTTTACTGCAAACAGAAACTTTACATTTTATTATTCTTTCTTACAGAAATATGCAAACTTTCTTCTTTGAAAGTATTACTTTTATCTGGCAACATGCTTTCTCATCTACCGGAATCAGTCTGCAATTGTACAGATTTGGAAGAACTTTGCTTAGATGAAAATTGTTTAACAAGCCTTCCTCAGCGTATAGTCTACTTACCCAAGTTAGATTTCTTGTCAGTGATGGGAAATCAAATACTATATTTACCAGCTTTACCATTTATATCTTCTCCAAAATTATGTTTTGAGAGGAATCCATTTCTTAATTACTTAACATTCTGTTTAGGCAGTCAGTACTCTTTCCTGGCAGGAGATGATGGGGGCATGTGGAAATTAGACACATTTGGGTATGAAAATTTCAGAATTTAGTTCAGTACTTCATAAAATTAATCTTTATCATTTAAAATCAATTATTTTTGATTTTCAGATGCTTTGAATCTAACGTAAGTACAGAATTACTCAGCAATTGTATTCTTCACATTAAAACACCTCTTTATCCAGGAAGGAACTATGTTAAACTTGTCATGCCACAAGATCTTTTGATGGTGTCTAATACATTACCAGGAAGCAAGAAAGTACCATCAATGTATGAGTTGTCCATCCGAGTTGTATATCAAATCTTGAATAACCACAAATTAAATATTGAGTGCAGTAATGGTCATCACGTCACAATGATTTATGAGCAAAAGAATTGCATACCTGAAAATTACCCCCAAAATATAGGTAATCAATTAAGAACAGGGCCCACCACAATTTGTAGTAATCCTAATTGTAATGCTCCTATTTTTACTCATGCTTTTGTATGGATTATTTCCAAACAGATTGTAAACACAGCTGGAGATACACAAGAAATTTTAGCTGCAATATTCTTTTGCTCAGATCACTGTAGCTCACAATGTACAGCTTATGATGAATTCAAGTTATCTCAAATAAGTTGGCGATAAGTGTTATAAGATAAATAACAGCAAGAAATGAAAATAAATTTTGTATTAAAATTTTAATTACAACTTAATAAACAATTATATACACATGTATGAGGTACATACCATACTTTTCTTGTAAGAAATAAACATGACTAGCATTAAAGCATTCACTTAACTATAAATTACAAGATTACCTTTACCTCTATCACGAAGCTTTTGGAAGCTTCTGTCTATATTGTGCTCCAAGCTATTATGAAAATGTATAGTTTTATGATTTTGACATTTGTACAAGCAGAGCTAAACATTGCTG
The DNA here is from genome assembly GCA_964035755.1 of Teleogryllus oceanicus. Taxonomy (NCBI): domain Eukaryota; kingdom Metazoa; phylum Arthropoda; class Insecta; order Orthoptera; family Gryllidae; genus Teleogryllus; species Teleogryllus oceanicus. Next base: position 92,616,775 of record CAXIVR010000005.1, on the reverse strand, counting down.
ATGACATTATATAATGAATGTCAAGCAAATAAAATGATGAAAAGTGCTACAATGTTGACCACAGTTCTTTGAAAGAACATCTTAATTTCTATAAAACAGTGCTAATCACTTAATGTCGTTTTTTCCTTCAGCCATAGTCTGCACAACTTAATTTACTGAGACCTTTCTTCTGAATTGCAACAGCCACAGCTTTATCTAAAAAGTCACTATGTTCAAAAGATGGAGAGCTTGCATCTCGCTTTTCTTGGGAACTTGATTCATCTGATTTATCAGCATTTATGGAATTATTTTGGACTCCATCATTCACAGAAGCAGAAGAGTTTTCTTTTGTTAATGTTTGTTCATCCACCATGGGTTCATCTAGAGATTTCATGTCACTATCACAGCTACTTTCACTGTTTATAACAGAGCTAAATAATCCATCACTGAACCACCTGTGCACAATTTCATTGCTGTTTAATTCACTGCTGAATGGAGAGTGCAACAACTTCTGTGTATCCAACTCTCCTTGGTCCCAAAACACAGGTCTATGGTGAAAAGGGTCCAAATTGACAAATGCATTTGTATCTTGTCGAGGAGCATTTGCACAAACACATGGCATATTTGTTGCATTCCGAGGTTCTCTGCAGGCTTCACTTTCAGCTGTATCAATTTTTGCTGCATCAGATACAATTTTGTTATCTGCATCTGACCCAGTCATTTCTCCTTCTGTCCTTAATCCATGCCTATGAATAGCCATGAGAACTGCTTCATCTTCAAGACCTTCATCATTCTCACTTTCAGTCATGGGAAATTCATCAAGAATATCATCTGCATCTACTGGCAGAGGTACAAACCCCATATCCTCCAAAACTCTATTAATTGTATTATCAACAAAGCAACGGGCAACTTGCCTTGCTTGCCATTTTCTCAATTGCCAACTTGTAGATGGTCGGGTGTTAGGGAACATAACATTCAAGGCTATAGGCCACTCTGGCTGGTCAGTTGGAGAATTTTGAGATGCTGGTGTTACAACTTTCAAGTTTTTCCCTTCACAATTTGTAACATCTAACAATGCACTAGGCTCAGTATTAATTTTAATTTCACTACTTGAATTTGGGTCTTGAATAGCTGCACTGTTTTCAGAGACTTCCATTGTGTTTAATTCACTTCCACAATTATTGTCAGTGTTAAATCCTGTATGTTTACATGGCAATATGACAGATGAGCACTCATCTTTAACAGGGCTTTTGGTTGGAAAACAAGATACTTTCTCATCATCTGGTTTCTTTAAATGATATTTCCCTTTAATTTGCCAAACATAGCGTGCTTTTTTCAAAGGTCTGTCATCGATTTCATCCGACTTGCAAATTTTAGTAGAGGTTTCACCTTCCTCATCACTTGTTCTGCCCATGGTTTGTGCATTCAAATTCAGATAAGATCCAATAAGCTAGAACTATAAACAAATGTACATGAAGGTAAAGAGAAGACATCAACAATAAATACTCATAACTGATGGGACAGTGACATTTGCAATCATAAGTATGAACACTACATTGGATAGGTTCAACAAAAAAATTTAGAACACTACTTTATATGTGGAGTGTTCATAATCAAATTACCACCAAATATGCTTGTAACATTTGCATCGGTTTTGGATGAATGTTCACGATGCCAGTTCATGGACACATCCCAGTCAGAAAAATCACCTCGTCAATACAACCGAACAAGAGTGAAATACACCACTCGGTATCTTGAACGTTGTACGAGCAATTATGCTGCAGCTCCTGTCAGTTCCTGAATAATTATACGCCTGGGTGAGTAAATAATAGCAATTAATTCACGTTTATAATACGTACAGGCGACAGGTAAAACACTAACGGATGCCATGATTGGCCATGACAGAATAAGCATCGTATTCTGTCATATCCGCCCACTTTTCAGAAGGAAAACCACAGCTTTATGCCTCCAAACATCCTTTCACTCACACATATATATTGCAGAGGTAAACAAATCAGACCAATTAATACATTCCTTCACGGAAATAATATAAAACCCCCCAAAAGGCATTACTGATTGCAGCCCAACCCTTTTAAGGAAAAATTTTTCTCATAAATATTATAAATAATACAGTGTTTCCGAAGGTACCAGAACATTAAGTCCTCCCTTAAGCAATAAATACCAAAAATTTGACGTGAGTGCTTCAGAGTTGGCTATTCTGTTTTAGAATACTGAATTCGGGCGTGTGTGTTTTGTTACTTTTTGTATTTTTTATTTGCGTGAAGGTGTTTCTCCCTGACCTGATCAGGCCAAGGTTATGTACGGTTATGAGCAATGAGAACTTCAGTAGTGAAATTGAAGGGTGATGGTTCATTCGACTTATGATCATGTGAAGATCAAACTCCCAAACGCATCTTGCAACGTAATGCAAAGTGTATCTGACATTTATGAAATATTAATTCTGGTAAGTGCAAATTATATCATATGCTTGAAAAGAACTGGAGTTTATTTCACATAATGCAGTTTTGAAATAAATTATAAATAATTGTGTTAATATAGTGTAAAATAGTGGAAGTTTGTTTGGGAGTTAATAAACTTTCTGTAACATCCATATTTGGTGTTGCTTGGGACTTGCAGAATAAGGACCTATAACTGGTTATAGTTATTTCTTTTCTATTCACATGTTAAAGTGACAATGTACTCTTTAGGTATTACCAAATGCATTGTATTTGAATAATAGAAATGTGCCTTTCAGATTAGTTTAAGCTATTAGTCATTTAGTAGAAATATTGAAAAGATTTGTATGACGATATTGTAGATGGGGAATGGAGTCAAACCTTGTGGCTGAGTTTGTAGCTCAGACTGGAGCAGACTCCACTGTAGCTCAAACATTTCTCCAAGGTAAAGTTTGGCTTTTACTTGTCATTGATTTTATACAAAACATGGAACAAGGGTCTTTATTTTATCATTTTATCTTCCTAAGCTAAAGGATGGAATCTAAAGTTGGCTCTGCAAGCCTACTTATATATGCCTGATGATACATCTAATCATTGGTCAGTTCATGAAGAAAATGGTAATGTGACAGAACCTAGGCATACTTTGTCTTCAAGACCTGTGCTACAAAAATCAGATGCTATTGATTGCGGTATGTGTAAATTGTGATTGTTTTAGTGATTAATTTGACAGATGTTGACTGTCATTGTTCTCAAATATGGTTGTAATTTTAACAGCAAAAAAACTTACAAGAGGGATTTCTCGGGCCACAGAAAATATTAATTTGGTATCAAGAGCTCGGTCAGATATAGCCCATGATTTCAGAGAAAACACAGTTTATAATGTTAATCATTACTTCATTGAAACACCTGTTTTTACATTTACTCTTCCTGATTTGACGATTTATCCAGGTAAGGATGAAATCAGAAAATCTTCATTATTTTTTGGGGAACTTAATTTGAATGTACAGCAGTGCTTGTATGACATTTAATGTACTCAATGTTTCAGAGGATTTCCGGGGATTTTTGGAGAAGGATTTGATTGAAATGTCGAGTCTAGTCTCTCTAGAACAAGCAGGAAGATTAAATTGGTGGGCTGATTCAGGGGCATGTCAGAGATTGTGGCCTTTAGCAACCACGGGTGATGGCAATTGTTTATTGCATGCTGCTTCATTAGGTACGTGACATTCCTTTAGTTGTTTTGTTATGCATATACATGTATGTAACTGTTGCAATTTTACTATTTTATATTTTCTTGCCAGTTACACATGCATTAATGTCAGTGGTCAGTTACACATAAACAATGGTAACAGTGGTTTGTTATTGAAGGAGTGTTGAATAAATTCACTTAAAAATCGGTTGGTCATGTTCAGGAAGTTTTAAGGGTCACATTTGCTAATAATTACATTGCATTCTATAACCCGAACTGGCCAGGGAAATAATCAACTTCACTTTTCTTGAACTATATTTCTTTCATATCCTTCAGGTTTGAATGTTGATAAACGTTAATGAAATTGTTCTGTTAATTGAATTAAAGGAGAAGAAAATATGAAATTTTAAAGAATGTGTGGTATGATTTTATGCCATTGTTTCTATAATTATTTTTTGTTTTTCATGTTTGCATTTTTAGTTTCTTTTTATTGAATTTTCTAGCAAAATTAAATAGAACAAATAAGACTTTTGTTTTTTGACACTGGGCATTCATAACAAATGGCTGTACATTTATAATAGAAGTAGAAAAAGCATAATATGAAATGTTTATCCTATCATACTCACAAAAATTAAATTGCTCTGTAATAAATAAACTTAATCTTAAGAGTTGAAAGAATCGAGGAATAACATAAAAATTGTGATAATTGAAATAATTTTGTAAATTAATGATGAACAAAATTGCCAAAGGTCTCTGGAGGAATGGGAATAAGATATTTTCAGAGGGTTAAAGAAATGATGTAGAAGTGTATCTTCGAAGAATCGCCATGAAACTTTTAGAAATTTCATCATTAACAAGAGTGATTAGCCCACTAAAACTGTTGAAAAGCTATGAAACCCTGTGAAATTACTGACAATTGAACTAAATGTATGTAATTTTAAAATCAGCTGTTGCTATTGCATGGTAGTTAGTGTTGACCTTTGCTCAAACATTTTCTTCCCCAAACTATTAAAATTATTTATTATATAGAATTCTTTGAGATGGATAAATTTAAAATATAATTTGGAAGTGTGTCAAATTTCAAAACGAAAGGTTTTTTAATTAAAACAGTAATAATGTTTTTTGATAAGGCTGGTATGATTTAAATCAAATGATTATTTTAAAAATCAATGATTTTAAATCAATATTTATTATTTGTAATATTTGAAAATATATTAGTATTTTAAATATTTGTAAAATAAATTTTTTTTTATAAACTTTTTCACTAATTGAACAATTTCAAAATAAAAAAATAATTACAATAAAAAAAAAATTAAAAAAAAAAAAAAATTTTTGGAGTTATTGCTAATAGACTTAGATGATTGCTAGTTTTTATCCAGCATTTAAGTGTCTGTATATAAAAACCAATTTAACAGCAATATTGCCCTAACACACTGAGCTAGTTTCTAGAAAAATACATGTAAAGTTCTGAAGGTGTCCATAATTCTAGATTTGTATTAAAATATTTGCTAAAGCCAGTTAAAATGCATCGTAAAGATGATGAGTTTTAATAAAAATGAAATTTATATTAATACTCCTTTAAAGAACAAAATTAATGTTGTTAAAACTAATGAAAACTAGTTAATCTTAAAAGTTTTAATAATATTAACCTTTTTCTTTATGTGTATATTGATAAAATTCCATTTTAAGTGGGGAGTATACTTCCCACTAACCGTTTAAGGGTTAATGGGAAAGTGAGAAGTAACTATCATTACTCTCCATATTTTTTTATTACAGGACAACTATTAAAAATAATTTAATATTTCAAAAACTGTCTAACATTATTATAAGTTTTTGAAGAATTCAGTTGTTTTCAACAATAAATGCTTTTTGATTTGGGTGGTATTGCAACAAAAAAAGGAAGAAAGAAAGAGGTAAAATTTCTTCCAACGAAGAATTTTTTTTTCTAAATCATACTAATAGATGGTGTCAAAAGTTCTTGCAATGTGAATGCCACAGAAGTGTTTCAAGAGCATGAAACAGTAAGAAACTCAGATTCAAAGGTTTTGTTGGTTCAGGCAGTATTGCACCGGGCCCCTCAAAGATATTCTTTGTTTAAAAAGAAATAAAATGACAATAATTTAATGATAAATTTAAAAACCGATGTTTTAATAAACTTTATTCTGCTTCTAAAATAATTAAGGATAAATAAACCACTTAATGATTTTGGTTTAAGGTATAAGCATCTACTAAGGTATAAGCAATCTTATTTAAATCAAATAAATCTGATTTAAATAAAAATATCATGATTTTTTCCAGCCCCAGTTTTTAACGAGAATTATGAGCACAAATGATTGTTGCAAAAGTGTTTTATGTGTTTTTCTTTTTAACTTTAAATATTTTGAGAAGGGGGGATCAAAGAAATTCTGATGTAGCCAAAATATTGTCCACCCTAGTGGCCTTTCATGTGCCATATTGCTTTGTTGTATGTTGGTCTATCACTCATTTGCAACCCAAATAAACTGAAAATTGCCTAGCTTTAAAATATAAAATATGAAACCATGTTGGGTGAAAAATATTGGAAATTGATTCATTTCATACTGAGAAGCACTATAACAACTCATCATTGTAGTTCTGTTTAAAGTAGAAAGTTCAAGGGCAGAGTTCTGAATCTCTTAGAAAAATGTTGAGAATTTTGTTTTGTTAATTAGTTGTGGAGGAGAACATTATTTTTAGGTGTTAGCAAAACTTAATGAATGAATGTTTTCCATCACAATGGTATCTTGTATATTTCATTTGGAGGAAGAAAAAAATACACACTTGAACAGTTATTTATTTCATTTTGATAATCATTTGTTTGTTTTGCAGGCATGTGGGGCTTTCACGATAGATTACTTACTCTTCGCAAAGCTCTTTATGGCTTTTTAAGTAGCAGTGAGTGTAAAGATTCCCTTTGGCGTCGTTGGCGATGGCAACAGACAATAATTAATGCCCAAGCTGGATTTGTGTATTCAGAAGAAGAGTGGAAAAGAGAGTGGAGTAACATAGTGGAAATGGCGTCTACTGAACCTAGGAAGTTGGAGAGTGGACGTAGGCGCAGTATTCTTATTGATAGAAACTTGTGAGTTAATGAAATAAGAATCCTGTTGGTTTCCACATTTTGGAGGAGAAATTTATGATGAGAGTTTTTTGTTGTTGTTGTAATTTGTTTATTTTTAAATAGGTTTGGTGTTAACATTTCAATTTAGTAATGCTAATATAAAGTCAGCCCAGCTTATTCAAATCCAAGCAATTATGAGACAAATGTAAATTTCATGAATTTTGACTTTGCTTGAATTATCGTTATAAATTTTTTGGCAAAATTTTAAAGAAATGTATGTATGTTACAGATTTATTAGGAAAAAAATGTGTTTGGCGTGTGTGATTAAGAAAAAATTCAATTGGTTCTAAAAGATTATTTTTGTAATGAAAGAATTTTCAAATACAATTTTTTAATAGAATATGAAATAAGGGTCTAATTGCAGCAACTAATGGTACGAAATTTCTTGGGATTTATTTATGTAATTTGGTTATGAAATTTTGTAATACATGTAATGTTGTAATGAAACAATATTTGAAGCATAGTTCACAAGATGAAATTCATGATAGCTGCATTTGTAACTAATAGATAATAACCAAAGTGATTGGCATTAATGTGACATTAATGAACAAAACTTTTCACTTAATGAAGAAAATGATTGAATTGACAAAAATGTTTGATTAATTTGCTAGGTGTCTTTCCGGGAATTTAAAATTTTTTTAAATTATGTTTTGAAAAATATTCTTAAATTATTTGAATTTAAAATAATTTGTATTTAAGAAATGAATTGAAAATTATTTATTTTGTTTCTTTAAATCTTTTGTAAAGTAACTTCTCTTTAAGTCGAAGTGTTGTTTTCAGTGTTTGTTGTTTTGTTTGGCAATTGGTAGGAAAGCAGAGCAATTATGATTAAAACAGTTATGATTTTAATACTTTCCCTCTAGATGTCTTTCATTTGATTAATTGTGTAATATTAATTTTTTCTTGTTGATTTGTCAGAGATGATTTGAGTGAAAATGCTACTTATGAAAGTTTGGAGGAAATACATGTATTGGCTCTTGCTCATGTGTTAAGAAGACCGATTGTTGTTATTGCAGATCTAATGCTTAAGGTAAGATACTATTAGAGCACATTTTTGTAAGTTGATATTGGCCTGAATGTAAAAATTATTGATGTATCATGAAGAAAATATGTTCATTGTAGGATGTGAATGGTGAAGACCTCGCACCCATTCCTTTTGGTGGAGTATATCTTCCCTTTGAATGCGCTGCATGTGACTGCCACAGGTCTCCGTTGGTACTCACTTATGATGCTGCACACTTTTCAGCTTTGGTTGTGATGGAGAAAGAAACTTTTGTAGATCGAATGCCGCAACCACCAGGTACCATCTTGCAGACTTTGGGTTGAACATTTTTTGAGTGTATTAAACTGGTAGGTGTAATGTAATTTTTTTGTTTTTGTTTTTTTCAGCTGTCATACCAATAACAAATTCAGACCATGAACTTTTACCCATTCAGTTTAGTATTGATCCTGGCAAGAACTTTAATTGGAATAGTGATGAAATGACAAGTTCATTATGTAAGAAATTCAGTTTGTCTCCTGCAGAACAGATGAGCCTTTTAGGAAAATATTTGGATATTATCCAAGTGCCTATTCCAAACTCTCCAGGTGTTGATGAAGGAGATCTAGAACTTGAGGGTGGAACTAATAATTTCACTAATGATGAAGAAGACATTGAAAAGAGGTTTTGTGAAGTCTTGAGACTAATGTAAATGAAGATAATACTCAAATGGGAGATTCTGGTTTATTTACAGGTAATCGAAGTAAAGCTGCCAAACAACTTCAGTCTGTAGCAAAACAGTTTGGAAGTATTGGGAAATCGATGAGTAAAAAGTTAAAGAAGAATCTTGGTTCCATTACAAAAATTACTCGTACAAATTCTCAAAAGAAAGGTGTGTCGACTAGTCCAGTGCGTCAAACTACAAGACTAAATTCCAATTTAGTTTCTCGGTCTCAAGATTATATTTTGTGTGCTCGCATTCATACAGAAAAACGTCATGAATTCCAAGAGGAAATGGTTAGAAATTATCTTCAATCTGCAAGAATTCGCTTTCAAAGAGACAAAGTATTGAAACAGAAACAAGCTGAAGAAAGACGTCAGAAAGATGAAATGAAGTTAAAGGAACTTGCTCGTCTAGAAGGTCCTTCAAATTGTATTAACCCGGGTTGTGATCAATATGGTACTGCTATTACAAGTTACATGTGTAAAGATTGTTATGAAAAACAAAGAGATCGAGAAATGTCTACAAATATCAATAGTCCTGTGCCAACTAGAGTTAAAGTAGGTGCAACCGGTGATTCTGATAATGCTGCTGTTTCAGAGGAAGTGTATGCTCCTAGATATGGAGCAGGCAAGTCACGATTCTACACCGAGGCAGACGCATTGTCTCATAGTGTTGTGAGTCGGATGCCTTCGTCTAAAGCGGGAAGCAATATAGATCAGACCCTTTATCTTTCTAGGTCCACATTTTATAACGACACCTCGTCGACTGTAAATTCTTCTGAAAATAAACTGAATGTGAAGTCAGACAAAGAAAACCTGAGAGCATCAAGCCAGGAGTATTCAGTGCCTAGTTACAGTCCTAGTCCTACCGGAAACTGGCCAGAAGAAATTGGTGGTCTTTTGGGAACAAAAAGTGGTACAAGTGAGATGCCTTTGGCCCGAATCACAGTTACAATTTGGCCAGGACTTGGGAAGGAAATAGAACAAGTGATGGCCATAAGGTGGATTCCAGCCACAGTGCAGGGGTATGTCTTCAATTTACTTGATTCATATGCACAATTGTTTTAGCTTTAGTTATATATTAATTTAGATTTGTGTGTGCACTTATTATTCATAGAGATGAGTGCTATGATTTCTTCACCAAAATATTTTAAGATGAATGCACCAAGACTCCATATACCTATGCTGCTTGTACTTTTTCCTGAGCTATAACGATGACTTAAGCAAAAATCTTTTATGTGTGTTTTCTGGAATATTATTAAAGATTTTCTGTACATAAAGAGATGATTTTTGCAGTAAGTTGCTTCTGAACTGATTTATTTTTTTATTTTATTTTATGCAATTATTTTTTGAAAAATAGTTTCTTGGTCTCTGCAACTTGTGAATCCAAATTGGTTCAATGCCTTACTCTTGTACTTCTTCCATTTTCCTGTCATCAGTGAATCCCTCATCTTCTAAAGTTGTCAAATGCCGTCATAATCCGTCCTACCATTGTTTGGGTCTACCTTCACGTGCCATTCCTTCTTGTTTCATTGCGTATTGTTTTATTCATGCCCCTTGTGGTCTTATCATCTGATCTAGCCATTCTGTTCTTTTTGGCTTTTACCATTGCAACCATATCTGTTTTCTGAGAAAGTTTGCAACTCCATTATTTTCTACTCTGCAATTGCCACTCTGGTGGTTGGGTTGAAAAATCTTTGGAATTCTGTTTTCAATTGTCATGTTTCATTGTAATTTTGTGTGAACTCATAACAATATCACACAACCAAGTGAACAGGCTTTCTCAATATGGGCTTGAGTAGAACAAAGTATGCTTATTGGGTGTAACCCGGTGGTAGTTAATTACATAAATAAGGTAATAAATGCATGCAAACAATATAATAATGGTAATAGTAATGCTTTAATAATATTAAAATAATAATAATGTAAAAAAAAAATTATTATTATTATTATTGATATAAAAACTGATGATTCATAAGAAATTAAATTACTTGAAGAAAAAGGAAAGAAACGTTTATAATCTAAAGCCACACTTAAGTGTTTATACTATTGAGATCGCACTGCACTGTCCTTCACTTTACTGCACTTCACTTCACTATTACCCTAAAAACATTTCCTTCATTATTTCTCTGCTCTACTCTGCATGACACCTCACTTCACTATATAACTTAATATTTTTAGTTAACATGCTCATAAATTTAAGAATATCCTAAATTAATTTCCTAAACTGTTGAACTCTTCGAGGATAGGGTCAAAGGTTTTTGCAGGCAATAGATTCCAATCCCTTTATTGTTCGATTTGTGAAAAAGAATTTACCGACATCTGATCTCTGCGGTCTTAAATTTATTTTGTGCCTGTGATATAAATATGATTTAGGTTTGATTTGCATAAAAAATCTGAAATTTTGAAAATTTGAGAACTTCTACATTTTCTTTTCTTTTTTGTATTTAGAAACTGACCTACACTTAGAGTCTTCAGAAGCCACATTGAATAAATAATTCCACACTTACTGAAAATGTGAAAATGAATATTTTAGTGACTGAATATTATAGTAGTTTGCCCCAAATTATCAATCAATCTGAAATTTTATGGAGTTCCCAAAAAATTTTGTCACTAATTCCATTAATTATAGTAGTCTGACATGAGACACTTAATTGAATAGCATACAGTTTTGTGTTTTTCCTAGATTATGGTGTCAAATGAGACCCTAATCTGATGTTGCTTTTGATATGTATTAAAATTATAGTTAAGATACAATTTGTTCTAAAATTAAAATGTTTAACTCGATACAAAGAATGAATATAAATTATATGAATGACTATTTTTATATTCATTTGTTTCTTTTTAAATGTAAGATTATTGTTGCAGTTCTCTCTTAAAAAATGAGCCTCTGTTCTTTTGAGGCCTCTTGTTCTTTCCACGTGTACTAATTATTAAAAACTTGATTTATGAGTATGTTCTATGATTATTTGAATGTAATTAATTTTTCGTATTGATAAATTTGTACCCTTTTTCTACGCATAAACCTAAATGTGATCAGTGTAGTGAGTGTTTAAATTAAGTCTGGAGAGTTTGGCCAAGGAGAAAACATTGCTAGTTTCTTTTTTGTTCAATTTCTGAACAATTTACTGATGAAGAGGTGTAATATGCCTTCAAGATAAATGTGTAAATATCTTTGAATGGAGATAACTTTTCCATAAACATTTCACTGAAGTTTGTTCCATGTAATATAAGAAGATATTTGGAAGGCTCACAATTGAAACAAATATGGCACTTATTCATAATTTATTGTTATGAACTGAGTTCTCTTGATTTCCATTCTGTTGTAGTCATTGATATGGATCGACTTAGCATATTTTGATGCTAATAAAGGTTTACATACACAAAGTATATTATCTTGAGAAAGGACTGACTTTTTAATTTTGACAGTCTTTCCCATGATGTCGTGCAATGTTTTTCATTTTTAATAATAAATCTTAAAAATGTTTTTTTCAGAATTAGAAATTCTTAAGATAGCGGAAAATGCTGATGCTATCCTAGCTCATGTACTTTGCATGTTGTGCTTAATTTAGTGCATTAATGTGTTATTACATAAACTCATGAAGATTTCTTATTTAAGCATTTGGCACTAAAACAACTATAATATAATGAAGAAAATATGCTTTTACTGGGGGAAGAGAAGTTCAAAAACAAATCAGTTAGGTAAAGTGTTGCACAGTTGATTAATCAAATCAATTGTGATTCAGATTATACTTAATTACAAATACAATGTGGATTATTCTCAAAGCCTTTTACATTAAGAGATCAAAATTTATTAATAATGCATTGCAGGACTCCGCTTCAGTCATGAAGTGAGAATATGAACTAAATGATTAGCCACATTTGACAAATGACATTCAAAACTTCCATTGCTGTTAAAATGATCACTTCTTTTACCATTTCAGCATACATCTAATTCTACAATAACGGCCGAATCTGGTTGTCCACCTTTACGATCTTCAACATCATTGGGTACCCGCAATGTGTCTGTTGCAACTTTAAGTCCTCAGTTGAGCAATGAATTACCGAACGTGGAGAGAGTAACAGCTGGTCATCGTACTGCTGTAGGCGTCTGGGTGCCATGTTCTGGAGCATACCCATGTCGTACAAACAATTGCAAATTTTTTGGTAATCCAGAAAGTGACTATTATTGTTCCAAGTGTTATAAAGAAGTTGTGCAACCTAGTTTAAAGAGTCTTCAGGTTCAAGAAGTGAAGAGGTAGTGGCTCTTACTGTGTTTTACATAATTTATTTGACTTAAAACACCACTAATTGTTGTTTTCTTCACAGTCTGATGACATTAATGAATTTCAAATAATGTTTGATATTATTTGGAACTATAGAATGTGTAGTTTATTAAATTATTATTTCCTTAGTTACTTTTAGTGAAACAATCTTACTTGGGAGACTAATATAGCTTTAATTTGCTTTGAGTAGTGACCATGTGTTGTGTGATATTGGCAAATAACTTTTAATGATTAGGATTGGCATATGGATTAGTTTCCCAAATAAAGGTATACATCGATGCAAATTTTTTTCTTCTTTTGATTGAATACTGTTGATATTTGTACCTGAGGTGATTACTGTTCTATCAAGTTCCTTTGATAAATGGATGTAAAGCAAGTTTGGTCTTTTTTTTTTTTTAATTAAAATTTCTTTGCTGTATCTGTACTTAATTTTTGTGTGTGGGAAGAATGCTGTCTATTCTTTTGTGTTTTAGAACTTATCACTATACCAATCCTTAATGGAAGTACAATAATATTATCCTTTATTTATCATAATGTTTCTGTCAGCATTATGGGTTTTTGAATGCTTGGATATTGAAGTTGTGACTGGTCAGATTTCTGTGGTTTTATTCTCTTGCTTATCTTCTGTCTTTAAATTATAAACAGACTGGCTTCTTTATTGTTGATTAAACTGACAGTCAGTTATTTGTGTTACGTATATTTTGGGACTGCAACCTGCTCTCAGTTTGTGTTGGAAGTTGTCAATGCAGCCCACAGAGGGCATTCATGTTCTCAGATCGATTAGTTTCTTTTTACGAACTGAACTGCATCTCCTTACTATTCATGCAGCAATGCTCAACTAACTATAACTAAGAGTGAAACTAAATTAATTGCTCACTATGTATGTTTAATAGAGTTTTGAATGAATGTAATTTGTACAGTCTGCCACTTATGCCTTCTCCAGATGTATAGTTTTTAACTGCTAAGTCATAATGAATTCTATCAGATAAGAACAGTATGTATCGAAAATGGTGCCAAAATTTGTAATCCCAGCAGAACGTAAGTAATTAATAGTCATGCTGCATTATATGATAACCATATGCAAGAGCACTTTCTTGCTAGAAATAGAATTAAAAAAAGCATTTTACACTCTTTAGATATTTCAGAATAAGTTATTTCTTGGCAACGATTGTCTGTTGGGATTGTAAATATGTTAATAGATATTTTTTTCTGAAATGCTACTTTCTTTAAACTCGTAACATGATTTTGCTATAATTTTGTAGCAAATTCATCGCAGAACATCCTAATAATTTGCATTGAAACAGTTATTTACAATACAGTTTCACTAGGTGTCCTTCTGTGCGTAAGTATTAATATTATAAATATCTATTTTGTAATACTTAATCTATATACAATTGTGCATATGTATATACATATATGCATTCCTGCAAATGTAGGCTTATACACATTGTGCAGTTTTTTTCCCCCTTTTCATTTTTGTGTACTAACGTTTAGAGGAAAGCTGGCATTATGTAAAATACTCTGCAAGTTTAATTATTAATACTGTGAATACGTTTATGAAATTGTTGTAAATGAGAATCATATGGCAGTGTTAACAGAAACTAGATTTCTACAAATATTGTTAAAAATACCATAACAATTAAATATTTGTTAATACTAACCTTGCAGTAGTGAAATTTTGCTGATATTGTATCTACAAGTGAAATACTAGTCGAACGTAGTGGGAATAATATTTGCTTTGTTGTGTTGCTTTCGAATTGTTGTGATATAAGTATATTTTTAAGCATAATAATTGTAGGTCAGCTTTTGCAACTGAAGTATCATAGTTTGATAAAATTTCTTAGTATGAATAAAATGGTATTATTTACATTTTGTATTAATGTTTATTTCCACTTTACCCAGTTTATATTTCTTTTTGTTTTCAGCAATCTGCATATTCCAAATGAATTTAAAGGAAAAATTTGTAAATGGTTTTTGGCAATATTTTGAAACTTGTACTGAGAAGTTTTCAACTTTTCCCTTTATTTTACATTAAGGTTTTATTGCCAACATTTTCCCTTTATTAGTCATGAAGGTTAGAACGTTCGGTCAAAAGATAAAATCAGTCTTCCCTTTTTTTTGGTGCATTTCAATTCCACATCCAAATAAACTAATATACATCTCTCATAAAAGTATTTTAATAATGTTTAATTCCTTCCTAAGGATTTAATAATGTTCCTTTCCAAGGTAAATTGTAAAATCCAATTTTTAAATGAAATTTTCACTTTTCAAAATTCAGTTGAAACAATTAAAAAAAAGAAGCTAATAAGTGTGTTTTTGCAAATGACAGGTATGTGAAGGTCTGTTATTTTGGGGTTATTTCAAATTTAAAATCAGGTCAGTTATTGCAAATATTTTAATTATTGTTAAATTATACGTAACTGTTACCATAATTGATACCATGTAATTATTATTATTATTATTTTTTTTGGCGAATTCTCCCCATAGATGGAATACGCTAAGCAAGAGACTCAATTTTTCTTTGGGTTTTTCTTGTTCCAATATGCTTTCATTCTTTCTGAGAAAGCTTGTTTTCGCTTTTCTGACCACTTTGGTCTGCATTTTTTTGTTTTCGTTGCTCTGGTGTAACTTCCCACTTGTCCACTTTGTGTCTGTTGTTATTATTATAAGCAGTACTAGTAAAATTACTATACCGAGTAAATTTTAATTTAAAAATTAAACATTACAAAGCTTGAAATGTTACATTATTTTGCTACTAAAAACAATTATCTACTGTATAATATCTTAATCTCTCTGTAACAAGTATTGTAGTATAATTCCTAGGCCAATGACCCCATCTTGTCCAGTTTCCCTGGTCCTTTAAACAAATGCTTAATGGCCCCTTGGTTTGCTTCTGGACAGTAAATGTAGCTGCACTCAAGATGTGCACAATTGTACTCCCTCTATATACATCACATTTCACTTACACAATTGTAATTGTATATGACTCAATAAAATACGATTAAAACTGAGGTAATTTGAAAAGAGGAAACAATACAAAAAACTGAATCTTTTTAATAATTTGATCAATGTTTAAAAGGAATTCCAGGTGTTAAAATGTGTTCAGATGGAATTAACTTCTGCCAGCCAATA
This sequence comes from Teleogryllus oceanicus, assembly GCA_964035755.1. NCBI lineage: Eukaryota > Metazoa > Arthropoda > Insecta > Orthoptera > Gryllidae > Teleogryllus > Teleogryllus oceanicus. Next base: position 92,600,895 of record CAXIVR010000005.1, on the reverse strand, counting down.
CTTTTTTTATTACCATGTTTTAAGCATTTGATGAGACTTTTGTTTGGGATTGTATTTCAAACCAAACCTTTTCACATTCGACACGTTTTTACTTTGTTATATTTCATTATCTTCCTTGCAGATTTGTGTGAGAATTTTATTAGTTTAAGTTGATGATTTGAAGGAAAGAAACATTTTTGAATAACAAAAGACATTACCAAACAATTAATTACATTGAAATACTCAGAATACAAAAATTCCTAAAAAAGCTCCTCCTTTCCCTATTTTATTTATGATTTTTGAATTCTCTTTTTGAATCTGAATGCAGAGCAACAGTTGGTTGTGTTGGGGATACTTGCATTGTGAGGCTTTAAAGTAATGCAACATCCACATAGTGTAACAAATTTCCTAAATAAGTTCTTGTGAGGGTGATATAGCAAGTATAAATTCCATTTATTATAAAACTAGAGAGGAATGTCCATTGCCTGGTATTTTGCAGTTTCAGTTTTGAACTCTAATATCAACTGAATAACATTTGAAGTTAGGTGGTAAAAAAGCAGATATTCTTTCTATTATCTTTCATATCTAATGACATACAGAATATAAAAAAGAAACACATTTTAAAATTCAAGCCGAATGTTATGTGCCTCTCAAATTTTTGTTGCTCAATTGAAAACATTCCTATCCAACGTTTGAAGTATCAACCGCCTTCAAAGAAAAGTTGAAACATTCAAGAAAATTTACAATCTGAAAGTACTTAATGCACTAAAACATCTAAATATTCCAAACCAAAGAATTGCAAGTCATGGTAAAACTGGAAGTTATATTAATGTCTCTAATAGCACCAGACTAGGGAAATTCTTACAGAAAGTTGTGAAACTCATTTAACATTGTTATAATACCTTGATTGTATTTCAGTAATACACCCACAATTTCTGGAAGATTTAACACTATTTTTTTTTTGTGTGGTCAAGTTGAATCATTTAAAGATAATAAATATTTTCCAGAATTATGATTAGGTGCAGATGATGTGACGGAATTTAAGGTTGAATTAATATCAAGATTCAAACAATTTTCCGTTCAGTTCTTTGAGATTCAATTAAATTGACTAAAAATCCTATCTCCTACATACATAATTCTCAAACAAATTAATTTTAACAAACACATTTTCTGAAAATTTGATATCAGCTTAAGAAAACAAGCATATTGCATAGGTATTCATATGAATAATTGATTGATTGATTTTTCGTGTTTCCGGGTGCGTCAACTGCTTCCGTCATCAGTCCCGCCAGTGTAGTGCACGTTTTTTCTCGGGAGATGGCGGTGATCTTTCCCCGCTGGATGGCGAGATCCGGTGCCGACCTATCGTCGACTAGTGGGGTTTGCCCCTAAGCAGGACTCTCCCACCAGCGGGGCACTGCCCCAGTCAGGACAAGCTCTAAGCTCCCGACCGGTCTCCCGGAATATGTGGTAGTGTGTGTGTGTGTCAGAGAGGATAGAACAAGGAAGAAGAAGGACAGATCGCGCGCGGTCCGTGGCCCGTTTGGTAGGGTACTGCTCCGGCATTCGCCTGGTGTTGATTGGAGAAACCACGGAAAACTACCGATCAGAGCAGCCAGCCGCTAGAACTCTCCTCCAGACAGCGACTGAATTCGACGTAGCTGAAAAGCTAGTGTCGAAAATCCTGCCGCTGTCAGGACTAAACCTAGGACCTCCCGGTCAGAGGTGCTGCAGTGACATCAGTTGATGCACTGAGCTACCGCTACCGGTCATTTGAATAATGATCATAAAACATTATCATAATGAAAATGATTTATCACCACACATGACTATCATGTAAGGTGATAAAACATATTAGATATTGATTAAAATTACACATCTCAATATATCAAAATTCATTAGTATCCTGTATTTACATGTACTTGGTAGTTTTTGGAATTAATTATCAACTATTGCTGTCAGAAGCAATGTATAAATTTTTCTTGTCAGAGATATGAAAAAAGGCACTTTTGTTGTGCTTTTCTTTGCTAGTATCAGAAGTGGAGTTCTTATTATGTCAACTTTACTATAATATTAAATCTGTAGATAATTTGCTAATGCAATTTTTTTTTCTATTACTCAGGAGGAAACGTTTCTAGCTTTCAAATGTTGCCATTGTTATTGGTACCAATTATCCATTATTACACTTTAGAAAATTGTGGGGTAGAGATTCTGGAGTTCAGTGAAATATGCAGGTTATACTTTCCCCCCATATTTTTATATTAAATAAATTACTATTAAACAATAATGCTCTCGAGTAAAATTTAAAAAATAGTTGCTACTATCATCATATTTCTTTCTCACAAGTTAAAATATTAATTATTAGGGGGCAGATTTCGATGACATGCCTGATGTAATCCAGGCTTCTTCCTTTCATTCACATAAAGTCGGCTTGCAAGTTTTTGGGTTGGTTCTTTACCAGGAAATCTCCATCTTTAGTTATTGCAAAATCAGCCAAACTAACAATGGCACTGACAGATGTCACAGGAACCTTATATTACATACTCACAACTGTTTACATTACAATTTCTAAGCAAAGAAATCATATAGGCTACTCTGGAATTCTGTAGAGAACATTTCTTGCATCTTGTAAATATTATTTGAAGCAAGTACCATTAAAATGATATTAAAATTGATGAAATCATCGAAAAATGCTTTAAAAGTAACGATACAAGGTAAACAAATGACTCATTTGTTGGAATCAACGAAAGGTGCAAGTCCATTTCCGTTTGTCATAACAAAAAATTTGTCTACACTAAAAGGCATTGTTCTAAAGTGGAAGGGGAAAAAATTATTTTTCATTTAAATCTGCCCCCTCTTAATTATCAAGCTACAATCAATGTGTGATACCACACTGTTCTCATTTAATATTTACATCTATTTTAGTGATAGGGCTGAGAATAATGAAAGAAATGATCATTAGACATTTTGTAAATAATGTGTTTAATGCTGAAAGGCCAAAAACGAGTTTTACATCATTTTCATTCTCAAAATTAACTTGCACATGAATATGCCAATCACGTCACACAGTTCATTTAACTTCTTCCAACACCAGGGCCTTTGCTGTAATAGGAGGTAAATCTCTAACACCATTTTTGTCAACAACCTGAACTTTAAAATTAGGCTGATTGATAACAAGTCTCTTTTGTATTTCTCGCACACACTTCTTCAATAAATCATAGCCCTCTTCAACAGTCATGTCAGGTCTGTGATAACGATCCATGATAGTGAGCGCGAAGAAGCCTCCATACCCATGTACAGCAAACGGAATCTTTACAAGAGAAGCCAAATAATCAAGAAAATATAATTGAGGGCCTGTTTCATTGTCATATCCAGCTAGCAGCATATTGACGAAGTATGGACTTCTGCTTCTCAAATAATCAGCCAGATTACGCCGTGTGAAGTTTGCTGTTGCGTGAGGTGACAATTCATACCCATTTCGCATTTTATAAAGCTGAACATTTTTGGCGATGTATTCCGCGAATTGTGTTGTGTCTCCAGCTTCGCCGCTCACTGCCATAACCAATTTGCTTGAAATTTGATACAATTTGTCTTCATCATCTTTCATAAGTAACACGCTGTGAGCATTGGACATGTCAGCTGCAATAAGCACGAAATCTCGAAATGTAACTCCCATTAACGTTTCCATTTTCAGGATATATTCTTGAATTCAACAAAATACAAGACTTCACTCAGCTCAAGCAACAAACCACATCAAATACGAAACCTCATTGATGACAGTGCTACCAACTTTTCGAACAAATTTCAAACCGTGACTAAGGTGTAAAGAATACATCTCACGTTTCGTTGCTCACCGCAATCAATAGATAGCGTGCAGTGTATCATTTTTGAGATCCTATACTCCAATTTAAATATAGTAGCACACATGCGGAACCCACAGCAGTATATACTCTCTGACCCATAGCAGCAGCAGAAACACCACGAACAATACGAGGTAGAAACTTGAAAGGACGTAGATTTTTTCATTTTCCCCTCGCCAGTAGCCCTGGCGAGGCGGGAATTTATTCAATTACGGGCTTACATTTTCGCTCCAACCTTTCGGTTTGTGGAGCTGCGGGAGGGCTATTACTTAAATAAACTAACTATAACTAATCTTAATCTAACTTAAACTATACAATGCCTCTTTGGGCTATTTGTTTTAATGAAATATGATTTTTAATAGAAGTAAAAAGTGGGTATTATTGTTCATCTTATTTTATTTTTGTTCATTCACTCACTCATTCATGCTTATTCTATATTTACAAACACATTCACTCGCACATTCATAACGCACTTCACTGCACTGAAAGACCGTAGAAGAGATCCCACTGAAGCCTTCAAGACGCCCTCCCATAGAAAAAAGGAAATAAGGAAAAAAAGAATCGTTGGTACCTCGACAGAAGGCCTTCTAAGGCAGGAGAACAGACAGCATGGCTGAACCTAGACCGGCTGTCACAAACATCACAAGATATGACACCCTTCCTTGGGGAAAAAGGAATAGAAAACGTAACCTGTATGCAGCTGAAGACCAAAGGTATAACAGATCCTTCAAAATAGGAACTCCAAAGAAACTCCTTTAAAATGAAGTCCCGGAATTCTGACTTGAATGACTCTTAATCAGACGCTTTCGCTCGCCACATCGAGCAGCACAAGCAATAACCCAACCATAACTCGAACAAAACAGTTGAGAAAAACAAAAGCACAATAAAATTGACTTCATGGAATGAGGAAGAACTCGATTTAATATTAAGAACAATAGCGGAAATATACTCACAGGAGACATTATTAAACTCATTGAAACATTTACGAAAAAAGAAACCTACTTGAACGGAAACGACGGCTTCCACACCTTTGGCTCAACACGGCTCTAGAAGCAGGCCAAGAGGAGGCGTAACTTGCTACATAAAGTCATACCTCGCCCCATGCAAGAAGTCCTTTAAAAGCCATACCATTATGACAATTCACTGTAAAAATGTAAATATAGTGTGTAAATACTTCCAACCACAGTGCTCTGGAACGGACATAAATCATGCCATAAGTGAAGAACTCGAAAACTTACACCGCCAAAACCCAATCATCTTCCTGGAAGTCCGCAGCCTTCGGGAGCCCCCCGGCTGACCCGGGGCAATAAGGAGGCAGCAGAGGTAAAAAAGCGGCAAGCGTACAGACAAGAAGAAGAAGCCGTAAGGCACTCAAGCGTTCATGACCTGAACTGCAGACTAGACAAATCTAGCTTACAAAGTTCAATCACAACTCCATCACGAAGACATCATAAACAACGCGGAAGACACACGTATATAATAATAATAATAATAATAATAATAATAATAATAATAATAATAATAATAATAATAATAATAATAATAATATTTTATTGAGTCATATATAATTACACTCGTGTATGACCAGAGCCTGACTTTGACTTATGTGCGCCCTAGGCTGTTAAATGTTTTAACGCCCTTTTAACTTTCTCGTATACGTGCGTATATACGGAGTAATATACGTAGTATAGAGGAAATTATGTAATGCTGCGCGAAAAAACGGCGGATTTTCGGCAGAAAAATTCATTGACGGGCTCTGGTGGTGAAAAAGTACATTAAACCAGTTGCTAAATTAAAAGAAAAAAATCCTCTAACACGTGGTGTAGCCAGAATCCCTGTTTTGTGGGTCCTTGTTGCCGAAAAACGAATTGAAAGCAAACCGTCCGTCCGTTTGTCCGTCTGTCCGTCCGTCTGTCTGTCTATCTGTGAACACTACTAGCGCCTAAGCCACACGTACGCTCTTTTCAAATTGAAGAAACCTACGTCGATCTGGCTTTAGTTGAAGCTTTGAAATTTTGAGAAACATTCTTTAAAATTTGGGGGTACTTTACGTGAAGCCCCCGGACATTTTCAAAATTTTCTCAAAACGGCTCCAATTTTTTCTTAAATTTCTTGTAGGAATAGAGTAAAATACATTTATTAAGGTGGCATAGGTCTGATTTTTACCGTTAACTCCAAATTTTCGAAATTTGCAAAAGTTTGAATTTTTTCGGCGTCTTCCTGCAACTACAAAATTGAACACAGAGATTTTCTCAAAAATGGTTCCAAATTTTTTCTTTAAATTTTGGTATTGTTAGTGCCAAATAAACCCTATACCATAACATAAACGCCATATTGTTCTATTCTTCTGTTTTTTGTTTTTTTTTTCAAAAAAATTAAGTATGAAATTTTTTTGACCTCTCTCACGTCAGTAATTAAAGGTAATTTCTTCACATTATTATTTATGAGTACATTTGCTTTAAATAATGTCAAATAAAGTTTTTGAAAACTTAACCATTTTCGGTACAAATAGCTCAAAATTCGCTTTTCAGAAGCGCTCAAACACCATTTTCTAAAAAATAGCCACAAATTTTTTCTTCAAATTTTTCTAATAGATTCTGCTATGTGCACTTTTTAATATGACGTAAAGTTCATTTTGGTATATTCATTTGTTTTTTCAAAAATTACATCAATTTATATGCATTATTAAAATTTTGAGTGGAAGTGCTTCAAATGATTTCAAATGAACTTTTTCGAAAACTCAACAGGTTCTTGTGAAAAAGGGCTTTAAGGGGAGTCATGAAGGAAAAAAAATTTAAAAACCGAATTTTGGTTTTAAGCGTTTTCTAAAAATTCGGACTTTTGTGAATAAAATGATATATAGATTGTTCAATGGAATTATTTTTTTATGCCATATTTTTCATTTTGTTTATTGATGTGCATACGTCAACAACAGAATTCTTGAGGGATGGTGACTCAAAAGCCTACAAGAGTGTTGTAGAAGCTAAACCGTATGGTACAAAAGAAATAATTAAGATTGAATGTGTAGGACATGTCCAAAAATGAATGGGCACAAGATTGAGAAAATTGAAGCAGACACTGATTTATAAAAACTTATCAGATGGCAAAACTATAAGAGGCAGACTCTCTGACAAAATAATGAACGAACTTCAACAGTTTTATGGTATGGCCATAAGAAGCAATGTTAACAATTTGCAGAACATGAAGAAAGCTGTTTGGGCAACTTTTTCCCATAGATTACCAAATGATGAAAATCCTTGTCACCAACTATGTCCCACCGGTATTGACTCATGGTGTAAGTATAACAAGGCAAAAGTTTTGAAGACATCCTATACCCATAAACATTCTATTTCTGATTCTGTTATGGAGGTTATAAAACCTATTTACAGAGATTTAGCAAATCCTGATCTGCTAAGTAAATGTTTACATGGCAGAGCTCAAAACCCAAATGAGTCCTTCAATAATTTAATATGGACTCGTATACCCAAAAATGTGTTCATTGAAAAAAAGCATTAACATTTGGAGTGTCAGATGCTGTGATTTGTTTTAATGATGGCAAAAATGCAAGAGTTAATGTTTTAAAAGAGTTGGGAATACAAATTGGTGTGAATACAGTGAATGAACTCAAGCGTATGGATCAGCTGCAAATACAGAAAGCGCAACGACAAGCTGAAATGTCGACAAAGGAAGCAAGAAGAGAGAAGAGAAAGAGAAATCTTAGTATTAATGAAGAAACAGAAGATGAACCAAGTTATGGAGCAGGATGTCATTAGAATAAGATGTACATAAATGTGACTATTAATGAATTAATACTTTAAACCTGATTTCTGAAAAAAGTTATTTTTTGAAATATTTGTTCTTTTTTCTCAGAAAGTATTAGACCAATCTCTCACAAATTCTCAGAGCAGCTTCATATAACACTAGTACATGTTTACTACTAGAATGAGAGCAATATGATCATTAGTTTATTATTTGTGTATAAAAATATTGCAAAAATTGTAGCAAAATTATTGCCCTTCACTCTTCTGTTTATAAAAGTATTAATAAACATTCCAGAGCAATATATCTAGTGAAACTATTCAAAACATATCCACAAGACCCTTCTGAAGTTTCCATCCCCCAGTTTCTGAGTAAAAGGAACAAAAACAACCAAATTAACATGGGCTATATAGGGCTTCACGACTCCCCATTTCTTACTTACAGTTATGCTTAATCGCCATTTTCTTAAAAGCCGCTTCAAACTTTTCAATTAAAATTTCTATTTAGGATGAGTTTTACTGTTTTTTAATATTATTGAAGTAATATTTCGGTTGTACTACTAGGAAAGCAAAAAGTCGAGGAAATGTCAAAAAATGTACTTTGGGCCACGATAGATGGCTGCTGGCCAGAGAATGGAGCACAACCTTAAATCCAGACCACACCAAGGAAATTAGAAAACTATACTATGAGAAAGTCTGTGCTATTCTGTAGCACCACTAGTTTTAATTTGCTTTATCGACAAAAGTTATTTATAATATTTTAAATTTTAAAAAATGTACATATTTGTAATCAATGCAAATATTGTATATGTATAAATAATTTATTATATATTTGCATTTTTTATCATATCAAACGTTTTTAGGTCAATAAATTAAATATTAAAGAATTTCTATATTTGAGTATTATTTACATTTTGTTTAAAAAATTGTATATTTAAGTCAAAATAGCATTTCGGTACATACAAAATGCGTTGTCGTTTCTCGTTTTCTTGCTTTAGTGTCGGCAAATTTCTTTACAGTGCCTTCAAACTATACGCGTCCCAAAATGCCATGTTCTATGTACAACAGAGATAATTCTTTTAATGTGTCTAGTTTAAGACTCAATCTCAGATAATTTTTTTACGCGTTTCAAAGCAGAGAAAGATCGTTCGCCATTTGCTTTAGTCACAGGCATCATTAGAGTCTTAAAATAATCTCATTTGAAAATATATCTTGTATCGACAATCTCTTTAATAATTCCTCCTAATTATCATTTTTAAACCCTTTTTTCACGGATGTGGTCCTATTTTTCCATACCGAACGAGATGTTCAGCCATAAACTGATCCAATTTGGATATCAACTCAATGCAACCTAAGAAGTTTTCGTTTTGCAACCAATAATCTCGTTGTTACCGAAAAAGACAATTCTTTTATGCTAAAAATTTCAGTTTCTACAATTATTTTCAGGAAATTTTTCCAATGCTCCATTTTATTTTTGTGGTGTTTCACAAGCTCTGAATCCATTCTATAACTGCAGACCTGCAAACAAATTTTCTTACGCAATTTTGATGTTAGGAACTGTTATCGTTGAGAAATGCTGATGCTATTTTTCCAGTCGTTAACCTCTGTTGTACCGAGCAAAGTAGTAGTTCCACCATATAACTTGCAAGGAGCACAAAAGACTTGCCCTGTAGATGGCGAATGTATTAACCCTAACCTTTTTACAACTACACAATTTGCCATTGTTTTTGAGAAACATGATTTTGATAAATATCGACTTTGATCTGTATAATGCCTTTCAGAGGTAGAAAAATCGATGTCATTTTGCTTTAATCCATCTTTGGACACCATTTCTCTAAAACCATACCACCATACTTTTCGAGAATTGCTGCCGATCTCACTAAGGGTCTTCAGGCACAAAATTCAAAAACAGACAGTTCACCCAAAATTGTAGACACAATGTTCGTTTCCGAAACTTCTTCCTATGAAATTCTCAAAATAATCGGTAAACTAAAAATAAATATTCGTCCGGTTTAGATGAATTCCGGATTCTTTGTTAAAGACTTGTGCGTTTGCCATTATACACCCGTTAACTCACATATTTAATGCATCTTTATGCACTGGAACGTTTCCAGATATTTTCAAAACAGCTAAAATTAAGCCGCTTTTCAAAAAAGGCAACAAAAATGAAATTCAAAATTATCGGCCCATTTCTCTTCTATCAGTCTTTTCAAAAATATTAGAAGACTTTTTACATACGAATGGAAACCTTTCTCACTAAACACGACGCGCTTTCAGATTGCCAACATGGATTTAGAAAATCAAAATCAACGGAAACAGCTATATTTTCTTTTCTTAAAGATGTCGCCTCATCATTGGATCAAAACGAGGCACCTATTGGATTATTTTTAGATCTTTCAAAAGCTTTTGACGTCATTGATCATGACATTTTACTTTCCAAATTACCTTCATATGGAATTCGTGGTATTGCTCTAGATTGGTTATGTTCGTACCTTAAACAACGATCTCAGAGAGTTGAAATACCTTACTGGAATGATGGAACATTACGTACGCACCTTTCCGACTTTTTGCCCGTTGCATGTGGAGTTCCTCAAGGATCGATTTTAGGCCCTATTCTGTTCCTACTTTACGTAAACGATATGCCCTCGACGATTCGAAACGGAAGAACGGTTCTCTTTGCGGATGATACGAACATCCTTTGCAATAAAGAAACAGTAAATAGTACAATATCAGATGTTTCAAATTGGTTCCGAAATAACAAATTAATAGTGAACGAAATTTAGGTCTCTCAATTCAGTCAAACCTTAAATGGAACGTCCATTTAAATGAATTGAACACAAAATTAAGTTCATTATGCTACGCGTTCAGAATTCTTGCAAATTCAGTCAGCCTTCATACTGCTCGTTGTGTATACTTCGCGAATGTTCATTCCCGCCTGAGATATGGCATAATATTCTGGGAAATACATCTTATAGCTCCCAGACTTTAGATTACAAAAACAGATTGTACGAATAATAACCAAATCCCACCCACGTGATTCATGTAAGCCTCTCTTCATTAATCTAGGAATTCTACCATTACCGTGTCTTCTTATTTACGAATCAGTGGTTTTTGTAAAAATGACTTGCTCAAGGGCGGGAATATATTTTCAGAAAATGCCGAAGTCTATTACTATAACACTCGACGTAGAAATCATATTTATTTATTTATTTATTTTACGTCAAAAAAACAGTTAAAAACTGCGTATGACGTGCTATGGGGAAAAGTGAATTGTGTGCACATTTTCAAAATTCTGTGATCCCTACACTAAGTCATATACTACTTAAATTTTGAATTTTTGAATGGGAGAAAAAAAACTCCCATGTAATAAATAATATTAATAATAATATTCATATAATAATAATATTCATCAGGTGACAGTATCAACAGCTCATTACAAAAAAATCACATACAATACATGTACATTATTTTACAACACTTTGCCAGATGACATTAAACGATTAAATTCAATAGAAAAGTTTAAATCCCAAGTGAAATCGTTTCTGCTGCATATGTTTCTATACAATTAGAGACTATACTGAGCATCAAAGAAAATAACATTAATTTTTAACAATGATACATAATGCATTATTTACCATTTGAACTGTATAAATGAGTATAAACAACCTGTAACAACTATTGTACTACAGCTTCCGGGTCAATGACCCCCATCTCGATCAGGTTTTTCGTCCAGTTTCCCTGATCCATTGAGCAAATGCTGAGACGGCCCCTTGTTTTGCTTCTGGACATAAATGTAAATAAATGTAACTTCATTTTCTGTGCACGTCTTCTAGAATTCAGTGGGAAATACAATTCTTCAAATTATCGTTTCCATGTTGTCGCGGCAGGAAGTAATAAGAGCCAAAATTTATTGCTTATTTATCCTTGAAAATAGATTTTATTACATGGGAGTTTTTTTTCTCCCTTTCAAAATTCAAAATTTATTGCTTATTTATTTTTATTACATGAGTTTTGTTTTTTTCTCCTTTTTAAAATAAAATTCAAAATTTATTGCTTATTTATTTTGAAAATAGATTTTACTACATGGGAGTTTTTTTTTCTCCCTTTCAAAATTCAAAATTTAAGTAGTATATGACTTGGTGTAGGGATCACAGAATTTTGAAAATGTGCACACAATTCACTTTTCCCCATAGGACGTCATACGCAGTTTTTAACTGTTTTTTTGACGTAAAATAAATAAATAAATAAATAAATAAAACCATCGTTAACATTCCACCTAACTGGATCGTTGGAACTATATTTGATTAATTAACACTTTCTTTCGATACAATTATGGTAAAAATTCTATAAAAACATTCAAAAGTTCTTCTTACAAAATTTTGCATCCGCTGAAATTCGTCCCCCCAAAAAAATTTCGCGCCCCAGGCGGCAGCATACTCAGCCTATTCGGTAAACTGGCACTGTGTATGACGAGTCAAATATGATGTATGTGAAGGGAGTACAATTGTGCACATGTGTTTGAGTTTACATAGTGAAGTTACATTTGAGGCCGTTGGTTTCAAAAGGCCCAATCTCCAGTTATCTAAATTTGACACAATTGACAATTTTTTATTAAGCTTATTTCGAGTCCCAATATCTGCATAATTTATGATTTATAATTATGATAAAAATTATTTTATGTAAATAATTAAATACTTTTGCGAGAAACGTTAGTTTTTTGCTGTTTATTTTGACTTCGAGATTGGAGATTGCGACTTTTGATTTGTAATTCTAGTTTCTGATGGATATTGTTCTTTTTGATGATTCTGGAGTTTGCTCCTTTTGCAGAAGATATTTCGCTAGGATATTTTTAACAGATTTATAACAATATAATAAAAAGAGGAAAGACGGTTGAATGTGTTACTGTTTATTAATAATGTACATCACAAATGAAAATATTTTCAGTCAATTAAACTACCAAAAGTGTATCGTCAACAACATGACATTTACACAACAAATCTTTTCTTCAGTACTCCCACTATCATATCGTTTAGTTTATGCTTTTATCATTGTATCCACATAGGAAATGAGATCACTGTATGTTTCCCAGCCTTCACCAAATTGAGAGGTCAACAGCTTCTCAACATCTGTCAGCTTAGCTTTAGGTACACTGATTGCATTGTCAGGACATATTTCTACAGTGTTCATTTGCGAAACTGTACTGTTTTTCTTTGTAATAAACATTTCTATACTTAAGTCGAAACGGTATGGCGTTTCACCCCTGTACTTTACATTACGTTTTATAGCACCGTGTGTAATATCCCATGTTTAGTTGGGGCAAATTTGAAATGCCACCCACCAGTTTGCTTTAATACAACATCCGTACTATTTTTCCAGTCCAAGCTGGAAGCTTTGCCCATGTTTCCCAACTATGTCCATATACTACTCTTGGGGAGTGATAATTTCTTTCCGTTTCTGAATATATTTCTCTATATTCCCAAAGACACGGCCTGGGAGAATAAAAGAGTGGCCTCTCACAGAAAATACCACTTCAATCTGTTCAATATTTCTTGGAGTATTGAGAAGCCATTTACCACACGTGCCCAGGAGGAGTTTTTGTTGTCCCCCACACCCATCGCAGACAAGTCTTATTTTATTGTACTTGGTCATATCAGTCTTCATTAATATGTGATAGAGTGCTGAAGATACCTCATTAGAGCTTTTGACATATTAATACTGTGTCCAACAGTAACAAAAAACATTGTCTTTTTTTAAGCTTGCACTTCCGGGTACCTTGCACTACAGCGAACGTATGAAAGTCAATATACTACTATACGACTATAATAGGCTTTCTGGAACTCGAAGTAATGACTGATTCTTCTGTTTATCGAAAGAAAATATCAGTGTTTCTTTGTTAGCTTTTCGCAGAAGACTATAGAAAGCTTTTGCTTTCAGTTAGTAGACTTTTGTTTATCATTAACTCATTGCGACTTGCTGGAGCGTTTTCTCTCTTTCGTCTCTCTTCAAGTTGCAAACAGGTAGAATAAGTCTTTACTTGGCATCTTAAATCCAAGATCAAAACATGTGCTAAAAATCATTCGGAAATAAGACTTCGTAGATTCCAACTTTGGATCTACAACCACACTATTATACATTTCAAATAACTTGTTCACACTTAATTCTAATGGCAAGTATTAGTAATATATTCTCTTCCTTGACTTGTTTCGACATTAATGAGATTCCACACAATTTAAGGACGAGATAAGGTTAATAATTCTTTCTTTCTTTTCTTTGTAAAGAGATCACTTTCTGTCTCCTCTATTCTCACGAGGAGGATTACCAGTTTTTGCATAATGCAAAACGCTCATTTTTCTCTGTATTCAAAATTCAAGTAGTATATGGCTTAGGAATGGGATCACAGAATTTTGAAAACTTGCACAGAATTCACTTCTCCCCATAGCACGTCACACACATTTTTAAACTGTTTTTGACGTAAAATAAATAAATAAATAAATACATTTTTAGCAATTGTATCAACCCATTTTCTAGAGATTTGGAGAATACTTATAAAAGCTTGTTGACATAACGGTTATTTTAGTGCCCTTCTTATTGAATATAGACAACTTAGTTTAAAATTCTTTTGCAGCGTACTTTACACAGTTGGTGTTCCCCCTTTTCACGGGTAAAATATTAATATTTGTTGCGTCGTTGTTGACGCAACGCGTCTCTTAACCATTGTTAGGCGTTGAGGGCTTTTGGTGGAGTAATCCTTTGTTACCAAGTAATTACTATCATTACTGTTAGAGTAATTACTGTACTTGTCGAGTGTTCTCACGTCGCAGTCAGTGCCTTTTATCCTTTCGGCCAGGGGCTCGACGCCGTTAGATCCCGGGATTCCTAGCCGGTCACCCAACCAGGGACCCGCGAGTCTCGAATTCGTTTAACCTTCATGACTTCACGGAGCGTAGAAAAAAACGAACTCGGCTAGGTTTATGTATAAATGAATTTTGAGTTTTTTTATTGCGGTAATATATTTTAAAGTAATTTTCATTGCGGTAATATATGATTTATGAAACGTTTTAATGTCAATCATTGATAATGTTCCACACATGAATGATTTTGTGATATGTTTATCCTTGAATGCAGGCGGTATCGGTAAATCCTTTGGGGCATACCTGTTGAAAAAAAGGGTATATTCTAGTCAATCTCATTCTAAATTTATTACATAACCATAACCCTTCGTAACATTATTCTTATCCTCCCTCTTGTTATTCATTTTCCACATAACTTAGTAAATCTTTACCTCTGTTGTTTAGCAACAACTCTTTTACATTTGCATGGCCACTGGATCCCCTTCCTTGCTTTAGTAGGAGACAAAGGTGAAACACATTGCGGTATTGTATCTATAACTGAATTGGGCAGAAGGAACTTGAGCAATACAATAATATATCACTTTCCTTTTTGAACATAAAAAATGTTTCAGTCTCACTTATTTAAGTCAGTACTGCACAATATGATTATTGGCAAAAACCACAGTCGCGAAATTGCACAGTAATTTTGCAATACGACCGTTATCACATGAGTATAATCGAGATAGCGATTGGTTTAATCGGAGATTGTTCTATTTGTTCCCAACAGAGCGCGGATTTTGCCCATTTAGAATCCAACTACCATTTTCAACAATGAAAAACAACGTATGTTTTCCTTATGGAAACCAAAAAGTATCATGTGTTTATAGAGAGCTAACAGGAGCATCTATAGAGCGTTCAAGCATTTGATTGCAGTTCAGCGCTTATGGAGGACAGCACTTCTCACACTGCGCTTTCGCGCAACACTCGCCATGCTGATAAATTGACATGAAATTTCACCAGCGTGTTTAACACCTTTCAAAATCCATAAAAATAAATTTAAATTAAATTAAATAAAAATTAATGTGGTATGAACCATTGCATGTAGTGGTTTTCCGACAACTAGAATTCAGACGTTTCATTACGTGCTGCTTGTCCAGGTACGCATCGCCTGTCCTGATAAGGTCGAACTCATGCATGAATAATCCAAATACAATTCATTATTGTCATATACACGTTTCAAAACATTTTTGACATTTTTATAGGTTATTCCTTAGGAAAATATTAGAAACTATTGTTTACTTTGTACGATTCTTTACGGTTTCCTCTAATGAATGGACGAATTCTAATGTTTTTTTAATCACTTTCAAATGATACATAAGTTTCAGCAAGATGATGTCATCGAGCAATGACATTTTTTACTTATCAAAAAGACTTAAATTTTGTAACGAGTAGTAAATTTCATGACTATTATAATGATCAAAATTCATTAACATATAACGTATTTATGGTGGAAATCACCTTCAAATAAATATTAAAAACTTCATTGACAGCTTCTGAGTTGAAAAATACACACCTTATTGACTATATTAGGACTGTTCGCTGATTTTCAACGCACAATGCGCCACAACCTATTCAACTATTAATAGTTAAATTGCTGGGAAGGAATTCTGAAACTCAATAAAGCGTGCGCAGATGATTTTCTCTCCCATATGTCACATACAGTTTTTGACTGTTTTTAATAAAACTGTTTTGACTGTTAAATAAATAAATAAATAAAAACCCAGTACTATAATTTTCTGATATCTCGCATGACGTTGAGCAATGCGTATCTTGTCGAGGGGTTATGATTTTCAACACGGGGCAGAGAGACACGTGAATAGAAGCCATACCCGCACACCCAAAGAGTATATCTCACCTTCCCACGCTCAGAGAGTCGGGAGGGAGGGAATTCTCCTATGGTCTACGCCTTGAAAGAGAAGCGACCCCAAGGTCGAAATCTACGCCGACAGCTGACGCCCCTCTCGTTCAATGTCCAGCTGCCACGACTAAATCGCGTGTCACAGGGATAGATGCATTCATTTCATTAAGAACATCTCGCAATTCTCTGTCAATTACATTAAATTCGTAGTAATTCCGTTTTATAAAGATTTTTTCTTGCAGAACGTGAAAGATGTTATAACATTCAAATAAGATCTGGGAATGGAAATAATGCAGGCGCTGCCATGAAAAACTCCCGATGAGAGCAGTCGACCGCTAGAATTCTCCTTTAGACAGCAACTGAATCCGCCCTCTATCTAGTCAGTGTCGAAAATCTGCCACCGCCGGAACTCGAAGCCAAGAACTCGCTGTCAGAGTCGCTGCAGAGGCGACCGTAATGTTGGCTCTGAGCTAACGGTCGCTACTCTTCGAATGCCGAATGTGTGGAGCTGCCTTTACGTTTTAATAACTGTAGTTAGTATAAACTAGCTACAAAACGTTCTTTCCTAAAGGTCGATGACAAACGCAGGAGGAATATCATACAAGGTTGAAAAACTCTACTCTCTCGAAATTATAAAATGCTTCCACCGTGATTAGTGATGGTAGAATTTCGCAGCTTCAATTTTAAAAAATCTTATTTTTAAACCAAGGTTATAGCATTTTATAGCTGTATAAAAATTAGATTTATCATTTTGTAGATTTATTGAGAACATTATTATGAAGAGGGGAATCTTTGAGCCAAAATTATTTTGATGCTCTTTAGATTTTTCCATTAATGTTAGGAAATAAGGAAACTAATTTAATATTTCGCCATTTGTGAACTTCAACCAATACAAAAGCGTAAGAAGTATCGCTGCGCCGTGGGCGTAGGGCGTTCCTCTCCTTCCAGTGACCTTCTCCGTACAGCGAACTGAGGAAACTGAGACTCCTTGAAACGACCCTGAGAGATAAGCCTTTTTAGAATCAGTTTTTTAAAATGTTCTTATTATGTTTTACTTTTTTACAGTTAAATCTTAATTATGAAATAATAAACACGGTCTCTCTCAAATTATGTTTTCAAATATCGATATGTTGTCGTCGATGTCGTATTCCTAGTTAGAGAGCAAACAGGAAGGAAAACATAAAATACAATTTAGCAATTACATCGCTGATTCACGACCATTTCGCACTTTGTATGTGATTTCGCATTTTGAGATCAATTTTGCATTTTATCACAGATTGAAAACATTCAGAAATATTCTGCACCGATCGTCAAACATACAATTATTAATTTTTTTACCATTTAGCAATATTTCGCATTTTTAGCAGTTACAAAAATCTACCATCTCTAACCATGACTTTCGGGTCATTTTGAACTTATTTCAAATTAATTATTCACACGAAACTATCTATTAATTCATGAACTGCTACAATATCACTTCAACTCCATCGGATGACCATTCCTCCATGCGACCACTTTTAGTTGCAAATGGTGAGCGGTGAGAAAGAGGCTTCACTGTACGTCAGTGTTCATTCTACAAAAGAGGACTCAATAAGCATCTAACACTGGAACAGAGGGTGAACAGAAGGGATTGCCAGTGTCAGATCTCTGAGAGGATTCTGACGAGAGGATGACAATTGATGAAAAAGATGAAACGTAATTGTAAAGAAAGTAAGAAATTCAACTAATGGCCTGACTGTTTGGTCGTAAACTTTTAAATATTTTTTAACAATCAGCAATGTTGAATTAATTTGTAATGAAGTACCTAAAAATATCGCAAGCTGGGAATATGAGAAGCAGTGAATGCAAGAAATTAGTACTGTATCGCAGGGTTGGTTTGTTTCTTTCCAAAAAGAGATACATTTCTCAAGTCATATGAACTTTTTCCCAAACAATACCACAAAGTTACTACAAAATTTACCATATAGTATCTGACAATTATTCAGAAATGCTCACAGAACAGCATTTTTTTTTTGCACAATAACTGTTGGATTGAAATCCGATCCAATTGCATGAACATCATATGGATTCAATGTATCACGTGATGAAAATTAATATTTTTTAAAATAAAAAATAGTTGCCCATTCTTCAATACGTTTTAAATATCAAAATAAAAGCGGGAACGAAATAGCATGATAATAAACATAAAAGTTTGCAATTTTATGAGGAATCTATCTAAAATTGTCCCGTGCGACGAAATCCAATATTGAATTGTATGAAACAGTGGTCTACTTCGCTAAATTGGGAGGGGCAATAACATCTCACAAAACCAAAATAATAATAATAATAATAATAATAATAATAATAATAATAATAATAATAACAACAACAATAATAATAATAACAATAATAATCCCAGTCCGGATAGCCGAGACCGCTAAGGCTGTAGTTTCGTCGCGATCTCGGACGGAAGGATCGCGGGTTCGAGTCCCGCCTCGGGCATGGGTGCGTTTGTGTATACCTGTTTGTGTGTGCCGTCCATTCATCCTTCATTATCATTTCATCATCATTTCATCTTCCATTCCCCAGGATTAACAACTCTGGGGTATAAAAATCGGATTCAGCCTAATGCTGATCCCCCTAATTAGTTACATGCAAGACTTGCAACGTGATAAAATAATACTGAGCCCGTGCAAGTGCATGTCCGGCGTGGTCCAAGATGCCCTATTCGCGAGCCAAAAAAAATATTAATAATTATTCATTGACTGATGTTTTGGACCGCTTCGTGCAGGGTTCCTCCCCCGCTGGAGCACGAGAGCTGGCGCTGACGTCGGCTGGCGGCGTCGCGCTCCAAGTGCCCCAGCGGTGCCCCGCGCGGCCCACCACGAGCTCTGACATGCGTGCGAGTGTAAGTGTGTTTGCTGAGGGGTGAGAAGAGGGTAAGGAAGAGGGACGGAAAGAACGGTCCGCGTCCCGCTTGTTAGGGCATTCGGCTGATTTTGGTAGAAGAAAAGACGGAAAACTACCGATTAGACAGACGTCCGCTATAAATATCCTCCAGACAACGGATAAATAACAAAAACAATAATGCCAATATCAGTAATAACAATAAAAGCCTAATAACGTCAAGAACAGTATACCTAATCACATGAACATGATGTTGAAGGTGTTTAATATTACATTTGCGGAGGCCTTCATTGGCTGCGGGTGCTGTGACGGCACGCAAAGTCCTTGCGGGCACGTACTGCGTCGCCAGCGCCCGCGGCCTTTGTTAAATCGCCTTCATTTGTCGCTTCCGTAGAGCCCCCTCCCGCGCCCCTCCCCGCAGGTGCGCGCGGCGCGGCGCTCGTCTGTTATGGCTCGCATCAGGCCGCGGGCGCGTGGCCGCGTTGAATTATAGATGGCGATAATAACAGCTGGCGCGAGAGCAGGAAGCGGTCGAGAAGACGGAGGTGCAGCGAGGGACGGCGAAGAGGGAGAGGGAGAGGGAGAGGGAGCAGTCGCAGCGACCGCGTTGCGAGCGGAGGAGGCGGAAGCCGCATAGCAGTGCAGATAGCCTCTCGGCCTCTGCGGGGGCGGCCCTAAATAAGAGGCAGGCGATGCGTGGGCCTCGCACCCAAAAGCGCCTGGCTTTCCTCCACCGCCCTCGAGCAATGGCTGCAAAGCAGCGAGGAATCCAAAACGTTTCCTTGGACCAAATTGGCCTTTCTACATCCCGAGGGCTCACAAATAACCTCCGTTGTTCGCGAGCGAAGCGTTTAAACAGAAGCGGAAACATTCACGATGATTGTATTGACGTAAATACGTGTGGCTGTCCGCGCATCCTTTAACATGGGCCCCACATCGAACTGGACACATAGAGCGCTGTTTAATCAGCGGAGTCAAACAGCGCGTCCGGGCGCGCCGTGGGCGACGGAGCGTGGGACCAGGGGCGGGGCGGGCGGGGGCGGGGGGGGCGGGTGCAGGGGGCGCTCGGCGACAGCGCTCTCTCGGAGCCTCGGCAAACCGCTCGAGGTGGCTCAGAGCTCAACCGATATCACTGACAGCGTCGATAACCGGGAGGTCATAGTGTTCAATTCCCTACGGCACCCGGTGGCAACATTTCGGTACCAGCTCGATAGGTCGAATTCAGCCGTTGTCTGCAGGAGGATTCTGGCGGTTGGCTGCTCCGATTCCTAGTCACGCGGCTTCTCCGATCAATTCGAGGTGAATGCTTGAGCTATAACTTAACAAACGGGTAAAGGCACGCGCGTGATCTTCCCTTCCTATTCCTTGCCATTTCTCCTCTTCCACACACATACTTGCACGCACTGCTCTACCACACATTCAGACAGACCAGGCTTCGAGTATGTGCCAGTTGGGTGATGCCCCGCTGGGCGAGACAACTGGAAGGGGAATCCCCACATGCTAACGTAAATGTCGGCGCCGGATCTCGCATTCCGACAGATAGGGACCCGCCACCTCTCGGGGTAGAGTGACATGTCCCATATTGTTGGGACAAATGTCCATAGCAGTTAACGCTCCGGGAAACACTCAATCGCAGTCGTCAGTCCACTCAACAGTCTACTTTCCAGTGTCGCATGCTTCCGTCCCCTGGCGCCGCCACCATTGCACAAAAGAACTTCGCTCAAATGAAAATAATATTTCGGTGTTCTGTGTTAAATGTTAAGCCCAAGATACCAGAAAAGTAAATGAAAAGAATGTGCTCATACGACAAATGCTCAGACAAGACAACGCTGCTAATAGTTGCTAATCCGTTAAAGTTGAACATGATAATGTATTAAATGAGTATAAAAATGCAAGTTATTGAGAGGAATCAATATATTTTTATTAAATCTGTTAAAATAATATTGTTTTTTAAGTTTCCATTAGTCCAAGCTGAACGTCACGTTTTCAATAAAAACTCTTTATTTCAGTATTTTAAACGAATTCTTATTACTGGTTTAAGAAGATGACGCAACACGAAATGTGACGAAACTAGCACAAAAAACAAACAAACAAACATACTACACCCACACTGGATCTCGACAATACGTTGTACTTTGATGCCAGACCATGGTGTTGTTTTATGGCCAACTTGGCGAAATCGCCGTAGAACTTTAGCGCCCGCCTGACTGTGGCTCGGTGCAAGTTCGGTGACGGTCATATCTGTGCATCGCTGTCGCCGCTCTGGCTGGCAGCGAGGCCTAGCGGCGGCCTGGGACTGCGCTGGAAGGGCCGTTCCGCCGCGACGAGGCCCGCAGCGCGAAGCTGCGTCAAGTAAGTCCCTGCCTCCGGAACGCTTCGTCTAGGGGACACGAAGGTCAAATTAATGAGCGGAAGATAAACAGCGATCCTCCGCTCCAATATGGAATGTGGCCGGTGGCAAAGCGCGGCATTTTTGTTTGGTCAGCATTAGATTTGTGCAGTGCCCGGATCTTTCTGAAGCGATGGAGTATCGCAATATGCATGGTGTTCTGCTTTTTAAATGTAATTCAAAACCACTATCTTTTTTCTTCTTCAAGGGCCCCCCTTAACGCAATATTGAAATTGCTTTAGAAATGCTTGGTTGGACGGCAAAAATGAAGTTCATTCAATCCTATAAAATGTGAAATGAAATAATTATTTTAAAATTTGTTGTGTATTCGGTTATCTTTCTCTATGATTATTGCTTGTCCTGCTCTTGCATGAGTGCGCCCTGTCAAATGTGTCTCCAGTGTACTGACTGCCTTCAGTGAAAAAAGCTTAAAAATGTGCCCCCAGTGGACTGAGTAATCGCTGCCATTTCTGTATTCCACACCTCGAAAGGATGTTACGCGTGAGGGATGTGACGAACGCTCTATCCAAACCATCACGAGCCGAACAGTTGCCGGACACACTCTGTGTAAATAACCGACTATCCTTGCATCTACTCTCACGTGCGCAACTCTCACAATCTTGGGGGTAACACATTGGCAAATCAGTGCTGGAACCCCTCGAGCACTTCAGTCCACATTTTCTGTAGCTAATGCTTGAGCAAATTCTTAGAAGCAATTCGTATTATTGTAATTGGCCACGTTCGTGATAGACATCCATCCCCAAATCTCAGAAATATTTTGTCTCCCAAACCTGATTTGAAGGAACGTCCGAAATCCATGTTAGCGGTCTGCATGACATGCATATGCATGGGTTTCTGGCAAGGTAAAACTAAGGTTGTATCATGGATTTTGAAAGTGTGTGTGTGTGTGTGAGTGTGTATATATATATATATATATATATATATATATATATATATATATATATATAAAACCTGATTCAGCAATATGTTTTGCGTAGATTCTATCTGATTAAAAGAATATTTCAGATAAATCAAACTTTCCGATAAGAACGGCAGAATATTTCCTTCGGTCTCTACTCTAGAGGAATGTAACAAAACATAAAAGAAGGAAAAGGATATGTTCTAGGCCGTATTTGAATGATTTTGATGAATGGGCCTTATTCCCTCTTCTAGAAATAAATGTTTCCATAATAAGCAAATGCTGTTAGGAAGATCCGTAGACGAGTTTAATTTATAAAGTCTGTTATTAAGTTTGATATTTTCTTGTTCTTGATTGTTATATTGACAGGCAAATTAAATTGACCCTTTAATTGGTTTTTAAACCATAATTTTTAAAAAAAATAAAGTGTGCTTCAATTTAATTTCGCTGTCAAAAGGAAAAAGTAAACTTCAAAAATCACTACATCCACCACTTCATGTATGATGGTAAGACTATAAAACTTTGTAGCAGTAAATTGCAATATCGTGAATTTTCGTGACTATGCTGACAAACAATAATAAATTGCTTCGATCTATGTAGTAGGTAACTGTTGAGAGACAATTTTTTAAATTATAGTTTTTCGAAACCTGGAATCTCTCTTGTTTTTCATAACACTTCCAGATATCTTCAAATTATAATGATATATAAAGCACTTTTCTCCTGATTAAGGTTGTATTATAGCACCAAACATCGCAACGAAGTACGACACCAATGTACGGACAACTACCAATGTTAGACCAGCAGTAAAATTAACAAAGTAGCCACGACCTTATTGTGTACGGACGAACTACAAGCTATAACGCCAAAAAACTACATCTATAAAGGCGGTAGAAGCAGTCATTCACTACACCCGTTACAAATGAAAATATAAAACGCAGGAGAGCAGACCCCTGTAGCATGGTGGCCGGACTGGCCCCCCCACCGCATACCAATCAGCTTTCTGTCCTGTTCTGTTTTGGAGCTGTAGTTGTAGTGGCGCTTGGTGTTACGTTTAGGGAAAAAAGTTTTCCACGAAAGTAGGAAATTGTATTCCCATTAAAATTGGGTGTATTTATTTATTCCAATCATGTATTAAACACAAAAGACTACTGTGCCAGCTCTGTGCGCAATGCGTAATTATTTTGTTTGCAAATGAAACTCCTTGCCACCCCGTCGAGGAGTGTCTTAACCCCAAGTAATCGTTTCTCCATTACTAATCCCAGTAATAATGTATACCAAGGTGTTGAAGCGAATTTGCGCGTCGAAGAGTTTAGCTGGAACACAAACACAACATATTTATATCTGTTTTTTGTATATTAATATTTTCGGCAAAGGGTACATTAGTATATGTTTACACCGATGGTGAAATAAATAATGGTATTACTTGTAATATTAGTTATATCTATTATAAGTTGATTATAATGTCATAAACATGTTTTTTTTTTGGAGAAATGAAAAAATGGGTTTTTAACAGCTATAGCTCATTTAATTGGTTTCGATAGAAATCTCGTTATTCCTGTAGTAAGTTTGAATTTTGAAAATATGAATACTTCTTTATTTACTGAATAGATATCGCAAGTTCTCTTCAAAGAAAGTGGTAATTTACAGAATTAAACTAATGTTCCTTCACGTGAAATTAAAATTCATCGATTTTATTCTTATTCACGACCACCACATTAATCAGTAAAAGTAGCCAGCGCATTCAATAGGTTACATCAAAGAGTTAAAGGATGTACTTGAGAAATTACAGCCTGCAGGCTTTCGTTGCACGATTTGTACATCTGTAAATCGCGCGCTACTGCTTCATTTGATTTCTTTTCATATAGGATCTTCCTCTATAGCAAAAAACATATAAACGATAAAGAAATACCCCCGCAATCCGGCTCAATGCGCAGATGATTGCCCTCAACATGGCTGCCAGGAAACGATTCAATTTGCAACGTTACACTAGCGCTATGCGTATGCATAGAATACTATTCCAATGTCTTTGGTGCAGACCTACCTCTCTCGCGAACAGATGCTCTGCTCTAACAAAGAAATCCGCCCCTAGCGCCAGCGGGGACATGGCACGTCAATAACCTAACAGGTAGTATTAATGACAGTGTCAGTGTACGTAAACAAATGTGTTAGAGTAGTACCACAACTTGATAGTAGTGCATGTTTGAAAGCAGTTGTCCCGACACGGAGCAAACCATTCGAAGTTCCATCGCCCTGGAGGCCAACGATGAAGAAATGGGAAACGAAGTTCGCTCAACTGAAGAGCAAGACGTCGAGCCAAATTGCAAATTGTACATAAACAAAATTAAATTACAATTGCAAATACAACAATCGAACCAAAATGAACTTCATGAAATGCATCCGTTACAACAGAAACCGCCTTCTATCATCGCTGACGTACTCTAACACGGGAATCAGTCGCAAGGACAAACAGAAGTAACGTAGCAAGGTAGCGGCCGTGCAGGTATAACAACGGGAACCGCGCCCACTCCTACTTCCTCATATTCCGCTGCGAGCTGTCGCACAGTACGGATCTCTGCGCACAGCGCTGCACCTCGTTTCGTACCTGTGTTCCAGTGAAAGTTAAAGTGCTACAGTAATAGTTTTCAACAACACTTCTATCTGTGTGCTGCTAATATTGCAAGAAATTTGTGCAACATTTTCAGCCGACAACGCTAACATACGCCTGTGTATTGTAGATGTCCTCGCTCAGGTCCACCTGGCCGAGGGCGAAATGGAGGTCGCTTAACAATAAGGCGACGTCCGTGAAACATCATTCCGACATATTCCAGAGCACCTACTAGGACGACATCAACTAGAACAGCGGTTACTTCAACCCCCATCACATCAGCCTCACATGTTAAATGGAACATTGCCGCTTGACAATGTTAACTATCAACTAAATAAGGTTAGTACTTATCTGCCGGCTGACGTCACTGCGAATAATTCAAAGTGCAAGTGCAGAACTAATCTCCCAAGAGCCTAGTGGTAAGTGAGGCATAGTGAGGGCATAGTGATCCAAATCTAAGCGCGCAATCAAACAAAAAATCGTGTTTAGCCTTTCCCAAGAATACGGTGTACCTATTAAAAGCAGATTTAAACCTGGAAGAAAGTGAAGGTAGTTCCATTCCTCCAAACACCACTGTTCCTGAAAACTCCGAGAATATTAAAATCCCTCCCATCTATATAAACAATATTGAAAACATTTTAGAACTAAACAATGAAATTAAAATCCACATCACTAAACAGTTTATCTCAACCTACAATAATAGTAAAGTAAAAATTAAATTTAACCAAATAGATTTCAGAAAAGCAATGAAATATTTTCTAAGCACTAATAAACAGTTCCACACCTACAAGGACTCAACTAACAAAAAGTTCTCTGATCTACAAAATTCTCCGTTTTAAGGAAATATATCAAGATCTTAAAACAATCATTCTTCCCTCATTAGTGTCACCCGATTATATAAAAACAATTCGCCAGTTCCAGTGGTAGCCGCTGAATATTCAGGAGAGCAGAATATTGAAATCGTTCTAAAAACAAATTAAAATTTAATCTTAAAGTAAAAACTGAAAGAAGGCGGAAAGTAAAAGGACGAATAGTGTCTCCGATGTTTGGACTTCGGGCATTTGAAAAATAACTGTAACCATTAATTTCCTTTATTTATTGGGCAGAGAATCATTATTCGGTCTCAGGCCCTCGAAAAGACGAGACTCTGAAATGTTGAAACTGCAATAGAGCGCACAGAGCTGATATCCAAACATTTGAATGCTCATTTTTCAAAAGAATAATGGAAAACGTAAATGGAAATGTAAGAATGGAAACGTAAATGGAAATGGGCTGAACTCATGGCTCATTGCAAAGGCGCAAGCCTTTCACCACTGAGATCCGGGTTCGATTCCCGTCGAATCTCATGTGAAATTTGTTCCAACAAATAAAGGCTGCTTCACAAGGGCTAGTCCAACCCCTGTGAAGTGTCCTAAACCCTACCCCTATCCTTATTCCTTCCTAATTCTGGCCGCTGGGTAGTGACGCATGAGCGCGCGGTAGGAGGCGCGTACGCGGAGATGCTACCTGGCGGTCCTCTTGACAACAGACTATGACGAGACGCGACAATGTTAACGGAGGATTACTCCATAAAACAAGCGCAGTAATGGGAGGATTACTCCCAGAAGCGCAAAGCGCTCAACGCCCCCAAGGGGCTTGGAGACGCGTTGCGTCGAAGTAGACGCGACGCAAATAAACAATATCTTCTCAAAGGATATAAATATGAGAAAAACAATATGGCCAGTATGGTAATGTTACCCTGTAAGTGTTATATGCTAATAATACGTTTTGTCTTGTTTATAATGAATAAATTATTAAATCATGACTTAGCATGCCTAGGATATGACATGCATTTACGTTGACGACTATGACGTTTATTTCAACTCAATTAACCCAAAATTAACGAAGTTTCTTTTACGCGATTTAGCTGCGTCATAATACACCATACATATTTACGGACACTTAAGTTGCAACTGTAACCCAATGCAACCAACGATTGTATATATTGTTTCTAAGAAAGATAGTTATGGAAACACAATCAGCAAAATATTTACGATACAGACTGCCCTACTTAAATTTGTCGAAGTTGTGGCAATGTTTCACTCTTGGCAATGTTACCCGTCGTCACATTACTTGAAATATCACCGAATCTTCTCAAATTTAACGAGTAATAAATTGATTCCTGAAAGTTGTGAACGAAGAAGTTATTATATACATCGAAAAAATTCCAACATTTTAAAGTAGATATCGTGTAATCTTTGATAACGAAATACTGAAAAAATTTATGATTTGTGTGCTTCTTGGTAACAAAGTGTGTGGTTGGTGGCATTGTAATTTATTCTTTTTGTTCATAGTTATTTTCATTTGAGTTTTCCACAGATAGAGATTGTGTTTTTTTAAGAATGGTTTTGTTGTGGCACAAATATGTAGTACTATAGGTCTATATGAGCAAATATTAGGTCTATATGAAATACTATAGGTCTATATGAGCAATAATTTACTATATGAGCAAATATTTACCGTCAGTGTAATAAACATTTTGCACAACGATTACTATGCTTGTTTCAAAACGTTACATTCGGCTGAATATCCTTAGGCAGCATTAGAGTGTGATCTCAGTCAAATAGATGTTCTTTGCTTTACAGAACATTGGTTATCTCATAATGATCTAAACACACTCCAAATTCCTAGTTTTTACCTTGCAGGATCTTATTGTAGAGCAAGGGAATCAAATAAAGGCCCTGCTTACGGAGGTTCGTGTATTTATGTAAGAAATAATATTGATTCTACCTTCTTGTCAGAATTCAATTTATATGCAGTTGAAAAAGTTTTTGAAATAACAGTTGTACATCTTACTACGCTCAAAATTATCTTACTTTGCATTTACAGACCTCCAACAAAGCAAGCTGTAGATTATTTCAATTTCGTAGAAAATCTAGAGATAACTCTGAACAAAATTAGTAATCTCTCTTTTAAATCCATTGTTGTATGTGAGATTTCAATATTGATTTTCTGAGCGAATCCACGCAGTTTCTAACTTAATCACTTTTAATTTAGATATTACAGTGAACGTACCTAAGGAAACTCTTAAATCACAAACAGCAATAGATCAAATTATAATTAACAAAACCACAACTAGATATGAAATAATAACGAATAATCTAGGTTACAGTGACCACGATGCACAAATTCTTACAATTACTAATAACATGAATACTAACACAATAAATAAAACACGCATGTGCAGAGCATTTACTACAGTTAACATAAAGTTATTTACGGACTACTTGCTGAAAGAATCATGGGAGGCAGTTTATAACGCTATTGATACAAATGAAAAATATAATTTATTTTTCTCAAAGCTTTCATTTTCTTTAACGCATGCTTTCCTTTTAAAAAAGAGAAAATTAAACATTTCACGAAAAAGTAATACTTGGATCACAAAGGAATTAGAACATCGTGTAAAATAAACGTACTCTACTTTATTTCTAAACGTCATGACGTATCTCAAGATTTCCTTATCTACTTTAAAAAATACAAAACATCGTTACGAAAAGTCATAAGACAGGCTAAAATAATGAAAAACGATCAAGATATTTTGAACTCAAATAATAAAACAAAAGCAATGTGGAATATAATTAAAAATACTACCAAATCAAATAGAAAACCCGTAGAGAATGTTGTTTTAAAATATAACGATATAAATGTGAACGATCCGGCAACAGTGGCTAACTCTTTAACAATACTTTTCGAGAATTGCTGCCGATCTCACTAAGGGTCTTCAGGCACAAAACTCAAAAACAGACAGTTCATCCAAAATTTTAGACACAATGTTCGTTTCCGAAACTTCTTCCTATGAAATTCTCAAAATAATCGGTAAACTAAAAAATAAATATTCGTCCGGTTTAGAAGAATTCCGGATTTTTTGTTAAAGACTTGTGCGTATGCCATTATACACCCGTTAACTCACATATTTAATGCATCTTTATGCACTGGAACGTTTCCAGATATTTTCAAAACAGCTAAAATTAAGCCGCTTTTCAAAAAAGGCAACAAAAATGAAATTCAAAATTATCGGCCCATCTCTTCTATCAGTCTTTTCAAAAATATTAGAGAGACTTTTTTACGTACGAATGGAAACCTTTCTCCGTAAACACGACGCGCTTTGAGATTGCCAACATGGATTTAGAAAATCAAAATCAACGGAAACAGCTATATTTTCTTTTCTTAAAGATGTCGCCTCATCATTGGATCAAAACGAGGGACCTATTGGATTATTTTTAGATTTCTCAAAAGCTTTTGACGTCATTGATCATGACATTTTACTTTTAAAATTACCTTCATATGGAATTCGTGGTATTGCTCTAGATTGGTTATGTTCGTACCTTAAACAACGATCTCAGAGAGTTGAAATACCTTACTGGAATGATGGAACATTGCGTACGCACCTTCCGACTCTTTGCCCGTTGCATTTGGGGTTCCTCAGGATCGACTTTAGGCCCTACTCTGTTCCTACTTTACGTAAACGATATGCCCTCGACGATTCGAAACGGAAGAAGGTTCTCTTTGCGGATGATACGAACATCCTTTGCAATAAAGAAACCGTAAATAGTACAATATCAGATGTTTCAAATTGGTTCCGAAATAACAAATTAATAGTAAACGAAAAGAAAACGGTTTTAATGCAGTTTTCCATTTCAAATAAACAATTCTGTGCTCCATTGAAAATGAACAATGTACCATTGACTGATGTTAAGGCAACAAAATTTTTAGGTCTCTCAATTCAGTCAAACCTTAAATGGAACGTCCATTTAACTGAATTGAACACAAAAATTAAGTTCATTATGCTACGTTCAGAATTCTTGCAAATCTAGTCAGCCTTCATACTGCTCGTTGTGTATACTTCATGAATGTTCATTCCCGCCTGAGATATGGCATAATATTCTGGGAAATACATCTTATAGCTCCAGACTTTTAGATTACAAAACGAATTGTACGAATAATAACAAATCCACCACGTGATTCCCTAAGCCTCTCTTCATTAATCTAGGGAAATTTTACCATTACCGTGTCTTCTTATTTACGAATCAGTGGTTTTTGTAAAAATGACTTGCTCAAGGGCGGGGAAAATATTTTCAGAAAATGCGAAGTCTATTACTATAACACTGACGTAGAAATCATATTCATCAGGTGACAGTATCAACAGCTCATTACAAAAAATTCTCATACAATACATGTACATTATTTTACAACACTTTGCCAGATGACATTAAACGATTAAATTCAATAGAAAAGTTTAAATCCCAAGTGAAATCGTTTCTGCTGCATAACTGTTTCTATACAATTAGAGACTATACTGAGCATCAGAAGAAAAGTAACATTAATTTTAACAATGATACATAATGCATTATTTACCATTTGGACTGTATAAATGAGTAGAAACAACCTGTAACAACTATTGTACTACAGCTTCCGGGTCAATGACCCCCATCTCGATCAGGTTTTTCGTCCAGTTTCCCTGATCCATTGAGCAAATGCTGAGACGGCCCCTTGTTTTGCTTCTGGACATAAATGTAACTTCATTTTCTGTACACGTCTTCTAGAATTCAGTGGGAAATACAATTATTCAAATTATCGTTTCCATGTTGTCGCGGCAGAAAGTAATAAGAGCCAAAATTTATTGCTTATTTATCTTTGAGAATAGATTTTATTACATGGGAGTTTTTTTTTGTTTTTTTTCTCCCTTTCAAAATTCAAAATTTATTGCTTATTTATCCTTGAAAATAGATTTTATTACATGGGAGTTTTTTTTCTCCCTTTCAAAATTCAAAATTTAAGTAGTATATGACTTAGTGTAGGGATCACAGAATTTTGAAAATGTGCACACAATTCACTTTTCCCCATAGCACGTCATACGCAGTTTTTAACTGTTTTTTGACGTAAAATAAATAAATAAATAAATAAATAAATAAATGAGGACATAACTTTTCCAAATTATGCCATGTGAGTGAATGCTCGCAAAATCAGGACGGTGCGAGCACGAACACAATGTGACAGCGGAGATCAAAATAAATAAAAATGAAATTGCCATATATTTGAGGAGAAATTAATTAATTTCTAAATACATTTTTATTGGCTACCGCTAAATGTACAACATTCATAGTAAAACTGATTAAAACTTATCACTACGTATGAAAGAGACCAACGCGCCACCAAGAAAATTTCTTGAATCATCCACTTGTAACATTACTAAACAGTAATGCCCAGTTTTCCTGTGAAAAGTGTTTCCTCAAGCTACGTCCTAAAAAATATTGCCATTCGAAATTCGTCTTTCGGAAGGATTTGAAGAATACAAGCTACAATGAATTAATTTGGACTAATCCTCTGTTAGATGCTAATTATTTTCTATTAGAACAATCACATCAAGGTGTTTCAGCAAAGGAAAACAGAAGTAATAGAAAGGAAAAGAAACAATAAAGAATATACAATTAAAGAGGAAAATTGAATCAAGAACCGAGAGTGAGAAGAAATGGAAAGCGTCCATGGATGCAGGAGGGCGGGATCGCGTATGGCATCCTCACAGAGGAGTAGGGAATATTTCGCGATTCTGATTGCGTCAGCTACTGATGTCGTTAGTCCCAAAGATATACAGAATGTTGTATTTAGGAAGGTAATGGTTATCCCTCCTGTAATGGCCTGTTTACACGGAACAGATTTAGTTCAGATTGTCATACAGAAACTTCAAGATTCCAAGCTAAAAGTATACACAGCCGAAAGAGGTGTTTACGCGGTCTGCACGTTTTATGTATGAGTTGCCACAAGACACCACCAGGATCTCTGCCAGTACATAAATAAATCGCACCGTGAGAGCACATTAATTGGCGGCATTTATGTACGTTCTACGCGCGTGTGTTTTTTTAAGTATTAATAAAAAGAAAAATAGGAAGGCCATCATCATGCATGGTTGCATGGTTGTGGCTGCGATGGTTTTAGTGGACTCACTCACCCTTGGAATGAAATCTTTGCTGCAGAAGTGAGATTCAGTTACCTCATATTTGCACGTGTCAGTATACTAAACTCACCAGAATAGCCGAGAACTTGAATCCGCCGCGCCAATACTCAAAACCACAAGAATCGTACCCACCTTAACCACAAAATTGAAACGTTTAGACGATTGTCGCTAGAGACAAATGCGATAGTGAAAGATTCTGCCGCTAAAGACGCTTGAGTCAAACTGAACTACGTTAAAAATTCGACGATGCTCAAAAGTTTTCATGTCCATTGAATTGCACGCTTTCTTTAAAAACCAATCTGCACGAAAACTACCGTGTAACGGCATTAACTTGCCGATGTCCTACACGTGCGTGGTCTCCAGTTATTTCCCAACAAACAGAGAACCGCCCCAGCAGGGACAAGCTCTAAGCTCCCGACTGGCCTCCCGACAAATGCGGTAGTGTCATGCAAGTGAGAGTAAAGGCTCATTCACAATGCAATCACAAACATAAGCATAACACATAGACATAGACATTAACATAAGCGAAGAGTTGGCGTATTCACAATGTCGAACATAAACATAGGCAAAATAAGAGTTTCTATTGACTATGAGGCATTCTAGTTTACTATTGGTTGGATATGAGAATCGATTTCGAGATATCAAAACAAATACGACAAACACTACCACGCAGCACACGAATAATTCGCCTATCGACTTCGATACTCGATTTTGAATTATCGAACTGTGATTGGCTCATTCCTTATGTCGGACATAAGCATAAGCACAGAAGCTTGAAGCTTGCAAGTTCTTAAGTTAACGTCTTACGTGTTATGCTTATGCGAACGCATTGTGAATGAGTCCACATTGTAGACGTAGTCCTAACTTTTATGTTAACGCCATGCTTATGCTTATGTTTGCATTGTGAATGGGCCTTAAGCGCGCATAAGTAAGAGGTGAGAATATAACGAGCAATAGGAAGGAAAGATCGAGCGCGGTTCGTGGCCTATTTGTTAGAGGACTGCTTTTTTTGATTGATTGATTGATTTCTTCATGTTTCCGGGCGCGTCAACTGTTCTGGTCATTAGTCCCGTTAGTGTAGTGCATGTTTTTTCTCGGGAGATGGCGGTGATCTTCCCCCGCTGGATGGCGAGATCCGGCGCCGACCTACCGTCGGCTTGTGGGGTTTCTCCCTAACCAGGACTCTCCCACCAGCGGGGCACCGCCCCAGCCGGAACAAGCTCGAAGCTCCCGACCGGTCTCCCGGAATATGTGGTAGTGTGGTGCATGTTAGTGTAAGTGTGTGTGTGTAAGGGGAGAGGATAGGACAAGGAAGAGGAAGGACAGATCGCGCGCGGTCCGTGGCCCGTTTGTAAGGGTACTGCTCCGGCATTCGCCTGGCGTTGATCGGAGAATATTTGTTAGAGTACTGCTCCGGCATATGGTAGGTGTTGATGGGAGAAACAATGGAAAGCTACGGATCAGAGCAACCGGCCCCTAGAATTCTCCTCCAGACTGAATTCGACCCAGCTCTCTCGCTGTCGGCGAAAATTCGCCTCCTTCGGGGCCCTCGGACCTGCCGGGCGTCGCTGCCATGCTGCACTGGGCGCGGCACAGGGTCTCGCCGGAATCCAGTGGCCGGGGGAGGGGGGCAGTGAGCTTCCGCCCCCCACTCCCCGCCTCGCGATGCCACCGCGCGCGCTGCTTCCACGAGCGCCAAATTGGTCGCTCGTATTTTCTGGCTGCGCTCGCCACGAAGCTCGGGCGCACAATAGTGTCGCTTTTTCCAAATGTACTTCTGTCCGTGTCAGTAAATAATTATATAACTCAACAAAACAAACTGCAACGTGTGTGCGCTGAGAACTCCATCGTCAGAGATGAACTCAGCGACGCGGAGATGTTAATTTAGGAAAGTTTACGAGCTAATTAATGTTTTGTTTGAATGTAATTCAGACGCCTGCGTCAAATAATGTACGAACTCAACCTACCTCCTAGAATGAAGAAAAATATTTTTATTCAACTCTGTGGGCTCTTAACATTTTAGATACTTGTTAACGCAAACGTGTTATTTGCATATGAAATACATTTTGTAGAAGTGATTCCCATAATACTTTTAAAATATACTCCAATGCATTTAGGGCCTGTATACTTTCATTACATTGATTATAAAAAAGGATATTTTTTGCATTTTCTTACAATAAAAATATTTATCATCATCATCATCATCATCATCATCATTATTTCCTTTCTTTTCGAATGAGCCTCAATGGACTACGCCTATTTCAATTTTCTGCTTATTTCTTCTTTTCTTTGCTTCCATAATTCTTTCATTCAGGCCCGATGTTTCTCTTTCCTCTCTTCAATCCGAATGGCATCTGTTTTCTTTTTTGGTTTGTCCTCAAATCCTGGGAATTTCTTAAGTTGGGTCCTCATTGAAGGCCCCTCAGTAATACCTCTGGTGTAATTCTGAGCTCTTCCAAGTCTTTTTCAACTTCTTTAAACCTATTGTTGTTGTTATTATTATTATTATTATTATTATTATTATTATTATTATTATATAACGCTTAGACGACATTCCTGCAGAATGTTGGTTTAGGACTTCATTTGTAAAGTTAAACCCTTTTCTTTCACCATTTTCTCACCATCACATAAGCCGAAATTACTCTTAGTTGGAAAATATCTTGACGTGTAATAAACGTTACTTGATTGAATAAGAATGGCACAAATTGCTAAATGAAATGGCGATTAGTTGTAAAATTTGTATATTGTTTTAAAATTTTAATTTCTCGTTTTGTTTTCTATTGTAAAATCAAATATTTAATATTTCAATATTTTCGTAGCTTCTAGTGATATTTTTTGGTAAATGCTGTTCCATGACTTGCAGAAGGTATGCGTGTACTAGGCGGACACGTTCCAACTTTCTGCTATTTTTAAATCACTGTTTTAAAAGAGAAAATTGCTTCCCATCGGCAAAAGTTTCTGACTGCTCGTGCGCCTAAGTGAGGGGACTGCCAAATGATGTACAAAAGGTCATTGAATAATTGAACAAATAGCATTACAGCTGAACTGTTTCATCAAATCCATACAATTTTCTGACGTCTTTTCCACGTAGACCTCACCAATTCTCTGCTTTTGTCCCATCGCGTTACGAGTTGTCATATTCCTTTAGCAAGGAATTCTTTACCGTCGACTCGAAGGCAGTTGTATATTTTCCTTTACCTCTACGTTGCCTTTGAACTTGATGCCTCGCAAAGCTCCTCTCATCGCACCAAAAGAGAATTATTCTGAAGGCCAATGTCAGAGCTTAAAGAGAATGTGATAGGAGCTCCCAATCCACCGGCAAAGGTGGCTCGTGGCTCAACTGCAGTGATGTCACTGCAGGTCCTCTGGCCGAGAGGTCCTAGGGTTTCACTCCTGACGGAGCCAGGATTTTCGACAGTATAGTCGTCGTGTAGTTCCCAGTGTCAGTTGCTCTTTGTGAGGTTGAGCACTGCTTTGGAGAAGAAGAAGAAGAAGCGTGCCTGCTTTTGTCTGCTTTCCAGGACCTTTCCTATAGAATGTGGGTTTCAATTCGTTATCAATATTGTCGGAGTAGTATACTCTGTTGTTTGTGCGTTGTCCAAATAACCACGGGCACTCCAAGAGATGGTTAACGTGACCTTACCAGCGTTTTGATTTTCTTACACAATCGACGTTTCACTGCACGCTTTGACGCTTGGAATCCAGGTCACAAAAAATGTAACCAAGTTCCATTAAGATTAAAATCATATTTAGAATTCTGTTACCTTCAAAATTGAAACAATTTTTAAACTTGGTGGAAATGCGAAATCTCTTGGATTTGTGATGAATTTTTAGCTTTATTGGTACTCACCTTGCACGAGTCGAAC
This sequence comes from Teleogryllus oceanicus, assembly GCA_964035755.1. Taxonomy (NCBI): domain Eukaryota; kingdom Metazoa; phylum Arthropoda; class Insecta; order Orthoptera; family Gryllidae; genus Teleogryllus; species Teleogryllus oceanicus. The sequence goes on along the minus strand of CAXIVR010000005.1, from coordinate 92,564,894 downwards.
GGAGTTTGTTGTTATGAATAATGGAATAAGTTTAATGGAATGTCAGCACGTATTTGACCTTTTCAGCAATTTGTTCAACAAGTCTTCTTGTATATGTGAATCAATACAAGATTCTGAAGCCGGGGTCGTCACTCTTGCCGGACCCCCAAAACGATGGTCGACAGTGACACTTTTGCGTCCACGTATAGTTTTACACCTACGTGTAAAAACTTGCATGGTTGATGCAACTACTACCTTGTTGTTTGTTCATCCAAAAGAATATTTCTGACAGTTCACGATTTGCTATTCTTTATGACTTTTTTTTCCCAATAGACACGCCGATGTAATTAGGATTGAAGAGGTTATTATTATATAAATAATGATCGAAAAGGTAACAGTCTTTGCCAGGTTGGCATCTAATACAAACGTTTCAAAGGCCTGTATTAACGGTTTCCTTCATTAAACATGTATGTTTAAATAGGGAATGAACCACATAATATGACCCGGAAATGCCTAATTTTGTATATTACAAGATAAGAAACATAACTTGTGTCCATCAGGAACTGAACCCCGTGTGTGGAAGGCCTAAATCGCAGAGCTCCCATATTATGCACCATTGTAAAGTACGGTGCAGCGTGTGTGATGCGGGTTGCATACGCTCCTTATTTCCCCTGCGCGAACTTCTACTGTTTCGCGCTGCCTCCGATGCGGCGCCGGGCAACCCCCTCCCCAGCAGCAGCTGCAGCAGCGCACCCACGGGGTTTAGTGTGGGTGCAAACGTCCTCCTCTTAGCGGATTACACCGGCGGCTCCCTTTCGACGTTCCCTTCGAATATCTCCTGAAGCGCTGCAGAAATTGAGATGCGGTTTGCACTAAAGAGGATGTACGCGAAAAGCACACATGATGATGCACAATTTTAAACCATCTTCTTTAATTTAACAGATATCGACAGTACTTTGTTTTAATGGGACCTGTAGATATATTACTTCATGATAACGAACGTGAAGAGACACAAGCACAAGAGTTTGCACAATGCACAAGAGTTTATTCATGTGCATAGAACCCTATGTTGCATAACAATATTTTGAGAATTTTACTTTTAACCATTGTTTTGATTCTTTAATATTGTAATTGTATCGCGGGGAGAACGCAGTGTTTCCAACCCACACACCCTTATCCTCCATTCCTTTCTCCTATCGATCTTAACCACGATCGCCGAGCCAATTTACAGCCCTTGCTATAGCGGAACACTTTCAATATGTTGACGGCGTACAATATATGTAACATGTCGAAAAATTAACTATTTTACACTATTTTATTTTTAAAACATTAAAAAAGGAAACAATTTTATTCTTTTTATTATTTATACATTATAGGCGAAAACAGTAGATCAATTAAAAAACAAATGATTAAATTTCTCCAAAACTAGAAATATTACGAACTAGAAATATATCTACGTTATATTGCCTCGTGATTCAGTATTGTTAAGTGAAACCTGCATTTCGTAGTTGTGAACTGTTGAGAAGTGTAGGGATAGCCAACATTTATCAAATTATTGCGAATCATTTATAATGTTTCTCACCGACTACGCCGACGTTTTTGTTTGGCATCATGGTGAGTCCAAAAGCCACCTACATGACTGAATAGAACGCATCAAGTTCACTATTCGATTGATGAACGCAAATATGTAGTTGTACTGGACATTTAAATTCGTCTTATCCGGAATTTATTACATCGAAATACTTCAAATTTGGTGTCAAGTTAACAGAAAATTCGTCTAAAAAGCTGAACAGATTCCAGTTCAACCAGGACGATGTAGTAGTTCTTTATAGCCAAAGAGTTGGAGGGGTTTCTTAACCCCAAAATACCACAGTACAGTTTTTAGCTGCACGTGTTTAATCGATAACTAATTGTTTTAGTTATTATTCACGAATTTTAAGTAACTACTAACTATTAGTTATTGTTTATAAATAATTTTTACCCAACTCTGGCTGAAATCATGGCTGTGGGAGAATGCAACGTCTGCGCGCGCTGCAAAAGCGAAGTCTTGGAGCACTTGTCGCGTGTTTTCGTGGCCTGTGGGCTGCATTTGGCACTTCGGTTTTTTCCACCCAGATGAGATGCTTCAGACTGTAAGGAGGACATTGTAACAGAAAATGAGGATAATGACAGAGAAAAGATGGCATCATAGAATATGCAGATTAACAACTTAATTTAATAACTTTAATATGAAAAAGGTTATAAAGAATATCTACTAAGAAAATAATTTAACACATAGATATATTCTTCTTAAGATATTTTACTACAGTAACAGTTCACAGCATATACTTTCATTACCTGAATTTTCTTTTTTCTTGTACTTTTCACAAGAGGGTATTCATCCATTTTAGGAGATCTGGTTGCTCTTCAAGGTAGCTATAGAACTCAACACATGACCTTGATTTGAAATTATATTGAAAAAAGAGTGCACATTTTATAGAATTAGAAAACAATTGATCTCTTTCATGTGTTCACTGCGTACCCATCAATGAAAACACACATGCAACATTAGAATTTGAGCCATCTAAAGAAAAGTATACAGAATTGCCAACACAAATACTAGAAACTCTCTAGTGACTCGCAAATACTCTTTTATTTCTACGAGATATATTAGTCCAAAGATAAATATAACTGTAAATAGTAACAGAGCATTGACTGTGATCGTATGTTCACGAAAAAATATAAGTACAAAATCTTCAATAAATATGATTTTAAAAATGCCGGATATTTTCGCTCATTTTAAAATACCTGGAGGACAGGAGGTCTCGGCCTAAAAGAAGAGGACATGAGCTCCAAAAGCCGGACGGGTGGTCACCCTGCTTTCACCTCACAGGACCAAAGCAACTAGACAGGATGGGCGTCAAGCGCGTTTCCTGCGGTGCCGGTAGAATATTAACGTGAGCGTAGTCGTAAAAACTCTCAATTCTTCAAATCTGTTGTTATGACGCGTTTTTGTAATAAGCGTATGTATGAACCCGTCTCTTTATGCTCGTTATCATGGGATAGAGATCTGTAGGATACTGTTTAAGAAATGAAAGTTGTGTCAAAATCTCTTTCCGACTTAGGTGGCTCAGGGCATCAATTCATGTGACTGTAGTGCCCCTGTCCGGGAGGTCCTAGAGTTCGAATCCCGGCGGTGGCAAGATTTTCGACACCAGCTAGTTAACGAGATCGAATTCAGCTGCTACACGGAGGAGAATTCTTTGCAACAGGCTGTTCTGATCGGTGGTTTCTCTTGGTTTCTGTGATCAACACCAGACGAAATAATTAAAAATTATTCCTGTGAGAATAGGTTTAAAGTACATTTCAAAGGTGAGAATTAAATCCTCATTGAATTCCATTTTCACTCTTTGAGGAAGTTCGCAATTAATTCTAGAATAACTTCGCGAAAATTAAAAATGACTATTAACGCTTTTAATATAGTATTTGGGTGTCCTCTAAAACATTTAACGTGCATTTAGTTCTGACTGTTAGGTATGAGAAGCTAAAATGTATTTGATTGCCCAATTTTTGTGATTCATGTTGATGTGCAATTTGATAACGCTTTACAATGTCCAACATTTATTGGAACGAATATTTTAATGTGGCGAGTTTCAGAGGGGATTTCGCTGTAATGTTATTGTATCAAGTGGAAGTGGCCAGTTGGAATGCGAAATATCGGATAATATGATGTGGCATCGTAATATTATCGTATTAAGGTAGATAACTAGTGGAGCGACCCTGTATATCCGCATTTTAGAGGGACAGGAGCTTTCTGTTCTGCCCAGTGAGCTCAAACGGTTCAACTCGCGTTTGTTTTTATTTTCGCAGGGTTGATTATGTAACAACGAAACGCATGCAATGTTCACCCCGCGAGGTGCGGTGTGTATCGCAGCTGTAAAATTAGCTGCATCATAGCGGGTGCAGCCTGGTTCATCAATAGGCGGTCTCCATAGTTCCGACAGAACGGGCAAATTGTTGGCGGTGAATAATGAAGGAAAATAATTTCTAAATTGCCAATGTTTTATTTTAATTTTATATTCAATGAGGTTTTTTGTCTAAGGGTTTTAAACCTGTTTTTGGAATGATAAAGGCTTCTGACACGTGATTAATAAAGTGTTGAAATAGAATAACATAAATTGCGTAATATTATTAAATTATTAGTAGAGTTCGATTGCAGAGCATAAAGGAAATTATTGATATTCGAAAGGTAAATAGCGTTAGATAAGAACTTCAAAATTTTCATCCTGAAGGACGGTTTTAAACGCAAAATATTTAAGTAATAATTTTTCGAAGACTTCAGAAATGAAACGTGTGATAAAAAATTGTATGAATATCCACTAAGTAGGGATCGTTGGTGGTTCCCTTGCTGAATTACATTCAGTATCACGTACAGCATTAACATTGTGTAGAAAGGAAAGTTACATTTTCGTGTTATTGGTATAGCGTTGATTTGTCGTTGGCGTTTAAAACGAAATAATGTTTTATATGAAATTATATAAATGCGTTCTTTGTCAACAATCTATCTATATATTTAAAAAAAATAAGGTATTCTGCCATGGCTTCGTTTAGAGCTTCTACTGAACCGATTGTAGTACTTTTTCCTTTAAATGAAAGAATGTGATCCCTAGATGTGTTATCAGATATTGTTTGTGTTGATTCACCAACATTTACGGTGTAAATTAATTAATTAAATCATTCTTTAATAGTACGCTTATCAATAGTCAATTGTTTTCTTCCAAAGGGTGGCTGTTTCAAAATCGATTACATGAAACGATAGATGCGAGTCCACACTACTTCATGGTGGCGCTTCTTGATGTCTGCTGAATATCTTCGGCTGTACCCTGAAGTTCCAAACAATGTAACATATTGTGAACATTAGGCTGGGCACAGTATTTTACATTTATCTCAGATCTCACCGTCAAATTTTGACGGGTTATCACTAGTATTATTTAATGAAAAGTAGCTTTTGATGGCTTAGCCATTATCATTATCAATTTCGTGTAACAAGGAAAAATATAAACAGGTTAAATCGTTCCGTTAAGGATTAATAGATTGCAATTACATCAATTGAGAGTTTATCATATGTAATTTTAAAAATAGAATTAACTTCTTAACAAATGAAAGAAAGAAAATATAAAATTTCTGAATATTAAATTTTTTTTTCATTCATTTGATAAAAGAGAATAACTTCTTTAATCAAAGACTACTTGCAGTGATTTCGATTTGAGATGTTATATTTTTCAGTTTTAAAAGTGGTATGATGCTAGACGCCTCATTCAATCTAGTGTGAAGAAGATAGGTGGCCTGGTGATGGGGAAGTATGAGTTTGGGAGTTTTTCGCCTAATCGGCCGAAGCGGAGCCCTTGAGGCGCGGCGCGCTAGCCGGGCGCAATCTCCCTCGCGGCACATCTACTTCAACAGCCTCCGCAAAGCACACATTTCAACCGGTTTTAGAACTTAATTTGGAGAAATTACTATCTCTTACTTTATGTAATATTCTACACCTACTGAATGAACTGGGCTGGATTTGCCAACAATCAAGATACGCATTTGTGTAGGGGCTCTGTCCATGACAAGCCTGGAACAAAAATATAAAATATTTGAAAAAATGTCAGAAAATATGTTTTTAGTATTTTCTTATCTGTAAAATAATTATTAATCTCATATAATTAACTTTTTTAGTATATCTACTAAAAAGTTAATCTCATATAACTGACTTTCTTTTAGTAAGGCTGGAGTACTTTTCTCAGGGAGGGGCACCAAAAAGATTTTGTGCTGGGGTAGGAGTGCAGTACCTACATCCCGCCCAGTGTTTTACATTTGGAGGTGGCGGTGGTGAGGGCGGTGGTGAGGGCGTGGTGAGGGCGGTGGTGAGGGCGGTGGTGAGGGCGGTTGTGAGGGCGGTGGTGAGGGCGGTGGTGAGGGCGGTGGTGAGGGCGGTGGTGAGGGCGGGGGTGGGGCGGTGGTGAGGGCGGTGGTGAGGGCGGTGGTGAGGGCGGTGGTGAGGGCGGTGGTGAGGGCGGTGGTGAGGGCGGTGGTGAGGGCGGTGGTGAGGGCGGGGCCGGGCGGGGGCCGGGGAGGTGGTAGCGGGAGGGGCAGGGGCGTTGGGACCAGGAAGAGTAGGGCGGGCCGGTGCGGAGGCAAAGGTGGGCAATTGCTCCGATTGGTGCGGTGGGCCACGCGGAAATCCATGCAAACAAGGTTCCGCATTGCGCTGGGGACGGCAAATTGTTAAGAAGCGGTGCTCGGAACATCCAGAAATTTGGACTGCGACAAATTGTTCCCCTGTACTGTCGCCTAGTGTTGCATAAAGTGAATGTAACTTTATCACCAGCTCAGAACAGCTGTTGAGTGAGTCAGCCTGGCAATTATGAATTTGAACAAAATTGCTCTTTTTTAATTTTAGTGTTAAGTACTAAATGTACGTCGATATTAATTTTGTTTCCTTGTAAATATCTAATGATTACTTTATCTGCGATTATATTTATTTCTAGAGAATAAAGTAAAGAAACGGGGACGTTTCAGACCAGGCTTTCCCTGAAAGATCAATCACCTCATAAATAAAAGAATAATCCTTTGTAATGCCTTAGCATTCCACATTATGTTTTCGAAGAAAAACTGTTATCGCTTGCAAGAACAGATTCTACAATGTAGATTGTCCGTACATGCTTTAATCAACCAAACTTATCACATTCTAAGTTTCTGCAGACAAACATTTATCCCACCTAAAGATAAAAAATAATCCCAGAATCTTTTCAAGTAATAATAGACGGTCTTCCTAGTCGAATATATATTTCATCGGAAAGCCTGCCTGCTTTTTATACAGAAAATCAGAAATTTCGCACAGAATCATCCTTCAAATGATACAGTATTGCTGAAAGCGACTAAACAGGAAATATCGGAAATCTTAATGTGTCGGGTTTTTGAATGAGACTTCATTATTAAATCACCAAAATATAGAGAAACGTTAATTATTTCAAACTCGTACTGGTTTTAAATAACGCAGCGAAAGATAATTGTTTTTTGATGTTAAATAAATAAAGAATAAATTACGTCTTTCTATGGGTGGATGAAGAACGAAAGCTCACTTGAGAAGCTGCTGCGTCGACGGACGCGCCAACGCGAGTGATGGCGCTTGAAGGAATCCCTGGCGCTCACCCACAGGCGAGTTGCTCACACAGACATTGCCACGTGGGCTACCAACAATAATCTTTTTTTTCGTAAGAGAAATAGAATTATGAGGTGGACATGCTTCACACGTTAATCTAGTCATCTACTATCAACATCTCTGGTTCTAGCAACACCCTGGTACTAAACGGTAGTAGACGTAGTTAAATGAAAGCTATTCAGAATTGGCAATAGGCAGTGAAAACATCCAGTAGTTTCTGCCACTGTTAAATCATAATATACGACTACTTACTAAAATAGTTAAGTAATTCTTGGCAGATATATAGGCATACTCGATACTTTTAGCAAAGGAGAAAAATCTTGACGTTTGCAGGAAGTTATGTGTCCTTGTGTTCTTGGTTTATTATTGATGGAAACGCCAAACTAAGAGTTTAAGCTAATGTTTGAAAATTGAGCTAGTCAAATCAGAAATGTACGGATATATGTGCGACTAATATTTTCCATCGTTACCATAGATTTATCACAAACACGTATACACATCCACACATATATAATTGTTTAATCGATTGACACAATTTATTTGCATAATTTTAAAAATTTGAGGAGTAACAAGTTCCAGATAAAAGGAAGATCCAAAGGTGAAAGGATCTTAAACTTAATGCTCACTGGCTTTTTTATTGTTTTATAGTGTTTTTATGAATACATAATTTTCTTCACATTGTTATAAATTTAGAATGTAACTAAAACAGTAGACCTGAAAATCCATTTCTTTGTGGAAAATCTAAGACACTCTACACATATAATAATAAAAATGTCAACTTTTACTTTCTTAATTTTTTCCATTGAAATTGACTCAAAAACACTCGAGATAAGAAAAATAGTAGTTTACGAAAAAATCAATATTGCTTCTTTGTGAAATAAGATAGCCTATTAATTCGAGTTAAGGATTGAAATGTTTATTCAAAATCCAGAGCATGCGTTCAATAACTTCGAAATGGGCTTCAACGCGGAAGACGAGTCCTTATCCTGATAGTTTTTGATGGATTGACTGGAAGTGTAAGGAGTCAGATTTCTAGGTAGGACATAACGTGGACGGAAGATCTTTTCCAGTATAAAAATTGAAATTGTGAATGTGTATTTAACAAAGTTCTCAGTAAAGATCTCTGAGTAAATCTATAACGTTCTAGCCGAAGCTATTCAATTGATACCCAAGGAGAATATGGCAGATATGTTTGATTGATTATGCACAGTTTAGGTGAACTACTGAAGCTTTGTCATTTATTTAAGAATTCAGGAACATTTTCCTTTATTGTTTCTTTTTACTCACGGCGTTAGCCTATGAAAACCAATTCTTTATTTAAATTTGCGCGTTATTTTATGATCTCTTCTGGAATAATAGGAACTTATTTATTTAGAATGAAATGCTATTGGAATATTTAATGTGAAATTTGATTTCTGTAAAGTGTGAGTTAATTTTTAGTCGAGTGTTTGGCAACAGGTGAGGCGGCAAAATAGCTTGATATTGTTTTTGGGAGAGCATCTGTAGGTGATTTCTGTGTTGAAGAACAAGACTCCTGCCTTTTTTCTTCTCCCTTGACATAAGGCAAAATTCTGAATAGCCAATTATTTAAGAACTATTATTTTACCTCAGCGTAAGAATTATTGAGTATTGAAGAAGTTGTGAGTATTACCGTGTCTGAGCGAAAAAATCTGATCTGATGTATTGCCACGTATATTATGTGGCCGCTAATATTATACATTTATTTGAACTGCAATTGGGTATGACCCGGTGGCAGTTAAATAACAATAATTACAATAATAATAACAATATTAATATGAATAACAATAATAATAATAATAATAATAATAATAATAATAATAAATTAGTACAGTACAAGCCGAACATGCAATAATCATTATCATCACTAATATTAAGTATTATAACAAAAAATTTCAACTCTGTCATGATATCCAATAATTGTATGTCGGTGATTCTAAATTTAATTGAACCTAACTTATTAATTTTATCGTGTTCACTACACTTAACTGCACTGCACTACACTAAGAAAATCGTTTTCTCTCGTAATACGTGGGCGAGAGCTAAGCATGCGCGCCAATAATCCTACTGGGGTCGCAATACCAATCCTACACAATTGAATTGACTCGTCAGTAGAATAAATTCGTGCGCATTAAGAGATTTTTCTCGAGCGAGGCGAGTCGCCGCGAAACTGTTTCGGCGTCTTGTTTTTCAAACAATGCAATTTATTTGGAAAGGCGTTTGATTACCGGAATGTTTACAACATGAAATATTATCTTTCTCTGGTCGTGACTTGGTGTCCTCCCCGTGGCGCGCTCTAACGCCATTCTTAGAAAGTAATTCAAAATTTTAAAGCAATTCAGCCGTTCCAAAGAGTTTCATACGAAAATGTATTGCCTCTCTCTCTGAAGCCGCCCGCGGTTTTACTGAAGAAATACCAAGTCTAAGGCGGAAATGTACACACTTTGTGTTAATTAGCTCCAAAGAATTGCTATAAATGATTGAATTCCAAGTGCAACGCCAAATTTGAATTAATTTTGTTTAAATGCCTGTAGCAACAGATCATTTGATACCCCCGTTCCCTCTTCCTAAAAAAACTCGACCTAGCCGCATGGGCGTTGTGTAGCGTTGCGTTGCGTTGCGTGGCGTGGCGTGGCGTAGCCTGGCATGGCCTGGTGTGGCTATCAATTGATATGCCGGTCGCCCGTCGCACGTGATTATGCCGTGTATCGTCTTGTCCGCTTTACCATAGTAATTGCGTTGTGGTGGCAGAGCACACGACCCCGAACACGATCCCTTGACGCGGGCTCCTTTGAGAGATCGGCTGCACAGCGCACCTTGGAAGCAGAGGCTTAGGATTGTGCTTTTCGCTCGGCTTTTCATTTAAGCTTTTGGTGCGCGTATTCGATAATATCGACAGATATAATGTTTTAAATTATATAGGATGTGTACTTTGAATATCATATTTTTAAAAGAATACATTTTATGCTCTATCGATTCCACCAGTTCACTTGTCTGCCGCAGTGTGCGCACGTGTATCCTCCGTTTCCTCCCAGTAACACACCCGTGTTCTTTTTGCACAATAGAGACGTAAAAAAATGGTTTTGTTTAATTTAGCAACTTTTTACGATGATGGAATCTAGAAAGACAGCAACATAAGCCTTATTTGTTGTTGAATGTATTTAACTTTATCATTTTTGTATTTCGTTGAAAATGTAAGATGTGAGCTGCAGGAAAAAAGTGCCGATTTTTCGACGTACTGTGAGTCCCTGATATCGGAAAAGGAAACCTTGAAAACTCATCGATCGGTGCGCCCGTCCGCTAGCATTATCTTCTAGATACTGATTGAGTTCCACCCAACTATGAAGCCAGTATGGCAAATCCGCCACGGTCGGATCTGAAATCCTAGGATCTCCCTGTCAGAGATCGTGGACTGTCAATAGTAGTTGCCCCACCCAAGACGTAAAACTTCATTCGAAATTGGGAGAACTTGTGATGTTGTGTATTGGAAGGGTCAACACAAAAATATTAATGCAGAAAACATGTATTGCTGCTCGCAATATAACGTATTTACGAAGTGTTAGTCAGAATCTGAGGGAGAGCGCAGAATATCTAGTTGAGCATAGCTCAACGGAATCCGCGCAGAGCAGCATGTCGCCGGGAGCTTTGTGCCCTCGCCAGCACGGAGCCGTCCAGAGCGACGTGGCGGCGGCAGACGGCACGTGACGACGTACAGCCACGCGGCGAGGGAGGGACCGACGGAGGTGTTCAACAAATTAAAAGGCACACACATTCATTAAGAAATAAAGCACCGGTTGTGACGAATTAGACTTTGGGAGAGAGTCATTGGAAAAGCGTTTGATGTGCTTAGTTGAGTTCACAAGGAGGTGAGAAGGAGATCCAGTGAGGGCCAAATGTCCGTACAGCCAACCTCCTCCTCCGTCCCCGCTCACCCTTTGCCCCTCTAGGCGTTGGTAAGTCCAAGCTACCTACCCCGCGCCCTGCATCCGCTCTCCCTGCGGACTCCTCTCACCCTCCTTCCTCTCTTCTCTTTGGCCGCACCCCACCTTCCCTCGCACCCTTCCTCCTTTTTTCCTCCCCCCTTCCTTTCCACGGACTCCTCTCACTTCCGCCGTCTTATCAGTCACTTCTCCAATTCCCTTGCGGCCTCCTCTTCCGCCTACGTCGTTTTTGGCTCTGACACTTCCTACTCCTCTTTCCGTAAAATACGGAACCATCTTTCGCTGATTCGGTCTCCTTTATTCCCTTTCATACTTCGCCTCGCACCTCCAGCCTTCCCCGCCACCCCCGCCTGCTGCGCCCGCACCTCAGCGACCTTCGTCTTCTCTCCCATCGCTCTCCTCCGCCCGTCCTGCAGGCGGGGCCGCCGGGGCTTGGCGGGGCAGGGCGGGGGCGGGGCGGGGCGGTGGTTCGGGGCGGGGCGGGGCGGGCGGGGCGGGACGGTGCGGGGGCCCGACGGGGCGGGGCGCACGGGGCGGGGCGGGGCGGGGGGGGGCGGGGGGGGCGGGCGGGGCGGGGCGGGCGGGGCGGGGTGCGGGTGCTCATGCATATTCAGCGCCTTCTGCCCGCGCCTCAATGGCCGCGCGCGCCGGCTAAGCGGATTAGGCGCGCGATTCGGTTAGTGGGCGGCGGCGGCGGGCGGCGGCCGAGCAGCGAGCGATTCTGTTAGTGGGCGACGGCAGCGCCCCTGGAGAGCGGGCGGGGGCGCCGCTCGCGGTGTCGGTGACAGCGTGGGTCGGGGTGGGGTGGGGGGGATGCGGTGTGAAAGGGGCGGAGGCGGCAGGGAGGAGAGCCGTCACAGATTCAATGATCGCCGAAGGTCGAAGGTGTTACGTTACGCGGCCTTTTACAAAGTCAAACGCGGCTGTTCACACGAATGGCTCATTTTGCCTCGACACTCATTTGTGCACGGTATTGAGTGTACATTTTGGTCGGTTTCGAATTGCTGTTATTAAAAGCTACGCATTTCCCAGCAGCTTCTGGTATTCACAATGCAGTTTTTAGGAAGCATTTGAACTGCTAAATTCACTTCTCGCTGTGCAAATTGCCAGTTACACAACCCACTACGGAATATAAATGTCTCTACGAAGGCCCGAAACATGGTTGGAAAACAGGACTCGCTGTTTCCGTATTGTATTCGCGTCTCTTAAGTCCTTTTTAAGAAGGGTGGTAATAATATGCTAAATCATTGAACTTGACACTCTATGTCATTAATTTTACCAACCAATGTTCATTTATGCCATTCCATTTTGTACTTTTCCTAATTTAGGAAAATAAACATAATAAATGTTGTATCAAGTAAAATTCACATAAATAAATAAAGCAAATAAGTCCTGCAGAAGCCATTACTCCCTAAATACTGGTTGGTGGCATTGAACTTTCGGACTTAATTCATGTAGCTTCATTTGCATGCGTGAAAACTAACCGAAGATAATTAAAAGTGCTTAAAATTAAATGTTAAAATTAATAGTGCCAAGACTTGTATTAAAACGTGTGAATTAAATGTAATTAATAGTGTCAAAGCAAACTAATCATGCTATTATCTTATAAAACTGAATTAGTCTTACAAACAAAAAGCGTTTGATAATATTTAATTTTAAATTAATAATAAAACATTGTAATATTTTGGAATATTACTTTCCTTCATATTACGAAAAGAATATTTTTTTGTTCCAAGATTTTCTCGAAAAATTAATGACTTTACTGGCTTAATGTTAAATTGGCATCCACTTCAGGAAATAACATTTTATTTACATTCTTGTGCTTTTCAATTATACAAAAAATATTATTTTGCTCTCACCTTTTTCGAAAAAAAAAACACTTTTCGTTTGCTCTTGCCGTTAACTTAAAAACAAAGGCAAAAGCAAAACAAAAACCGTTTTCATTGCCACGCACTGGAGCATCAGCCATGCATTAGAAAACGTGTTGTGGAAGCAACAAAACGGCAAAGAAACTAATACATGTGTATTTGAAACCACAAAAATAGCTCAATATTTTGAATTTAAAGAAAATGCTTTTGACGAAGTGGCTTTGCCAGCGTAAAATTAATGCAAAAAATCAATCGAATTTTGGAAAAATCGTTGAAGAAAAAAGTGTTTTTTTTTTAAATCAGACAAATTTCATAATATTCGGTTTATAGAGGAAACGCGTTAAATGCTAAAGTGGCTTTGCATGCTTAACGGACGTATTAAATACAGCCTGCAGGTACGCAACCCGCAATATATTTATAATTATTTTCGAACTTAAAAGCAACTAGACCGCACTTAAAAGAATAGGTGTGTCAACAACCAGTCTAAAACTGAAATAATTTGAAGCTCGTTTTCAGTTCTCGCATTCAGTGCTACGATCGACTTAATTTTTTGGGTTTGGGAGAAATGATGTATCATTTCGTTGTAAAACCGGTGTAATAGAATATTCATGTACATCTAATCAATACTATTACTTTTGCCGCCTTTAAATGGGGTTGGAATGATTGAAGGCGTTGTCATTGTCAACAATATTATATTTGTCAATAATATTGTTGACAATGATCAACGCCTTCAATCATTCCAATTATGTAGATGTCAACTACACCTCACCACTGAATCAATATACTTTAAATGGGAACCAAAATGTAACTTACGAGAAATGTGACTGTCACATACGCATAAATACTGAAAGCGACAGAGAGTATTTTCATTTCCTATTTGTTGACAATTGTTGCTAATATTCACTGAATTATCCGATTTATATCCTAATAAAGTGATTAGAGATATATACATTAGTGACACTATGTTGCAACGAAAAAGAGATGACATTCGGAGATTCCCCAAATTGCTTTTGTGCTTCTGGATTGTCCTCGTTTAACATTGTTTTAGCTGGCTTGCGCTATTATTTCCACAATTTTACATTTATTTGTTTTATTTAAATTATTTTATGACTTAGAGTTCTTTTGTACTTTAATTTTACATTTATTTGTTTTATTTAAATTGAGATTATCTGTCATTGGATATTAATTACATAATTTTGTCTTCAATTGTTTGCTTTACCAATTTCATAATATATCTCTATTTCTTTGTGACTGAAATTTCTCAGCTCACATAATTTAGATCAGCTAGGATCTATTTAGTTTGTTGTCCAGTTACTGGAAAATGTGGGTCAGTGCATCAACGGATGTCACTGACGTGCCTCTGATCGGCAGGTCGTAGGGTTCGAGACGCGACGGTTGGCAGAATTTTCGGCACTATCTACATAGCTAGATCGAGTTCAGCCGCTGTCTGAAGCAGAATTCGGCTGATCTGATAGGAAATTTTTCGTGGTTTCTCCGCTCGACACCAAGAAAATGCCAAAGCAGTACCCTAAAACGGGCCACTGCGCGCAATCTTTCCTCTCCCTTCCTTATTAAATTCTCACCCCCCACACACTTCTTACAAATACTACACTACCACATATGCCGGGAGACCGGTCGGAAGCTATTAGCTTGTCCTGGCTGGGGCGGTACGACGTTAATGGGAGATACCTGGTTGGGGAAAACCCCCGCCTTAGGTCTGCACCGGATCTCGCGGGGGAAGATCACCGCCCCCGCCAGTGATAAAAACATGTATTACACATACAGGACCGATCTTGGCAGCAGACGCGCCCGAAATCACTAATCCATCTATTATTGATCGGTTATGTGGATTTAATAATTGTGGTTTAATCTTCAATTCATTATTTATTTACTTATTTAACGTCAAAAAGCAGTTAAAAACTGTGTGTTGTACTATAGGATGAGATGCAAACTGCACACGGTTTCCTGGACTATGGGATCTCTGCCTTAATTCACAAACATATTAAGTTAAAGTATGAATACAGGTAGGGTAAACGGTACAGTGATTGGCCAACCCCAGTGATTGGCCACTCCAACTATAAGTGGAATTATCGCTTGTTATAACACCGTTTTAATTTTTTTGCTTTTAAATGACGAGAAGGAGGATTTCTGAGTATTATGTAGTATTTACTTAGACCGAGAGTGTAACTGTTACAAATATGACGGATGCTTGTTAACAGTGCGGTTTGTGTTCATTGTACATAAAGATTTCTTACAATTTTCTTTAGAAACCGGATATTAAAACTGCTGTTTGTTGATTACGGCGGTAAGTAAATTACAATGATATGTCAGAAAGCTCAAATCTTATTGGATGACAATGATATCCGCTGAAAATAAGAAACATAGTTTTGCGTATTCAGTGGCATAGGAGTGGCCAATGAGTGTATCTTTGATAGTGTGTGGATTGTGTTATTGACTACTCTGCTAATAATTGTTGACACACTGTAATCGTAGTTTCGTATTATTGTACTTAGGTTAATCCTGCTTGGGCCTGAAATAAGCGATCTTATAATGCCAGGAAGACGAAGCAAGAGCATAATGCAGGAGCATCATACTGCATGGCAAATGTTATCAAATGTGTTAAAAATCACGGTTCATCTGTGTGTTCTGCTGCAAAATCATTTCGTGTTCCCAAAACAAATGTGCAGGGTTGTTTAAATAATCCAGATTACAAAACAGCTCTAGGTCTTGGTACTGTTTTATTTAAAGAAGATGCCAGCCTAGTTAGGTGGATACTTGAACTAGCCAGCAACAGGTTCTCGAAGGAATATATGTAGAGTAGCGTTCAACAATTTTAGCTGCTAAACCATGGTCCAATCTGTTCAACAACAACCGTGTAAGAGAAGGCTGAGTAAGGCTTTTTAAGAAGACATGTCATAATCACTACGTGGATAAGTGAAGCAGTTACAGCAGCTTCTTCGTGTGTCAGCGAACAAAACATCAAAATGTAATAATAATAAGTTATAGGATACGTAACAAAGAAGAAGGAGAAACAACTTGGATGACGAAATAAATTATACTACAAGGGTCTATTTGAGAACGAGGGGATGACAAGTGAAGTATTGTACGAATATATTTGAATCGTATTCCATCTATTTCTATTTTTAAAAATCCATCACACTCCTGTGATTCCATTTGTAGGCGACCAGAAGACTCATTTGAATTAAGTCGAATATGCTCAGATTAGAAAATCGAGGATATTTTAATTTTACCCAACATCACTAATAAAAATATTAAAGTTATATTTAATCTGTATCTTACTAAATGTGCTTTCATGGGTAATTTAATATATTAATTAATTATATCGTTTTACTAGTTGTTTCTGTTAGAAATAATTGAGTGGCCAATCAGTGTCGTCATGTTGGCCAATCAATATAATTTGTGGCTAAACACTACAAAATTACATATTTTTAGAAAAAATTAATTAATAACTTGTTTTTTATTTTCCGATACAAATTATGTTTGGGATAAGTAAAAGGATCATTGGACAATAGAAAGTTTGTAGCAAATTTTCAAAATTTTTATTTTCAAATGAGTTAATGCTTAACAACTCTTAAGTGGCCAGTCACTGTACCGTTTACCCTACCAACGAGCATTTTTGGCAAGCATTGATATAAAAATATTCACTCCGGTGTAATAAAAACTATTTGCAAAGGGAAATCACCTACAGATTTTGGTTTTGATCCCTTATCTTGTCCTCGGTGAAGGAATCGAGTCAATGGCGCGAGAACATGGGAAACTATTTGTATTTGGTTCTCTGCGTGCTCCGCTGAGTTCAACGGAACGTGCGCAGGCGCAGCAGGCAGGCGACGAGGCGAAACGAGGCAGTTATGCAACGTCATCGCCAGATTCGTCGAATGATGAGGCCTACCTTTCTGCAGCGACTGTGCGAGGAGATTCAAAATGTTTTTCGAAGTGAGTTGTCTTTTACACATTCAAAACCACGCTCATTTTTACTTTCTCGTCTTACGAATACTTTGTAAGAAGAGGAAGTTATGTAATCGTGCGTCGGGAAATGGCGAATTTTTGTCAAAAAAACTTATTCTAGTATTATTAACACTTCAAATAAATCTTTGAACATCTGACGTACTAAAACAAATATTACTTAACTTGTGGGGGAAACTGTATGCATTGACACTTCGCCACTCGACCCGTTGGAAAGGGTCAAACAGAAATTTCTTTACTAATTAAAAAAAGAATGTTAGCCTTCCACGAATAAAAAAATGCTTCTATTCCTCTAAAGGTGTCTGAGAAGGTTATCAATAGACTTTTTATTTCTGTTATGCACTGTGTCGCCATACCCTGCGCCTTCCATTCCGCGCGCGACTGTCGAACCGAACGGATCGTTATTGTCAGTGTGAACAGTGACAACCGTGCGACTTAGTTAAAATTGTGAACTAGCGCAAATCTTGTGGTCTGTGGAAACAGTCCAGTAGTGAGTGCTACGCATTATGTACAATGGATACTGCCCGACAACCGGGTAGCTCATCAATAATGCGCTAATAACTCTAAACAGTTATTATTCCATCCCAGACCTAAATGTGTCGATGTTGTACGAACAAGCAACGGCAACCGTCAGTGACGAAGTTAAATCAATGGAATCTCAACCAAGTCAAACGACAATGGAACGTCAACCAAATCAACAGACATCGATGGGGCAGCAAAACCCGAATACTCAAGATAATATACAATATACAAGGTAACGCTCCAGGCCAACATGCCGCAGGGCAAAAATTAAAGCGTCCTTCAGATGATGATACCTCGTCTAACGACACTAAAAGGTCTAACCTCCATTCAAAACAAGACAACATAGAACATAGACAGTTCAACCAGTTTAATTATTCGGTCCGAACTTACAATAAATTTGCAGAACTGAACAGAGATCCCAATAATAAAACTAGGTCTAGTTACGTCAATGAAACCTCACCAAGTGTGTCAGAATCAGTTCAAATCCGCCAACTTATGTAGGAAATATAACTAACATCACGAATTTCAGCAAGGAAATCAATACAAAAGTAACGAATAGTTTCACACTCTTCAATTCATAAATAATGAAGTAAAAATACAACCTGAAAAAATCAGTGATTTCAGAGACATAACCAAATATCTAATTAACATAGGAAGACAGTTTCATACCTACAAGGACCCAGCAAATACCTACAATGACCCAGTTTTTAAAAGTTCTTTACCCTCTCCGAGGACAAAGTTCAATATGAAAATATTACGCCATTTTTGAGAAAAGATACCGGGAGAGGTGGCTCAGTGCATCGACTGATGTCACTGCAATACTTCTGACCGGGAAGTCCTAGGCTCGAGTCCCGACGGCGGAAGGATTTTCCACGCTAGCTTGTCAGCTAGGTCGAATTAAGTCGCTGTTTGGAGGATAATTGTAGTGACCGACTGCTCTGATCAGTAGTTTTCTGTGGTTTCTCCGATCAACACCAGACGAATGCCGGAGCAGTACCCTAACAAACGGGCCACGGACCGCACGTGATCTTTCCTTGCTCTTCCTTGTCCTATCCTCACCCCTTACACACACACACACACTCACACTAATGTGCACTACACACATGCCGGGAGACCGGTCGGGGGCTTAGAGCATGTCCTGCGCGCCTGGAATCACTAACAATCAGTGAGAAAAATTGAAAATATAGCTAGATCGCTATATATATATATATATATATATATATATATATATATATATATAGTAGATCGATTATGAAATATGAATTTTGGTGAAACTCTTGCTTACGGTTGAGCGGGTTTGCTTACTGTTCATTGGCAGACGGACGGACAGTTAGGCGACTCACGTTTTGCCGTAAACAAATTTTTCGATTTCAAGGACATCCAGAAAGTGGATTCTAACTACACAACTTGTTAGTGGAAGTAATGTACTACGTTTAGGAACACGTATTAACAATTTTTCGGTAGGAGGAATAAGAATTTTTATGCCAAAAAACCTTCGCTTTTTTTCTGGAGCATTACATAACTTTTTCTTTACTATGTATATCGTATGCGAGGAAGTAAAACGTCTTCCACGGCAGAGAAACCAGGCGCTGGCCAACGCGGCGAGGGAAATCAAGAAACAGTTGCTCAAGCGAGGAGCGGATTGAATTGTAAGTTGTCTGTTTTGACCGGAAGTTGGTTCAGACGCTATTCTGAAAATTCAGGCCCGTTTCTTACGAGCTGTAACATTGTTTGCCGTTACGAAACGGGAAATTATTCAAAAGAAATTTGTATTAGTTTTACCAAAGAAAAAGAAAAATTAGGCAGTAAAGTTTACGTTTGAAAAATACGCATCAGCAGTGAACACTTTCGGAATTTTCATTAAAAAACTACTAAAATCATATGCGCTTAACCCCATCTTAAATACCCCCAGACGTGTCTAACACAAAAAATGAAGAAGCGAGAAACTAGCCTCAAATTGTTTTCACAAAATCCGTGGATCTTACATCTTGATCTAGACATAGATTATTCTGTGAGCAATGAGGAATAATTGTGACTTTTCTCGATCGTAAAAGGTCAAGTATTTTGAGCGCTGGATGGCTACGAATGATGGTTGGCTGTATGTTACTGGTTACTCCGATCCACAGTTAAGCAAGCGTTCGAGCAGTCGGGGAGGTTACGATCGACAAATTGCGCTGATGCATTCCACTTCCTCATCAGACTTACAACAATATTGCTTCGTTGAAAGTTATGTACAAAGGAATATTTCGAAGAAATAGTTCACAAATATAATATAATATATATAATATATAATAAAAAGAAAACATATAAAAGAGATATAATAATTAAGAGAATTCAATTTAATTCATAAAATAAACAATAGTGATATGAGGAAACGGCAACGGCGAGTCTCAGCGTAATCATTGATTTTCAGACTTACCAACAAAATCCACAAAAGTCCATACAAGTAACAAATACCCTAATACAATAAACTATAAATATAAAAATATAGCAAAATGTCCATTACAGGGGAAGGCAAAATGTACCGTAAGCAATCAAACGAACATAAAAGAATTATGAATTGAAATAGAAAAGGAAAAAAAGAGAAAATAAAGAACAATACATCAAAAACATTACATAAATGAAAGTTATCGCTTATAAAATATTTAGCCCTCTGTCAAAACCCTGAGAAATTCAAAACTTTAAAGTCATTCAGGAGTTAGTTGTATAAATGAACTCGGTGAAATAAGATTCTATAAATCAAAATAATGCGTTCAATTGTACTGTTGTCCCGGATTGTGTAATAAGTGCTTATCTTAAACTACACTTAATATAATAGTATATGAATTGTATGCTAGGTCTTCCAGTGACAATGTATTCTTTTCGTTGCCAAGAATTTGTTAAAGAAAAAATTTAATATTACGTGTAAATGTTAATGTGAGAACTCACTTTTATTTGATAGACTTGCTAGAAGAATTGTTTTATGTTAAGTTTCAGGGAAGAAAATAGTGTTTGTGAGTACGTGTAGTTAATGCTTTTTTTTCATTGTATTTTATAGAGTAGAAAATAATATGGAGGACGAAGATGACTGTGAGTGTGATTACCCAATAAAATCTAATGGCAAGGCAAATGAACTACCGGCAGAAAGTCGAGTTAAGACAAAAGGGACTTCAAGAAAAAAACAGAAAAGTCAAAATGCTGATGAGGAAACTCCGGGGAGAGTTATTCAGACGCTCTCCCTTATTCGGAATGAAGATGAATCCCCATTCGATGCCAGAAAGCGTACCGGTGACGCGAATATACCAAAGAAAAGCGCAAAGCAGCCGAGCTGGGAAGAAAGAGAACCGAGACAGGAAGAGAAGACCTCCAGAAGGAGTCAGACATCAGAAGTTCCAAGTAAAATCGGACGAGCATCCAGCAAGGAGGAAGGAATTAAAAGGTTTGGCCAAGAGCAAGGAAAAAAGAAGCAAAGAACGGAGGAAACCGAAGGATGTGAGAACGCCCAAGAAAAGTGCAAAATCTCCAAGTAAAGAAATGGAAAGTTCTAAGAAGCGCGTAAAGGCTCCCAGCAAAGAAAGGATCTCAAGAAGGGCATCTGAAAGAGATTCGTACTCGAGAAGTGGAAAAAAGAAAGGCAGAGATGAGAGCGTTGACAAACCGAGAAGTAAGCCGACTGCAAAGCAGCTGCAGAGGGACGCGCTGGTGATGCGAAAGCTGGCGGATGCAGCGCGGTGGGAGGCGCAGGCGGCGAAGAAGGAGGCAGAATCCGCGAGGAGGTTGGCGAAGGCGGTCAAAATAGAATCGCAACTGGAAAGACTAAAGTCTGATGCAGATTTTCGGTGAAGGTGATGTGACCAATAAACTGAGTCGGCAACAATTTCAAAAGATTACCAGACTCCACTGATATTTCAAATGAAGCAGATAATAAGAGATGAACTGTGGATAAATGAAGCAGATAATAACATTTTTTGGTGATAGGATAAAATAAAATCAGAAAGAAGACGAGAATAAATGAAATTGACAGAAACAAATTCCTCTCGAGGAATAATGTGCTGCAATAATATTATCGGTGTGAAATATTACATCTTAACTTTCAATCGAATGACGAAGAGAAAATGCAATTTGAAACATGTTTCTTATTTGAAGAAAAAATAATGAATAAACAATGCTTAATAACCTAATCTTCACGTCTCTATAGCATTACTCTTCCTTATCGGCGTAATTTTTGCAATATCGTTTTCAAGGAGACAGTGGAACAATGAAGACGATATATGAAAGACAAGACTCCATAGACTCTGTTAGAACTTTGATATTTTTTGTTTTAGAGTTTCTCGTGTGAACACAGGAGAATTGAATCATGTAACAAGAATTTATACATTTCAGGAGTAATACCTTGAGGGACATTTAAGATAAGACACATACACAGTATAGTTTGATATCTAGCTGGAAATTTGGTGAGAATGAAGAGGATTTCACAATCGTTCCTTTCCGAAGAACTTCAAATGGAATAAATGACGTAAATATGAATTCCGGCGAAAAATTGGAAAGTGAAGATTTGGTTTCGAAGAATGATACAAACGTGTATTGTGAAAATCGTTTACAAGCGCCTCAGAGCGGAATCGCTGAAATGAAACGCGAAGACTCGAAAAATTGAAGAACGCGACGTGCGAGGTGACGACCCGCACAAGGATGAGAGTCCGGAAGTACGTAACACCGCTCTAGAAGAGTGCCACGCGACGATGGATGATCCACAAGAATCGGACAATGTGAAATTCGCAGCATACGACAATTTGCGGGATCAAACAACTCCGACGGGGGAAGAGCAAATTCCGAAGGAAGGAGGTTCTGTTCAGCTCGCCCCCGAGTCTGGTGCGGGGCTGAACCCCGACATCCAACGCCTTCGCAGCACCGTCGATAGCATCCAGAGGCGCCAGGCGGTGGCTGCCCAAGACTTGTGTGTTCTGAGGAAGACGTTGGACGTTCTGGCAGACGAATATCGCGACTTAGGGCAACAAATGAAGGTTTTACGTGAGTCGCAAACATGAAATTTGTGAGAGAGAATGTTCATTTTCCTTTTGATACCACTTTTCTTGCTTGTTAATTTTCTGAGCTCTTTGAGATGTAAGTAAATATGACCACATTTATATAAGCGTGAACGTAGATTTATTTGAATGTTAATGGAATAATTTCCAAAAAGTTCATTTTGTTTAAGAAAATGAATGTTTTTTGTTAAAGAAGAATATTATTAATAGTATTAATATTTTTATACACCCATATCCAAATAAAATATGTTTGTTGTTCGGTACTTATTACATCTTATGAGAGAGTATAACGATAGGTCATTTTTAAGGTAATGATTTATTCAACAAATGACGTGTTATGTATTGGAAAATTCACGAATACCCTACTCATCAATTCTTAACTGTGGAAGTGTTAATGAACTTGCACAAAATAAATACGTGTTTCAGGAATGAAGTGGGAAAATGAATGGCAAAAATGTTTTCTTAGAAATTGTAGATAGATAGATTTATTAAAGTTCGCTTTGAGCTAATGCTCAGTGGCAAACATTATTACAATTAGATATACAATTACAAAACTATTACGAATATTTACAAATATAATTACAATTAGAATTAGAGATTAATATCCTAGTTATAATTAATTTTGAGTTATCTATATGTTGACTTATAGCTTTTCTAACCCTTCCCTCCACTTCACTTCACTTTACTTCATTTCACTGCGCTGCACTACACTTCCTCCCTCCTCCGTGCCCCCACCACACTACACTTCACTTCACTTCACTGAATAAGAGACATGACTATATTATTAATAATACTAACGATTATAATAATGAAACTAATAATAATAATAATAATAATAATAATAAAATAATAATGATAAAAGTCCCAGTGCTATTAATGATGACCTACATAGAATTAAGTATATTTTAAATTTCACTACATTAGAAGGAAGAGTCTCTAGTCCTTTGCAGGTAGTTTGTTCCAATCTACTATAGTACGATTCACAAAGGAGAACTTGCCTACATCAGTTCTTTGCTTTCTACATCGTATTTTCCAGGGATGGTCTCCTCTACTTTTATAATCAGATTTCTGTAATCTTTACTGATGTCTGCCCATGCTGAGTCCCCTTTGTATGTCTTGTACATTACGCATAAACGCGCCGTTCCGTCTCTTAGATAAGGGTTCCATTCATCTCGTCCATCAACGCGTCCATGATTTACAAACTTCCGGCCTGTTTTTGAATTTTATCTAACGCCTCGATTTGCCCTTTTCTGTACGGGTCCCAGCAGGCCGCTCCGTACTCTAAAATAGGACGAACAAGTGAAGTATATGCCAAGGATCGGCATTCGAACTACTGTTTTTAGAATGCGCATTACAAAGTGCAGCGCCTCCATGATTTTTTGACCGTATTGTTAATATGATCCGACTAACCCAAGTCGCTACGCAGGACCAAACCAAGTACTTACAGTTTTTACACGCGGTATATCGTTAGTTCCTAACTTGTAATTCGAGTGTACATCGAGCGAGATTTGAAAACAAATGAATTTACTCTTTCCGGATTTAATTCCATCTTATTTCTGCACGCCTTGTTAAATGGGTTATAATATCATCTCACATTTTACCGACTTAAGGAAATATTTTTGTAGTTCAAAATGGCATATGTGTCTTCTTTATAGTTTTTTGTAATTATTTTATTAGAAAGAATTGAATTGGAAAATGTTCCATATTTTTGTTATAAAATAGAGATGGGAGGAAAGTAATCTGAATAATAGTTACAATGAAAAATGCCTATCTTTCTATTACTGGCAAACAGTTATGGAAAGGGAGGAAAGTGCATATGAAGCAGCAAAATAGACGTTGTGTTTATACTCTTCATTTGATTCTGAGTATGGTAAGCAATGTTACAACTCTTATTCAGAATGTATTTCAAATGCTTGAAACGCACGATTTCAAATTGCTTCACTATTTCACTTGATTACCACATGCGAACTTGACTAATGAACTTCAACAAATCGTGTTGTACGAGTCAGTGACTGCTACATTTTCCTTAAATATTATCGGTTCTGTGTTAGAGATTTTTTTCACAATAATTTCGTTAAAAAGACAATTAAATACATTGTATTTTTGAAAATTAATTACAAAAGACATAGCGATCGAATTATTTTTGTTTTATCTTATTTTTCATTAGTATATGTTTTTCAATGTTGTTTCTTCACAGAACTCTTGGTAATCATATAGCATAAAGGAAAAATCATAATATTCAGTTCCAGTGGCTTACTTTGGGTTGGAAATATAAAAAAAACTTCCTTAATTATCCTTGAACCTGAATAATATTTTATTATTTAGTACTCAGTTGGTTCATGAAAATGTTCATAAATACAAATTGATGTGCGTTTGTCTGATAAACTCACTCGCTGCTATGCGAGTCGTGAAAATTTCGTGATTTTGGCCGTGAGAAGATATCACTGAATGCCTTAATGTTTGTTAATTTCGAATATCTCGCGTACAAGTAAAAGCTATGATTTTGTTGAGCAACTGCATTATTTCTATATATCGATTTAATTTGTTTCTGGTCATTTGAGAGATGTCTAGGTTTTGTCAGATAGCCAATAACTCCGAACAAATCTCAATACAATGAAACGGTTGTGATTTTGATTGAAAAATGCAAATATTTGATCCCACGTAGGCTCCGCCTATTTTCATGATGTATCGACTGGATTCTCACACTCAGTGCGTCGCCACTTAGGAACATAGCTGAAGTCATGTGATAGCAAGGTTCGAAGGAGAGGTCGCCCACCATGAAATATTTGCTACTTATTCAAGGGTTGCGTTATGGAACAGTAATTTAAAAAAATCTTGGGTGTTGTATTCATGAAATGAAAGCCCAACATTAAACTTTTGTTTTTATTCACTCTCAGATTACATTCTCTTCCTGCAGTCTTTCCCTGCTCTAGGCTGAGCATAAAATAATCTCGGCCGCTCTCGGCCATGACGTAGCGCCGTCTCGCTACGGCGCCGGAGATGCGAGAGGCGGTGAGTCCCCTGTCACCTTGGCCCACACGCAGCCGGTTGTGGTGATCTCCGCGTCACCACTTCCACGTAGCCCGGTTCTCGGGCGCCCCCAGTGTTGCACGACCCCTCTGCTGTGCAGCGCGTGCTGGCTGCCGGCTAGCTCGTTGCCGACATTCTCCCTCACTACTCTGCTGACTAGCTAGCCCTCAGCTGGCGCCCGCACCCCGTTAGTAGGGGGGCCTCGCCTCGAGGCTCCCCGTCTCGCGGGCTGCGCTCCGCGCCAGCGAGCTCGTCGACCGCGGTATCGCTGCGCGCGCGCGCGCCGGGTTCAAAACCTGGCCACAGCAGTGGTAAAAAACTGTTATATGTATATATACTATACTATGTATTTGCAGTCTTCGTGAAGACAGTTTTGGTAAAAACATTTATTTCAGTGTTATACGAGAGATTTTATTTGTTCTTGAGCAGTGTGAGTGCTACTTTTTCGACCGGTAGCGGTAGCTCAGTGCATCAACTGATGTCACTGCAGCTTTTTTTTCCTCTGATCGGGAGGTCCTAGGTGGAGCATTCAGTCACTGTCTGGAGGAGAATTCTAGCGCCGACTGCTCTGATGGTAGTTTTCCGTGATTTCTCCGATCAACACCAGGCGAATGTCGGAGCAGTACCTACCAAACGGACCGCGCGCGATCTGTCCTTCCTCTTCCTTGTCCTATCCTCTCCCTTACACACACTACACACACTTACACTAACATGCACCACACTACCACATATTCCGGGAGACCGGTCGGAAGCTTAGAGCTTGTCCGTCTGGGGCGGTGACCCGCTGGTGGGAGATTGAGGTAAAACCCTGCTAGCCGACGGTAGGTCTGCGCCGGATCTTGCCATCCAGCGGGGGAAGATCACCGCCATCTCCCGAGAAAAATCATGCACTACACTAATGGGACTAATGACCGAAGCAGTTGACGCGCCCGGAAACACGAAAAAACACTCAATCAATCAAGCTAATTTTTCGACAACCGTTTTGTGCGGATTTGTTCTGTAACATTTTTGCTGCTGAATGCCACCAGTTAGTACTCTCCTAATAAGTGTTGTAACATACAGGTCTCGGAGCTTTTAAAATATGTAGTAAGAAAGTACAAAGGTGAAAGACAAGTTTTTCTTACTAGGTCATCAAATAATATGTAATACACATCTTTCCAGTATTGAAAATCTTTTATGGAAAAATATCAAATCTTAAATGAGAAGATATTATTTGTTGACCCTTGTGACAAACAATGCGTTTTAGTGTGAATGTAAAATAATGACAGAAAATGGTAGTTAAATGTGCTTTTTCCCCAGCCGTGGGGGAGTTGCTGGGAAGTGCACTGAGAGTTGAGTTATTCGCGCAGCTGGCGCGGGGGAGCAGGCAGCTACAAATTCCGCGCCCAATCGCAAAGCAGTTAGCAGCGCTGCTGAGCACCTTTTAGGTACCTCGGGCCGCCCGCCTCCGGACCCGCCCTCCCCCGTTCCTACCCCCCCCCGCCCCACCCTGCTCAGCCCAGTCCCGCTGTTCCCACCGTCCCAACCCACCCCGCGCCGTCCCACCTCATCCCACATCGTCCCGCCCCACCCATCCCGCCCGCCCGCCCGTCCCGCCCGTCCGTCCGCCCGCCCCGCCCGCCCGTCCGCCTTCCCGCCCACCCCGCTCTCCGCGCTTTCTAGTTCAGAGTTCCTGTTTGCTCTTCCGCGGACTCCCCTCCGCCTGGGATTCTTTATCAACGTATTTCCTCTTCGCGTTTCTTAACGCTCTTTTGTCTCACTCTGGCTCTGGGAGGCGTCGAGATTCCCCCTCCCCGCGCTCCCCTGCTGCGGCCCCGTCACCCGACGCGCGCACGGCGTGGCTTGCACCGACTGCAAAGGAAGTCGCGCGGCCCAGTGGGAGTATGGGTCCACTGCACGGTGCACTTGCCGGGGAGAGAAGCCAACAGCGCCGCCGAATAATGAAAAAAGTATCGCAAACAAAAGAGAAATATTTTCTTTGTGCGGGGTCGTGCAGACAAGTACACCAAATCGAAAAAACATCTGGAGGAGGAACACATCTGTAGTGCAAAGCGAAGAATAAGTATACACTTTTGAGGAAACAAATATTTGAGAAGAAGAAAGAAAAGATAAGATATTAGAAAGGAAAATTTATGGATTTAATTACCCTCCAATAAACTTTACTATTTCATTAAATTCTACGCGAGTAAAAGGCTTGATAGACCAAGTATGGAAATCAGGTTAAATTATGATTTCTTTTTGCAGATGTGAGTTGAAAGAATTCCATATATTTTCGACGTTTCGAAAAGTTCTCGGAGGGTCATCGCAATGGAATCTTTTTCAATACGGAGACTGGACGTGACAATCTTTTTATAACAGAAACGAAGGATTTGAATATTGATAGTTGAAAAACGAATTTAGGGAATTCCCCGGCAAGAGAACGTGTTGCGTCCAGCGACTCGCAAGGAAACATTTCTTTGCTCTCCGCCAGAGAAGCGCCGAGCCGCTTGGTTGGGGTTGGTCGCGCGACCGCACCGCAACTGCAACAAAGCAGTCGGCCTCACAAGGTGTCGCGCGGGGCGCGAGGGGGGGGCGACACGGCTCTTCCATTAGCGCCCAGACGCCATGCGCCACCGCCGACTTCCACTATTCAAAACCGCGCGCAAAATTTCCGGCGGCGAATTTCCTTCCACTCTAAACTTTCGCCCGCTATCGGCAACCACCCGCTTGTTTTCGTTTTGGCGTCTCTTCCCTCTGCGGAGGAGGTTTTTAGCTCGAGCGATAATTACTTTGAAAGTCAATTACGCAATACTTGCATTGCGCATTCGTCGGCCGGCGGTGTTTACTGTTTAATTCGCGCGGGGCAGTCGCGCCGTGTTGCGCCACCGCCGCTCATTTCCATGCAAATTGCCCGAGCGCGGACGGGGGAGGGCGGGGTGAGCGGGGCGGGGAGGGCCTAGGTGTGTGGCGGGGCGGCTAGGTGAGGGGGAGGGCCTAGGTGAGCGGGACGGGGGCGACGGGGGGGGGAGAGGGGGAGGGGGGGGGTGGGGGGGGTGTGCGGAGCGGGGAGTTTCGCTGCGTGCCACTGACCGCCCACTTCTTGTTCCCTCTGCGCTGCGCTCCTCTTCTGGCCTCTCTCTTCCGCCTGCGTTGCCCCGAGCACTTCTTGCGCCGCCTCCGCAAGTGCTGGCAGCGCACTTCCTCCTTTCCTGCTCGACGCTGGCCATTGGCAACCTCTTCCTCATCTCTCATTTCCTTTTCGCTGTGGCGCTTGTATAATCCGAACAATTCTTAACTTTTGGCAGCAGTTAAACTGCGTACAAAAACTGCAGAAATTTTTCTGCAGAATTTTTTTATTGCTAACACTAATACCCAAAAAGTGGATAAATTTTATTTCAATATGTACTAAGTTACTTTCTCTAACACACTTTGTAGTTAGAAACTGTGTTTTATGGATTCTTGACACCGAAAATTGGTTGAGAGTATACGTAATCATCGCATACATCTGTCCATACATAATCTCTCAACAATTTGAAAATTTTCTTAAAATGTAAAATAAAATCTTTTATTTAACTTTTTATCTTATGTATTGAAAATGCCGTTAAAATAGATCAGGTTCGGTTTTCATAGAATTCGCTGAATTTTCAAAAATTGAAAAAGTTTATTTTCTTGGTGACTTCCTACAACTTCAATATTTAAGAAATAGATTTTTTTTCTTTCAATGAAATGGTTTTCCACAATTCTTCAACCTCAATTGTCTCTATAACTTGATGTGTATCTGAACCGGCTCAAGTTCCTCTTAAACTCCTTCCTGTCACTTGTTTGCTTCTTCCAATTCTTAACTCCCAGTTTTTTAGGTCATGAAGTACATCGTCTTCCCATCCGATTTGTGGCATTTGTTTTATAATTTTTTAGATACTACCAGTTATGATTTACTTGTACTTCTATTAAATTCAACTTTCTAGATGAAATAATAAAAATTTTTTTGTTTTTTTTTACACATTGCATCTATCTTAATGGGTAGACAATTTTTCTGATGATTATTATCTCAATTGTTGCTATCTTTTGTTTATTTGACCGGGAGCGGTAGCTCAGTACATCAACTGATGTCACTACAGCACCTCTGATCGGGAGGTCTAGGTCCTAGGTTCGAGTTCCGACGGTGGTAGGCTTTTCGACACTAGCTTTTCAGCTAGGTGGAATTCAGTCGATGTCTGGGGGAGAATTCTAGCGGACGGCTGCTCTGATAGGTAGTTTTCCGTCGTTTCTTCGATCAACACCAGGCGAATGCCGGAGCAGTACACACGGGCCATGGACTGCGCGAGATCTTTCCTTCCTCTTGCTTGTCCTATCCTCTCCCCTTACACACACTCACCAACATGCAATACACTATCACATATTCCGAGAGACCGGCTGGGAGCTTACAGCTTGTTCCGGCAGGGACGATGCCCCGCCGATGGGAGAGTCCTGGTTAGGAGGAAACCCCGCTAGCCGACGGTAGGTCGGCGCGGAATCTCACAATCTAGCAGGGGAAGATTACCACACTCTCCCGAGGAAAAAACATGCACTACACGTACGGGACTAATGACCTAAGCTCTTGACGCGCCTGGAATCACCAACCAACCAATTGTTGTATTTGCTTTTTCAAAATCCATGTTTCACGACTGTGTGCCACTATTGCTTTTGTAATAATTGTGATACGTAGCTGTTTTATTCAATTATTTTTTTATTTAATGGCCTGTAAATTTTTTGGAAAATTTTAGTTTTCCCACAATTTTGAGTGAACATGGACAATATTAAAAACACAATTTGCCTAATACGACTCCAAACGTTTCATTAAACTTATTTAACCGTAGTAGATTCTGCGATTTTTCAAAAATTATACAAATGTATTTTGAAATATCTCTCACGCGGTGAATATTTACACAATGGGCATTTTGAAATATAAATTACAGCATTTTGTGATAGACGTCTTCAATTGATTTCTTATGAAGTTTTTCAAAACTCTTCGGTGAAGATGAGCTCAAATTTGCATTTTTAAAACGCTCAAATAATATTTGTCAAAAGCGGCTCCAAATCTCTCAATGAAAATTTGCACATAGACAGGATTTATTTCTATAATATTCATATGTATAATAATAATAATATAAAATATGTCTTTATTACTGGCGAGGCTAAGGCCATAATGCTTCAATTGTGAACAAATTTAAAGAAAAAGGAGGACATATTTTACATTTATATCTGGGATGCAAGACTAGGGACCATCTCGGCATACACCTTAAGCGATTGAGTAAACCCAGGAAAAACTGAATCACGATGTCGGCTTAGTAACCTAGTGAAAGGGAAGAAAATAGGAAGATTAAAGGAAAAGTGTAAAGACAGAAGAAAAGTAAAGGGAGTTAGAATCTATTAGGAAAACTGGGAGAAAGTGGGGAGGGGAAAAGATGATAAAATGAATATAACATTTTTCATGTACTACAGGGATGGAATTTTCCTAGTTGAACGCATTTGGCTGAAGTCTGGAAGAACAGAAAAAGAAGCAGACACAGAAAGCAGGCAGAGAACAAGATAAATACAGGGTAGCAAGAAAATGTGTGAAAATGCATGAAATCTTATTATCTAAAATGTAATATTCTTGCTTTAGGGCATTGAATTAGACAGGAAGATATGTCGTCGATAGTGTAAAGAGGAGAAAAGTATAAAAGTAGAGCTTGACGTCTTAAATGTAATCGAATTTGATCATTGTGATAGCTACGTGGTGTTTAATTAAAGATAAAAATGGGAATAGGGGCTTGTGTTATTTATAGTTAATTGTTTGATTCCTATCACTGAGTTGAGTTTTAAATTTCCTTAAACCACTATTTTTTTTAGATATGAGGGTAGTGAGTTCCATGTTCTAATTGCAGTAGCAGTAAATGACTTACTATAATACCGTATTGTGCCGAGGTATGCATAGTATTCGCGAGGAACGTGATAGTTCCAGCGTCAGCATTTTAAAGTTGTGCAATAAGTGCTTTTGATAGCTATTATTCAAAATTTTATGGAGAAGGAGGAGGCAATGTAAAGTTCTCCTTTTTCGATTGAGAGAATTTTTGTTTGACCGTAAAATTCGATATATGATCGTATCTCCTAAGATCGAATATAAAACGGATGCATGCATTTTGTGCTATTTGTAATTTGCGTTGTTGCTTGACTTTAAACCGTAAGCACGAAATCGCAATAATCGAAATGAGGTATTATGAGTGAATTTACTACGCTTACGCGGGTGCTATAGGTAGTAGTTATCTGATTATGCATTCTCTGACGTATTTTAAGGAATGGAGGTCTGAAAATACTTTTTGGAAAATATTACCTACTTGTGTGGTCCAGCTACGTGTGTTATCTAAATATATTCCTAAGTTTTTTACGTAGCCACTCCAGGGAACAGGAGAGTTATCTATGATAATTTCCGTTAGGGGGGATTACTCCAACTTGTTTAAAGCGATGCGAGAGCCTATCACTATGCTTTGCGACTTCATTGGATTTAACATGAGGTCAAGGTCTTCTGCCCATTTATTGAGATAAATTAAATCATCGTTTATTTTATGGGCTAATGAGTTTCACTCCGATGGGTATACACTTATATAGATCAGAAGGTCGTCAGCGTACATTTTGTGTTCACAGTAACTGCGGCACTGTCCTACGTCATTTACATAAATTAAAAATGCTAAGGATCCTAGAACTGTTCCCTGCGTAATACTACGGTACGTTTTAACGGATTGTTTTTCATCAGAGACAACGATTTGTTGTCGATTTAAAGATATTGAGAAAACCAGCTTATTGTTGGTTTAGCGAAACCCAATATTTTCATTTTTTCAAGTAGAATTTCGTAATGACCGAGTCAAATGCTTTACTAAAGTATAGGAGAACAAGTATTATTAGTTTGATACTGATATTATGGGGCCCAAAAATTTAGGAAATGTGAAAATACTTTCGGTACCGGTAGTTGAGAAGGGGGTGAGGTATGTAATGCTGTGGAAAATCATTTCGAATTTCTACGTAAATACATCTTTTGGAGTCCTCTAAAAAAGAAAATGTCTTTCTTCAAAACGTCTGTCTGCCTGTCACATCTATCTGTCCGTCGTCTATCCGTGTGTCCATGTGTTCGTCTGTCAAATATGAACAACGTACGAGAATAACGCCTTTGTAGGATATTTGCCAAAATGAATATTCCCCCCTCTTTCTGAATAGGTTCGAGACCCGTTTCAAACGAATTCTTACATTTTTACATTTTTACTTTCCAAGACACTCTGGAACATTTTCAAAATTTTCTCCAATTTCCCCATCTCCAAAATCCTCCATAAATGGCTCCAATTTTTATTCTAAATTTCTTGTAGGAATATAATGAAATAAATATGTGGTACCTGTTAGTGGTTGCCTCGGAATTTTCGAAAATTGTGAATATTGGAATTTTGACGGGTTTTTTACAACCACAACATCGAGGATGAAGGTCCTTTTCTCAAATAAAATTTGTTTTTCACAATCGGTTTTTTAATAAATATCATGTTTATTGAAAATATTTAATTTTTGCGCAATTTTGCGTGAAATATAAGCAATATTAAAGTTATTTTAATAAAGATTTTCTCAATTATTGCTTCACATTTTTTCTTTAAATTTTGTGTTCGGACACTGCTAAATGTACAAATAACATTACAGAAACATCATTTTGGTGTATCTTATTTTTTCAAAAAATCATAAAAGTAATTTTGTGATACATCTCTTACGTTGTTAATATTTACATTATGGGTATTTTTAATATATTATTACGTTTGTAAGCAACAAATGCTGGTAGTCTATGAAATGTGCCTGGTCGCTGACCAGCCGCATGACCATGATATGATCAAATTTAAAGACTTGCACGGGCCTTGTGGAAAAATCGATCGGTTCTGCGAAAATATGGCCGTTAACAGAGGTGACCTCTTGATAGAAATGACCGTTTCTGCACTGGCCGTTGCTTTGTAATGTAATTAATGCAGCAAAAAACTTCTACGCAAGGCTCACAACTCAAACGTAAAAAAAAAAAATTCAGTATCTATTTTCACGGTATCTGTTTTCATCTAATTTGATTTTAAAACATATGAGTAATTATTGATACGTCTTCAAACCAGGTTCATATAGATGATGCAATGGAAGATGAGGTGTAGTCTGACGAATAGGCTGCGGCAACACATTGCCTCCGTGCGTGATTGGCAGCATAAAAGGATTCTAATAACGAAACAGAAAGGTCGTAATTCTTTTTCCGTTGCTAAAATTTCATCCAATTTATTGGTTTCATTACGGTTATCAACAAATAAGATAAATGCCAAACAAAACCATTTTTAAAGCCTGTAAATTATCCTCAAAAGTTTCTCGGATTTGTCATAATTAGGGTAAATGCTCTCTGCTGTTACTATGCTATAAATATGAACACTTTTGATATGGGAGAAAAATCGTCGGTAACTTATCATTATTTTAAAAAATCTAAATGCATGTGTCTGTAAGGGTGAATGCATATGCTGCCTATCTTTCTTTTCTAATTTTGAGTCACGTGCTTGTA
Source organism: Teleogryllus oceanicus (assembly GCA_964035755.1). NCBI lineage: Eukaryota > Metazoa > Arthropoda > Insecta > Orthoptera > Gryllidae > Teleogryllus > Teleogryllus oceanicus. Next base: position 92,530,788 of record CAXIVR010000005.1, on the reverse strand, counting down.
CCATAGTATATCCGTATGGTTCGTAGTTTATATTACCTCAATTTTGCATTTGCGTGTTGTATAACACTTTTCTCTGTAAATGATCCTCCCTTTGTCTTTGAGAATTGACAGCGGTGTTTACTGAGCAAGAGTTATTTTCCGAATTCCATGTAATCGTTATATGCGTCTCATGTTTGGTTTAAATTACAGGCATTACAGAATTAGTCTAGAACATACACCCCCCCCATGTCACACATGCAGAGATTCCCTCCTTTATACATTACCATTAATACTGTGCTTTGATCTAACTGCAGAAAATAGGAAAATAGTAACATTCTGTATATTTTTATGTAAAATTAACGTCAAGCATTTGATGCAGTATGAAAATGTTTATGAAAATAAATTTGGAGAGAAAATAAAATTGGTTCAAACTCGAAGAGTGAAAAAATTGTATAAATTGTTTATAATTTGATCTGAAGAAATCCAAGCTTTCTTGATTGCACAAGGATTTAGCGTCCTAGGGAAAACGTGATATGTGATTAGGGAAGCTACTCGCTTTGAATTTCAAATACTGTCACTTCAGGGCGTGTCTTTTTAGGGTGTGCACTCGGACCAGATTTACTCAGGACACGAGTAAACGTCATTGCTAGGAGTCTCATGGCGAGCGTTGCTAGCTCCTCGTTTCCACGGGGTAAACATTCAATCAACTGGGGAGAGTCTATTTATTGTTCTCGTTGTCCTGAGACGGAAGGAAATAATATTAAACATTTGGGGTTAATAGGCATTTTATTACCAAAAAAATGCAAATTTGCAATTTGAATAAAGTATGACACATATCAAGGCTGTGCAATATTCTCGGATTAGTTTGATTACGAAAAAGTTTGCGAAGCAAAACTTTAAAAAATATTTTACATTTCCCGATATGTTAAAACATTTGCGTACTGTTAAGACAAGTTTCCAAAAAAGTTAGCAAATAAGAGAAAATACGTTCATATTGGGGTCATTCCATGTCAAATCAACCAAAATTTCCCGATCATCTTCCAATTGCACTGAAACTTTGTAAATCGCTTTAAAAAGACGAAACAACAATGAAAATGATCTTGATGACTTTGAATTTTTCTTTTATTAACTTCATTTTGAGAATTATGAAATTTCATGTTTTGCACGATCTCAGAAGGTATTATCAAAAAAAAAATACTAAAAGTTCTTCAAATTTGATTTTACTTTCACTTGCTTTAATCTCTTGTATATACATCTATTTAAAGATTTAAAACAATAAACCTACATATAAGACCATATTAAGAGCAAAGAAAAAAATGACGATTTTGTTTCAAAATTCATTTTCTCAAATACTCCATCTCAGATTTTCGTTTTCTGCTGTGAAATTACAGCGAAGACATTGCAGTTCATAGTAGTGAAAGAATCTTGATGATAAATTGGAATTTGCTAAAGTTATTAGCAGTTAAAACTACATTTTTATTTTTGCTTTTTAAGGACTTAGGAGAACGATACATACATACATTTTAAATGTATCTGAAGGAAATTTTCAAAGGCAGAAACTTGTATTTATACCAGGTCCTCCACCAGATGTGAGTCACCGTCATATCTTCTGAACGGTTCATGAATATCGAAATGCAGTTTTCGCTCAAAATTCGTAATCATGCGGCAAGTAATGTGCTGTAGAGATATTGCTCGTAATATTTTTAGTCTGTGTTGTTGTAGTAGCGGATTTATCGGAGTACTACGCATTCACAATTCAAGACAGTGTACTGTGACATACCAATATGTCACTGAATATTTACACTCGCGCAACTTTTCTTGACCGATAGATTGACGAAATACGGGCGAGTGGGGGTATTAGTTACAAAGACAGCCACTAGAGTATTTTCAGTAATGCCAACCTTTGGTAGATAAATCTCAAACCCGCTATGTGTGCGGGCAGGTCATCGCTCTGGGTAGGCAACAGCAGGGACAGTACATAGGAGTTTTAGGTGCCTTCCTTGAAGGTCCTGGACCTGCCTCAGATATTTCTTTAGATAATGGTAATAAAGCTGAACAGAAGTTCTCGACTATGAAAGCAACTAGCTTTGACTAGCTTCTGTTTCGTGCCAACGAAGTTTTAATGCTGGGAATGTTGTCATCAGTGCTCGCTGCGATCTTTTGCCTTCAGCTGTTTATGGCTCCAGAGAGGGGGAAGCAAGGTCATCGGTCAAGAAAGGTGCGCGCATGGTACAATATTTATTATAAATGGCGTCAATTAAAGGGATAAATTAGTGAATATGCGAGCATAGCAACGGTAAGCGAACGGTCGTCAAGGTCAACATATTCATGCAGTGACAATCGCGGAGACGGCTAGTTAATTCTGTATATAGTTCAGGATTTGCCGAAAAAGCAGTGACAGTCGTGAAGACGGCTAGTTCGTTTTGCAAGAAATTTAGGGATTGGCTAGGTACGAAGTGTTATCTGCAAATAAACAATCGAAAAATGGACCGAGCTTTGCAGGGCTGAAAGAATACGAGGGACATTCATTCTGACTGATGCCGTGCTCGTGAACGGATCGTGCTCCAATTAATGTTAGGAGTTTTTTCTTTGGGGACTTGTAAGCATCTACTAGGGAATGGATATTGAGAGAACATCAAAATTTGAATACTAAGTGTGACAGTGGAGCTTAAAATATTTCAAGTGAACGAGTTGGAGGGACATTGAGGGCTTGGGCGAAGTTGTCAGTGATTGGACTGGAATGCTAGCAGCAAATAGTTTATTGATCTGATGAACGGTAATTGAAGTGTGCTTCCGAGAAAAGAAGAGAGAAGATGGTGTCTGGACCTGAGGACGGCGGCGTCGGAGATGAATAAAGATGGCCCAAAAGCGCGCGAAGACATTATAAGGTTGGAACGGTCATGACAAACGTTTAATTTTATATTGGTAAAGTTATAAAATACTAAAATTGTTTTAAATGGTTTAATAAATTTCCATGTTTTTGTGAAATTAATATATGATTTTCATTGAGCCAATTCTAGCAATGAAGTAGCAAAATAGAAAGATATTTGTTTCTCGGGTTCCTCGTCTCAGGTAGTTTGTTTTAAATATATTCAGTTTATTTCAGTACAATGAATATATTGGAACAATGCTCAAGCTACTATACATCCATTTACGTATGTGGAGACGGACCAACGACTCCATTTCGCTATACTACTGCAGGTGTCTCAGAATAAATGTTTACAGAAGGGGAGTTAAAGACGATCACGTTCTGTCAATGAAGATGTAGGAAATTTCATATAACGATGGCCCACTTGAGATATTTGAATTGTAGCCACCTTTTTATGCGTAAGCGATGGCGAGGCCATGAAGTCCCTTCCTAATGTGGTCTTCTTCCTGATGTGACTCACCGAACGTCCGTGCATTGCAAGTTGCCTGCCAACCAGGGGCATATTTGTTGTTCCCTGCATGAAATCTCCCACCCCATATCCATTTGAAGACAAAATTATCTTCGATTCCTAAATGTTATAGAACTTTGTAACTTTTCTTCTGGGCCACTCTGGACGTATTCGTGTTCACTGTAGCAAGCGAGGGCTACGTGCGCGCAACATTGTCCTACTTCGTATTTGAGATCGCAGTTGGAGGATGCTGAGAGCGACGCGTGCACTTGCGGGGGGAGTCCTCCCTTGCTGCTCTAATTCTTGCGCCCAACTCCACCTCGTTCAGCCGAAACTGAGAGCGCCAGTCGCAACGTGGGCAGGAAACGGTGTAATACTCCCCACTCATCACTCTCTCCGTGTCTTCACCTCCACTTCGCTCTTTTCGCCCTTCTTGTGCCCCGCGTGGTCTCGTGGCTGCTTCCGGAATCTGCGGGTCGGAGTGTGGTGGGGAGGGTGGGGGACACTGTCACCAAACGCAAAGAGACTCTCGGGGCAAAAGAAGGAAACGGTCGGCCAGAGCCTGTTTCCTCCACAATTTTACTTCATAAAGAGGAAATGAATATTTGTGTTTATGTGTTGAATATCAGTGATAGAACCATGCAATTTTTAACTTCAGTAATTGGCACCTTCAGAGATTACTTGAAGTAAATGTTAAGTCTATGTTCTTACATGTGTAGATAAGGGGCCGCTAAAAATGTTACTTCTTGTAATGTTTTTGTGTAACTTAGAAAAATATAATGCGAAGATTTTTTTTATAACTCTTAACCTATTCCGACAGTATGATTAATACGAGTCATCTTGAAAAGGAACAGTGAATAAGTTTAGAACTGTTGAAAGAACAGGTGATGGTGTGACCTATAGTTATAACCAGCAAAATTTTATTTTATAAGTTTGTATTACACACATCGAAACGATTATTAGTGAGAAAGGGTATTTAGTGATTCCGAACGTGTCAGTTGCTAAGGTCATTAGTCCCGGAATGTGAGATTCGGCCTCGACCTACACGTTGCCTTACGGGTTCCCTCCCTTCCAGCTATCTTCCCAGCGGGGCACCAGGGCAGCAGGCATGAGCTCCCATTTGATCTCCCGGCATGTGTCGTAAAGTACGAGCGTATGAGTGTAATAGAAACATTTATATTGGTCTGAGTGTGTGTGCGGGAAGCGAATAGAAAGGAAAAGGAAAGAAAGAACTCGTGCGATTCGTGATCCATTTTTTAGGGTAAGGAGCAAGTAAGGAGTGAAAGGTTGTATGTCGAACCCACGATTAAATTTAATAATTTAGTGTTAACATTGCGAGAATTTGTGAGCATAGCAGGGCAACGTTAGAAATAACAATATTAACAATAGCAGTGGAAGTAATACACTTCAGAGTATTAGATGTTTGTTGTAACAGTATCCAGACTTGGTAATAGTAAATATAATAGGAGAGGCCAAAATGATTTTCACCAATAGCTAGCCCATCATGAGGCACAAGAAAAAAGTATTTCGCAGTAGAAATACACTTTTTATCAATTGTTATAAAATAATCCTCCAGCATTCGCGTGGCACTGATCGGGAAAGCTACCAATGAGAGCGCCGCTGCCTGTAGGCAACGGTTGTTTTGCCTAAGACGTGCTATGATGTGTTGCCCTGGGACCTCGAGCTCCCAGGCGTTTGAGCGGCAGCGTTGGTCCCTGAGCCACCTGGACCCGCGCGGTCGCCTGTCGCTGTGGGCGCCGCGTGCCCCACTGTGCCGGGCGGTTGCGTGGGGGCAGCGCTTGCGGACGGGGGCGGGTGAGAGATATTTGCAGATCCTCTTATGCAATATAAATGCAAATCCCGCGAAGAAGACACTTCGCAGCGCCGCTCGGGAGAAAATCTATTTCGCTTCCACTCGCGCGCCCTTCGCCTCGCACCTGGCGGCCAATTGGCCCCGCGCCTGGCGCCGCTCACTTGTCCGACTTGTCGCGCGGCGGAGGACTTGGCGGCTGCGGCTGGAGGGGCACTTTTCAGTTCGAACACCACGTCGACAGCACTTTGGGTCCAAATTGGGCAACTGGGCTATACCTACTCCGGGTAGAAACTACTGGTACTACAACAGCACATACTTTCTCTAAATTTTCGGAAATTGAGAGTTCAACGAAAATGAAACCCACACCATTCTTTTAAGCGTCCCTTCTTCCATCCACGGGAAACGTTTGAACAAATTTCATAAATTTCAGTTACAAATTACACGAAACTTTTAGTTTCTTCAAAAGAATGTTATTGGCCTTTTAAAAGAGCTGAGTTTTTACGAATGATTTTGTCAAGGAAAAATTCTATCTTAAATTTTATGGTTTTGAAATGTCAACGTTTTGAATTTTTTAAAACGGAAAGTTTGCCAAAAATGGGTTTAGCACTATAGTTTTTACCCTCCCTTAATACATACGGGGAGAAAATTTAAGAAAAAATTGAAGTGGTTTTTGAGAGAAAAATTTAAAAATGGTTACGTATATTTCGCCCAAAATTACCCGAAAACTACTCATATTTTAGAAAAATTAAATATTACGTCTTTAAAGAACAGATTTCATTATGGAAAAAATCTCTATCTTCAATCTTGTAGTTGTAGAAAGACGCCCCCCAAATATTGCACTTTTATAATTTTCGAAAATTCAGGGAATTAAACGAAACATTAGACCTGCACAATTATCTTAATCGTACTTTACGCTCTCCAAGGACAAAGATTAATAAAAAAAATCGGTGTAATTTTTGAGACAATTTTGAAAGTGTTTTTGAGGCTTCACGTAAAGTACATTCACAAATCAATATATCTGTTTAGAACTCCCGAAGTCTCGAGATCGTTCAGATGAATCGTGGAATATCAATTTTGGAGAAAATCGGCTGAATGGTTTAGGCGCTAGCTTTGACTATGAACGGTCGGACGGACAGACAATACATGTTAGAAGAAGTCATTTACTACATAAAACAACAGGATTTATCAATTTTTTTCCGTACCAGGAACTGACAATAAGAGTTCTCCTGCCGAAAATTCGCCGTTTTCCGGCGCACGATTACATAATTCTCCTTACGGAGTAAGTGCGAGAAAGTATCGTTGGGAGCTGACTTAATTGCGAGGTTGAGGAATGCGGTCGGTGCTCTTGGAAGCTGCCCTCCCCCTCCCCCCGCCGAGTCCACAACTATTAGCTGTTCCAAGTATATTGCTCCAAGTGTCCATTGGCAAAAATTAAAACGGCAAACGAGAATAAGTAAAACAAATAAGTCAAAGACACTCCGCTTCCCGCACGCACTAAACTGGCTTAGATGACTCGGGTCATCAACTGATATCACTGCAGTGCCTCTGACAGGTAGGTCCTAGGGTTCCACTCTCGAATGTGGAAGGATATTCGACATGGCTGGGTCGAATTTAACCGCTTTCTGGAGGAGGATTCTGGCGGTCGACTACTCTGATCGGTAGTTTCCCGTGGTTTCTCCGATCAGAACTAAGGCGAATCCCGGAGCTGAACCCTAAGAATCTGGTCAAGGACCGCAGGCGATCTTTCCTTCCTTGTCCTATCCTCACCCTTACTTACATGCCTGGAGACCAGTCCAGAGCTTACAGCTTGAACCGGCCGGGGTGCTGCCCTGCTAAAGAGAGATGCCTGATTAGGGAATCCCCCTCAAGCCGACGTGTCAGTCGTCACCGGATCTCACCATCCATCTGGCCGAGAACACCGCTACTTTCCGTGTTCATGGTCTACACTCTCAGGACCAATGAACACATCAGTTGTCGCGCTTGGAATTACGAAATAATTGATATAATTCAAGACGTTGTCGACTACGTAGTCGTTTTTGTGGCTTTCAAACAGCAGAAAACGTGATGATGATGATGATGATGATGATGATGATGGCTTAGCCATCGAAAGCTGCTCTTCTTGAATTAAACAATATTGTTGGCAATGACCACGCTTTAAATTATTTTAATTATTTAAATGCCAATGACAATTCACCGCTAACCCAATATCACGAAATAATCCATTGTGCGTAAAAGTGGACTGTTACGTGTATTGCGTGCGCAGTGAGAGGGCGAGTGGGCGTGGGAGAATGGCAGCACAACATGCGGCGGCGAATTAAAGTTGTTGCTTTTGCCTTCGTTGGGGCTTCTTCAATTTGTGGGCGTGGCGTATTGGGGGCTGTGCGGTGCGGCATGTGTAGCAGCATGGCAGCGAGGGGGGGATGGTTGCAGCGGCGATGTCTGCCTTGACTGCCCAACAGCGTCAGTGGGGATGGTTGCAGCGGGCGATGTCGCCTGACTGCCCAACAGTCAGTGAGGGGATGGTTGCAGCGGGCGACCCTACGTCTTGACTACCCAACAGTGTCAGCGCGTGGCCTTTGGCAAGGTGGAAACGTCCTTGCTAAAACATGCCAGCAGTGGTTTTTCCCATTCGAATTCAGATTCTTGTTTTATTAACGAAAGGAAGCTAATTTCCAAATGTGCAGATTTTGGTAGACTTTGCTCTATTAGTAGTTTCACTTGACTAGAGTGTTTGAATTTCAGACATACTCTATTTCCCAATCCGACAATTGTAATACGAACGATTGTGCCTCATAACAACGACGAAGTATGTGCTGGTGTCTAGTATGTTCAAGGAATAATTGAACATACGAGTATTTTCGAGTAAATTCCTATGAAATACCCTAGGGCGGTCAGATGACTAGTTTTCACAAAAAGAGATCAATAAGGAAAGGAATTCCCAACAGAGTGCTTAATCATATTATTTCAGAGGAACACTCGAAATATTAATAAAGACCACACCCTCTTTCTTGAGCAGAAGAGAAATTTTTTCTCTATGATAAATTACGTTTACACGCTTTGGTGGTACTCATAGAGTACTAATCGAATGAATAATTATACAAATTTAGTTCACAATTTTGCAACAATAAACATGAAAATATTAAACATTTGAAATCAATAAAACGATTTGAAGTCAGTTGTTTCTTCTTAATTGTACTACATAGTTAGTACTTACTACAGTTGTATTTAGTGTAGTTATTGTATTGTAGCATGCTATTTCCTCGAAAAAGAAAAACATCAAATTGAATTCGTAATAATGATTTCGACAAATTCGAAATATTGAGAGTTCCGATCTAGCACTAAAATTAGCTTTCTCTCCCCCTCCAATTGAACATATTGTTTTTCAATAAACGAAATGGTGGTGCTTGTGTTTTAACATTTCATTGAAATTTCTTTCGATGAAATTATGAGAAATGAACACATTGACTTTTTATCTCAATGTAAATTTTCATATTTTCTCATTCTTTGTTCATAAAAGAATATTACAGTTTACAATCGGAGGAACTACTTAGCTTGTTATTTCTTTAATATATGCATTTTTTGTAAAGGTAGTTAATAAATAATGCCTGTAGGTAGTATAATAAGCCAAGAACCCCGGGTATAGTTTGAATGATAAAACAGCATCCAGCGTTAGTAATAATGTCATGGTTTGCAATTATTTTTACAAATTTTCACTTCGGAATAATTTATAATCTGTTCTTGTTTGAACAAGAAGTAAATTGTCTGTTTATTAGCCATGATAATTTGAGTCTTTTAAGTTGTGCTTCCTTTCTCTTAGTTTTGATGTGGGTTTGCCAAGTCAGGCGTCTATCTAAATGCAGTCAAAGATATTTGACTGTAGCAGCTTCATGGAGTTTTACGTTGTTTAGTTTTACTTTTGGGCAGCTTTCTTTTCTTAGTGAAAAAATTATGCGTTTTGATTTTGTTTCATTAAGTGTGACTCGCCAACGATGACTCAGACTTCGATTTTGTTAAGATATTCTTGAAGAAGTTGTAATGCACAGGAAGGATCTTTATTTGCAGGGAGAATAGCTGTGTCGTCTGCAAAGGTGGCTATTGTGTTCTTTCTGTAATTGGTAAGTCTGAAGTTGATATAAGATATAATAGTGGTCCAAGAGTACTTCCTTGTGAATAAGAAATAGGTTGGAATTCTGATAGAGCATCGTGGTATTTCACTTGAAATTGGCGATCGCAAAGATACGATTTGAGAAGTCAATCGTAAGAGTGTGAGGGAAGGCGTTGTATTTTAAATAAAACTCCTTCATATCATACCTTGTCAAATGCTTGTATGTCTTCCTAGACATAAAAGCATTTGACAAGCAGCTGCAGAAAAATACATCTTTTTTTCCAAGCTTTGAGAAATTGTGTTTACAATACGATGTGTCTGCTCTATTGTTGAGTACCCTTCTCGAAAGCCATATTTAAAGTCAGGAATCACCTCTTTAATTATAGGCTTGAGGCGCTGTAGGAAAAGTTTTTCTAATACTTTTGATAGGATAGGGAGCAGACTAATCGGTCGGTATGAAGTTACTTGCGTGGCAGTCTTTCCTGGTTTCAAAATCGCTATTTGTGCATATTTCCATTGACAAGGATATTGACTACTTGGAAGTAATGCGTTGAATATACGTATTACGAATGCATATCCTTTTCTTGACATTTCCTGTAAAATCTTACTAGTAATAAGGTCGAATCCTGGACTTTTCGTGGGATGCATGTATTTTTTAATAGTTTGTTGGACTTCTTATTTTCAAAATTGGAAGTCAAAAAATACGCGCTGTTAGGACAACCGATCAAAAACGTAATTATCCATGCTTGATGTCGTAAGTTGTGTTAATGGACACGACCCCGAACAAATTGTGTGAAAAAAGCGTTGAGAAGACATTGAAAGCCGTGATCTTGTAGAAGAAAGAAAAGAATCAGTCTCTAAAAAGATATTGAAGCGTGCTAACGTAAGCGGTTGGTGAGGTGCGAACGGATTTTCTGCATAGGCTGGGGTATAATATAAATGATAGTGAGGCGGGAATTCATAATTAGTCTGATAGCTTGGTACTGTTTAAATAGTAGCAGTGAATTGTAATTGTTGATTTTATTAATGTAGTGGTTGAAATTTTGAATTAAAATGTACTTCGTGTTTCCAGGGGATATATATTAGGATAGCTCCGTAGATGGAAGGATTTTTCGATAAGTAGCTGAAGATAGTCGCGAGTAAGTATTTTATACGAAACACAGATAAGGAAAGTCGCGACCGCGTATTGATTAATGGGAAATATTAAATTCTATTAATACCAAATCGTTGAAGACATTCTGGAACATTGTTAATTTATTTTAATGATAGGCAGGAAAGCGAGAATAAGGATACCAAGGATTCCATGGACAAGATTCTGCTGGCTGCTCGAGAAGCAATCTAACAAGATATTGTAGTAAGCTTACGAACTATTCTCAAACCCGTACGGTGTTTTAATGTTCTACATAGAAAAATAAATTTTCATGAGAGCAATAGAATTTGTAAAATATATAAGAATAAATGGTAAATGTTTATTGTTGAGAAAGGATGATAATTTATATTAGTTGCCAACAATCTAATATTGGTTTAAATCAACAGAAATTCCAGGAATGTATAGAATTATACGATCACATACAAAAAGTAAGGAGAAAAAGGTATGTCGAACCCACGATTAAGTGGAAAGTAAATTTAATAATTTAGTGTTAACAATGCCAGAATTTGTGAGCATAGCAGGGCAACGTTAAAAATAACAATATTAACAATAGCAGTGGAATAATACACTTCATAGTTTTAGAATTTTGTTGTAACAGTATCCAGACTTGGTAATTGTAAAAATAATAGGAAGGCCAAAAAGTGTTTCACAAATAGCTAGCCCATCGTGAGGCATGAGAAAAAAGTGTTTCGCAGTAGAAATATTTTTTTTATCAATTTTTATAAAAAATGTTGGTAAGACACATACTATGCGCAGATTGAACCAAACAAAAAATATGTTTTCACCAAATAAATAAAAAGTTATCCAAGTATTTAATCATGAACAATAAAGCAAGACCAATTACGTTTGATCGATTCTGAGAATTTTAAGGATCATTAATTGGAAGATGCAAACTCTTTTTTGAGAAAGTCGTATGTCAATAAATCAAAATTAATAATTCATTATTGTTTTAAAAGAAGTTTTATTATTTGATCAACAAAATGTGTGTATGACTCTTTCAATATATTAAATATGTTCTTAATTTTCCCTAGGATAGTGAACTGCTTCAAATTGCCTGTGATGGTTACTTCAAAATACTAAATAAACGTTAGTAATAAATTAATAACTGAATAAAGTCACAATACACTCGAGTTTTGTCTCCATTAGAATGCACACGCCATCGTACGTTTCGCAGTGGATCAGAGGAAAATGGTAGCGACACAGACGCAGTTATTTATGTGAAAATACGTGGATACCTTTCCTCGTCAAATATATATTTGATAAATATAGTCGTAAGCATTCGCTATGTTAATAACAAATCCACAAGAGAAATGAATGCTGTAATGCAAGACCGCCGAACCGCCGAATTTTCTGAGTATATCTCATCCACTTCTATTCATGTTTAAGCCCCCTCGAAGAGAAAACTCGATTCCGCGGCGCGTGGTTGGGCCAAAGGCGATCGTCTGCCAGGAGCATTTGCGCAGAGGCCGATTGAAGTGCTCGGCGCAACAAGCGCATAAGTCACAGCCTGTAGGAAAAGGTCTTTGTTGCTCCGTACGGCGTGGGCGTTTCCATCTTGTGATTGTGGTTGCCGTCTTGTACCATGAGGCAAATCTGATCAATCACCTTATCCATAATTATTCCCCTCCCTCACACACACACACACACACACACACACACACACACACACACACACACACACACACACACACACACACAATCACCCTTACCTCCATCTCTCCACTGTCAAATTATCACCCTAACTTTCCCAGAGAGGAAGGGCATTGCTGTCTATGTTCGGAAGCAGAGAATAACTCTCATTGATATCAAGATTTAGACGCTAGAGAATCTTAACCCCTACCATCATTTCCATACAACGAACACAAACTGAATACTGAAATGGAATTCGGTTTTGTAACATCTTTAACAATAGCTGAATTGGACGAAGGAATTATTCAAGTTATTTTTTATATAATGCACATATAAGTAAAGAATATTACTAGAAATCTAATTTAATTTTTGTTTTTGTTTCTTGTACGATAAAATATGATGTAGAATGTATCGTAGCCAGAGCTCTTTAGTGACACCGCAATTACTTATAACTAATGATAATATTTTCAACGGCAGTGGTAACTTTGTAAGCTGAAGAATGAAAACAAAAATCTCGAAATTGTCATTGCCAGTGGTCGGGTCGTCTTTGTGAGTTCCTGGGCAAGATGTAGTGCCTATCAATAAGAAACTCTGTTGTTATGAATTAACAAGGGAACTCATGGGACACGCTGGTCAGGTGATGTACATAAATAATTTTTTATCACAATGATTTTATTTCAATAACTTCGTATATTACCAAAAAGTTTAATTGAGGCCTCAATTCTCTTTGGCTCTTTGTGAACTGCCAAATGCGTTAATTAACAACATAAATTCATTCAAGATCATCTGGAGTGACTATTTACACATATAATATTTACATGCATGCAGTTGTGAAAAGAGGTACCCTCTACTTTACTCTAAAAATGGCCGAAAAAGATGAGTAATAATTTAGAATTTTAAATTTAACAATGTTAATTGTGAACATTTGAATTATAACAATACTGTTGCTCAGAATTAAGTGGCCATTTTAAACAATGCTGACAGGCGTGATACCCCAACAACGCCTCTTTAAACATGAATACAAAAACTATTCATGCACTGTGAACCTTTATGCGCTCGTAAGTGGCAATATTCGGTACAAGCACTAAACTTTAGATTTTGACTGCTATAATTGTTAAAATATTCATATATTCGAAGGTAAAATGTGATCATCATTGATCCTGCTCCAAGAGACAGAGAAGAAGAAATGTAACATTTATTCTGAGACGTGTACACTATAAGTGAATATTTACCTTGTTTTATGAATTGAAAGTACGCTGTGAATAAAATATTTCGTATATTCTATTGAAGTAGCTAGTATAAGAGAATGGTGAAACGTCCGCATCCGTAGCGCCGGAATAAAGGAAAAGGGGCGGGAGGGGCGTGGGCCCCGGAGCGTGGCCCATCTGTCTGCCCGCAGGCGGCGAAAGCGGCGGCCCGCGTCCCTCGCCCATAAATCCCTGCGGCGGACACCACAGCCCCGGAGCGAAACACATTGCTCTGCGGATTAATACTTATTGGCCTAGGTTTAAATATGGTATCGGCTCATGCGTCGAACAAGCAGTAACTAGAAAAAATTTAATTGTAACCGAGCAGATGAAGAATCACACACACACACACACACACACACACACACACACACACACACACACACACACACAACACATACTCATACTCATACTCATACTCATACTCACACACATACACATACACATACACATACACATACACACTCACAGTCACACACACACATGCACGCACACTGGACCTTTAATTTTGTTTAAACTATACGGAGTTCTTTTTAAAGTTTTCAAGCCTAAGTAACAGGCCACTCAAGATTGCTACATGATGGATCTGAGAACTCACCACTTGTCCATTCTCCCGAAGCTCCGTCGCTGGTCGTAGAGCGTTGAGGGAATTTGGCGCAAGCTGCAGTGGCAGCCTCGCAATCTGCTCGGCGACTACGCTGCAGAGTGCTTTCTCACATCCGCTCTACTTAAAATTACTTGACACAAAGGGGAACAGTTTATAGTTGAACACATTGCTTATACAGAAACCATAGCCCCTAACGAGAATTTCAGAATGTAACATTTCACACAAAATAAAGAATAATTAAAAATACCGAAGTGAGTTTTGTCTGCTTGATGTAAGGTGTGTACTCCCCAAATATCGTCTAAATTTTATACATCTTCGTATTCAATTGTTCTCCAAAATTAGTTTTAAATTAATGTCATATATATTTTTAAAAATATGTTAGTAGTTTTCGCGCAATTCTGGGCGAAATATTTTTTTCTCTGTAAATTTCAGTAAGGCAGAATGAAATACATTTCCAATTTCACTGTTAAATCTGAATTTTAGAAAATTACAAATGTTTGAAAGTTTTTCGCATCTTTCTACGACTTCAATATTGATTCATGTAAGAGATTTTTTTCCACATGAACATTGTTCTCTCACAATGTTTAAAGTTTTTCATAGATTAATCATTGCTAATTTTTTGAAAACTCTATTAGTTTAATTTGTCAACTTTTTTTTGGGTGAAATATTGGAAATAATATGAACAAATGTTCTGTAATAAGACTCCAAATTTTTGGAGTCAACGTGGAATATGACATTTGTAGCAAACAGGACAACTTGGTAAGCCCCCTTTGTATCATTGGTGACATCAGTATGTCCCTCGCCGAATTGTTGATTACAAGTATTGATGGTTCATTTGAGTGCATTTCTGGTATTTCTTAAACAGCATTTTATTTCAATTACACGTATCTTGTTGAATGTGGCGTCGCTGATGCTGTTTGTTCAGAACAGTGTTTTACATGTTCCAGAACAATTAACGTTGCCATCATCGAAGAAGAAAATTATAGCGTCGTGAAATAAAAATTGCCTCTGGGTACTAAAGTTTATTGAATGCCACCTACCTAGAACTATTTAGGTGGCGTTCATTTAATTCTTCGTGTAGCCTCTAAGACCGCAGCGCTAAAACAAGCAAAAAAGAAAATTTTGGAAAGTTTTTAAAATCTTCTGGCCGAATCTGAAAACAAATTGTCAGTTCCTCACCAGGAGATCGAGACGTGTCGAATGACAGTCATATGTCTCGGTAGGTGCACGGGAAGTAGTCTAACCGTGAGTGATGGATACGCACACACGCACACTCGCAGTTACTCATATACTATACAGCAATATCTGCGGATGTATTGTTGCGATTAAGTACAGAGTTAGTCATATTATGCTGCAGAACGTCTATATCGAAATCTTAATTCCAACGCACATTCTGTAGAAATTTGATACCGTAATATAACGAAATGATAACGAAAAAGTTATATCTTTCACAATATTTCGTCTGACCTTCCATCCCTCTGCCCATCCATCCACCTCTCTGTCTGTCCGTCCGTCTCTTCGTAAAAAACTCTTTATAGGATTTCTTCCGAAATGAATATTCCCCGTGCAGCGTCGTCTGGGGTGGCTGGTGGGGTGAAGGCGAGGGGGAGCGGGGCTCGCCTCCGCGCCGCGCGCAGTCTACCGCTGCGAGACGCCGTCACCCGAAATGGATAACCCACGCAGTCTTCTTGCCAATTCTGAAGTGCATAATTTCAAATTTGGAAGTAAGCTGTATTTCCCAATCGTGATATTGTTGTGTTCTCTTGGAGAGCAAGGAGGTGTTAGTATATATAATATTTATTCTTAAATTCTATTTACATAGATAACATATGGCCTAGCTTACAAACTAGATACTTACAAACTAATCTAACTCTACTTTGTCTTACATCCTGACTTAATTTAACAACGAACATTATTTACATTATTTACGGTAAGCAGTACATACACATGTTACACAAAAACATACGCTTATTTATCATTTAAATCGCGTCTTCACAAGTATATCATATCATTTACAAGTATATCATATCATATCAAGTTACATATCATTTAAATCGCGTCTGCACAAGTCCACAGACCATCCGCTCTCATCGATCACAAGGGTATTGTCTATAGGTTTAGGCTCGCATGTACTCGACTGGGATGAGGTCATCTTGGGCAGTGTGGCGAAAATAGCAGGCAGCGCTCCCTGCTATAGCCTCGGCGACAATGCGCTCACGTAGCACGCGCATATTTTCGCTAGTGGTAAATTTACGGAGTAGCGCTGCACTTGACTCACACCACTCGCCCAGAGCTCCTACCACGATGGGAAGGAAGCTGACTCCTGAAAGTTCTAGGTGTTAACAGGGTTCTAGGTGTTAACAGGATGTCTCAGTATAAATGTTACAAACTACTAGAACATGTAGAAATGTCGAAAAATATCTCTTTTTATCTATGGAAATGCACGTGAAAACCGATTCATAAAGCGTTGTTACTTTTGTGACACTTGACTCTGCTTTTATGCAACCTCATACGTACAGATCTTTGGCAAATTCACGAAATCTCCTTAACATAACGAGAACGGTTCCTGACAATAACCAGTGCATACGTCGCTCACTCACAGTAAGGCAAATGACACATGCGTAAGTCCAACTACATGTTTATATTATTTCCAATATTATTATATTAATTCTAAGCACATGTTTATATATTTTCAATATTGATATATTATTATTTTCAACCAGATGATTTTATTATTTCCAATATTCTTATTTCCAACCACATGTTTATAAACAAAACATTATTTTTCTCGGCCCTACAGTTCTACAACGAATCTAATACGAATGTTACATCCATATTTTGACCTTTACTAGCCTGATATGAATTCCTAATAACTGAAAGATCTTACAAAATAAGGCGTGGAACGCGAAAAGTCGACGATTTCGTTGTAACAGTCGTACCCTGCCAGAGAGCAAGTGCAAGTGGGAGCGAAGGGGCAGAGAGCACCGCCCGATGGGCGACAGCTTCCAGGAGGATCTCCCTCGCGCACGCGCATGCGCAATCGCGGCTCAGGGCCACGCCCCTCACCCAGCTCAGCAACCTCCACATTCACCCTCACCGCGGCCATTGCTCCACTCTTGGGAGCTGTCACCAAAGCTTCCCTTAACTCTCCTCCACCACCGCCGCTGCCCTCCCTGGCCGCCGCCGGCCTAAGAGGATTAGCCCTACAAGCTATTCTATTACGCGTGCCCACCCGCCCTCGCGCTCCTACCTGCGATTCGCGGCCCTTTATCCTCTTTCCTCGGCCTTCGGACCCTCCTCTTCCTTCTCGCGCCCTCCTTTGGCGCGACGCCGCCCCTCCGACTCCTGGGAGAGGTGGGTGGTGTTGCCAGGAGGAATCTCAACAGCTTACCTCACAGTAAAAGACTTTCGTCGCAAAATCGAAAATGAGTAAAAGATGCTGATGAGCGACAAATTGATGCCTGGCAGAGATAAATCGGAAATAAAGGAGTAAATCCCGTTGGATAATATCATCCCTCGGCTCAAGAGTACAACCTTCGATCATCAGTAGTAGGGCTGCTGTGGGCAAAGGTGAATCACGTGACGAGTCTTCAAAGTTTTATCGTTTTCCCTGTCACTTACTTTTCTTAGCGGTATTGATTGTTATCTATGTCATTAGGCGACCAACACCAAAAACAAAACGAGTCTGTTATTTGTGTTATCGTCCGGGTGTCGTTCGATACTTTTCATAACAGACGCAGTGCGTAAAGAGAGGGACTTTCTCCTCTGGTTACATTAAGTGAACGTAATAGAATCGTATTTTCAAAGATATTTAATTCAACATCTCATTTGGGATTTTCTGAGGTGCAAACGACTCTCATTCGTCTGACTCTCATTCGTTTCTTTATTAGAGTTTGTTATTGTTTCTTCCGTCTTTGCTTTCCCACAGTTGAACGCAGGGAAAATGTATTCAGATAAGAAACACTCTTTCTCATAATTCTTTTCCTTACAATTAGAATTTTTTTTTGTTTTCCTGTGTTATATATGAAACATAATGTTGTACTCTGCGTTTGCTAATTGAATAACTTAGTAGTGCCAAAAATACTAAAATACAGATCTGTTTACTCTTTAAAAATGTATTATATAACATTCTTACCAGCGAATACCCGTTTGAGTGGAAACACCCTCTTATTGACCACTTCCTCCGGAGCCGCCGGAGGTCGTTTAATGGAGGTATCTCCTCAGGAGAGCGGCGGCGAGCTCAACCGTCGAGCGAACAAAAGCGAAGCGGTGCGCGAGGGGCGTTAATTATGGACGCGAAAGGCTTCACCTGCGGCTCGTAAATAAAGGCGGATGCAAACTCCCGTCGAAGCAGCGCTCGCGCCGGAAGCGGCCGCAGACCGCAGTCGGCATCCGGTGCGCGGCCGCTCCTTAAGCGCGCCCCCCTCCCCCGCCTTCCCACGCGCTGGCAACAGCACGAACCCCGTTCGACCTGCGCTCGGCGACTATTGCCTGCGGACACATTACACGCGTATTTAAACAAAACGCGAGTAAATATTAATTATTCTTATTTGCTCTGGCTGATCCTCAGAAATTACTGCGTTCTTAATATGTCTTTATGAAACGTATACGAAGTGAGGATGGATGCATTATCAAAATTCAACTTAACAAGCACCACTGTTACTTTATCTAGATTGCACTTCACCCTTTCTTTTATTAATTGTAATATCTATTATTTTGGTGAACCGTTCTTTATCATTCTCTTACCTGTTTCACCTTTCTTTCGCTTCTCGCAATGTATACCTAAATTTCCGAAATATGTTTCCCGAGGGTGGAAGAAATTGTTCCACTGATCGTTTTAAATTGATATACAAGACGCCTTGCGAGTGCATCCTACAGGAGGTGCATGATTGATGGATTATGACATGTTGCCTGGGTATGCAACCCTCTTGACACGCAAGTAACACAATTTGCTTCCTGGACAGGAAGCCCCACATCCAGACTTCACTTGGCGACGACGTGATTCCCCCACTTCTCAGAATCTTAAGATCCTCTGCGCAGCGAGTTCGTTTCTAGGTGAGTCTGGTCTTCTCCTGGTCTCAGATTCTTTTAGAAATCGCCCCCGCGAGGCCAGAGCAAGAGGCAGCTGCAACCTCACACCTCGAGTGAAGGGAGGGACGCAGCACAGGAGGCAACGCAGAGAACAGGAACCAAATATTGATTGATTAGTGATTTCGGGAGTGTCAACCGATAAGGTTGTTTGTACCGTACGCGTAGTACATGTTTTTAATCTCTGGAGGTAGCAGTGATCTTCCCCCGCTGAATACCGATATCCTACACGTCAGCTTGAGTGTTTTTTCTCCATCAAGATATCTTCAATCAGCAAGGTCTCGCCCCCAAACTGGGCAAGCTCTAAGCTTCAGGCTGGTCTCCCTCATGTGCATGTAGGTGTAAATGTGTTTAGTAAGAAAGGAGTGAGGATAGAATAAGTAAAGGGAAGGAAAGGCGACCCGCGGCAGTAGAGAACTGCTTCTCAATTTCCCTGGTGTAGATGGGAGAAATCACGGAAAATTACCGATCAGGGTAGCCGGCTGCTAGAATTCTCCTCCAGTCAGCGGCTGGATTTGACCTAGCTATGAAGCAGGTGTCGCATATCTTGCCACCGTCGCGACTCGATTCCTAAGAAGATAGGGAAATATTTAAGAAAGAAAAATGTACCACAAGTATAAAAAACCTTTATAGAAAGTTTCCAAACTATTAGACACCTATGAGTTTAGACCTGACCTTGAGCAAATCATGAAATCCGCGTAATAAAAATGTTCCTTGAGTCTATCTCCGCCTCTTGGGTGAATTATGAAATTGGAGACTGAAGCATGCAGACTCGGCATCTCTTCTTTGGACAGTAGTTTTCTTCGCCCGAGTTGTAGATCTATCGTCGAAAACCTACTTCTCCCTAGATTCAAAACAAAACCTTTCCGGTATACGGAAAGAAATTTCAGGATTGACAACCAAATAGGCGAACGTAGTTGATTGTCTAATGGAAAGAAACAATAGTGAAAAATGTTTTTCTTAAAGAATCAAGGAATCGTTGAACTTCATTAAAATTTTATATTTTTGGAAAGTAATTCATCGGTTTTGACGTCTTTAAATATGAATAACTACCCGCTACAATGCGAAGAATTTTGATAAAATGCTAGTATTAACGTTGCAAGAATGAAACACATCACCCGTGGAACGAAAAAAAGTGTCATACAGAGAATATAATCTAGTCGGTGAGCGAATCATCTTTTTTGAACCGCGTATATATTTTCAAATTAAGGGAATATTTGGCATTTTTGTGTCTGGTGATATTAAAACTTCTTTCCTCAGTCAAGAACCATTTCGAATTTCTTTTCGTACTAATATTGTGAGTTATGAACATGAAAACTAGCAAACTGCTGTTAGAACAGAGTCAAGAGTTTGACAATCCTGTAATAAGAGGAGGTCCGTGGAGTATAAGGTTTGCTCAAGTAGGTGACAACTTTTTTTTTTCGCATTCTGTATATTATAAGTAAAAAGGAAGTATTGTAATGTTGCACCGAAAATGGGATTTTACTTCAGAAAATTCATATTATGAAGTCCTGATATAGTAAAAGTTGATGTATAAATATAGCTAATAACTTTTTCTAACACCTTGTGAAGTCAGAATCCACGCTCTTCTGGTCCTTGACACAAAAATTGGTTAACTATAAAACGACATTTTGACTATCCCTCTGTCTGTGGTCAACACTAGCCCCTAAAAGCTTCAGACGATTTCCTCCAAAATTGATATTCCCCAATCGATCTTGAAAAAAGGGCATGTAAATTTGAATTGGTACTTTGGTTTTTGATGGTACTTTATTTAAGCCTCAACAACATTTTAAACATTTTATCAAAAATGTCTCCACATTTTTCAGTAAATTTCCATCTCGGAATAAGAATGCTTAAACAATGGTGCAGATATATTTTCTTTCATTGAAATATCAGAATTTTCATTTTGCGATGTCAATACCATATTTAAAACATACGTGAATGTATACTTTTATTTCATGCATTACGAAGGATTCTTCTTTTTCTTCTTCTTCTTTTTCTTCCTCTTCTTTCTTCGCGAATAGGCTATTTATTGGGCCCCGTGATACGCCCTTGTAATCGTGTATAAAGCTCTACATAAGTGCCTTGTTATATAAATAACTATTAATTAAAATTAAAGTGGTGGTTACGAATTGAAAAAACGGAATGACGTGCACTTACAGAGCTTTTCTATACATGAATTTTTAGTGATACTATAATCTGACATGACACTTATCAAATTTACTAACATTGTCATGAGAGACTTTATCTGTCGTAGCGAAAAAAGCGTGTCGTGATCGTATGGCAAGTAATGCTCAGTCATCTTTAGATAGTCTTTCCGGCATTTCTCAGCGAGGTGGACGAGCTGTCTGGGATCCGGCCATGTGGGTGGATATTGTGTCGTCCGTCACGTGGCGTCGTTGGCGACCCCAGAGGCAGCTGGCGCCGGGCGATGTTGGCGCGGGAGGCAGCTCGACCGCAGCTGCGGCTGCAATGTCATGGCACGCCATGTCCGCTCGTGACGGCGACCCTTATGATTCACGCGCGCAGCGGCGGAGACTGCGCCCCACTTGGCGGGCGGCTGGATCGATTTGAGGAATATTGGGGCTTTCCGCAATTCTGTAACCATTGGATCCCCTCCTCAAACGTTCGGTGTGTCGTTCGTCATAAACACTCTCAGTTTTTGTTGTCCCTCCATGTACGCGGTAAACGTGATTATTGCATTTACGATATTTCTACTCGTATTATTTTATGTAATTTATAAGTTGACTGTACACACACTCATTTACCGAGTATTTGTACTGTTGATGGATAAAAAACCTTAGTGTTTTAAATGTTTTTTGTTTTCCTTGATAACGTAACAAGGGATTATATTTAAGTAAATTATCGTGTTGCAGCATCTCTTAAATATCTTACGATGTAAATGTTACGGATAATGTCCGTATGAAGCTAATTTCGGAATTAGCCTCTTAAGCCAGATTATCCAAAATGGGTAATAAAGTCCGAAGTAGTCGCAGCTTAGAAGGCCACCTCGACCTTTTACCGGATGAGTGCACATTAGTCTATTCGAGGTGCTTACGGTAGGTAAAGCAAGTTTAGATGAAGAGCAAAATCATTCATAAGATAAACAGGAATCAGACTGCTAGTGAGAAACAACATGTGTCATTTCGAGTTCCTCTCCGTCAGTTGCATATTTATACTTAAACGATGCCACCAAATTTAACCTAAGCATAAAACACCTCAGTTGACTGTTTGCTTCGCATTTTGGAAGTGCGGCGACAAGACCAGTCATCGGCCTTCGCGATTTTTATAAAACGACCTCGAGTCTAGGTAAATGAATTGAAAAAGAAAGAAATGATTCAAGAAAGAAATGATTCAACAATGATTTGTAATGTATTAATTACCATTGGAGAGGAATTAAAATAATAAAATAAATTTAAATAAAAAAATAAATTTAAAATAAATAATTCTAAAAAACAAAATGAGCCTTTAACAAATTCTATATCAACACCTTGTGCGTCAATGACCTCCAATCTCGATCACGATTATCGTCCAGTTTCCCTGATCAGTGCGTAAGTGCTGTAGGGGCCTCTTGTTTTGCTTCTGGACATAAATGTAGCTTCGCTACCTGTAGCTGCACGGATTGTACAGTTTCGGGGGCCTACAGCTATGCAAACACAGTTCATGTTTTCGTGGTAGAAAATCAATTCCTTCACAAATGGTACAATGAGGGTTAATAGTCAAAATATGTAGCAGATTTGCCTTTGAAGATAGTTTTTATTACGCGAGAGCAAATATTTTATTAATTCTGGTCAAAAAGGTTCGTTTGCATCTGTATTCCGAATTCATTTTTTGTATGGTTTGGGATAGGGATCCCAGAATTTAAGAAAACGTGACGAAAATTTATTCTCCACAGTACATCAGACAGTTTTCAACGGTTTTCGATGTTAAATAATAATTAATGTTCCTAACGTTAGTAAAATAATATCAACGTGATGAATGATCTCTACTTTTGTGGGTTAATGAACAGGGTTACAAAATTGAATATCAAGGAAGGTTCTATTGGAAAAGTAGTTCCCACTCCCTGTTTTCCTCGAGGCTAGAGCGCTAACTCAGTATCTGGGGGTGGTAGGTCTGGTGATAGCAGGAGAAATGATGCGACAAAGGGCGAATTTCGCGCCTTGGCCAAGCGCCACCTGGCAAACCGCCTGCCCCGCCCCCTAACCACCTCCCAGGCGAAAGAGGCCCTCCCACCCATTCGCACTTCTGCTATTGTTTATTATTATTATTATTATTATTATTATTATTATTATTATTATCTGATTTTTCTCTGCACTATGTGGAGGAACATTCCTCTGACCATTGCTTGTCTAGTCTCGGGGTCGGTCGTTATCACGGAGACAAGACACAAGCGAATGTAGCTCTCTAGATATTTCAGTTTATCGTGTCAAATTCAGCAGTAAATTCTAGGAATTTTCTCACTATTCTGCAGCTGTCCAGTATTTCTGATTTTTTCATTGAATTCACGCATGAAAATGGTAATTCTAACACATGAAGTGTGTGCATTGTGTGTTTTGGATATTAATCTTGTGGTGAACAATATTATTGATTATAGGTCGATTTTCTGAAGTCTCCATTGATAGCAAAGCTCTTAGGACAGCGCTACATATTTCTTATTTTTAAATTATATACAGAGACTAGATTTTTATTGTTGAAGAATGTAAAATCGATGATCATAGCTGTTTTTTTGGTGCTTATTTAGAACTATTACATCTGACCTATAGTTCGAAATTGTGGTCTTTGTAATAATGCTTATTTCCCATTATAGCTTCCATTCTTCTTTTTTCAAGATTGTAGAAAGATGGTATTTGTAATATGGGATATTACAGAACTTAAGTCCGTATTTTCTTGCTAACTGTTCATGCATTACTTTCCCCATATTATCGTGCCTAACTTTGTTGGCGGTGGAAGCCAACACACTACAACCGACAAGGATGTGTTGGGTGTTTACATGTTGTGCTCCGTGCCTTCTACATTCATTACTTACTACGGAGGTGTCTCTTATTATTTATTGTAAGTAATTTATTGTTGCAATGACCTGGCCTTGAATGGTTATCATAAAGCCTTCTGTTTCTGGATACAGTAAACCACCAACAGTAGATACATTAAAATCTATGTTCTGGCCTGATAGTTCATTAGGATGTCTACCATGAAATACATTTTGACACCACGCAAGATTAAAGGGGGTGAGACCAAAATCAGCACTATAGCCTCATGAAGTATTGATGGTTTTGCCCTCTCAAGAAAGTACTTTCTCATTAGAGAGATTTGGTTGGCTGTTGGTTGTGTTTGAAATGCCTCAACCTCGTTTTTCTCGTGAATTGATTCTCTCAACAGCAGATTTAGAATGATGATATAGATTTTGAGTCATTCCGGTTCTTATTGTTCATGTCTATCCATTACTTCACGGTCTGTATGACTCCAATTTATTAAGCTCATTGAGTAAATAACCACAGGAACAGCGCATACATTTATTGCGGTAGCAATATTTCGCAAATTCAAAGATGTTGTAAGACAATGTTTGAACCGGTCCTTGAATTCTGCGGATAAACGTTGTTGACACATAGGCGGCCAAAATTAATTCAAATTTGGCGCCGTACCTGGAATTCAATCATTTGTAACAATTCCTTGGCACTAATAAACAGCAAAGGGTATACATTTTAAACGTCTCGCGTTGGTCGTATCTCTATCCCATCCATATCGCCGACACCAATTAGAATGTAGACCGAGAATTCCAAACTGCCTTGTCATATGGCTCCCACTGTTTGGCGACGCCACCGGAAAGATAGGAATAAACAACTCCTGATAAATAACTATCGCTACTGCTAATTAACTAATTAAATAAATCCTAAATAATTCATTTCTAAATAACTTGAGAATCATTCTAGCAAAAGTATGGGAAATTTCAATCTATGATTTCGAAAATTTACAAAATTACTCTAAACCAAAAAATTTAATATTTAAAAAAATACATGTCCTTGTTCAAAGAGAATTTTTAGTACATTTCTTTTAATCAAAAAATCTCTATCAACAATTGTGTACTTTTGCAAAGTTAATATATTTTTTGCAATTTGCAAAAATATAGAGTGCGCCGAAAATGGAACAGGTACCGCTTCTTTATTGTTCTTAGTCACGTATGAGGGAAGAATTAAACGAAAAAAGTTGGAGCTTTTTTCGAAAAAACAATTTTTTAAATTCTTTTGAAATTATGTTTAACGCAAAATAATACAAAAGTGCTCATATTTTCGAAAAAAATGACATGAACCTATTTAAAGATCTGTTTAATGAATAGATTTCATGAAGGAAAATGTCTATCTACATTTTTGTAGTTGTAGGATGATGTCAAACATTTTTTAACTATTGCAATTTACGAAAATTCTGGATATGCGAAGAAAAAAGGGTGTATGCCATTTCTTTTGCTCCGTCAGAGAAAAACTGACATTCTCGAATAGAACTGAACAAATTCAACGTCCAACGTTTTTGAAACGGAAATTTAATTTTTGAAATTATCATGAAGTCTCAACATTTTCAATTTTTTTCAAAAATGACTTCATTTTGTTTAGTAAACAGTGTGCTCGGATAGCGGTGCACGTCTCATTTTCGTTGAAATATTCAAATTTTCGAAAATATCAAAAGTTGAATTTTTTTCGGCGTCTTTCTACAACTACAAAATTGAAAATAATATGCTTCCTCGGTGAAATATATTGTTCAAAGACACATCATGACTTAACTTAATGTACAATTTTCGTAAATGTGATTTGTTTTCACATAATTTTACATGAAAGGTAGGGAAGTTTTAAACAATTATTTTCTAAAATCGGCTCCAAATATTTTCTTTAAATATTTTCCTTGAATGTAGCAAAGGACTGTAAAAGCTGGCACTGTTCCTATTTTCGGCAAACTCCCAGTTTTTCAGAATTGCAAAGTTATCATTCCAAAACTGATGTGAGAAAACAGTATTGATGTCAGAAAATGAGATCTTTAAATAGTCATGTAGAATTTATTAAAAAACTAAGTTTTCACGTAATTTCTGTTTGAAAGTATTGCCATTACAAAAAAGTTTTCTCAAGAACGGCTTTAAACTTTATAAAACATTTCTTCTATTTGACGCTTTCAGAAATGGCACATGTCTCATTTCCTTGAACTCTGATTTTTCGAAAATTGAAAAAGTTATAAATAATGCAAGAAATTGGATGCTGATATAGTTTCATCTACATGATAGTTGTGGTAGAAGCAGATCCAAGGTTTTGGGTTGCATTTTGTGCGCAGAATGCAAATCTCTGGTTAGTGCAAATGCAAGTACGTTTTCTATATTTCGGAAACGAAAATGTCTACTTTTCATATGTTGCTGACCTTGCTATCTTGATATTGTTATTCTCAATATTACTACGTACAGTAAAATGGTGGGATAGAGATTGTAGAGTTTAAGGAAACGTAATTAAGCGAAAATAAATTAACGAAAATATAATTCATATGCATCTACTCACAAACATACAAACCTATACATTCGCTGTGGGCAGGTTACATTAATTCAGACTTACATAATACTTTATTATAGGGTTGAATTTTGTCTGAAACAATAACTTCCGATTTGGTTTATTCCTCTGCTTCTTTTCATTTCGGTTACAATTTTGACTTTTAATTCTACTTTCTCATTTGTAATTATATTTCAGATTGCTATCGAATAATTCTAATATTATGCGTTCATAATCATTAATATTTAATGATCTAGTCTAGTTGTAGCGCAGGAAAAGATAAGCAAAATTCTCCCTGTGGGAATTCGATCAAATGTTTGCTAATTTGATGAAATATTAATTTTAACTTTTCCATAATTAATAACTTGCGGATCAATTTATCATTCTAATGAATAATGAATGCGCCTATGACTGAGCATGACGCGCGGACACGGGCTCAAAGTTAATTTAAAATCGATTGCGCGACAGAAATCAAGATACCACTTCCATCTTAACATCACCATAATCACTAGACAGTAGAGTTTGCACTAAGTAATGCCCGAACTTTTTACAAATGCAGTTTAATATTCACTAAATAGTTACTTATAAATTATAATCAATAAATATAATAGAAAATATATGGAAATGATGGAAAATGTAATGGTGGATACCCGCTTCGCGCATACACGCTGCTTGCAATTGCCCCCTATGTGAGCATAAGAAAGCCAGCAGAATGCGCTTATGATCAGAAGACGACAAAGATCAGTGATATATGAAAAAACGCGCAGAATTATTACCAGGAACAAATCGCGTGTTCATGTACTTTCAAACACATTCTAATGTCCATTGGACAAACCTTAAATACTTACTATAAATATAATAATAATAAAAAATTATTATTATTATTATTATTATTATTATTATTATTATTATTATTATTATTATTATTATTATTATTATTATTATTATTATTATTATTATTATTGTCCCGTCCGGATAGCCGAGATCGCTAAGGCAGTAGTGCTGTGGCGATCACGGACGGAAAGATCGCGGGTTCGAGTCCCGCCTCGGGCATGGGTGTGTTTGTGTATGTTTAGGTGTGCCGTTCATTCGTCCTTCATTATCTTCATCATGCTATCTTCCATCCCCTCAGGACTAACAACCCTGGGGTATAAATATCGGATTCAGCCAAATGCTGATTCCCCCTGATTAGTTACATGCAAGACATGCAACGTAATAGAATAATACTGAGCCCGTGCAAGTGCATGTCTTGTGTGGTCCAAAATGGCTTATTCTCGAGCAAAAACAGTTAAAGTGGCTAAAACACGACCAACTGAAAGTAGAAACAGAGAGCATCATAATTGCAGCACAGGACCAAGCCTTCAAAACCAAATACTACAGAAGACACATCCTGAAAGAAAATATTGACACTATGCCAGGAGCATGAAAAAACAGTAGACCAATATAGTTGCAGGATGTCCTATGATTGCTTAGCATGAATACATGTTACGACATGATTCAGTGCCAATTAGTTCATTACAATATATGCAAAACAATTGGAATCAACGTTGCAGGTAAATGGTACAAGCATGATCACCTACCATAGCAAATGAAAATGCCACAATCCTTTGGAACCAACAAATAATAACCGACAGAGAAATAACAGCAAACAAACATGACATAGTGATACGTAATAAGGGGAAAAATATTTCTACGATAATAGACATAGCAATACCAAAAGATGCCAATTGAATAAAGAAAGAAGCAGAAAAAATGATGAAATACTCAGATTTGAAAATAGAAATACAGAGAAAGTGGAACACAAAAACTAAAAGAGTGCCAATAGAAATAGGAGCTCTAGGAACTGTCACAAAGCAACTGAATATTTAAACAAATTACCTGGAAAACATTATTAACAGAAGTTCAGAAGGTAGCCTTGTTGGGCACAGCCCATATTCTCAGGAAGGAACTATAAAAAGAAATGTGAAGTAGCCCCAAGAATGTGGTACAGTACACTCTCGGCTGGAAAGAAGACCAGCATTGTCAGCTGTGCTGGAATTAAAATAATAATAATAATAATAATAATAATAATATTATTATTATTATTATTTTATTATTATTATTATTATTAAGACAATTTAATAAGAATGCGGCAATCGTATTACTCGCGAAAATAAGATTAGAATTTTCCTTGTCAATATACACAAAAACTACGGTTTGCGGTAGCAAATCACTATTCCAATATTTAGAGTACATTTTGAAGATACTACAAGTATAGCGTCAAACATTAAATATGATTTATTTCTAGATTATATTAAAAAAAGTTGTCATTCAATTTTTATTGGTATGCAAATTGAGACATTTCATTGTTTGGTACATGTTGCTAACTGAATTTCTTGATACTTCTCATTACTTCATTTCTTGAAGTTTACTGTATTTTTGTTAAAAATTAAATGGTTTGACGGCTGCAATCTTTAAAATATCTCATCCTGTGGCGTTTGTCATCTTGCAAGCAGAAGAAATCGAACATCATGTGGAACAAGGCCTTCTTTCTACCAGCAAAATTCGTAATTTTACAAATTACGAGTATTAGTTATGTTAGACTCATAACTCGTTTATTTGAATGACACTCGTAATTGTTTTCCGAATAATTTAGTTATTGATTTGAGTGCCAGGAAATAATTACTACTATAACCCTGATGTTTCCTATGTAATTTAATATTTCTCATCCAAAATTATGTCGTGCAAGCTCAGTTAATTGGGTTAGAAGTTCATAATTGTTGCTACTTACTCTGCATCCAATTACTCAATCTGCCATCCATACGGAGTGGCGAGGAACCTGAAAATCTTATCAAAATATCTACTAATGGATTGCACGTAACGAATAATGATAATCAGCTTTCTTTTAAAGTAACAAATTGCAATTTATAATAATGTGAAATATATGATTCTGATAAAAGTTAAACAAGAATTGTTACATCGTCAATCAAAATGAAAATATCTTTGGTCATGACCAGTTTTCTCTATCTTCTAATAACTATAAAACAACCTTGTTATATTCGCAGATCTTCGCGCACTCTTCCCTTCTCCATTCGATGGCGCCCCGTAGAATCTCTCCGTCGTCGCAGCAGACTCTTCCTTCTTCATGAAGTCCTCCACCTAATGTTCAGGATCAAGTTCAAATTCTCCCAGCGAGATTATTATTTCCCGTTACTTCCCTTACTCGCGTCACGGGTGGACGCCTATGCACGTACTGACTATTACTCTGTAGAATTCCTTCGTCTCTTCCCACAGGAACTCTTTATCCTAATATAATCCTTTATCCTATATAATAAAACGATAGAATTATTATAGAAACGATAGACACGGTTTTTTAAAATTATTTAAGATCGCCTTATAAACAGCTAGGTCATTGGCGACCACAGTTACAAAAATACAGTATTTACAAATTCACATACTAGTTACACATTTTCATGGGATACACACACACAAATCCTAAATCTAGATGTTATACATAGGGCAGACAATGTATATTCACTAGCTAAAAACTATTTAGCATATTAAATTTGGTGAGGAGTTCTATAATTTTCTTCTGACCGGGATAAGAATTGAATATACAGTAGAGATTATCATTGATGTTAAGATTTGCTCTCACAGTCGCCATCACGTGGCAATCAACTATAATATAGATACGTAAGATAGACACGTTATTGCATCGGATTTGGTTGTCAATCAACAGTCTTTCCTGGACCTGGTAAAATGTCAGGAGCCGACCCGCTCATTAACGCGTTGGTAGAGAGAGTGTCACTGTTCTTCATAAAACCCGAAGCATCAGAATTCTATATCATCTTCTTTTATCTAACAAAAATAATACTATTTCCGCCTCCGCCCGGTCACTTCCACACCCCCTTCACCGAGCAAAATTTAACGCCGGTTGTTTACTTGTCACATAGCACCCCCCCCCGCGATCGTCTCTTGACATCCCTATATTCTACTTCATGTAAATGACATTGTCATAAACAAAAACGGTTCGTAATTTTGGTATATCATACATGAGCGTTATGATATTCTGTAGTGTTGTATTTCAGAGTTCACATTTCGGAGCAGAATCTTACGTCGTGTATAGCGATAAGTATTAGTGGAAGTTGGAGACCCGAAATGGAGACCCGAAAGCACTACTTCTTGGTGTGAAGCAAGGTTCCACCAAGCGCGGTTCCTTCACGTGCAAGTGGGACAGTCGAGGCAAGAAGGCTCGTTACGTTCCTAATAAGTCTCCAGGCAGAATGAATCTTCCTAATAATCCAGGCAGAATGAATATTGCCAATAACGTATTAGTTAACGTTCAAGATGTTTCTCTCTCCCTTCCACGTCAAACTTATTTGATGAAGATATTAGAGAATGAAATACAGGGCATAGCTGGTACAGCGTTTGCATACCTGAGAGCTTTCTCAGTTACGCCAAAGTGAAAGATGATATCTTTTAGAGCCGAACAAAATGTGTTATATTATCGATCGTTCTCGCAGGCTTGCTTTCGCTGTCTCAAAGGGCGACCGTGCTCCTTATCTGCCTGTGAAATCTATACATAGGTTTCTCAAGGATCGGAACCATAGACGTCGCTCACTCTCAATTCAATTCAATACAAATGTGCCTAATTTTCCGTTTCAATGCTCGGTGTAGCAGGCCTGCTCTTCCCCCTGACCACGCAAACTCCGCTACGCTCCTTTCACCGTCTGGCAGAAAAAGGCGATATAATTCGTCGACGATATCGGCGATTAAAATTTTTCGAAAGGCAAAATTCTTATAGGTTTGAAGATCTTTTACATACACTAATTCTATAACATGGGACAGACGTATTTACTTATCCTCCGAAGGAAGTCGTGAGAAGAATGTTTTCGCCTTCAAAAGACAAAGCTTCGACCGGGTTTGAATCCGCAATCAAGAGTATAACAGCTAGATACACTAACCCTTACACTACCGAAGCTGCCTTTCACACCTGTTTTCAGCGGTATTTGTGTAACGTTAGTTCGTAGTTTGCTAGAAGTTTCGGTGTATTTTGCTTGTGACCATGGGTTCTCTTACAAAGGAGAAAGTAATTTAATACAGAATTTTAATTAATTTCAATAACAAAATATAATTAAAAAACGAATTTAAAAAGTTACTATAACTTCTGTGCTCATGGAGTTTTAATTACACAACTATGTAGAGGATTGCAAGGAAACCTTGTGCGATCGAAATTTTTTTATTGAGTTTTCAACGCAGGACTTGTCATATTAGTTTCTACCCATTGTTCATTTACCCCTTACATTGAAAGTGGAATAATTAATGCGTTTGAGATGTATAATAGAAACGCTTGAGCAATAAACGGAGTCAGAAGATTCGGTGACGTCTCCAGCATTCGTCGTTATCTTTTCGTCAGCCAACGCGGACCGCATATCCCGCCAACAGGCCTAGTGTCAGTATCGTTGGTTCTTGATAATGGCAGTGCCGGACCTAGCACTCTCGGACATAGCAGTCTAGGCGTGTTAGTCCCAGCACCGAGAACGAGGTCTTTGTATAAGTTTCTAGTGTCTTGAAAAGGATGCAAGATTTAGATTTTCTCAATACATTGTGTGACATTGATGAAAATGCCTGAAATGCAACTTTCTAGGAAAATTTAAAAGATAAAACTGTAAAGCAGAAATGTCAAGGTCGCGGGCAAGGTATGTAGCTTACTAGAGTTCGCGGGTACTGCGTCCAGAGCAACTGGCGCGATATTTAAAAGGAAGGGTTGTACAAATACTCTGGAGTGGCGGTATGTCACTGGATACAATATCTATGCCAGTCTTTTAGAGAACTCAGTAGCAAGTTATTGACAAGTTATGTAGCTATATTAATTCTTATTTCCTCTATCGGATCAAATAAATTATCCATTAAATGTGATATTATCTCAATAAGATTTGGAATTGTCAATTGAGAGTAAAATGAAACATTTTGAACAGGAAGTATCATGATTTTATCGTCTTAATATTTAATCGTTTACTAAAGAGTGCCATAATTGCATTAACGTCCTACGATCAGGTCAGAAGGTTTATCAGACAACAGCTTATCTATTAAAAGAAGTACCGTACGCGAGATTTGTAACTTATAGAGCATTATTCATTTATTACAAATTATTCCTACAAAAAACACAATGAAAAAAGGAATTCGCAATTCAAACTTATTCTTTCCCCCAGACAAAAATATTTATGTAAGGCAAAGTATAAAGAGAGAAAACATGAAATAATAATAAAATAAAGTAAAGAATATAATCATAATTCAAATATCGCTTGCTTGAAAGAACAAATCTGGCAAACGTGTTTTCGTATGAAGCCATTACTTCACGCATCGCGCCGCATCAGCTTGCGCGTGCACATCCCTTTCTGGGTTTGGAGGAAAAGTGAGAGCAGAGTCAGGGGAAGTGGTTCGTGTCCGCAGGAGCACAGGGCTCCCCAGGCGGGCAAGTAGCTCGTACGGTCACAGCTTGACACACCTGCTGTAAAGATATACTGAATCAAGTGATCATATGCTTCTAGGAAATGAAAAATAACCTGTCCTCAAAGTTACATTTTCTTAACTGTAAACTAGATTATTTACCTAACAATTTGGGAGAGACAAGTAATGGCATC
Source organism: Teleogryllus oceanicus (assembly GCA_964035755.1). Taxonomy (NCBI): domain Eukaryota; kingdom Metazoa; phylum Arthropoda; class Insecta; order Orthoptera; family Gryllidae; genus Teleogryllus; species Teleogryllus oceanicus. The sequence continues at coordinate 92,497,656 of CAXIVR010000005.1, read as the reverse complement.
GTAAACGTTTCCATCAGGCAGTTGCTGTGATTTATAACTGTTTTTGAGAAGCTGAAAGTGTAATAAGTTGGCAGAAAATTCTTAGAATATTTGGAGAGAAACTTCTCGTAGTGAATACAACAGAAAAATGTTGAAATTGTCATTGTGAAGTAGCATTCTAATGATTCAAATATGTTCAGAAAGTGTAAAATATTCCCAATATTTGGAAATAATATAAAATATCGGTTTCTTGAACATGATAGGTACGACATTATCTAATTATCACATTCTCATTCCCCATACCCAAAACTAGAGGAATCATAATTTCATTCAGAGGTCATAGTAATAAGTTTGTTGTGCAGAGTAATTTGCAAAAGAAACTTCACACAAAATTTGAAAGTGAATCTCAGGCATTGATGTAGCAAATTTCTTGACGAGAAATCACTCCCACTCTCGCAATTATATTGTTTGTGAACGTGCAACTTTAAATGTTACTGTTTGCTAATTTAACGACGACGAAAACTTTTGAGGGTTACCGGGTGTCAAAATAATCTCTTTCATGCTCGAATGGAAGAGGAGAGGAGCAATGACAACCATCAGACGGCGAAACAAACGCCGGTGACACCGCGCTGTGGTGGTGGAAAGATAAAGCACGCGAAGGGCAGGCTTCGCAGAGAGAATCCGATCACGGACGATTGCTGTCGGAAACACCTGTCGTACAGTAACATTTTACGATGCGAAATTCATTGATAGTCGCGTGGTTGTTTCTTTCCCAGTTTAAACCATTGTTGCAAAACAATGCGTCATGCATTTTGTCTCGTGTTCATACGAGTCCAATATTACCATTCTATTTATCAATGACAAATATTGTACGTGCCAATACTTTCAAAGTGTATAACTTATGAATACCGTCACGACATACTGTCTCTTTTTCGGTTAGTCTGAGTTTTCTCGTAGTAAATATTTTTATCCACCAGTCGCCGGGGACATCTGGTGCCTCATGGCGGGAATACACAGAAAGGTCTCCTGGTATGCCAGATCAATACGCGATGTAGAAGGTACTCCTACAGTATTTATCAGAGCACGATCCTGATAGCCACCACATGGAAGTGTGTGGATTGTTCTGATTGGCGGTGGGCATGACGTCGATTAAATTCGCTACTGCTGCCATAGTGTGAGCCACCTTCAAGGAGAGACACCAGGATGATTTCCAGACATTCCTTCACCATCAAAATCATACACTACAACGAAACGACACACGGATTATTCACCTACGACGTGGGGCTTTGCGAACACTGAATAAAAAGCGTAATGCAATAAATCAACTAGAGATAACCCTTTTTAAAATGAGACGAAATCAAACCTCCATAATAATTATAATTCATTATAATGAATAGCAGAACACAATTTATTTTTCAAACTAAATTTATGTTTTTTTCATTTCATAATGTCATTTATTTTTATGAGTAATAGGTTGTAATACCGGGGTTTACAATTCTCTAGGAGATCGCGAAGCGATTTTAGAGACCCTGAATTATTAGGTGAAATTTTTGAAATTTCGTGGAGGTTGGCACTGGTAGCCACGACCCATGGAGAAAGTCAATTTAGTCTGAAATTTGTTACAGTCGTTTAGGCACACTGTGGATCCAACAGTGGATCTACCGAAGAAAATATCAAATGTGTTCCCGGGAGTCTTTCGAATTTTGTGAAGAGAAGAGACAATAACGGGCTGCGTTTCGGTTATCTGCATCGGTGTCTACAATATTTACATTATGTGTAAAACCTGATCGATCAAAATCAAGAGAGCTGCCAATTCAAATATATTTAGGAATGCCAACTCGATGTTGCTGTATTTTGAAAATTCGATTTCTACGATTACCTAACCTCACTCTGCAAAACGGAATCGTGCGCTACAAAAACTTCCTAATTGTACCAGATGTCGTTAAAATAGCACCAAATTCCACGGCAACTGGGTTGGTTTTTAATTTTTTTGTTACTTAAGGGGGCAAACTATACGAAATATCTTTTTTGGGAGCATAAACTTAAATCATAAGTGATAATATAAAAACGTTTTCTATTTTGCTCCAGTTGCTTGAGTTACTGGTCTAACTCAAAACGATTTTCCGTGAAAAATTAGAATTTTTAAATTTCACTTTAGTTGTGCATTGAGATACGTACGTTTCAATGTTTAAGACCGTTTGTTTCTAAGTTTGTTAGTTTTTATTTATTTGTAGTTTGATGAATGCGCACGCCCGTATGTTAACGTCCCAAGCCCAATTGCACAATTAAAGGAGCCATGATCGAAAAATTTAAAAAAGTATTAAGATCATGTCGTAAGAAATTAAAAAAAAGCAATTTAAACTAATGCAGTGTCCAATTGGTGTTACATCAAAAGAAGAATATCTTTATGGAAAAAAAATCTTTCCTAAAGTTACGGAACTATCGTTTACAGACGATCTTTTTGGAGCTAATGAATCTGAATCTGGCTCTTCGCTAAAGCTACTTTTTCTCTTGTTAGGCCCGACTCGGAACATGAAACTTCACTAATTTTAAAGACATCTTTTTGATAGCTTTCCTATTTAATAGCAGAAAGTCAATTATTGTTTCTACACCTAAAATTGTTATAGAAATTGCAAATTAGCAATAAAAATACTGTTAATTGTTATTGTTACCAGTTACTTTTAAAATTTCTAAGTCAAATCCCTGCAAAGTACATACAAGTTTCTTATGAATGTTCAAAGTTAGGTTCAGGCACTAAAGCATAATGCAAATAACTATCTTACAAAAATATTTTTTTAACCTTTTTACATTCATGGTTAGGGCTTGAATATAATATTAAGGCTTTAATATGGTTCGCTTCGGGATGGAAACGTGATATATCAATCACGCAACTAAATTAACTTAATGCCCACCATTTTAAAAGACACATGTTTCTTAGACCACCATCTATGAGAGAGAGGAGAGAGAGAGAGAGAGAGAGAGAGAGAGAGAGAGAGAGAAAGAGAGAGGCAGAGAGGGGTTGGGGGAGGGGGAGAGATGCTTTTGAGGCCGAAGAGATCTCAGCCGTGGCCCCTCCCCTGCCCCACAGCCGCAGATCTTCATTCCTTGAATGTTCCCAACTCTGGGCATAGACTAAAGAGGTACATCTTTACTCTATGCTCTGGGCCACAGCTGAAGGTAGATAAAGTAGTGCAAAAAGAGAGCGATGACCTCCGACCACTGCCTAGACGGCTCAGTACGTAAGATCGTATTGAACATCGTTCTTCACTATTTGAGGCTTTTTATGTAGAAAATTGTATCTCTTGCATATTTGCGTTTGTAATAAACTCAGTGAGTTACCTGCGCTTCGTTTCAGAAAGTCGTACTAAAAACTATTGACCAGCTATCGACGTATTCAACTGCCGGGTGTGTTGGTGCCTGAGTGGTGTTCTCTCAGGCACAACTTGCAATCCAACAATTCGCTGGTTTCACCGCATGTGCCGCAGGTTCCTCCTGCTGTACCCTTCAGTTATTTTTGCATAGGTGTTATCTAACCGGTTTCTTCAGAACTATTCCAACTAAAACGTAATCATTGTACCCAGATGATCTGTATGTACTAACATACTTTGAGAAGGATTTGCAAGATGGGGGATTAGAGCTTTAGGGCCGCGCTCGCCCTTGCCAATGTCGAGAAGGGCAGCGCAGGGCGCGGTCGAGGGCCATGAGGTCCTTTGAGCCCAAGAACAACTCAGGCCTTCCGCACCGCCGGCACCATCTAGGAGGAAATTACAAGCCCGGGCGGCGCGGCCGGCCACAGGGGCGAGGGTGAAGCAAGGTGGAATGGAGAGGGGAGGGGCACGGTGACAGCGCGCCGTCGGCTGAAGGAGAACCGATTCAGCATAGGACTAGTGCTCAAGGATTCTTTGATGCTCTGTGCAGAACTCGTTAGTTCTGCAGCCGTTGTCAAAGGGACAAAGCGTGCAATTTGATTTTACAGCCCGTTACCTATTCACTAATACATGCAAAATATAATCATTTGCAACGAGACAGCTGATATAGCCGCAAAACTGGCCCCATCATGTACATGCGCCGATAATCAAATTCAAGGTACTTTTCAAGGCTTCAAAAAGTTTGTAAAGGACGTAATCCTGAAGTTACTCTACAGTAATCACGAAAGAGTAGACGCTATTGCATCTGTACTGTGTGATTGCACCTAATGGGCGAACCGAGCTGAGGAGGCGGCGTCGATTGCGCCGGCGTTGGCCTGATTACGCCCCCCCCAAGGGCGGGGGAGGGCGCTGCTCTGCTGTTGCAGCTCGAGGCGACCGAGATAAACAAGCAGCGCCGCCCGCCAGGTCACGTGACCCCCACGCCCGGGCCCTCTGCGCGCTCGGGGGCGAACCCGGCGATTGGCTAGGGACTCAGCCACTGCGCTATACTATTTTCCTGAGGATGAGCCAAAGTGACAGTGCGCGAAAACAAGTGAACATCACATGTATTTCAGAGAAGTATCCCTCCGCCGCGGAATTATTCGATAGCAATCTGAAATATAATTACAGATGAGAAAATAGAATTAAAAGTCAAAATTGAAACCGAAATGAAAAGAAGCACAAGAATAAACCAAATCGGAAGTTATCGTTTCAAACAAAATTCAACTCTATAATAAGGTATTATGTAAGTCTGAATTAATGTAACCTGTCCACAGCGAATGCATAAGTTTGTATGTTTGTGAGTATATGCATATGAATGTCTGAATTATATTTTCGTTAATTTATTTTCGCTTAATCACGTTTTCTTGAGCTCTATAATCTCTTTCCCACCATTTTACTGTACGTAGTAATATTGAGAATAACAATACCAAGATAGCAAGGTCAGCAACATATGAAAACTAGGCATTTTCGTTTCTGAGTTATAGAAAACGTACTTGCATCGAATAATTATTTGCAGTAACTAGAGATTTGCATTCTGCACACAAAATGCAACCCAAAACCTTGGACCTGCTCCTACCACAACTAGCATGTAGATGAAACTACATCAGCATCCACTTTCTTGCATTATTTATAACTTTTCCAATTTTCAAAAATCAGAGTTCAAGGAGGGACAGCTGTTCAGACACGCCCCTTCGTAAAGTGCTATTGGCTCCTGTAAAAACATCCCTATGCGGAGGTCTAAGTGTTTCTCAGAAGTATATGCACGTACGCGAGTCCGGAAATATTTAAGTTTCATTTCGTATGTGGAAAATCTCTTAACATGCTCTCACAATCAGTAAAGAAACTGCCACGAATGTAAATAGAAAGCTCTCAATTATTGCTCGCCACACAACAGCACAAAGGCCGGAACCACGTGCATCGGCACGTATCTCGCATTCAAGTATCTGTTTTAAAATAAACATAATATTTATCACACAAAAAAGTAAATTCAATGTAATATATATAGAAAAAAGAATTTTTACAGAAGAACACATAACACTGCACTTCCTAATTTCAATTATTTTTCGCGGCGCACTATATTTTTGTCGGACGAGGACATCACAAAAAGAAGAGTCGAAGCCATTTACAAGTTAGCCAACTGCAAACGAACGATTGCGGGAAGGGAGTCTAATGGGCTGAAAGGCACGACGACCACAAAACCTACAGTTATGTTGCCAGCACTAGTTGTCACTTTGGCTCATCCTTATCGCTCTATATCTGGAGGAGACGGATGCCATAATGAGTGAGTTCCTGTGGTATCTTTTACCAATATCTGGCAAATGACAAAGCAGACGGGCTACGGATCGTGAACGACCTTTCCTGCCACTTCATTCTCCTATCCTCTTCCTTTACACATTCTTGCACTTACACGTACTACTACCGCACATGTCGGGAACTTACAGTTTGACTCGGTTGGACGGTGGGGAACTGCAGAGGGAAATTTCCTGGAAGCAGCCATAGGTTTGCGCCGGATGTCACCGTCCTGCGGGAAATGGAACACCGCCACATCCCGGGATAAAACTTTCTCTACACTAACGGGTCTAATGAGCATAACAGTTAACGCGCCTATAAACACCAATCTGTATATCTAAAGATACATTCTAGCTGCACTGCGAGATGTGGGGAAAACTAAAGTTATAGCTCGACAGCTTTGAAGAAAACGCTGGACTACGCATGCATATAAAAGTAGATCGCAACTTGAGTCCATCTCGCTTCAACAGTCGACGCGAAAAGGGGGTAGTCTCAATGATTCTTACGCGAAGGAGAGTGAAGCAGCTTTCCCGATTGCGTTTCTGGGGGGAAACTATTGCCCTTCCTCAACAAAGTAATTAGCGGTAGCTCAGTGCATTGACTGATGCCACTGTAGCGCCTCTGACCGGGAGATCCTAGGTTCTAGTCCTGACAGCGGCAGGATTTTCGACACTAGCTTTTCAGCTAGGTCGAATTCACTCGCTGCCTGGAGGAGAATTCTAGCGCCGGCTGCTCTGATCGGTAGTTTTCCATGGTTTCTCCGATCAACATCAGGCGAATGCCGGAGCAGTACCCTACCAAACGGACCGCGCGCGATCTGTCCTTCCTCTTCCTTGTCCTATCCTCTCCCTTACACACACTTACACTAACATGCACTACACTACCACATATTCCTGAAGACCGGTCGGAGCTTAGAGCTTTTCCCGGCTGGGGCGGTGCCCTGCTGGTAGGAGAGTCCTGGTTAGGGAAACCCCACTAGCCGACGTTAGTCGGCGCCGGATCTGCCATCCAGCGGGGATGATCACAGCCATCTCCGAGAAAAAAACATGCACTACACTAACGGTACTAATGACCAAAGCAGTTAACGCGCCCGGAAACACGAAAAAACAAAACCAAACCAAACTTTGGCACCACAGCTCTTAATGTGTTAAGGCCAACCAGCGGCGTCCCGGCCTTGCGGCCATGGGTTGAGGGGTACGTGTGGTTAGCGATCCCTACGCCACGCCGTATTTCTGGTCTCTTCAACCTAATAAGTGGTAGTCACACAGCAAAGGATAATTTTTATTTCTTATTGTTTTGAATAGGATATGGTTCAGTTTTACAGTACAAACTTTTTCACATGTTTTTGATGCTTTTTAACTATTTAAAAAAAAACTAAACTATTATTTCTTTACAACTATTTATTAGGGAGAGGAAACCCACAGAGCATCTCACAATTAATCATCCAAATTTGCAAATTGAATGTAAAATACATGTTTGGGAAATCTATTTTTTATTCTGGTGGGGTATATGGGTGCTTTGCCCAGTTGTAAGGGGATAGTTGTGTAATTGATAACATATTATTGTAAACATTGTGAGATAACTTAATGATGTGGTGCATAATAGGTTTTATTTGAATTTTTTTATGAAGATATTTGCTTGCAATGAACTAGGATGCATTGGTTATTGTTCGCAGTAATTTATTCTGTATGACCTGTATTTTATGGATTGGAGCATTTTTCTGCATTTATCCAGGATACAGTGTAAGCAATTAGGGGTCTAATTATGGCTATATTGGTTGTTTATTAATGTCTTTATTGGATTATTTGGCTTTCCATGTATTCATTTGGGTTGTTGTTGAAATTGTTTTTAATGAATATATTTTAGCTGTTGACTTAGATGGGTTTAATTTAATTCTCTATTTGTTTGACCAAAATCTATTTGGTTTAGATGTACAGGAACGGATACTTGGGCATTGCAAGGAAAATTCCCACTATAATCTTGTCCGATCTGGAATCCAACCCGGGATTGCGCCGCGGAAAGCGAGCAAGCAAACCAAGGAGCCACCAGTAGTTAATCCATGCTTTTAGTTCCTTGAAATTGTTTGTAAGTATTGAATTTTTTTAAACTGCTGGGTTTTGTTTCTTGTTTATTGGTCTATGTCTGAAAAATCATTGGGAAAAGAAATTACTAACTATAACCTACTAGTGCAGTTGCAAATCAAATATTTTACTTATTTGAGCAATAATAGCCAAATTTATATTTTTCGCTATTTGAAATATCCCCCTCACACACACACACACACACACACACACACACACACACACACAACAGAAACGAGGCATTTTGTTCAGTACAAGCTTCTTCACCGTCATTCATGAATCCAGGAATAAGTGTTGTCCTTCCGCTTCCCCTTTAATAATATTAATATGTTGTTGAAATTCCTTTATCACGTAATTTACTTTTTAATTTCTCGCTACAATGCGTATATACGTAGTGTGCAGAAAGTTATGTAATGCCACGACTAAATGTGCCGCTTTTTCGACAGAATAATACATTTTGCTCCCAAACACCGTTTTTTCTGGCTCCTAGGTGTAATAAATTATTATTTTCTATTATACGTGGTGTAGTCAAAATCTACGTTTTATTTTTCCTTAATAGCGAAAAATTAATTTATTTTCAAAAACACCGTCCGTTTGCAAACATCTCATTTTTGACATGCATTCTTGCTACTCGAAATTTCAAGATATGTATCAACTTTCCAAGCCAATTTTCAACCACATTAATTGTTGTGGTTTGGATGTTTTCTGCATTACTTCAGTAGTAGATCTTTAAATGATATCATGCCCATTTTGTATTGAAGAATTATTGTAATCGTGCGCCGGAAAACGCCAAATTTTTGACAGAAAAAATTACCGGGCCCTGGTAACGAAAAAGCAAATAAATCTTGTTCATTTATGTAGTAAATCACTTCCTTTAACACGTACAGTAGTCAAAATTTGTTTCGTGGTTCCTTGATACTGAAATTTGATTGATAGCAAAACATCCGTCAGTCAGTCTGTAATTGTATCAAGGACACACAAAACATGGATTCTGACTACACAACGTCTTAGAAGAAGTAATTTACTATACATGAAGGTATTTTCTATTAGTAAAAATCTGTATTTACATGAAAATCCATTTCCTAGATATTAAACAACACTCAGCTAGTGGTGCTACAAAAACTCATAATTTTTCCACCGACCACAATATCGTTTGTCGCATAATTTTTAAATTTTGCAACATTTGAATGTTAAGAGGGTTTACAAACAACGAGGAAAAAATTGGAGCTTTTTGAGGGAAAAAATGTAAAAATTGCCTTTATTTTACGCAAAATTACTTTAAAAACTATTCGTATATTTTGAAAAGTATACTTAACATTAAAGACCTCTAAACCCATATCATCACAAAATTTTGTATTTTTGCAATTTTCAATAAATCAGGGATTTTAACGACTGTGAGAACTGTGCCATTCTTTGTTTCCTTCGTTATCCGAGGACAAAGTTGATATTTCCTAATCGATCTGGCTGATGTCGCGACTCTTTGAATTTGAAATCAATGTTTTAATTTTTGGGGTTACTTGAAGTCTCAATAACATTTTCAAAATTTTCTCAAAAATGGTTCCAAATTTTTTTATTAAACTTTGTCCTCTGATAGCGTAAAAGACTTTTAAATAAACGGCAGTGAACGTGACTTGAAGTCCCACAAGTAAAACAGGGGGCTTCCTGTACAATTGTGAACGAAAAAGAATGAAACTTCCCTACGGGACTATAAAAGGGGCGCTTAGAGGCCGTGTTCAAATATGGTTCCAATACGGATTGTTAAATACATTTAGCGGAAAACATTCCCTTGGGGAAACTAGTTCTCCTCTTTAATATCAACTCTCACTTCCGTTGGGTGATTCAGTAAGGGTAAAATGCCGGTTGAATGTATTGGGTGTAAAAATTCTAGAAACAGTTTATATACATTACACAGGGCATATTTTGGTGCATATTTTGGATTTTTACAGCATAAATGCTCGCATGTTTATCATATTTTTAGTGCATATAAATTCGATCCCTACCCTTTGCGCTTCATTAGTTCTTTGGTAGTTATTTTGTGAAAATTTCTTTTTCAATTGAAAATCTCACTGATAAGAAGCGTGAAAAGATATACATACAATATAACAGCAAAATATTGTTTTATGGAGTAATTAAATAGTATATAGGAAAAGGAAACAGGATACGGAAATGAAACTACAGTTTAACGATTGTTTGTCGACTATTTTATTACTTCTAGTAATACAATGTGTACAAAACATTTTCTGAAACAGACACAGTATAGGTAAAGGTTATAAAATAGCAATGGAATCTGGAAGAGATGAGAGACGTGACTTCAAGAAAAGCCATCGTGAGGGAGGGTTGGGAAACAGGTCTTCGAAACCTGAGATCTCTGAATGGACAAAGCGTTTAAGTACATGCACAAGGATTCTGTTCCACAGCTTTCAATAAGCAGGCAATTAAGTCTCTAAGTTAAAGGATATTTTTGATGATTTTTCCCCCAAGATCCTTAGTCATATACTTCGTATTGCTTTTTATTAAACTGTAATATCAAATTTGTATTTTCTTACTTTTCTAGTCTTGTACGAAATGCATATTTTTCAATAAAAAGAAATGGAAACTACATAGAGTGTATTTAATATATTGTTTGCGAGGAGCGTTAAATGCGATAGTGGGTGTAGTTCTCGCATACATAATATGCATTCGTCTAATTGTTTGCCACAACGAATTACATATTTCAGACAAAATGATACGTTACTGATAAGTTTTTGAGAAAAAAATGTAAAGGAAAGAATTTTTTAAGTATTAAAACTTGAAATTATGACAAAATATCCTAGGTGAAAAGTCTCTTTTGCCATCGCACTATTAAATTCATTTTTTGTGCCCTTCAACGCAGAATGTTCCGGTACAGTCGCTTGTCGCTTGCTTCGCTGATACGTTGAAAAGTGTGTACAACCAAAAAAGTAAGAAAATGTCTTTAGTGTTTTATTTCCTTGAGCACCTTCGTATCGCGGAGTAATATTGCTGATTGATTATTCAGGGTGACTACAAAAAATACAATATCCACACATTTCAAAATCATATTTTAAATATAAATGTGAGCAAAGAATTTTCTGATTTCTGGGTACCCGTTTGGTACAATCGTCGTTTTCATGTGAGGAGAGGTAGTGAGAGAACGTTGAAAAGTGATAATCGGTATTTACAATGGTTGCAATTTCGTGCTGTATTTTTAAATATATCTCACACTAAACATTTCTTTCTCTTATACACAGTGTAATAGTACAGTCCAATTTGGCAAAAAAGCAACAAAATATGCATGACTAATATTATAGTAAGATACTTGCGAATACACAACTTATTCGGACTTTTCACTTAATATTCCTCTTTCTTTGTATTACTCTTCCCATTCATTGTTACACTTCTTGCTTATTGACACATGGGATCAGGACTGAAAATGTATTTAATCGTGAGGAACATTCATTCACATGACGAAATGGCATAATTAATGACGTATCTGCCAAATATCAACCGAACAACACTAATTATGAACGATAGAATCCTTGTACTTGTACCTGTTCTTTGAATGTATAGGGGGAATGAGAGTGAAACTGTTCAAGACATACGAAAGGATCACCACCTTAATTTCATGTGATTCAAATTCAGGGATTTCTCTAACCTGCTGTAGGATATGTGCAAAACAGAGAAATGAGGCACAGGTAGAATTCGTCAAGTTACATGTTGTGAGTTATTAGTTGTGAATTTAGGTAATAACATTTCTATTACACGATATCAACTATGTATAATAAAATGTCTTCGTCTCAAACATGTTGGAAGAATTAATGGAAGTTTACGTTTCTACCCTCGGAAGGGATTACAAAGTCAGCAAAAGACATTCTACTGGAAAAGACCTACGTCAAGTAACGATATATTCGTACGTAGTTATTGATCCAGAAAATGATTTCCGCCAGATTATTATGGCTTTTACGTGTACCAAATGCAAACGTTCCTCTACTTGCCATGGTCTAAATGAAATAAATGGATTATGATGACAATAAATGCCTTGAAGAAATAGCTAACAGTGCATTTGGATGGAGGATCGTGTACATCTTAAAAAATGATGAAATGAAATGGACAAAATATTGAATCTTATTTAGTCAACTCAAACGTTTGCCTCTTCGCTGTATTTATTTACATTCCTTTGACGACGCGCTGAACGTAACTAAATCTTAAGAATGACAATTACATATTTTTTAAATCTTACAATCGGACTATTCGTTACATATCATAAAATATAATACGATATAATCGTATTATATTCTATAGACACGTTTCGTAACATATTCATCCCCAAATGATAAAATGGAAAATAAAAGCCTTTTTATAGAAAAGAAAGATTTTTAGTGTGGTAAGAAAATCAATTACACGTATGCGACATACGGAAATACGAAGTAAGTAATGTAATAAATTAGAATTTCTTGGTCCCAGTCTTTGTTTAAAATATTTAATTGCCTGGTTCCTTCCGCAATTAACACTCATAACTTATTTGGACACTTGGAAGTTATCCTTATATCCACTAATTACTACCTTTGTGTTAGTCCGGAATTAAGTAGTGAATTGTATAAGATCCATCAGGTATTAAAGGTTACTACTCGTTTTCTTAAAGGCCCCACTAATAGTTCATTTTGAATTATTACTTTTTTTATGGGTTGCAAAGAAGTACTGATGAACATTTTTAGGATATTAACTACTGTAGATCTATTTAAAACTTGCAGAACAGAATTTTCAGTGTTTAGAAGTATGGTAACAATGTTTTAACAATATTTTAATTACAATTTTAATAATTATCAAGTAATTTTTAATAATACTTGAATGCTGATGCTTTGCTTTGAATTTTTCATTATGGAATTACGAAATCGTCATTAAAAATGAAAAATTGTCACATCGAAAACATATTATGCTATTGTCTTAAATTAATTGTTTCGTTGTTACTTAGTCCATCGTTCTGAAAACATTTGCACCTTTCGGATTTATTACAAGTTGCATTTTCATCACTTAGGTCGAAACAGATTTTAATGGAGTGAAACATAACGAAGTTTACTCCTTAATACGAGTAAAATGTGGAAAAACATTGTTTGAAGGCCCTATATTTTCATAGTTTGCAACTATTGCTTACAAAACCATGACTGCTCACATAATGTCTAATTTGCATTAGAAATAAATTTCAATTAACATACTTGTAACAACTTCAGGATAAAAAATATGTTGTATGTATATCATACATGAAGATAAACCTCATGATATGAGATGAATTAATTTTGAATTCGTGTAAAATAATAGTTTTTAATTGTGTCTGGTTTAATGTTTTCAAAGAATGGTTTTTACGAATTTCATAATTTTTTTAGAAACAATTTCGGTCAAAGATTTCCCGAGGAACAAACTCATATTTTTGGAACCCTGAACTGGCCTAGACCTTTCTAGGATTGTGCTTCTTCTTCTTGTTGCGTTCCTCAGAGACTTCTCTTCATGAAGGTTTTCGCATCGGGATCATATATTGACGCAGTCCTTATACCTGATGCTTGAAGATTCTGATCTAGGACTTTCAACCATGGCACTGTAGTCCGTGAAGAAATTATTTGCACTGACCGAGGATCGTCCCAGAACAGAAGTCGAATCTTCGCGAAAGTTTTCTCTTCCAGGCGGCGCATCCCGTAGAACTCGAAAAGCTTAAGTTAAGTTTCTCCCAAATGACGTCCACTGAGTTTGTGAACGTAAGATGCCTCGAGTTCTAGACTTCTTAATATTCAACTGATATTTCGATATGAATTGCTAATCGCATCCGCATGTGAAACCATGGGAACTCTTGCACAGAGGCGTTTGGGGATTTCTGAAGCGTCTTCACCTCGCTGACGTGGAAATAGTCCTTTGGCTGTCCGAGGAGCTACCATTCCATCTGATATGGATAGTTTGTACACAAAAATATCAAATTTATAATGAAATTTAGGGTTCGTTCCTGACACTTTCTAGAAATGTTTGTAAAGAAGCCAAACTTTTCAATGATGTGCTGAAAGTAGATAATATATTACCTTTCTATGTTCCAAATGTTTTACAAACTTTTTAAGTGTAGGCAAACCAAGGATCATTTTTCCAGAGTACGTGTGGTGGATTTTACATGGAAATTAAACCCGGCGAAATTCCGTTCTTATTAGTTCAGGTATGGGACGAATCGTACAATGAATAGATATTATGACTAAAAGCATTGTTGCCACGGTTCCTGATGGCGAAAGTCAAAAAGAAGTCGGTAGCGTGTAACTCGCATGTGGCGCCAAATTGGGAAATGTCCAACAAAGCAGCCTACATAGCGGGGGACCTTGGGAAGTTTCCAACGCCCATGAAACAAAAACAATACAAACGTATGTATGCTTGATGGCTGATCAATTTAGATGCATTAAAAAGAATAATACAGGGATTTCTTATTTATAGGAAACCTTTATTCCACTTTTTTGTGCCTGTTGACCAGCACTTAGAAGAAGGAAAAAAAGGATTTTCTGCGATTCAGCAAATCCAACAATTCACATGATTTCAGTATTATTATATTTATATTAAGATGATCATACGTCGTTTCATTATGAATTGAAAATTATTTGATATTGAATTCAAGTTTCAAAATTATGCGATTCAATCGAGTATTCTTAAATTGCGCTTTATTTTGTCTCGTGTGACGAGGTGGCAATGCACTCTTCGTGCACTCCCAACAGCCGATGATACGAACCATTTGGAGAGGGGGCTGGAGGCGCAGATGGAAAGGAGCGGCGTGTGGCACCCTCCTTTTCTATTGCATCGGCGCCACCTTGCGATGTCTTAGTACACGATTGTGGGGAGGCAAAGCAGATTGCTTGGTCGGGTGGCAAAGATGTGGTTTCCCGGACCTTAATGATCAGAGGGGGGAGAACGGGAGGTGGGGGTGGGTGGGAGGAGCGTTGCAGTGGCGGCTGACTGCATTTCAGTCCTCCCTGCAGGCCCTTGGGGTTCGCCAGCGATGGCGCTGCGGGGCGGAGCAGTCGTCCGAGGGCACGAGGGGCTGTCAGTCCACCCGCCGCCGCCTACGCCGCTGGGGCCGGGGTGGTGGTGGTGGAGGTGGGGGTAGAGCCGTTGGCGGTGGTGGTGGTGGCGGTGGTGCGGTGGTGGCCGCAGCTGCCGTGCGGCGCTTGCTGGCACGTGGGCAGCGGGGGCGTGGAGCACCAGCAGCGCACGCAGGGGTTGTCCCCGGGCGAGAGGCGCGCGCCCACCGGCACGCGCAGACGCCCGAACACACACGCCTCCGCCTCCGCCCCCTCACCTGCGACACAGCACACACACATGGCGCGGCTCAAGATCTCCGATCACGTGGCGCGGGGCTGCGAGCTGCTCTCGGATTTTGATTGATTGATTTTTTCGTGTTTCCGGGCGCGTCAACTGCTTCGGTCATTAGTTCCATTAGTGTAGTGCATGTTTTTCTCGAGAGATGGCGGTGATCTTCCCCGCTGGATGGCGGATCCGGCGCCGACCTACCGTCGGCTGTGTGGATTTCCCCTAACCAGGACTCCCCCACCAGCGGGGCACGCTCCCGACCGGTCTCCCGGAATATGTGGTAGTGTAGTGCATGTTAGTGTAAGTGGAGAGGATAGGACAAGGAAGAGGAAGGACAGATCGCGCGCGGTCCGTGGCCCGTTTGGTAGGGTACTGCTCCGGCATTCGCCTGGTGTTGATCGGAGAAACCACGGAAAACTACCGATCAGATCAGCCGGCCGCTAGAATTCTCCTCCAGACAGCGACTGAATTCGACCTAGCTGAAAAGCTAGAGTCGAAAATCCTGCCGCCGTCAGGACTCGAACCTAGGACCTCCCGGTCAGAGGCGCTGCAGTGACAGTCTGCTCTCGGAGCACGAGGAGCGAGGAAGTTGGTGTGAAAAGTGGGGAGATGATATTTGGCAGCAGATTTTTACCTCACAATTAGGATAAATACGTTTTCCAAGAATTTTAATAAATAATAAAAAAATGTGCTCCACATCCAGGACTTTACGTATTTTAAATATGAATCCGGATAGATGAGTACACTTTGTTATATAAACTTTTGTGTGAAAATAAATTACGCACAAAACTGGTGCGTTATATGTAATACTAGCAAATTACCATGTGTTGCTCGAGCATTCTCCTTACAAAAGAAAAGAGATCAACTTTATGTTAACCACGGTGTTTAAAATTAATTTTTTAATGTAATTGGTTCAAATTATAATTAAATACTATAATTTTCTTTCATTTTATTTTACAGTACATTGTTATTAGATTATTTTTTAATCT
Source organism: Teleogryllus oceanicus (assembly GCA_964035755.1). Lineage (NCBI taxonomy): Eukaryota > Metazoa > Arthropoda > Insecta > Orthoptera > Gryllidae > Teleogryllus > Teleogryllus oceanicus. Next base: position 92,481,585 of record CAXIVR010000005.1, on the reverse strand, counting down.
TACGCACTACTACTGGCAGTAGTAGTTTGGCTTCTTGTTCTATTAAATTCACCAATCCTGAAGAAGTGCCTTTAAAAATTTCGTATCTATTCAAGCACTGTTTTTTGTGGTATTGATGTCGCTTACATGTCATTGAACTCACTTTTATTATTATAGATGAGATTTTATGCGCAAGGGAAATATTTCATAATCCTGTTCACGCACACAAACAGTAACCACGTTTAAAAATTATAATGAAGGATAATCAGAATGTTAGAAATATCCCTTCTTTCTCCACAATGCCAAACGAATGCCTAGTTCTCTCTAATATTGCCAAGAGTTCTAACAGCAAGCGTATGATTTCAAATAAAGTCATTACGAGATATTATTGGTTTGTCTCATCTCTTTAAATGAATCTCCTTTACATTAATATTCTTTATTGAGTTTGACAGGTAATAACGAGTTACATTCATTGAACTGGATGCTTGATATTTCTACGAAGTAATTTAATTATACTCACAAACTCCATTCATTTATTTGCTCAATCAATTGATGTAGACAAATATGGAACTAGTCATATTAACGGGTAAGATTTGTAGATGTATGTAGGCATACGCATTTGAATGATTATACAAAAGTAGAGAGAGAGTGAATGTGTTATACATACATTATGATGGTGATCGTGTACTATGATGTTATGTACTACTATATCTTTTTTTTTATTTTTTTATAAATTTTTTTTAATATAAATTTAATTAGTATGATTTTTTTTATTTATTATATTAAGACATTCCCGAATTTGCAATTCATTTCATCAATGTTTATAAACAATATTTCTATAATCCGTCAGCGACCGAAAACGATTTTTCGATAGAAACCGTATTGGTTTGCAGCGGCAGATATCCCTTCTTCACCTGTCAAAACTGATGCGTAATGTTTCCAACCGCGTGGTATTATTGATGGTGTCAGGGGAAAATCGACGTTGACGAATAGAATTAATATATTGATGCCGATGAACGAAGATTGATTTTTTATTAAAGGTTCAGCAATATATCGTATCCTATCGTTCTATTGTGTCATCGCGGCCCACGTCCTCAGGAGTCTAACGACCGTCCAGATATTGGAAATCTTGGGGTGAGACATTTCTTCACAAACCGCTTTGTTAAATTCGTGGGAAATTATATATGAAGAATTTTTTTGCGTTAGTTCGCATTTCAGTCCACCAAACTTTTCGAAAAAATATTATAAATTTCTGGTTCGCGCGTATGCGTATGCATAATACCTACATATTAAAATCTTTATTTTTGAAAGCTTATTATTGTTTCCAATGCAAAGATTGATATAATGCACATATATATTACACATATAGTTGCAGATTCTATGAGCTCTGGACAGGTGGGGTAAAATCGAGAAGAGTCGAACCATCAATAATATAAAAGTGAAATTCATCTAATACATTCTATAGACTGTTTAAGCCGGTTGAATTTAAGGTTTAACTCTCGCTTTAATAGAGTTAATTAAGAATAAATTTCAAAAGTGTATTGTTATAAATTACAAGGAGACATAGAACATGTGACGGAGGATGTGAGGGTCTTGAAGAAAAAGATATTTACAGGCTTAACATTTAAATGAAAAAGTATATATATATATATATATATATATATATATATATATATATATATATAATTTTCTGACACAATACAACGATTAAAATCAAGCTGCGTTAGTTATTTTACAGAACAATTCATAAGTGACTGACTTTGTTCAAATACATATGGTTTTCCACATTTTATCTTTAATTACTCTACAAAAATTACCCTTTATTAAAACGACGAATTGGCTATACATTTATTCGTAAAGTAAATACAAAAATTCTGATACCTGGTTCAGAAGTTCCTGTTGTCAGCAAAGGTGATGATGTACTTGATGATGGACCACCAGACTTCTCTTGGTCGCTTCCGTTGACAACCGGATTATTCTGTCACTATCTACAGCTGTAAAATAATATTAGAATACTACGATGAAATCTTCGAAAATTGAAACACGAGCAAAACTAATTACGTAAATGTTTCAGTAATTGTAGCATACAATTTCATTCTCATTTCGTTCTTTTTGTGGTTTGTAAACTGTTTGAAGATTACAAATGTAATTCAATTACAGCTTCTAGAAAAAGTAGATTGTGTTGGGGCCGCACTCTTTTGTGTGATTATTTATTCCAAGGAGTAGATACAATCAAGGTAAGTGCCCTTGCGAACGTGGAAGAGAACTCTGCTATTTTCGTCGATTCAAAAGCCAAACTTCGAAGATCTACAAATGCAGGAATGTGTAACTCTCGGAAGGCCATCTTCTGTATTATAAAGTGGAAGATACTAAATGAATTAAATAAAAATTTTAAAATTATAATGATTAGAAAAGTGCTACAATGTTATAATGAATATCACTTCATCGATCATTCTTGAACATCATGATGTCGCCCATCTTCATTCAATTTTTATTATATTTTTAATTTCAAGATAAACAATCAATTAGAAAATTGTACGCAAATTAATATAAATCAATAAAGTGTGTGTATAATATATATGTGTACATGATTCCGTTATTTTGTCCCTTTATTGCGAGTAAAGTTGAACGCTGCTGTGAGTAGTACGTATTCGTTCAATGATTTTTGTAGTAATTTCGGAATCTAATCGATAGAATGGAAACATCCCTAGCTACGGCTGAAACAGCTGGGCATCGCGACGCTCCGGGAGCGACGTCGAGGGCTCCCTCCCCCTCCCTTTCCCCCTCCCCTCCCCCTCCCTTACCCTCCCTTCCCCAACCGCCCTCCGACGGCCCGTCTGCAATCCCATTCAGACTCACCCGCACCGTGCGACAAGCGACATCTAATGACAAGCGGCTCGCTAAACCACAACGCAGAACACTACTTTTGCCCAAGACAAAGCGCACTCATTCTTTACGCAGCACTGCACAGCAGTCAGGCGCATCCATGACAGAAATACATTTTAATTTAAAAGGAATTTTCTCAGGGACCAAAATTATCACCTTATTACAGTCATTGAAACAGATATATGAAGCGTTTAAAAAAATTCATATTTTATTTCAATTACACCTCATTCGTGTTATTATTCGTTGAAAATTTTCACTTGATGCCTCTTTCAAAATGTTTCTCATCACTTCTCTTCACGAAACATCGTGGCCAGTGTCTGGCCTGGCTTTTCAAAGGCCGGTATTATACTGTGAAAGAACTTTGACAAAGATCTTGAATAAAAGAAAATATGACAGTGCAATAGCTAATATTTAATAAGAGCTTTCTTTTATAACATTTCTTGGATAAAATGTTGTCTGAAGCTTTATCATACATTTGGTGACATGGCGTCCGATATAGGGGTATTGCTTCAACCAAAGTTTTAATTGCAGAGTGCGAGCAATTAGAATGTTTATTTGATACTGTCTATTCGGATTACAAAAGGAAATCCAAACGAATCGACGCTTACAGGGCACATTTTCCCGAGAAGTAGAAAATTTGGGTTTGGAAAATGCCCAATTTAGGAAAACAGTTTTTTAAACTCCCAAATCAGGGGACTCAATTTCGAAAGAAGGAAGAACGAGAAAGAAAATTGAATGTTTCCTCATCTATCCTGAAATAATTCATTTTGAAGTTCTTTAATTAATGCTTCATAATGTACGACCCAAGGCCTCACCATGGATGAATACCATGGCGTTGTTCTAGGGCCTCACCCTCAAACGTTTCCTCTTTACCTTTTACTTCATCAGCATTAAATACAGATTAGTTATTATAAAACATAAATTTTGTACAAACACAACTATTTGTGCCACATCCATCTTAAATCGCGAGGAAAACTACATAAAATATTGGGTGAAATGTAATTCATTAGTCAAATTTCTTTGAAGTTTTCTCGTCAAAATTCAAATAACTTCATAAAAGATGTATGTCAAATATCTTTTACAGTGTAATACCGGCCTTTATCCAAGAAATTTTATAAAATAAATCTTTTATAAAATATTGGCTTCTTTTTTTTTTAAAATTTAAAATTAGATTATTATAAAAAATCTTTGACAAAGATCTCTTACAGTGCAATACCGGCCAAACGAGGATCCGTGTTACGATCACGTGGTTCGTGACGTATCTGGTGCTGCGCTAGAAGTGGAAAAATCGGTGAGTCCGACCAGCACACGCATGTGTTTGCGTCATGGGGGCCACTAGGATCTATTGCGGTGGGCGGAGCGCTTGCCGCCCCACCCTTATCGCGGCTCCTATCGGCCCTTTCGCGAAGGCGCTTGCAGCCAGGTCCCGCGACAGGTGGTACTATAGTGCTGCAAAATAAAAGCCAACGCGTGTGAGTGGGGTGCTCACGGCAGCGCCATCCCACGGGGCAGCAGAGCTCGTCGCCGTAGAAGACGGGCGCGCAGCCGGCGCGCAGCCACCGCCCGTGCAGCAGCTCCACGTCGCAGCCGGCGTCCCGGCAGCGCGCGCCGCCCGCCGACCCTGCGAAGCCATACACCAACACTTGCATCCAGGCAGTTCCACGACAAGCGAGAAAAATTAAAGTTTTTTTTTCAAAATTGCCTTTATTTCACACAAAATTAGGCAAAAACCTCACATTTCGAAAAAAATTGTTCAGGACTTCTTTAAAAAATTTAATTTTAAAAACCATGATTCATTAAGAAATCATTTCTCTTCAATATTGTATTTGTAAGAAGACACCAAACAATGTTTAAATTTTCCAATTTTTGAAAATTCAGAGTTCAATGAAAAATCGGATTCTCTAAAAATCTTTGTTTCATTTGAGAAAAAATTTAAGGAATATTTTGAAGCTCGTTTTGTTAAAAAGAAAAGTCCTTGAGGCTTCTTGTAAAGTGCCCCAAAAATCAAAATATCCATTTCAAATTCAATAATTTTAAAAATTTTCTGAAATAGACTTTCACATTTTTATAAAAATTTTAGAGCAACGATCGCTTGAAAACAACAAAAACTACAATATAACAAGATAAAGGATGCAAAACTTTATGGTAGAGATTTTTTTCTTAATAAAACATGTTCTAAAAATGTATATATTTAAATAAATCAATGATCAATATATAACGTTTTGAAAATATGAGTAGTTTTGCGAAAGTGAAGGCAATTTTAATTTTTTTAAAACAGCCTCAGTTCTTTCTTTCAGGAATATATATTTTTTTCGAATATAGCAAAGTACGTTTACAAAACTGACGCAGGTTCAATTTTCTTTTAACTATCTAAATTTTCGAAAATTGCAAAAGTTAGAAATAATGCGAGAAAGTATATGATAAGGTAGGACTACTAGATTTAGAAGTAATACTTTTCACCGACGAACTGTTATTTGCAGATTGTCTTAGTTTCAGAGAAACCTAAAACTAAGAAAAGTTAGCATTTATTCCACGAGTGAATGTTCTTTGGAAACTATATTGTTAGTTTACTTGCTTTACTTGGCTTAATTCGTTACAGTACATTAGGAAACGCAATAACAGAGGAAACTGCGAATTTTGTTATGTAGTTTGCATTTACAATTGCAATAATCCTGAAAAGAATTTTTTCAGTCCAATTTTCTGATTTTAATAAGATGTAATTGAACCAACAATTATAACGTTTGTGGTTTTTCGCGACTCTGTGTCGAGCTTTTCAATTACGCACTAGATTTAGATTAATGTTAGTTACCTTGGAGTTTTCACGCAAACAGAAATGAAATCATTGTAAATAATTGATTTTAATTTTAAATACGTCATAATATTTTAAAAGTTTTAGAACAGGATGCAAATAAATGAGATTCTTAAAGAAAATGATATCTTTCTGTGTAAGATGTTTTGCTGTCAATTTTCGCTTCGAAGCATGAAAGATATCCCTCCGCTCCGTTCGGGAGTGGAATTTAGTTGTGCTGGCCGCTTGACATCACGCGGAACAGACTTGCTCAACACCTGCTACTGCAGTTGTTACGTACTTTGCCCGATATTGAACTAGAAAAAAGTATGTGATTAACCAGCTATTCTGAAATTTTAATTTAAACTTAAAAATGTATTTTAATTTACGTAAATATTACGTGCGATAACCTCGAGCTTCTATCCTAGCCAAAGGGAGGACGATGATGAAGCGGCTACAAGGAAATTGTCCCACACCGCAGGAAAACATTCATCAACTGCTGTTCCGAAACAAAATTCCCACGTCACAGGTAAATCCAAATTATTTTAAAATATTTTCTTCTTCTCATCGTTGTAATAAAATTGAGTTAGTGATGATAAAATTAACGGTAATTGTAATTAGAACAGTTTAACGATTGTTTGTAGGTTAAACTATTTATTGATCTTTGTTGTAAACAACCGAGAAAATGGAAGTGAATTATTTATTGAAACACTGATACGATATTTTATCGAATCAGGTCTTATTAGCAATGCAATTGAAGTTATTGACTGATAATGTAAGATGAAGTCACAGTGATGCTGGTTTCCTCGAATTGCTGTACAGGGTAAAAAACAGTCGCAGGCGGAAAGTTTAAGAAACCCGTGTTTGCTGACTGTTCTTCGCGGTCCCTGACGGCGCAAGAACGCGCTTTGGCGAAGTTTTGTTGGCCGTCGGCTCCGGATTTGTCGAGCGGCTGACGAGACTTCCGCGACGCCGTTGTGTGCTCAGCACCGCCGGCAATGAGGGCGCCGGGAGAACGTCTTCCTCGCGAACTCTTTGAAAACTTTTGTCTCGATAAAAAAGTTAAACTTGTGTACATCAACGGCGTTCGCATTGTAGTCATCGAAACTAAACAGATTTTTCGTATTCGTGGATTTCTCATACGAGCTTTTCAGTGAATATTTTTGTGTTGGGGTGTGCTGAATATCAGAACTTTTCTTGAAACATTTCTAGACTTGAAATTAAGTTTTCTTTAAATCCCGTGACATTACGAGCAAGTAGTTAGTTTATTAATTGCACAGCGTTAGGGCGTTTTCAGCGTTGATTTTTACAAGTCTAAGAGCCAGGATAATCAACATGAGCAACCACGAGATATAAAAGGAAAACACGAGTTTGTTTTTATAGACACGGAAAGAGAATCGTCAGAGACAATGCATCAACTGGCGCGTAAGTGTTAGAATGCGATGGTTTTACCGAGTCTAGAACCAACTCTATAATAACAACCGATTACTTGAAAAGTATTCCTAATTTTCTCACAGCGGTCATCGACTTGCTGTTTTTTACCGAATTTGTATATTGCTAGGTCGCAGCGGTGCACCTCAGTTGCTATTGAAATTTAAGTGAACGCAACCGCTCCACCAGAAGACGATGGCTGTTCATTTGCCCTCGCCCTTAGACTTCTCTCGGCTGTCAGAGGTAATGGTATGTTTTGAAGTAGAGTTAAAGCCATATGAGAAGAGGATGTCGTTGTTCTGAGACTTGCACACGCTCAAATTTAAAGTTTCAAGTACAATTAGAAATATTTTATATATTTGTATTCCTATGCCTTATGAATTTGCATTTTATGGCCATGATTAGTTTATAAACTGGGCGAGCGTTTAAATGTAACACAATATTTATTTAGAATTTCCCTTATTAATAAAGGACTCTTAATGCTCTTTGAATTTTTGTTAACAAAAGTTTGCAAATTAAATTTCCTCGGAGCTCAATAGTTTTCTGTACTACGTAAACTTCCATTTTTTCACTGTATTGACAAACTCTTAATAAACGAAAGAAGGGACAATGAGAACGTCTTTTATGTTCAGACTGAATTTAAAGTGTGAAACGGCCTTCAGAATTGCTGTGATGCCTAATGACTCGGAAAAAGATACCGCCGATAAATTTTGCCGTCAGCGAAGTAATCTTCGGTCCGCTCTTCAGGTGCTTTAAATTTATGAGCGCAGCTTTATTTCCTTGCGAAGGGAATCCGCACTCTATCGATCCAAACACGCCTTCACCGACTTTGCGAGTTACGTCGCGGTTGTGAAGATGATGTGGATTATTAACGGAAAAGTTGGAAAAGAGAGGTGCTAATGAAGTCACTCTCTGCAATTCTTCATTTTTCTACTCCCAGTGTATAATTTTGTCATCGATGGCTGCAACTCTTGCATAATGATAATCGTTACGATACAGGTTTTTGATCAATTAAAGAAGTTGTCGAACCAAGTATTAACAATTAATGATTGAGAATCGTTATAGTAAATGTTTCCTTAGATTGTAAACATTGAAATTGCATTTAATATTCCATTATTCTTGTCAATTTTAATTTATTTTATTATTCGTAATTTTTCGTGAAATATTATATCTCCTTCAGACAGCTGAATTCGATCTAGCTGTCAGATGGTGTCGAAAATTCGCTAGCGTTACAGACTGACTGGCGGAAACAGCTCTTTAATTGATTGATTGTTAATGATTCCGAGCGCGTCAACTACTACGCTCATTAGTTCCGTATGTAGTGGGAGGTGGTGGTAGTCTTCCCTCGCTGGATGGCGAGATTCGGCGCCGACCTACCGTCGGCTAATGGGGTTTCCACCACCAGGTATCTCCCACCCGCGGGGCACCGCCCCAGCCGGGACACGTTCTAAGTCCAAGGCCAGTGCATGTTAGTGTATGTGTACGTTTAAGGGATGAGAATATGACAAGAAAGAGAAAGGAAAGATCTCGAGCGGTCCGTGGCCCGTTTGTAAGGGTACTGCTCCGGCATGAGCCTGATGTTGATCGAAGAAACTACGGAAAACTACCGATCAGAGCAGTCGGCCGCTAGAATTCTCCTCCAGACAGAGACTTCATTCAACCTTGCTGAAAAGCTAGAGACGAAAATCATGCCGCTGTCGGAACTCGAACCTAAGACCACCCGGTCAGAGCCCCTGCAGTGACATCAGTTGATGCGCTGAGCCACCGCTCTCGGTAAACACCCCTTAATGTCTATATAGTGGTAAAAATATGTTTTTAAATTGTAAGTAATATATCGATTGTGAAGCCTATAGGTATTGAACAAACAAGAAAATTAATATGATCTGATTCATTAAAACTGTTATTCAATAATTGTTATTACTTTGTAGTGTAGGAAAAGACCGAAAAATAAATTATATTAACAATTCTGTAATATTGAACTATACTCATTTAAGATTTATTTAATGCACTTCTTCAAAATTGGAAAAATTTGTTTTAAAATACAAGAAAGCCAATAATTAATTATTCCCTTCTTACTTTTAAAGGATACACAAATAAATATGTTTTGCAATGAAAATGTATACATTTTTCCAATAGGAAAATATTTTTTATTTATTCTACTGCTGCAGAATAACAATGCTATTATGAGAATTTTACGTACTCTGCTCTTTCGCAACTGAGTGGTTCAACTCATACGATTTGTTTGTTAAAATTAATATGCATAAAAACTCTAACACCCTCGCACTACATGCATTACCATTAAAAATATTTCTAACATTGCAGTATTGTGATGGAGATTGGTGTGCACATTTGTTTCCGTTAATCAGAAAGGATTTTCCACGTCGCTATTTCCAGAAGCACAGCACAGCACAGCACAGCACAGGGCGGTAAGGGAGCTTATTACAGCCAACAGCTGCTCGTGCGAAGGCCCTAAGGGCTGCATGTTGCACTAGCCCTGGCCGAAAAGTTTCGGCGTCAGAGCGCGCGATATTGGAAACCGTTTGCTTAATCCTCCCCGCGGACTGGTCTGCTCCGAAGCGTCCGCAACTTTTCTGTTTTATCTGGCAGGTACACGTTTCCATTTGTCCCATCGGCCTCCAGCCGGTGGCGGCCGAAAAAGCTGCCTGCCAACTGAGCGCGCCGGTCGCAGAGCGCTGGCCGCCGGCGCTGCTCTGCGTTCGGGGCGCTGCCAGCCGAATACGTGAACGCGCCTCAATCCTCCAAGTATTCCCAGTCCCCTCTACGGACGGGTTGCTTTGGCATGGAGGCTAACAAGTATAAAACGATTTTCCTAAGGATGAGCCAAAGTGACACTTCGCGAAAACAATTGAATATCACATGTATTTCAGAGAAGTATCCCTCCGCCGCGACAGCTGTTCAACCCCTTCGTAAAGTGTTTGGTTATGGCTCCTGAGAAGACATCACAATCCAGAAGTCTAAGAGTTTCGCTGATGTATATGCACGTACGCGAGTCCGGGAAATAATTAAATTGAATTACATTTGTGGAAACATGCTCTCACAACCAGTAAAAGAAAACTGCCACGGAGGTAAATAGAAAGCTCTCAATCACAGCTCGCCACACAACAGCACAAAGGCCGGAACGCATCTCGTATTCAAGTCTCGGTTTTAAAATAAACATAATATTTATCACACAAAAAGTAAATTCAATGTAATATACAAAGGAAAAAAGAATTTTTACAGAAGAGCACATAACACTGCACTTCCTAATTTCAATTATTTTTCGCGACGCACAATTTTGTCGGAAAGGACGTCACGAAAGGAAGCGTTGAAGCCATTTACAAGTTAGCCAACTGCAAACGAACAAATGCAGGAAGGGAGTCCATTGGGCTCAAGGGCACGACGACCACAGAATCTTCACTTATGTTGCCAGCACTAGCTGCCACTTGGGCTCATCCTTAGGAAAATCGCTCTATAGCAGACGCGCACACCTTTCTTTTCTTTTGTTTTGGTTGAAAATGGCAACGAATCGTCGCAAGAGTCCTACGACCTCTGTCGCTAATGTAAATGTATTTTTTTAAATCCAGTTAAAAAATGCTCGAAACTTAAGTTAAATACATTAAAAACCCGTTTAAATATTAGAATTATATAAGTTCCAAAATTAAATTGATATTTCACATTTAGATATTTCTAGATGTCACATATTATACCGATCTTTGTAGACGAGCATCAAATTAATTTTCGCAGACATTCGTGCATTTTGAAATGTTTAGGAAAGTCTCAAAGAATCGGATACATTGTTGAGAGGATGTGTATTAATTTAAAGTAGAAAATCCGAATTTACCACATAAAATTTTAAACCTGTATGTTACTATCACGAGGAGAGAAGCGGCATTTACTGTTTAGAAGCATAGCTACAAATAAATGAAAAATGTAAAAAGCTCGGAACAATAAATGAAACATTACAAACATCAACGCAAACTAGAATATCCACCTTTACTCTTCAATTACATTGTTCTAAACTGACTTAAAATGATCTCTACATATTCAGTAAACAATAATTTAACAGAGTATCCTATTACATGGTAGTTTTTTCTCCCTTTCAAAATTCAAAATTTAAGTAGTATATGACTTAGTGTAGGGATCACAGAATTTTGAAAATGTGCACACAATTAACTTTTCCCCATAGCACGTCATATGCAGTTCTTAACTGTTCTTTGACGTAAAATAAATAAATAAAAAAAAATGTCCTAAATTACAATTATCAACATTATCAGCCCTTTCTTCATATTGTTCATATACCATTTGATGGATGGGCGGAATAATCTTGTTAAAGTTAAATCAGTTAATGTTGAGAACTTAATTCTCTTCTATTCGTAAACATTTTTACATTATTTTGCCCATTTGCACGTCTTTTTCTTTCGTAATGCTGCTGTGTTTTACGTGAAACATTTCTGCATTTCGAAATCAATTTCCCAATACTATAAAAGATACTTCAAAGAGGATCAACATGTCACCAGGCGTAACGATAATTTAATTTTTTCACAGTATTGCCAACGTGAAAAAAATGAATTTGCTCTAGTCGCTCAATATGACGTGCATAAAAACACCAATTTTTTTTAAAAAAAAAAGTTCAACAGTAATGACCCTGTAATTTAAAACCCATCAAAATCTTCAATGGAAAATCAAAAGTAGTTGATTTGGTGCATGGAGTAAAGAATATGTTCACACAATAGCAAATTTTCTGTCATTTGGACGCATGTCTACTAAATTAATTTTGGATAAAGTACATTAATTTACGTTCTTCATTTTTTATGGACCTGCTTTAATTAATGCGTGTGAATTACTCCGAACAATGTGCTAATTTATAGATGCATTTAAATGTTATACAGAAACATACTATACAAAATGTTATAACATAAACTCTGTTATACATATAACAGATCGATCCGTGGAATCGCAACTAAAAGGCGATGAATGTGTTTGGCAATTTAGGGTCGGTTTAATGCGACTTCTGCCAGCTCGCGGTGTTCCCAGGCCTGAGCCACGTTTTATTTATTATCCACGTCTGATGCTAAAGGACACAAGTGGCGAGCATGGCGTACACATTCCTTCACCGTATCTAGCAATTTGGCCTGCCGGAGCTTCTCTTTAGTCACAGAGTTATGAAACACACAATTATAATGGAATGTTACAGCTCTATTTTTGCCCCCCCCCCGGGCAATCGATTCGTGGAATTGCACCACGGAAAGCTTCCAGGTATCTCCCCCAGCGGAGTTTTTCCTAGCTGGGAAAACATCTAAGCTCTCGACATGTGTAGTAGCGTAATGAACATAATAGTTAGTGTGTATAAAAAGACAGAAGGGGACAAGAACGAGGAAGGAAAGACTGCGCACGGTTCGTGGCCCGTTTGTTCGGGTACTGCTCCTGCATTCTGATGTGGATTGGAGAAGCCACGGAACACTACCGACTAGAGGAGCCGGCCGCTAGGATTCTCCTCCAGACAGCGGCTTAATTCGACCTAGCGAAGTAGCTAGTGTCGAAAATACGACGCCTAGGAGCCCCTAAGACCTGCCAGTCAGAGTCGCTGCAAAGACAAAGGTAATGCTGGCGGTGGGTTACTCACCGTTGAGTCCGCGCTGGCAGATGCAGGTCTTGCAGCGCGTGGCGTCGCCCTCGGGGAACATGTACTGCCCCTCGAGGTAGGCGCGGCCCTGCAGCTCGCACTGCGGCGGCGCCGGCTGCCCCGAGTCGTCTGTGCACACACAAACACCACCCACCACGCACGCCGCCGCGCGCCAGCACAAGAAACCCAACTAACCTTACGGTCGACACCACCTAACTTTCAGTACCTGGAAAACAACGTCGCCACGTTTACAACGCTTTGTAAGTGAAAATGTTCCCTTTTCGCTCATAAGTTAATTTTATTATTTTGTATGTATAAGATAATTAAGATAAGATTTCATGAATCAGTAAGTCCCTACGAATTACTAATACAATGAAAAAGGTTTGTTTCAACTGTCCATTTTTACGTATCCCCGACCAACATCACCGTTTAGTCATTTCTACGCATAACGCTGCAGTGTGGTCATGTTAGATATTCATAAGTCAAAATCCACTCACTCGAAAAAATACGAAGGATACTTTGGTAATCATTTGCCTTTTTAATATACATCAAGTTCGTTGTAGGAAAACGACACGTAGATCTTTGGTGGTAGTCAAATTTGTACGTTTTGTGTTAAAAGTATAAAAGTAGATACAATATGCCAAATTGCTATTAATCATATTAAAAATTCACTAGAAAAGATGGGTACGTCCAAAAAAGTATAAGTAGCATAATAAATGTTGAAATATCTTCAAAACATGTAAGCTGGAAAAAATTAGGGTCATTATGTCCCAACGGATCCATTATTTTTTGAATTAAATATTTTTTATATAAATTACTTAAACGAAATAAATTTATTAAACCGCTTTAATATAAGAGCACTAAATCTGGATTCAAGTGCTCGTAAAAGGGTTTCCGGGGAAGGGTCTGGGCGTATCGCGCGCGCAGGTGAGGGCAGGGGCGGAGGGCGAAGGGCAGGGACAGACGGCGACCCGCGCTCCTCTCCCATAAACAGCGCCCAACCAAGGCAGGGTGAGGAGGGGGGGTCCGCAGCGCGCCTCGCGGCCAACAGGGAAGTCAAGTAGGGTTCCCATTCCCAACATTTTCACGAGGGCCACCGCAGCAACCAAGCGGCGAGGGCGTGTACGTGTACGTGTACGTGTACGTGTACGTGTACGTGTACGTGTACGTGTACGTGTACGTGTACGTGTACGTGTACGTGTACGTGTACGTGTGCGTGTACGTGTACGTGTACGTGTACGTGTACGTGTACGTGTACGTGTACGTGTACGTGTACGTGTACGTGTACGTGTACGTGTACGTGTACGTGTACGTGTACGTGTACGTGTACGTGTACGTGGAATGGCGTGGATGGCGCCGCACAGCCTCTGCGTCAGCATTCTATTGCCTCCGCTTGCTCCTCAACAAAGAAAACAGCAGGAGACATCTAAATAATTCTAGTATGAAAACTCGGCCTTTTTAGTTAGCTAATGAAATGTTATGTTAAAATATTTCTTTTCACTCCATTGTAAGTGTAGTGGTACTACCACAGCGCATACATTCTCGCATTATTTGTAACTTTTGCGATTTTCGAAAATTCAGAAAGTTTAACTAAACTAGAACGTTCTCCATTTTCAGTTTTAGTGCAAAACTACGGCTTAACCGTTAGCGTTGATCACACACGGAAGTTTTGCCGTCAACCAATTTCTCGGTTTTAAGGACCCACAAAACGTGCATTCTTACTATATAACGTCTCGAAGTAATTTACCACATATACGAAAAAATTCCTTTTTTGCGTATCGGAGACCCAAAACAGGAATTTCCATATCTTACCTTTTTTCGGCAACATTACAATACTTTCTCAATACGATGTAAGTAGTATGAGAGAAAGTAAAAATGTTAATAAAAATAAAATATAAATATGTAATATATAAGAAGCTCAGAAATCATATTTGAAAGTCTAGAAACCCAAATTAAATCTTGAAAGGATGTGAATAAAGAAATGTGCTCGATTAGGTCCACTCTGTTATCAACAACATAGATTTACTGCAATAATAGGCCCAGCCAAAAAGCTCAACAGACGGACTGTGAGGACAGGCCTCGTGAAGTTCATTTGTTGGTGCGCAGGTGCACTGCAGTGACAACATTCATACCAGCGACATGTCCGTCGCAGACGGGCGTCTGTCAAATTGAATCTCGGCTGTTATATCAACTTACGCATAGCAGAAGTATGACGTCATTTCGATGCTTTTACTTGTCATGCGGATCCAAATGCAGTGATGCTGTATTAGTAATGCGTTCATGCGCAATGTATGTAAAAATTAAAGTAGTTTTGATTTACATGTTTTAATGGTTCGTTTTCCACGGGTTCGCTTGACCAAGCATTAACTGGCTCGTTTCGTCATTAGTCTACTACCTCACCCTCACTCTTTCCCTTCCTTTCCCTTGCTTTCCATCTCTTTTCTCTCTTTCCCTTCCTTTCCCTTGCTTTTTTTTTCTCCCCGTAAATCTGGTTTTACCTCTTCTTCTCCTCACTTGTTCTCTTTATATTCACTTACTCCATGTCTTGGAAATGTAAAACAAATTCCATCTCCATTCATGTCTCCAGCAATCTGCTCACTCTCAAGAGATAGAACATTCATTTTATAAACGGGAAGACTGAACTGTCAAAGTTTGTCTCTTCGTCGACAGAGGCGATATTTAATTTCTTTTTCGTTGTCGAAAAAAGTACGTGGCGCGGTGGTACGGGGGCGGGGCGGGGGCGGGGCGGGGGCGGGGCGGGGCGGGGCGGGGCAGAGGCTGAAATGGCATTGGGAATGACGGTGCTGCCTGGTGGTTTGGTTCCTTGCCTATGCACCGTGGGTCTGCGGCCGTAACAACAGCGTCCGGAACCCACTCACTAGTATTACCCCGAAATCATATTATAGCTATGTTCTTTGAGTGGATGTTACTTTTATCTTAGGGAGAAAGATTGTATGGCGAAGTAAAATGAAGTAATTGCTGCGGATTGATATGCCGCTCTGTGGTTCGCACAGTGGCTCGCCTTGTTGGCGCAGTGGTCGGTGGGCGCGGATGGCAGGGGTTATCTCGTGGGCGTGGAGGGGGGAGGGTGGTGTGTGGTGGGTGCACTCACCGCAGAAGTGCGCGACGGCGCAGCAGGCGTCGAGGCGGTAGAGGCGCACGCAGCCGGGGGCAGCGGGGGCCGAAGACGTCGGGGCACTCGTGCGCGGCGCAGGCGAAGGCGTGCGGGGCGCCGCCCGCGCCGGCGCGGCACCCGCGGCGAACGCCTCCCCGCGCAGGTAGCAGCGGTCGGCGCGCCGCCCCTCCGCCAGCGCCCCTGCCGCACCACACACCGCCATTCGCAACTAACAACAACTTCCCTTATTACAAATAAAAGTTCCAAAGTTTTTTATGACAATCATTTATTCAGTAATTTCACTGAATTGATTCAGTGATTCACTGATGTGAAATTACTGAATAAATGATTGTCATAAAAAACTTTGGATACTTTTATTTGTAAACATATTTTGACAATCAAAAAGAAATATTGATTAACTTCCCTTATTTTTCATTCTCCGATTCAATTTTCAGACAGTTATTATAATTATAATATATATAAATATATGATATAATACATATAATAAAAATAATAAATAATAAATAATATATAATACATTATAATAACTGTCTGAAAATTTAATGAGATAATTGAAAAACAATACTGAGATTATTAGATAGTTAAAACTAAAAAGTCATTAAGAACAACTTTCCTTATTAAACACTCAATACCATGGCAGAGCAAAATTCTTTTACATAACTGTACGATCCCATTCTAAGCACTTTTACAAATTAACAGTTTTCCTCCCCCCCCCCCATCCGCCGTCAACAATCCTGCAAACCTTTCTGTTCAGTATGGGTTACCACCTCGTTCACAACGGCAAACTTTTTTAGATTATCAGAATTTTGAATATTTACACATAAAATAATGAGTGAATTCTTTGTTGACACTCATCAAATTCTACATGCATTCAATTACAGGTAAATTTAAATTATTTAATAATGCATTTTCTATCGTAGGTCGTTCTTGACCGAATTATTTTCAGTTTGACTAACATTTAACAATGTTTCTGTAAATGGTTTCAGTTCCTTTTCTGTCTTCCAATATATTTATGTTAAATTATATTCTTGTAGACAAAAATCAAATGTAAAAGCAGGTATACCATAATTGTTATTCTTTAGTTTCAAATAATGGACAGTTAATGTCAAAGATATTTATATAATTTTATTTTTTATTAATGTATCTATATCATTTTATTTTCATTTAATCCTGATGATGAAGGCCAACGACCTTCGAAACGTCGATCGTAAGATACGATAAGTCGATACGATAAGTCGATTTACGATAAGTCGTAAAAGTAACTACAATTGCTTAATAAAAAATTTGTCATTTTGTTAACGTCTGCCTCAAAAATTAATGGACCTGCTCTTCTAATAACTAATAATAACTGTTCACACTTGAATTGCGTAAATAAGTCGTATATGGCGCCTAATCCCGAATAGAAACAATTATAACCTTTCCTTGGTGTAAATGGAGAGCAAATGGTGTACATTTCAAACGTACCGCGCCCGAGATAATATTTTATTTCCCCCAAATCACACTTGCATAAAGGAAAAGCAAGTCAGGAACAAGGAACTCGAACTGCTTCGCAAACGGCCCTCAGAGTGCACCACTTCCCCGGGTCGGAGCGAACCACGATTGTACGTAAGGCGCCACTAACTGTTGCTTTTTCTGAGAAAAATAACGTTTCTACTTAAGACGCCTGTAGCACGCATTGTTACAATCATCAGAGGGACTATCAGCATTGGGATCACGTTGCAATGTAAGACATATTCGCATATCGCAAAGATATTAAATAATTTAATACCAATCGGTGTTTTGTTTCGAAATTCCGTGACCATATTTTTCCATAATCCTGCTGTTTTTGGCGCGTCGGAGAGAGCGAAATGCGTGTAGTCCACATCCAGGCGCGGAACAAGGTGTCAGAAACATAAATAAAGCCCCAGATAGGTAAAGCATCATGATACTTTCTTGAAATAATTAATTTCGTAAATCTGATGGTTATTTCCACCATGGTAAAACCGAGCTATTTTGACGCCCTAACAATAACCATTTCTTAGGGTAGAGGAAATTCAATAATTTCGGGTAGGTCTGATGTCAGTATTAGTTTCTGACGCAAGTGAAAGTAAACTGCAAGACGTATCGTCGACAGTGAATATCCCGCTCCCTTGATATTAACCCGTTTTATTATTCGATGAAAAAATAAAAATGTGGACAAATATAATAAAATTATTTTATTAAATTTCATTAATAATTTGTTATATTAAACAGAATTGTTAATTTTTTGGAGAAGGAAATAAGATAATTTTATGAGTTATGGAAAATACAAACTTTTATCTACTTACATAAATATATAGTTGCAATATTCATAACGTAAATTATTTTCAGCCTTCCGCTGGACAAAACTCGGTGCTTGTAAATCCTTTCCTTAGTTCCAACGACTTACTTACGTCTTAGCAAATACAATTACATAAATGAGTCTGATTTTAACATATATGTAATAAGGGAATGTCATAAAAATAATCGTGTAAATGCGTGACGACAAGGAAAATTCTTGATCTGCCATCCAATTCAAAGGCAGGATCGTGATGAGGCTGAATGTCACCGAAACCTCACCCAACAACCACAGGACATCAGCACTTGGCGCCAGCACTCTGAGGCATAAACCGCGCTCAACGGCGCCCGAGATGATTGCAGCGCAGGGAAGTCCTTTAGTTAGAGGCGGAATTAGGTTTACGACTATTGCCATACGACGCACTTGCTCTCCTGATAGTTTACACAAACTTGGCCCCGACTACCTTCCAGTTAACGCTGTTTATTAGTTGAAGCTGAACTTTATTGTTGAAATTTAGAAATGGGTTGATGTGCAATGAAGAACAATACATTTTGTTCTGCACTAGAAATTACTTTTTAAATATCAATTTGGTATGCAATGAGAAAAAATTCATTCACAGTGAATTAATACTTTCTAAATCTGTGGAAGGTAAACACATAAGGATACAATTGTTGCCTTGTGTCGTTCATTCCATCGTTGTTCATCTGTGAATACTTCATTCGTTTTTTCTTTCTAAGGAAATAAATTTGTTAGAGAAAGAAAAAGAAAGAAATTCTGAACACTTTAGTAGGATAGTCTTGTGCAACCATTATTTATTCGTCAGGTCGCTAAATACGTAAAGAGAATTTCACAGAAACTTGGCGAATTGTCATAAAATTTTTAAAAAATATGGAAGATTTCTTAAAAAAAGCATCTAAATCTTCATGACAAATCCCTTGACAACCCCCCCCCAACACATGACATCGTTGACGTAACAATTTACATTTGGGCAAAATTAGAATTATTGATTGGAAGTGGAATAAGTAGTAGCTCTGTTTTATCTCATTTTTAATAATGTTCCTTGCATCATATCTTTCCATTTTGCAAAATTTCAAGAATACAAAATGGACACTCTGGGGGATAAATACAGGCCCAAAAGAAGCAAACAACCCATATTGATTTCTTTTGAAGCCTTCATCTATCCTCCAGAGGAGCATCACACACTACGTGACACCGTGAATAATAGTATATTTAAGTGAAATTGTGTGTTTTGATTTGTACCATATATTGTTCTTGATTTTTTTTATATTGATTTCTAAACACTAAATAACATGTGTCTGGTACATTACTCGAAATCTATAGTTTTGTCATTATGTCCGGAAATTGAAGCTTATAACACACTCGTTGGCAACGATTGTGCTCGCATGCGCGTGCCCATTGGCGGCCGTTGACGACTGCGGCCGAGCCATCCGCGCCATTACCTGCCGGAACATCGCGCCGATCCCAACGCCCTTTGCCTCTTTGGACTTCGGGCTGTGCTCACCGCAGCGGTAGGCTCGCGGGCACGGCCCGGCGCCCAGCGGCTCGCACGCCAGCTCCGCGTAGAAGCGCTGCATGCGGGCGTCGCAGGCGGCGATGGGGGCGGCGGTCGTGGGCAGCTCCCGATCGGCGGCACCTGCGGAACAACCAGCAGGCTCTCGTCACCAAGAGGTCTCCAACTTCAATTGATTGATTGATTTTTTCGTGTTTCCGGGCGCGTCAACTGCTTTGGTCATTAGTCCCGTTAGTGTAGTGCATGTTTTTCTCGGGAGATGGCGGTGATCTCCCTCGCTGGATGGTGAGATCCGGCGCCGACCTACCGTCGGCTAGCGGGGTTTCCCTCTAACCAGTACTTTCCCACTAGTGGGGCACTGCTCCAGCCTCTAAGCTCCCGACCGGTCACCCGGGATGTATGGTAGTGTAGTGCATGTTAGTGTAAGTGTGTGTGTGTGTGTAAGGGGAGAAGATAGGACAAGGAAGAGGAAGGGCAGATCACGCACGGTCCGTGGCCCGTTTGGTAGGATACTGCTCCGGCATTCGCCTGGTGTTGATCGGAGAAACCGATCAGAGCAGCCAGCAGTTAGAATTCTCCTCCAGACAGCAACTGAATTCAACCAAGCTGAAAAGCTAGTGTCGAAAATCCTGCCGCTGTCGGGACTCGAACC
Source organism: Teleogryllus oceanicus (assembly GCA_964035755.1). Taxonomy (NCBI): domain Eukaryota; kingdom Metazoa; phylum Arthropoda; class Insecta; order Orthoptera; family Gryllidae; genus Teleogryllus; species Teleogryllus oceanicus. The sequence continues at coordinate 92,461,263 of CAXIVR010000005.1, read as the reverse complement.
TAGGACCTCCCGATCAGAGGCGCTGCAGTGACATCAGTTGATGTACTGTGCTACCGCTCTCGGTCCAACTTCTTCAGGATTTCACTTCGCACGCACTGCTCAAAGGTAAGTGTTGCCCCATGATGAAATTTTCGTAAATGACCAATTAATACATACATTCGTAAATTATTAAGGCACTTTAAATTGTTTGAAAAATCCATATAAGTTATCAACACAACTGATTACACATAGAATCCAAAAAATATTTCAAATTCCTAATTTCTAATGCGCCCAGAATTTGAAGAAAACTAAGCAGCCTCCGGCAATTATTAATTTGCAGAAATTGAGAGAAATAGAGCAACCGGCCTAAAGGTTTCGTTAAATACCCAGGATCTCGAAAAATGCAAAAATAATTAAACAGTTTCTTTTTTTAACAAGTTCATTTTCTATCTGTTCAATCCACTGATTATACAGAGATATGCAATACTTATAACAATAACTGGGATAGGGCATAGGCAGGCGGGGAGTTCATTTAGTCGAAGCTCCCTCGTACTTTCTTACTGTTCTCTTAATTTAGTGTTTGGATTTATTTATATATTTTTTCAAATTGTGACGTTCTATTGTTTACTTTTTTGTTTGTATGCTTAATAATTATTTCAATTCGATGTGCATTCTATGAAGCGTTTATGGTGGGCGAAATTTATCCTTGGGGTATCTTGAAATAATTTTGATGTCTTTTGCTGACAGTCCTAGATGAAAACTTTTAACACTTCTGCTTTCGGTAGTTCATCAAAAAAGTTTCTGAAAGTCTTCTAATGTATGTATTTAGGTTTTCTATTTTCAGTTCGTTTCGAATTTGTCTATTTGACACAAACCATGGTGCTTTAATTATGCGTCTTAAAAATTTATTTTGCTCTACTTGAATTTTTTCTAAATTACTTTTTGCGGCCCCACCCCATACAGGGAGGTAAGTAAGCGATGGTCTAACAATTGATTTGAATAAGCTTATCCCACATTCTATGTTTATTCTAGAGTAGCTATTTATGAGTGGATATAGTTTTTCTATTTTCACGTATGTTTTGGCAATATCTTTAATATGATGTTTCCACGTTAGTTTTTGGTCTAGAAGCACTCTAGATATCTCTCTCACGGGATCTTTTTTTATACATTTCAAATCTATATTTTTAATTTTTATTGGGTTGGGCATTTTAGGTCTTCTAAGCATAAATATCTTGGGTTGTGTTTTAGTGGGATTTATTTTTATTTGCCATTTTGAGCACCAATATATAAACGAATCTAATGATTTTTGTAGAATTTCTCTACCTTGATCCACATCTTTGTTTGTTGTGAAAGTACTGTGTCACCAGCGAAACATGCTATTTCTGTTCTTTCCATCTCAAGGTAGTCTGCGACGTAATTGTTAAAGAGGGTTGGTGATAGCGGTGACCCTTGCGGTAATCCTTCTTGCGTGATTTTTTGATCTGATATGGTATTATTCATTTTCACATTGAAAGAACGATTTTGTAGAAAGCATTTAATTATTTCATATAGATAATGGGGTATTCCTAAATTTCTCATTTTATATAATAGCCCTGCATGCCAAATTTTATCGAAGGACGTTTCTACATCAAGGAAAATAGCTAACGTGTGTTTATGCTGGTGAAATGCGTTTGCTATATTTTCACTAAGTCTTATAAGCTGCTGAGTGGTACACACATACTGATAGGCTTTTTTCTTTATTATACAGCCTAGACACTTTAACAACATTATATTTTAGTTCAGTTAGACCATTATAAATTTCGTTCGTTGAATATGAATAAGGAATGTCTTTCATTAATACTGAAAATGTTTTTGTAAGAGGGTCTCTGAAGGAATGAAATGGTATCTTTTTTATTTCTAGAAATTTTTTGAAGTTACGGTAAACTTCAATTTCCATTAGATTTATTTTCACTCCATTATTTTCTAGACGGTGTTGACGTCACCTTTCACTGTTTCTTTGAAGATTAGAGGAAAGTTTTCTGCATCGTGCACTATAATTGGGGGAATTTTCGTTTTTTCGGCTGCTTATTTGTGTCTGAATTTACTGTATTACTTTATATTGTCTAGTACTGCATATCTTGGATGAGTAGGAACATTATATACATAACCAGAAGTTTCAAAATCAGTCTTTTTTCTTTTACTCTGTTCATTGATTCACTAGTTTGATTACCACTATTTGAGTTTGACTCTACGCAGTTCTCGTCCCCTTGCCGGGTGCGCTTGTACCTGTTAGGTTCCGGCGAGACTGGATTTGGGTTTTCACTTTCCGAAGAACCTACTTTATCCTGGCCTTCATGGATCATTTTTTGCTGTTGGGTACTGGTCTTTTCTTGAACTGGTTGTTGGTTTGCTGCATGTAGAATCGCTGTTGGAATTTAACCATCCCGTGTCCACACGAGATGCGGGAATTGAACAAGATTTGGATTTTGTTAAACAAGGTGATGTTGAAATCCTTGAGCACTGTTTTGCATTAAACTGCCACTTGAACACTGATTATTTGAAAAGTTTCACAAGACTCGCTGGTTGAAGAATTAAGTAGTTTCATAGAACTAACAATTAGCTGCCCCGTATCGGGGCAGCTACTCTCTAACATTGACACAACCTTTCCTTCACTGACCGCGAATGCAACTGAACTCGCAGTAATGGTTCGCTCGTTAGAGTGCGCTGCTCGATGTGAATCGCTCGAGAGCTCGCCAACGAATGTAAACAGTTTCTCTTTTTATTGATATATCAAATATTTGAATGTTTTAATCCGCCCATTTCCGCACCGCGCGACCAGCTGCGTTCGTCACGGTATTGGCCTCCTTACCACCAGCGTGCGTGTTCGACCCCCGTTGAGATGCGTGAGTTTCCGAAGGACGGAAAATTTCAGTGGTCGTGTCATGCTTGTGGTAGGTGCCCTGCAAAGTGAAATTTCTGGAAGGAAATATTACGTCTTAACCAGATCTCACGTTAGCTCATCAAACAGTTCGGGATACTGAATCGAGACTTATTGAATATTTCATTTTTACTTGTTGGATTAAGGAACACATTTGTTTCTATACTTCTTGTGTAAAGAACTGACTCAATACTTTATTATTTTGTTGCAGCTGGTGAAGGTTTTGGTGAAGACTGCTTTCGTAAAATATTTCATTTATTCTAGTTTTCAACAAGAGTATTTTATTATAAGTTTTTGAGTAGTACACTACTTCTGCACACTATTTTTGAAAAATCATGTAGTCCAAAAAAAGCACCGCTTAGACGGGAACTCTGCTGTAAATTGTTATTTTGGAGAGAATCTTGGACCTACTAGCACTAATAAAAGTTCATATTTCAAATATAAGTGCACTGTAACAATGGTGTCGTGCTATTTATTGATGATAACTTAACATAACATGACATTACACATTTAAACAAACATAATACAAACAATAAATAATACTCTTCCTTAAAACCTACTATTGACAATAAATAAAATAAAAACACATTCACATTAACATAAAAACATCCATACTTGAAATACTGCAGATATTTGTTCATGTTTTTTTGTGATGAAATGTCAAATGAATTGTCATTGTTATTTGCTTTATTTCTTACTGCTATAGCAATCTTGGCCTTGTACACTTTCAAAAATATTTTAAAAATTGGTAAATATCTGTAATAGTTAAAAAATTCTCTCTTGGGCAGTGCGAAGCTCTCGTCAGTATCATTATAAAAGTATCAAATCAAATCGGTATCAAATATCAAATACTTCGTTCTTCCTCTGCAACCACTCCTCCAAATCGTTTCAAAAACTTCCAAAAACAATAATTTAAAAATATGTTACAGTTTTAACTTTCCTATGCTGATATGGTTGAAACGTCTAACTAAACCCTATTTAAAAATATACATTAAGATAATCAGTTTATACCGGACGTCATCATGGTATATTCGCACTCCGTCGTGTCCGGATTCTATCTCCCCTGACGATACATATCGTGTAATCGTCAACTATTACTTGCGCGACTCAGATCGCGCAGAAAACTTGTTTCTTCTTTGTGAATTTCATGCCACTTATCAGTCGTTCTACGATTCCTGTTCGGTCAGTTGCTAGACTCTTTTCTGGTTCGATATTGCAGTGTTCATACGTAAATAAATATAATTAATGTTTCTTTGTTCCTATACGATCCAAATATTTTGAGAATGTAAACAAATCATTAATTTATTTACTTCCTTATTGCTCTCATGTCTTGTTTCGAATGTGTTTTTTCTACGAGTATTTTCTCGTATTTCATGCTGGTGTCACACGGTGTACATCATGGCTCCATTGTACTGTATCTTTATCAGCCTTTTTCCAAAATCTAAAATTAAAAAATATTTATACGAAATATTGAATATGTGTCGGACATATATAATCTATATATATATATATATATATATATATATATATATGACACGAGTCAAGAAAATTAAAATTACTCAAAAAATGTTTATCTAATATGACAATATGTATATCATTGGATTCGTCTTTTTACGCTCGTCATGATAGACTAAAAATGTATAGTTCCATTTGAAAAACACAAAATTATCTCCATATATCTAAACCTACAAGTGCAAAAACAAAATTACAAAACAAATATAAAAATAAAATGGAAACGAAATTTAATGCATTAATGAGCCTCATTTCCTCAGGAACTATCATGAAAACGGCAATGTAAGAACTTCAATTTTTATGTTTGTCATGATAGACTAAAAATGTATAGTTCCAAAGGAACAAGCAAGATATATATATATATATATATATATATATATATATATATATATGTATATATATTGAAACGCACCGCGTTTCCACCCAAAGAAACGGCGAGGCATCAAGCAAGAACACGGCAGAACAGTTGCAAGAGGGCACTCGCTAGCCAAGAAAAACGGTTACGAGCGGCGAAGGGTGGTCAGGTTGGCCCAGAGCGTGGAACGACGCCGCGAGAGGCAGTGTCTGGCTGGCCGCCGGCGAGAAGGACGTATCTGGAGCTGCTCCGCGGTCGAAAAGCAAAAAGTATCGCGAACGAACGAGTGCAGAAAGATTAATTGACGGACAATGTGTGCTGATAACCATCAATAGTCGATCGGACATATTGCCAGCGTGATAGCTGATATCAGAGTACCACAAATCAAAAGAACTTGCGTGCAGAAGAGTACAACCGAGAGTCCCGAAGCCGCCGACGCTCGTAGGGGAGAAGTAACGGTAAATATTTCTTCGGTCGATATAAGATCGAGAGACTAACAGTGATTCTGGGTGATATAAAAGAAAAGGGTAAAGACCACCATAGATATTGTATCATTAGTGATTTGTATAGAATTAATAAATAGTTCAGTTTACTTTGTTCACGGAACAGTGGTGTTTGATTAATAACCTCGAGCGCATTCACGAGAAAGAACACCTGTCCTTACAAATAAATTTACTGCGGACAAGCGGCTCTACTCACAATATATAATATATATATATATATATATATATATATATATATATATATATATATATATATTTGTGTGTGTGTGCGCGCGCGCATATGGGAATATAACCTCCATATCGCCACAACCGTCCACACAAAGACACCGACATGTGGGAAGGAGCGAAGAGCGCGGCAGGCGCAAACTACGCCATCTGTCCGCGGCTGACCGAAGAGCGGAGTGCGAACTCGCGAATAGAGTTTTTCCTGCGGTCAAGACGAAGGGAGGAGAAGTGGCCACCCCTCCGAGGTTGCCCCAGGCCACATCTCACAAATACCGCGAGACACGACGAAAAGGTACTCTGTGAATCCGGCGACGCGGGCGAAAGCACTAGTTCTAAGAGTCTGGTAACGTAGGCGAACGCGTAAGTTCTCTAGGAATTTGGTAGTGAAAGTGATTGGTGTGAGCGTCGAGGATTAGTTGGTATGGGAGTGTGATTGCAATACAAACATAGTAACATTGTAATCCGCAGCAAGCTCGTTAGAAAGAAAGCGCTCGGAGCGAAGTAAGAACAGTTAACGTTTTTTCCAAAAGTGCTCATTTCGCGCAGAGGACAGTTTTGTGAAATCCAGTGGACACTGACTGTATTAGCCCTGCAGCCATCCGAAGTGCAGTTGCGACGCCCAGTGTAGTAACATAAATATCCGATTTTGCGACGCGCCAGAGACTTGGAGCGCGAGCATACACGTTCGTGGCGAGGACGAAAGAAGAGGAAAGAAGAGGTAAGCCGGGAGTGGATGAAGCGTACGAGAGAAGGGCTTTGACTGAACGCGTGACGGACGGGCGAAGCGTACGAGAGAAGGTGAGTGACGCTGCGACACCGGGCGGCGAGGTGCCGAGATCGGCCACGAGCGAACTGGAGAGCGCCGTAAAGGTAACCGAACTTGCGACTTTTCGTGCGAAGATTAGTGCGGGCCAGAAATGGATAACGGCATATTTGCGTGGTAGTTCATGTGAGAAACTCCTTAAATTCAGTATAGAAAAACTGTCGTCTTTTTAAAAAAAATTCCGTGGAGGTTTAAATTCTGCTAAAAGTATCCTTGTTTGATTTTGCATAAAACCAACACCTTGTACAATTTTACGTCTATGTTCTGTAATTAACTGGCATCATTCTGTGTTATTGGAGAAAGATTAAGTTGTTCCACTATTTGATGAATGGTAAATATTCCTTTTTTGATTTAAATTGTACGTATTATAGTAGATTTCCATGTTACTTAGTCAAATTTCTTTCTTCTGTTTCTGGTAACGTGTGCGTAGTCCGAGGCCAGCTCTTGTGGGCACCGCAGAACTAATCAGTAAAATTCATTTTCAAAAGTCCGTGCACGGCAGAGAGAAAGGGCAAAGAAAGAATAGTAGGGCTCAAAAGGGAAAGTGATAACATTTTGTCAGTTCTGTTGGTTCTGATTTGCGTTTCGGCAGCTGGACTAACGGTGCCATTTGTAAAATTTTGTACAAAGGTCAGGTCATTTAGCGATCCGGAGTGATCTGCTGTTTAATTCAGGTGTATTTGTATTAATTTCATTGATTATTTGAATACATGCTCATTAGTACCCATATTTTCTTTGATTTATGTGTCAAGGGTTCATACCTTTCTCGCACCCGAAAGATCATGTCTCCTGTGATCACAAGCTCGCTTATCGAGAATTCATTCGACCACGCTCGCCCCAGAGAGTTTTGTGTGGGTGGTGGGCGTGTTAGAATATATATATAATATATATTGGCCAGAGCCAAAAATCTAGTACACCTGCCTAATATCGTGTAGGGCCCCCGCGAGCACCACAGAAGTGCCACAAGACGACGTGGCATAAACTCGACTAATGTCTGTAGTAGTGCTGCAGGTAATTGACACCATGAATCCTGCAGGGCTGTTCATAAACTAGTAAAAATACGAGGATGTCGAGATCTCTTCTGAGCAGCACATTGCAAGACACCCCGGATATGCTCAATAATGTTCATGTGTGGGGATTTTGGTGGTCAGTGGAAGTGTTTAAATTCGGAAGAGTGTTCCTGTAGCCACTCAGCAATTCTGGACGCGTGGACTGTTGCTTTGTCCTGCTGTAATTACCCGAGTCCGTTGGGATGAACAATAGACATGAATGGGTGCAGGTCATCAGACAGGATGCTTACGTACGAGTCACCTGTCGGAGTCTTATCTAAATGTATCAGGGATCCCATATCGCTCTAAGTATACGCGTTCCATACCATCACAGAGCCTCCACCAGCTTGACCAGTCTCCTATTGTCATGGAGTGTCCATGGATTCATGAGGGTGTTGCCATACTCGTACACGTCCATCTGCTCAGAACAATGTGAAACTAGAATCGTCAGGCCAGGCAACGTGTTTCCAATCAAAATCCAGTGTCGGAATTGACGGACCTAGGCGAGGCGTAAAGCTTTGTGTCGTGCAGTCAACAAGGGTACGCGAGTGAGCCTTCCGGCTCCGAAACCATATCGATAAAGAGTCGTTGAATGTTCGACACTTGCTGATGGCTCAGCATTGAAATCTGTAGCAATTTGCAGAAGGGTTGCACTTCTGTCACGTGTAATGATTCTCCTCAGTCGTCGTTGATCCCGTTCTTGCACGCTCTTTTTGCGGCCACAGCGATGCCGGAGGTTTGATGTTTTACCGGATTCCCGATATTCACGGTACACTCGTGAAATGGTCGTACAGGAAAATTCTAATTTCATCGAGACCTCGGAGATGATATGCCCCAGCTCTCTTGCGCCGACTATAACACCACGTTCAAGCTCACGTAAATCATTATAACCTGCCATTGTAGCAGCAGTAACCGATCTAACAAATGTGCCAGACTCTGGCTTTCTTACATAGTCGTTGCCGATCGGAGCGCCGTATTCTGATTGGCTCCAGATCTCTTTATTTCAATACGCATGGCAGTACCAGTTTTTGGGCTCTTATATATATATATATATATATATATATATATATATATGTGTGTATATATTGCAATGAGGTCATTGCTAGTCGCCGGACCCAAAACTTCCCCCTCTGTCACGCCGATTAGGAAGGTCCCTGATTTGACACGGCTCAGCGCAAGACGCGCGAACGCGTGCCAGGAGACTCAAAAGATTTACGATTAGGGTGCAATTGTCTCCCGGGGACAGCCTTTCTGGCAAACGGCGGCCAGTCCACGTGCACGGCTAGGCACCGGAACAAGCAAATTATAGAGATCCCGGCTACTGTTGAAGTTATCCCGTAGGACCCATATAAGCGTCACGAAGACAGCAGAAAGGACTGCTTTGTTCATCTCCGGTGTACGCACACGCACAACAAGACCACCAATCAGGCGCCCAGAAAATGAGGTTAATTTGAAAATACCCTATCGGCTTCCGACTCGCGTCGAATATTTTGGAAACTAAGATTTCGGCCAAAATATTCAAAATTCCAATCACGTGAAGGAGCGATGGGCGAAACTTGGAAAAAGGGTGGGGATGCGACACAGGAAGCTCGAGAGGGGGATTTTTGGCAGAAGACGGATGAAGGCAGAGAACGAGACAGAATTGAGACTGCAGTGTTGATGAGAGGTAGTGGAGCAGTGACTGGGGTCGACCAACATAGTGCAGGCCGCCCAGTATAAAAGACAATCAGGAATTTATTCCGATTTCAACGGCCGGCGCCTCCGGAAGGAATGATTGTGCAGCCGAGTCATTGAGGCTGGCCTGGTGAGGGGTGGCGTCAGACGACTTCCTCCAATAATCACCGATCGGAGCCAGGAGCACTAGCACCGCACGCACTGCTGCTTCCGGTTGGCTGCGCCTTGCCGTGGTGCGGCTCGCGACAGCGACTGCTTCGGGGACGACTACGGATTGTGCAATCATCGAAAGAGGTGAACTAAAGACTTTCATTTGGTAATTATTCCAAAGACAGTAAGAAAAATAGGAAAGGTGTGATTTAATGTAAATAACATATAATTTAGTTTAAGATTCCTTACCCAAACTGTATTATAGAAACAAAAGCAATAAATGTGTTCTTCCATTCAGGTGATTGACATTTAAAGTTACAAAACTTTGTGATTATTGTAAAGTAGTGGTAGTAATAGCAAACCCGTGCATGCCCTCATTCAAGAGTGCCTACCCCATTGAGGTTCTCGAATGCCGGTGCCAGGTGACAGGTAAGTGCCCGTTTGGCGCCCTTCATTGATAAATTTAACGCGCACACCTGTCAGCTGATTACCGACACACTTCGGTGTGACGGTATTTCACCCCCTTTGTGAGTACCCAGACGCGAGCTGCGCGCATTGCGCGCATGCGTGTGTGCCGTGGCGGCAGGATGGGTTCATCACATATATATATATATATATATATATATATATATATATATATATATATAATATTCATGGATTGTGGAATACATTGCAAGCAGAGAGAATTACTACAAATCTTTTTCGGAATTGCCAAAAAGTCTTTGGCGTGTTCTGTGAATTGTAAATTGAGAGCTGTAAAAGTGAGTTGTGAATTTAACTAAGCAATCCTGCATACAAAATTTCAAGTCATTCCTCTTCGAAATGTTTTGACATCGCAAAGCGTCGAGTGAAGAATCGCATGTAATGTAACTAAAGATAAATTAAACTCTCTTCCTGTTAATTAAAACCATTCGTGGAGGAAAGGAGACATTTCACAAACAGTCGCTTTATTACAATCTTGTAATGGAATCTGCAGGCTCGAAATTAATAATAGCAAATCGATGGGAGCAGCTGACCATACGTTGCTGAAGGCGTGCATATGTGGTTATTTGTGGCGTTATTGCTCTGTCGAAAAAATTAAGCGATTTTCGATACGAATGAGCACAACCAAACAATCGCAGCGAGTATGAGAACAGATCTATTTTATTGGCGACACAAATGTCAAGGTTGGAATGCAGTATAGAGGCAAATACTAAACTGTATGCGACGCGAACTTTTTCTATCAGTTTTCCGCTGAAAGAAATAATGGTAAATCATCATGTAGATAATGTATGTGTACGTACCACGGATTATTCATAGTATTATAAATATAATGAAGGCTGATTCATTAGAAAAAATAGACTATTAAGTTGTTTACCAACATTTCGGGAAACGTATTTTCATCATCAGTGCTTCAATAAATAACTCAGGAAATATATTGGTATTAAAATTGAAAGAGAAACTTTCTGGAAAAGTATCTTAAATATCAAATTAAATATTAATATTTTTATGGATAAATAACAATTTATTATTATACTTACAATTATTTACTATAATTAGAATAGTCTTCAGAACATTGTGTTCTAAAGCTAGAAAGATTTTTCAGTTCAATAGCATACGACACACAATGGTATAAGGAATCAGTCTTTATTTACAATCTGTGAAAGATAGCAAATGCTATAATATTAGAACCATTAAGTTCACGCTTTAGTTTTCTATTGGAGATGCATCGAATATGAATCTTTTTGTAATTTATACCTTCAGTTGGCAGGTTTCATGAAATAAATCAAAATGTTGTACTCCAATAGTTACAAGCAGGAGTAAACTCTTCTTTCTAATTGATTGAAGAAATTGGCCTCTTCCATTGCTCAGCCAGTCGCATAGTATATACGTGGATTGCATATCGCCTACTAAATGTAATTTTCGTGTGTCACTGTAACTTACTTCCGAACAAATACTACGAACGCATCAGTAATAATATTCAAGGATTTTTATTATAAAAAAATATTCTGAAAAAGATATAATTTGTAGGAAGAAAACATTTCATGCGAAGTCTAGAATTACCTAACAAAACAGATTTTACTGACTCGTGTTTCCTGTATATTTAATAAAGGTATTAAAATGAACCAAGTCTGGTGAAAATGCATTGGCGACAGCCGTTCTCTCGCCCTCTTTCCTCCGAACCTCTCTAATGCCTGTGCTCTCAGCCCCGTCCACACGAGGGTTTCAGGGCTCTCCTGCGAATCGAAGGCGCGGGCGACGCTAATGGCCACGAGCTCCGCTGCCCTCTCTCCCTATCCTCCCGCTGCATCGCCCCTCTCCCTCTCGCTCCGCCTCCGCCCGGCTACTCGCGCTTACCACCCACCCTCGCTTCCCTACCGCCCGCATGCTTAGCACATCTGCAACACTCCCCGTCATCGCCTCCCACTTCCCGTCATCGTCTCCCTCTTCCCGTCATCGCCTCCCACTTCCCGTCATCGCCTCCCACTTCCCGTCATCGCCTTGCCTCCCCCCCCACCTTGCCTCCCGCCCCACCTTGCACTCCCCGCCCCACCTTGCACTCCCGCCCCCACCTTGCACTCCCGCCCCACCTTGCACTCCCTGCCCCACCTTGCACTCCTCGCCATCACCTCGCACTCCCCTCCATCACTTTACTTCATTGCCTCCTCCTCCCTGCCATCATCTCCTTGCTCCGTGAAGGGCTCTTTGCTCCCGCCTTGCGCTCTCTTGGAGGGCATTGAAGAGAGCGCTCGAAGAGAGCCGGGCGCCGCAAATCGCCTTTCCTCCCATCGCATCGGCTTTCGTCAACGAGCCGCTCGTCAGCCGACGAGACGAGGCCATCAACGTCGCTGCGGCGAAACAGCAGAAAAGCCGCCACCCCCCTCACTTGTGTCAGCGCCGAGCGGAGCGGAGCAACAGAGAGCGACGTGTTGCAAGAGGCCCCTGGCAGCCGTTTAGGCTCTTCTCAGGCGTCTTACAGACTAACGTCCATTTTATTATTATTTAAATAGACCCCTGGCTGGTTGATTCTCCAGACTAGGAGGACCTGGGGACCTGGAGGTACACGCGCTCTCAATAGCGCGATTTTCGGCAGTTGCTTTGCTAAACTCGCTGCTCAAGTGCTGCGTCAAGTCCTTTCGAGGTGGTCCTTACAGTTCGAAAGACTGCTGAGAACAACTTGGTTTTTGCGTCTTTCAAATGCATCTGTTGCACACGATATTTCATTGTTTCTCTTCCTGGTCTATTCTGAAATCGTGACTTCGTTCATTTACATTGGAGATGTGGATCATACATAGGGTCTTAGTACTTTACTTGAGTTATTCAATGCATATTCATGATTTGGTTTTTTTTTTTTTTTTTGGGCGGTTGATTTGTGATGTAATATACAGTGGGTTGCCCGCTTGGAGTGTGCGGTGCGAGGGCGTTAGGAGGGTCGAGCGGGGGCGGGGGCGGGAGCGGGAGTGGCTTGAAGTGAGGGGGAAGCGATGCAGGGTGGAACGGGCGCCAAAGTGCAAAGGTCAAAAAAGTATTAAGCTGTGACGCCGGGGACAGAGGTGCCTCTGTAAGGGGAACGAAATGTGGTTGACGAAGGGAGATAAGGGAAGGGAAGAAATTCCAAGGACGGTTGGAAAGAAAATTAAAGGTAAGGAGAGGCGGAGAGAGAGGGGGAACTGAAGCGCGGAGAGTGGAGGAGGGGGAAGATGATGTTGATGAACGTTTGTCGCTGAGGGAGCGAGGCGGCGGGCGGGCGCGGTGAGGTGGGTTCAGGAGGCGAGGTCGCCGCCCACCATCTCTGGGCGAAAGCCGCCCTTTCGTCGGTGCCTCGGGGCGAAGGGCGCTCGAGCCCCCCCGCTCCGCCCCGCCCCCCCGCCGCCCGCTCCCCCCGCCCCGCCCCCACTCCGCCCCGCCTCCCCACTCAGCCCCGCCTCCCGCTCAGCCCCGCCTCCCCGCTCAGCCCGCCCCGCTCCACCCGTCTCGCCCCGCCTCGCCCTCCCGCCCCTCCGCCCTGTCCGCGTGAACCGAGGAGAGCTGGCGGTCAGCGCGTGCGGATCGAAGGTGCAGCGAAGGGGCGACTCGAAAGGAGCAGCGCAGCCCTTCGCACCCTTAATGAAGGCGCGCGGTCCCACAGACCCCATTTAGGGCTGCAAAACATTAGACCGGAGAGACACCCCCTCCCGCCACCCGCTCACGCTTACAACCAAACAACGGCTACGGCTGCCTTTCATTTCTTTACAAATGATAAAAGACGAAGTTCATGTCGCCATTTCATTAATCATTTGCTTAGGAATAAGGAGGTTTTTCTTTAATTCCACATTCACTTAATATTATGACATTAACTCCTTGGCTGTAACGCTCAAGGGAAAACTCACTTCGTGCACAAAAGATCAGAACCAAAATACCTATTATTTTCAGCCTGATTATCTTATTAATATTTTATTTACAATGATTACTGAAATTTGTTCCAAAGAATGAACTCGGATACGTCTCTACTCCTTTTCCCGAGAAACGAGACTGGTTTAAATATACGGAAACGCTTTTAAATATAAATATCTTGAAATTGAAAGATGTTTGAAAAAAAATTATTTCGTATTATCATGTATTATATATTTAACGCAATAATGCTGACAGTAACAACTGTAGTGCTGCATCGGAAAAACTTGGTGAGTTTGGAAAATAGAACACGGCAGTTAGTATTCGATATTTGTCTTTATAACTCATTTCAACCATTCCCAAAAATAATTCATACCCTTTGCCCTCTTTTAACAAGCATTTTCCAACATTTGCTTGTATACGACGTTTTATTATCTAACCTTTTCTTGATTGATCATCAGTTCTCATTTTATTGTGATCACTTTACGTGACACATACAGACAGGTAAAAGGAAATATAGATATAAATACAATGGTAAGAATAGTACGAGATTAATTTTTTTTTCATTCCTTCATTGATCAGGTTGCACTTATTTACCAAAAAATATCTAAATAAAGAATTTTCTAAACGCATTCCTTTTTTTGTATTCCATGGCAGTCGCGGAGCGTGTGAAAGGCATTGTTGAACGCACACTGGCCGGCAGATCCCGACACAAACAATGGAGATCAAATCGAAATTGTAAATAAAAATTTAAAGGGGTCATTTTCTCAAAACCTTTGTCTGTAGAAAATCTACGTGCCATGTCACACACCTCTTACCATTATAGAAAAATTTCGAGTTGATGTATCTCTTTATTCAGAAAATAAATGTTAGTAAAGTGATGGGAATATCAAACTAAAAATATAATGGTGTGTTGGGTTTAAAATAGAAAATAAGAATTAGAGAAACTAAAGAACTGCGAGATCTCAAAGAATACCAACAATGTAATAATAGAAATAAGAAATAATGAATAAATTTAAGCTTTGTAAACGAATTCGGTGAATGTTTGCCGTCATCATGGCGCGAACGGGCCGCGAGCCGAGTTCTGGAGCCATGGGGTGAACTTTTCGGCCCTCATTCCCCTCCCATCCACCTAGATCTCTCTAAGCCAGCGGTTCTCCTTCCAAGAAGTTGAAAGGACATTAATTACCTCAACTAACAACCTTTTATCCTTCATTTGGTTATTATTGACCGTTTTATAAGAATTCTTTATTATCAGCAACATTAATAAAAAAAAACGCCATTTCTGAGCAGGTCAGACAAAAACAAAAGTTGTAGAAATACAATTTGTGGAATTCATTAACCTCTGGGGAGAACCTGTGCCTAAAGAAGCAGATAAAATCTTCGCTCCCAGACGAGTTTTGAGGGTAAGAATACGGCGTCCTAAGGCACTAGCTCTCACCAGCAGACGCGTTTGCTGTGTCAGCCTGAAGTTTTCGGGGGCATTTGGCCGAGGTGAGCAGATTGAAATTGTGCCTTTATGTAAATAAGAATAGATAGTTTACAAGTTATTTTTCCCTTAAAGGCATGAGATAGACATCGCAGAGTGAGAGCCGTGTAACGTAGATTTAACACAGTGTTTAACTTGTTTTGTAAATAGCTCTAAGAAATCATTCTTTTGTATTACCTCAAAAGAGATAAAAAAAAAAAAAATTTTTAAAATTTCCTTAATAAAAATTTATTATAAAGAAACAATTTTGGCAATTTATGAGTCGAATAGTTTCTGAAAAGAACTGTTGCATTTAGAAAAACAATTTTTTTGTATACCAGCATTATAAACGACCTTTTATGTGTCAAGAAATCGTTCATAAAAAGGCCTTTTACAGCACAAATGATGACGTATTAGATTTTATGGCACGAATTATTGCGTCATCACACATTCAGCCAATCGCCACTAGAGAATCGTGGGGTGGTAGCGGTAAATGGAACAGCCGACCTCTGTTTTCTCGTACAGATGTCAAATACCTGATACGTCACAACGAATCTGTTTCGCGAAATTAAGTTTGATTCTCTTGTAAATTTATAATGCTGTTATACAAAAATAGCGTATAACTCGTTTATAATGTTGCTTTATTGCATTCGTACAAATTTGAAAACTCGCTGCTAACGTCGCTCGTTTTCAAAACATGTACTCATGCAATAAAGCTTAACATTATAAACTAATTGCATAAACTACTATTTCAGTACTAAACAAAAGGTGCTGTTTCTAGCCTGATGATGGAGCAAATTAAGCCCCGAAACGTCGCTTTGTAGAAATATCAATAAATGCGTTATTAACTGCAATAGTTCTCTCAAAAAACTATTCGACTCATAAATGGCCGAAATAATTTTCTTTGATAATAGAAAAAGACGAACAATAATTTTACGAAGAGTGTTTTAATTCCTGAAGTGCAGTACTTTGAGACCTTGAGTCACTTATCTTTCCCGTATGGAGTGTGCTTTGCAAGTCTCGCGATAAAACAAATTTTTCCAGCTATTCCGCTTTAATCCTTTCTACTCCTCTTCATAACTACTCGGGCATGGCGAAGTAACAGGCTGTGGTAGGTAGAAACACCTTTACGAGTATAGATAAACAAATAGGGGCAGAAGTGGTAGAGATAAATATAAATACAGAAACGAAGTGGGGAAATACTACAATACATTGGGCGGAGGTGACTTCGCCATTGGGAACACACACAATTAGTGGTGAGTGAGGAAACTTGTATAAGAAAATAATGGCTGATGAGGGAGAAAGTAGATCGGAAAGAGAGGCGGATAGGACCGGGGAACAATGTTAGAGGCGACGTTGAATAAAAGGGAGTCTGAGGGGAGATGTTGCTGACTGAATAGAAAATTGCAGTAAGGGAGCGAGGCGCAAAGTTGGGGGCGAGGGTGAATGCGAGATGAAGACAGTCGCATCCGGTGACAGGTACAGCCCGAGAGCAGGCAAGTCGTCGGCGAGGAGGCAGAAAGTTTGGCAACGGGTGACGGGGATAGGCGGGGGGGGAGTAGGAGGTGATGGTTGGGTTCTGCGAGGGGGGGGGCGGGGATCGACACGTCAGCGCCAGCGGAGGCCAGAGGCGACGCCGAGCAAGGAGGAGCCGGCGCGGGGCCGGGTCGCGGGCTCGGGATGTGTGCTCTGGCGTGTGGCGTGCGCGCAGGGACGGGGCGGGGCTCGGGCGTGGAGACGACCGTCAGCTGCGCGGAACCCCGCCGCCGCCGCCGCTCGCTGCATCCTGCTGTTCGCAGATCAATGCACGGCCCCACGCGGCGCTCGAGGTCCCGATGGTTGGCTCTGCGCTGCGCCCTGTCTCTGCTCCCCTCGCGCTCTCATGCCCACCCGCATGGCCCCCCGCCGGGCCCCGCCCGCTCCTCCCCGCCCTCGCCCCGCTCCTCCGCTCCTCCCGCTCCTCCCGCTCCTCCGCTCCTCCCGCCCCTCCCCTCCTCCCGCTCCTCCCCCTGCTCCCCCTCCCGCTCCGCCGCTCCGCCCCGCTCCGCCCTGCTCCGCCCCGCTCCGCCCGCTCCGCCCGCTCCGCCCCGCTCCGCCCCGCTCCGCCCGCTCCGCCCGCTCCGCCCGCTCCGCCCCGCTCCGCCCCGCTCCGCCCCGCCCGCCCGCTCCGCCCGCTCCGCCCCGCTCCGCCCCGCTCCGCCCCCTCCGCCCCGCCCGCCCGCCCTCCCCGCCCGCCCGCCCGCTCCGCCCCGCTCCGCCCGCTCCGCCCCGCTCCGCCCCGCTCCGCCCCGCTCCGCCCCGTTCCGCCCCGCTCCGCCCCGCTCCGCCCCGCTCCGCCCCGCCCCGCCCCGCTCCGCCCCGGAAACTTCCTCCGCACTCACGATGCCGTTTCGAGCCACGCAGGAAGCCCAGACGTTTTGTCCCTAGTACACAATACTTACGAACAATTAAGCTTTCGTTACTAATGTGACATGACCTGCGTTTTGAAAAAGGTTTTCGGGTTCATTAAATTCTACCAAATTGCATTGGCTTAATTTTGAATTCAATAGAAGAGCCACCTAAATGCCGTGTGCTGACAATGCCTAAATTCCTGGATTCATACTGTTCGTTTTATATATATCCACTATAATGTGTTCCATAATTTAGTGTGCGCAGCCGTTTCCGTTGCCTACGTTAGCAGGTTGAGATGTGAGTAATGCCGATCTCTCCACTAACGAGATTCCACGGGAAATTAGTAGGGCGAGCAGAGCGCGCGTGGAAACAAATACTTGGCTAATGGCGATGACGCTGCGCTCTCCGGTGAAGCCATGGCGGCGCTTTATCATCTTGGCGAAGCGCGACTTTTCATCATTCGAGCGTGCCGCTGCGCCGCCGCGCCCGCGCCCCGTCCTGTGCTCTACCACGCGCCACACTCTGGATGGTAAACGTCACACGGCGCGGCGTCCCGCTGGCGTGCAAATAGACGATTATCGTCAAGCTAAGAAACAAAAACCCCCACTATCCTGAATGAAGTTGTCCGGAGGAGGTGGCTCAGTCCATCAACTGACGTCACTGCAAAGCCTCTGACCAGGAGGTCTGAGGTTCCAGTCCCGACGGTGGAAAGATATTAGACACTGGATGGGACTGGACTAGATGGCCAGGTCGAGTTGAGCCGCCGACTGGAGGAGGGTTCTGAGGCCTGCTGCCCTGACGTTAGTTTTCCCCGGTTTCTCCGATCAATACAAGCCAACGCCGGAGCACTACCTAAGGAAACCGGCCACGGACCGGGCGCGTTCTTTCCTTCCTCTTCCTAGTCCTATCCTCACCCGACATGCACGACACTACCATCATGCCAGGAAGCCGGTCGGGAGCTTGAAGCTTGTCCCGACTGTGGCGTTGCCCCGATGGTAAGAGGTACCTGGTTGGGGAAAACTCTGAGAGCCGACGGATCTCGCTATTCAGCGGAGCAAGATCACTGCCACCTCCCGGGCAAAAAGCCTTCTACACTTACGGACTAATGACTTTAAAAGTTGACTCACCGGAATCACTAATAATCAATCTAAATGAAGTTGAAATTGACAGTGACGCTCTTACCGCACTCACGCGCATTGTTTTATTAGTTATTTACGATATAAGTGTCGTAAAGCATCTTATTACAATACGAGATTGAAGATTGCCAAACGAGGCCGTTAGGCCGAGTTTGGTAACCAATCGAGTATTGTAATAAGATGTTACGACACGTATATCGTACAACGTTTTATCCACTTTGTAAAAATTAGTTAGATTTAATCTAAAAGATCGTCCTACGCGTTCGTTTAGTACTAACGATTTATTTTCTAGAAGTGGCGACACTGTTTCTAACAATGATAACAATTGAAACACATTTGGTGTCAACCTCAAGCTTTGTGTATTCTTTCCACGGTGTAAGAGTATTTTTTTCCAATATGAGTGACAGCAGCTGTGATTCTGACATCGAAATAACAGCAAATGCTGCTCTAGACACGCTATTACCAGAGAAATCACGAAAAAATATGAGCGTGAATACACTTTATTTAGAGACTGGAGTGCAACCAAACATATTAAAACCATTTCGGAAAAAGTTATGATGGCGTACTTCTCTGGTAAGTCTAAAAAGAGAAACCCTCAAGTCTATGGTCACATTATTCCATGTTAAAGAGTACAATATTACTTAATGATAATGTGGACATAAGTAAGTTCACACAATTGATAGCTTTCTTAAAAAGAAAGAGCGAAGGATACATGAGCAAGAAATCTAAAATATTTTCGAAAGATGACATACATAAATTTTTAATAGAGGCAGATAATGAAATTTATTTAATGATGAAGGTGACATTAATAGTTGGCGTTTTTGGAGCTTGCCGTAGAGAGGAATTGAAAAATTTAGAATTAAGTGATATAGAGGATAAGAATACGTATATTATAATTAATATACCAAACACCAAGACATTAATTTCAAGACAATTTGTTATTACTCAAGGAAGTGTCAAAGAATTCAACTGTTTGGAGACTTTTCGTCAATATTTTCGCCTTCGGCCGGAAAATGTCAAGCACGATCGTTTCTTTCTCTCCTACAAGAATGGAAAATGTTCTTCGCAACCAGTTGGGATAAATACTTTTGGAAACATTCCAAAAAAAATAGCAATGTATCTTGGTTTGAAGAATTCTGAAACTTTTACAGGACATTGCTTTCGTCGATCATCTGCTTCTTTACTCGCCGATGCAGGTGCTGACATGAATGTGTTAAAGAGGCACGGTGGATGGAAGTCAAATTCTGTTGCTGAAGGTTATGTCGAAACATCAGTGCAAAATAAAAAGAGATAGCTATGAAAATTATGGGGAAAATATTTCGAATGTGGAATCTACAAATATTTCAAATGCAAATATGAATTGTACAGCTTCAACATCATCGGAATTACGGTATCAAATTGCAGCAAATTTGTAATTAATGTTTACAACAAATAAGCATAGCTATTATTATAATTTGAACTCTTATTCTGTTAAAAGTTATGTCAATAAAAATTCTTTGAACAATTGTTGTTATTTTTAATAGTAGGAATCAAGCTAGTCGGGAATAACCCATTACAAAACGAGTGTCGTAATGAAGTACTTTACGCACTGGTGCGGTAAGAGCTTCATTACGACACTGAACCTAATGTCGTAATGTTTGACTTTACCTAACCAAAGTGGATAAAATTATTTTTATAGTGTACTAGACCATAATTGTTTGTTGATGGACTTTAAACGAAACACGTAATTTAATACCCTTGCGGGCCTTTCAGATTCTTTACGTCCTCTCGGGTCTTTTGAATACGTACGCCTGCTTTGGTACCAACACTACAAATAATTCATTTTTATAAAATCGATTTATTAAACTAAGGCAGTCTTGAGTTGGAGCAACACCGTCGGTGTTGATTGGAGGCATTGAACCACGAATCGTGACGTCATCATTCGCATTACGGCTAAGAACACTACACGAAAGAAACTTTTCACCATTTTTTTTTGCTTCTTTGCCTCTTCTTAAGCAACCATACAAATTGTATTAATATTTTGTATGATGCACATCCATTAAATGATGAGTTTTATTACGACTGATTTTATATCACGCGTTATTCAGTGGAGACAGAATAGACTTCCCAAAGTTGAAATCAATAGGATCTTAAAGTGTTTATAACATCCTGGAAAATATTTAGGCAGATAAAATAAACGTCTTTGGTAAATATTAGTTTTTTAACAGTGGGACATGTTTAAGTTGCTACTTTAAAAACTCGAACATAATAATAATAATAATAATAATAATAATAATAATAATAATAATAATAATAAGAAGAAGAAGAAGAAGAAGAAGAAAATGATTTAGTGTTAGTAACACAGCATACTGGAAATCATTCATCATTATAAATTTGTTAAATTCAATGAAGATTACTTTCTGAATTATATAAATTTTCATCTCAATATGAATGGAGTGATCATTTAGTGCTTTCTAGATTGTTATCAATGACCCATTTAAATGTTATTATTAAAAACAATGTTATTGTAATAAAAACCTGTGTTGAAAGTCCTTCGAAAATTTTAAACAACATATAATTTTTGGACACATTTCGGTTCGGTTTACTTTTAAAAAAAGTCTTTTTCTACACAATAGAAAAGCATTCCTAAATTTTCCGTGTTCTGAACTTGAGATTTTCTCGGTATTCCATCTTACTCCTTCATTAAGTAGAAGGTTTTCGTTTACCCGGAAGTACGTTTGTTAGGTAGGATGGCTGATTTTGAAAAAATGTTGGATAGCTCGTCGGTTAATAAGGTCGTTTCCTGGGCTCAACTTGGCAAGATAAATCATCTCGTTCCACACAATCTGCAATGAAGGCATGTGCATTTGAGACGCGCTTATGCACACAGTTGAATTTTGTGTATTTTTCATATCACTCCAATGAATCACTCCTATGAGTTTTCTTTCTTTCGGTGTCTTTTGGAAAAGAAAACGTTAAAACCTTTTCAACTAATGATTGCTTTTGCAGCCTTGCCTACTGCAACTTCGAAACTGAAAAGTAAGGTTAAGGGCAGTGGCGGTGGGCGAATTAAATTTAAGTGTGTTTCAAATGGGCGGGGATCTCCCTCTCCAATATTTCCCGTTCGATTAATTGAAAAAAATTATTAAAATTTATAAGGAAATTGTACGTTAAATTTCGAATATATTTTAAAATATTTGAATTTCTATCGCATAATTATAAGTGTAAAAACTTAAAATCATTAATAAAGAATGATATGCAAAATTCTCCTTTCTTTTCCAAGAAACTTTTCTCGGACGCGCCACTTCGTCTGACAGCACGCCTTGAGCACGAGGCGCGCAGTCTCTCCGAAATCGCTGAGATCAGCATCACATCTGTTGCCAGTGACAGGTCGGCCCATGCTGCACGTCCGAAGAATATTCCTTTCAATGTACGCAACAACTGATAGTGAATGTTGGGCGACCGGTTTCGTGAGACAAAGGAGCATGCTATTTACTATGCTACTGACTTACAACTTCACCAGAGAGTTGGTGAAGAAAATTAATATTTATAACATTAATATCTATCTTGAAAATAATGCTTCAATTTCTCATTTATTGCTTTTAATTACTTTTGACCTTGACTCTTCTGACGTCTCCATGTTACAACAATTGAATTAGGCAACATTCGGAACGAGACATTTATTTTCAATTTTATCACTCTACCCAGAAATGAGGAAATTGTAATCAAACCTTGTTTATTTAAATTGATCATCCAATCGTCGATTTTTCAGGTGCACAAATTTCCTCATCAAGCATTGAAGTTACTGGTTTCACGGTTAAGTTGCTTCTCTACAAGTGTTTGACAGCGTCGTGAGGGCGCGCGATCGCTCGTTTGCCTTTGAATTTCTATGAGATGTTTTTATCCACTTCATTGTTGAAAATGATCGTTCAGCTTCTGATGTCATTGGAGTAGTGAGAAGAAATCGAAGAAGTTTGCAGACTTATGAAAAAACTTCTTCCTACATTTTATTTTGCAGCATTACTTGAAATATTGGTACCGCTCCTATTGCATTTTTAAATTCGCTTCTCTTGTACCTTCCTTGTAACAGTGTTCTGTACTGAATTTGACGTCCCTTTGAAAATGGTTGCACGTTCTAAATTATTTTTAAAGCACCGTCAATGGTACTAACAAAATAATCCTAACCCTTGAAATATCCCAGGGTTTTCCCACTGTTCACTTTCGTCGTGCCCTCGCAACGCAAGCTCAAATGAGCATTGAGCAAATGCAATTGAGCAATTGATCCATTGAGCAAATGCTGAGATGGCCCTTGTTTTGCTTCTGGACATAAATGTAACTTCATTTTCTGTGCACGTCTTCTAGAATTCAGTGGGAAACACAATTCTTCAAATTATCGTTTCCATGTTGTCGCGACAGGAAGTAATAAGAGCCAAAATTTATTGCTTATTTATCCTTGAAAATAGATTTTATTACATGGGAGTTTTTTGTTTTTTTTTCCTTTCAAAATTAAAATTTATTGCTTATTTATCCTTGAAAATAGATTTTACTACATGGGAGTTTTGTTTTTCTTTCTCCTTTCAAAATTCAAAATTTAAGTAGTATATGACTTAGTGTAGGGATCACAGAATTTTGAAAATGTGCACACAATTCACTTTTCCCCATAGCACGTCATACGCAGTTTTTAACTGTTTTTTGACGTAAAATAAATAAAAAATAAAATAAATAAAATAAAAATAAAAATCAAATGCACCACAAAATTTGGTAGTTTATAAGTGTCCTGAATATTTCTGTTCTTACGCACTTCATCGTTGTCGTTTTTACAGAGAGACAATAACTGTCATCAAGCTGCGTCACAATATTCACGCCTCACGGTAAAGCCAGTTCAACATTTCTGTTATTTGATTTAAATGTCTTTTGATTCTGTTCTCAGTGAATTGGTTCATGTCATTTTAACCGGTCTTCGTCCATACATTTTACTCCTTGTTAAGACACAAGGAAAATAAAATAGTGCAATTTTTCTTACACCACGTAACAACTTGAATGTCGAATAAATATTAGCATTGAATCGTTGATGAAACTCTCGTTTCACTGATTCCAGTTGTTTCAATTTACAGAACAGGCTGATCCGGACCACGCTTCATAATTAAAATAATTGGACACCAGGATGCATGGACATAACAGCTGTTCAAACCCGAGATGTAAAACATATTTTACACTTATTATAAGTCGGCACTCACCACCCACATCAGATTTAAAACACGTTTTGGAGTGTGGAATTGGGGGCACTGTTTTCCTGACAGCGTGACGGAGACTTCGTCTCGGAGTTGGGGACGCGAAAGCCTGCTAGTGCTGCGCCAAGCGGAGTTCACTGCGTAAGTGCGAACATGATCCGGTGAGGAGCGCTCAACGATAGCACAGAAGCAAAGTCACGTGGTACCCAATGGTCCTTATGGAACGAGGTGTTGTTTCAAAAACGTGAACAGCGATGTAGACACATCGGTTTGTCAAAGAAATATTAGTATGGAAATTATAAAACGAGGAGTAGAAAAAAGTCATAATATTAATGAGATTGTAATAACGAAGTAATTTTGTTCATTTTTTGGGGTGTTACGTGAACATGTGGACTTTACAAATAACCGCCTCTGGTTAAGCGCAATTGTACAAATGTCGCATGAACTGTTAACGACACCAAACAGTGATAAATTATTCACACATCTTAATCAACATACGCATTCAGAAACATGGGAACAAAAAAAACATTAACTTTTGTTTTCCATGAAACACCACCAAATATGAAATATCGCTACTTCCCTGAGACCAACTACCCGACCCGATGGTTGACATCACTAGTGCCTCATGTGGTTATATGCAATGCCTGTTTTTGTAGATTGCGTTGATCGAACTTATATATAATACGGAGTTGCTCTACAGCTGTCGCCGTGTCTCCGCTCTCAGTCTCCATGCCTCTCTATTTGACCATAGATCTTCCTGCATTTCCTTGTCATAGCTCTCGCACTTCCTGCTGCCATGCAAGTCTGGGTCTTCCTCTCTTCTGTCTTTTGTCGGTACCCATTGCAGGCTCGTTTTGGCCATCTTTGTCTGTCATTCGCATAAGTGACCATACCAAACGATTTTTTTTTATTTCGTCAAGAATAGATTTCTTTACATCCATTTTCTTTCTTATTTCTTCGTTCCTGATTCTGTCACGTCTGCTGTAACAGCAGCTTCCACGCCGGTAGTCCATTTCAAAGGCCAACAGCTTCTTTCTTGTTCTTTTATCAACTTCCAAAACTTCTGAACCGTACGTTGTAACCTCTTGACTAGTGTGGAGAAAAGACGTCTTTTAGTAGCGTTAGTGATGGATTTGTTCCATAACACAGAGTTTATACTTCGTGTCACGTTTCTCCCCAAGCTTATTCGTCTCTCAATTTCTTCTTGGCCCTTTTTGTTAAAAGTACACCCAAATATTTATATTTCTTACTCCTTTCATTTTTCCCCATTTTCCAGAAGATAATCTTCAATCTCATTGTTCCCAAATGCAAGGTATTCAGATTTGTTCATGTTGGTAGTAAGTCCTGCTTTTAAAAAATGTTCATTGAGTTTACGGATCATGAAACTCAAATCGTCCGCATGTTCTGCAATTACTACCTGGTCATCGGCAAAATATAACGTATATACTTTTTCCTCCCCGATCGTCATTCCCATTATTCTGCATTATTTCTCCCACTGCTGTAAAATTTGATGCAGATAGATTTTAAACAGTGTTGGGGAAAGACAGCAGCCCTGACGAAGACCTTTACTGACCGGGAATGGATCGGAGAGCCTACTGTAGATCTTAATCTGAGAGCGTGTTGTTCCTATATAGATTCTATGTGGCTCCAATTAAATTCTCATTGACTTTTAAGTCCATCCATTTCTTCCCATACTCTAGCAACCAGTTCATTGTCATACGCCTTCTGAAGATCAATGAAACCCAGATGAACTTCCCTACCTCTCCTTGTTCTCTTTTCTATAAGCTGTTTTAATGTAAATATATTGTCTATGACCGATCTACCGGCCTATTTGTTCCTCTCCGATTTTTACCTTTTATCTCTTCTATTTTATTTCGGATTATTTTGCTATAGAGTCTACCTATAGATCCAATAACTGCTATTCCTCTGTAGTTTGTTTCGTTGTCTCTAGAACCTTTCTTATGGATCGGTGTCAGGTAATATGTTCGCCACTCCTGAGGAGGATCTTCTCCATTCATGTACCTTGAAAACATGTGTTCGAGCATTTGGTGCAGTTTATAGGGACCGTATTTCAGTAGTTCTGCCGGAATATCTCCCGGTAAACTTATTAGATTTCATGGTCTTAAGCGCTTTTTCTAAATCTTCAATTGTCAGATCTACCCTTTGCTCAAATTTCACTTCCTTGTTTGATTGGAAGTTTGTTTTCTAGCAGCAGTCTTCCAAAGTACTCTTTCCATTTATTGATGCTGATGTTTGATAATGCAATATTGTTTTCATTTGTTTAATAGATTTAATTAATTTCCAGGCTTCTGAGCTCTGTGCTCCTCCTCCGTTCTATAGAATCGCATTTATCCAGCCAAAATTTATTCTTCCTTGATAACACGTCTTGTTTGACTTTTCTACTTACTGTTTTGTACTGTAAACTAGTTTCATTTTTCTTGTCACTAAGCCATTTTAAATACAGCTCTCTTTTCCTTTTAATCTTTTCTTCTAGACTTGTGTCCCACCAGTAGTGTTTCGGTTTTAATTTACAAGTACCTAAACCTCCTCTGCGCTTGGTGAATGCATTTTTTCCTTTCCAATTTAATTTAATTATATTTCATCGAAGAGACTGCTTAATTTGTATTTGGTAGGTTTCATGACAAACCCATCTTTATCTTCTTTATCCG
The DNA here is from genome assembly GCA_964035755.1 of Teleogryllus oceanicus. NCBI lineage: Eukaryota > Metazoa > Arthropoda > Insecta > Orthoptera > Gryllidae > Teleogryllus > Teleogryllus oceanicus. The sequence continues at coordinate 92,434,852 of CAXIVR010000005.1, read as the reverse complement.
TGCTATTTTAAGTAAATGGTATGTATATTTTAGCAATTACCAAGCAATGGTCGCTACATTGGGCTCCTTGTTTCCTCTAACATCTTGTATTTTGAGTAAAGTTTTTTGTTTGGTTATACAGAAGTCTTTATAGATTTTAGATTTTTTGTATGTTGGTACCAGGTGTACTTGAGAATATCCTTATGTTGGAAGAAAGTGTTATTAATTTTCATCTCATACTCTTCGCAAATATTAATAAATCTCTTACCATTGTCATTGCGAGTCTCCTCTCCATATTGACCCACAATGGTGTTGTTCTTTTCCCTTCCAACTCTACCGTTAAAGTTTCCTGCAAACATTATTTCATGGGACTTACGAATACTGTCTAGGGTTTCTTTGACTATCCTTTCAAAATCATCTTTCCTAGTTATTGGGGACCTTCATTCAAATTATATATTCCTATGACCCTTACTATTTTCCTCTGATTTTTATCACTACTTTAATAAGACGTTCTTTTATACATTCCCAACTTTTTATACATTTACCAAATCTTTCACCGATGACAATGGAAACTCCGGCTTTAGCATTTTCATGTTTGTTTACGCCACTGTAGAAGTGCACAAAGTTGTTCAGTTTTTTGCTTCCTTTGCCTTTTTTTTTGTTTCAGACCAGACGGCTATATCTATGTTTCTTCTCATTTCCTGGATTACTTCTTGTTGTTTGTTTGAGATGCTTTGTACATTCCATATATCAATATTCAGAGTCCATTTTCTTTGCCGATGTCGTTTCCCTTTTGATATATCCGAGGCATTTACATGACTGAGATTTTTTAGCGGTGTGATATTTTACGTGTGCAGGGTGCTGGCCTACAGCACAACCCCCAATCCTGGAGGACCGCAGCTTTTCTTTCAGGGGTTTCCATCCCTTAGGCTGATTGCTTCCACCATAGCTTAAGGGGTCCAGCCTACCCCTGATCCACTCTTTAGTGACGATTTAATTTTCAAGGTTAGCGAACCCCACCTTACCCCGTTGGATCATCCGCCATTCATAACTGGATGCTTCTGGGGTTTAACAAATAGAAAATTACAGAAATAAATGGAAAATGGCCAAACAAAATTAAATGGTCTTACAAAAGAGAGGATCTAGTTGATTTTGCTGATACCAGTCTCTATATCGTCTCAATATAACTCTGAAAATAAAACGAATTTGAAAATGGATAACACTTAAAAATGTTTCCATCAAAAGTCATTTTCGAGAGAAGATTGCTTATTAAAGGTAGCTTCTCTAAAATATCGGTAAGAAGTATCAACGTGTTGACGTTTCCCCGCTGGTGAGAGAAACCTACTTGGGGAAATACCCCGCTCGCCGACGGTAGGTCGACGCTGGATCTCGCCATGCATCGGGTAAAAATCACCGCCACGACCTGCGATAACACTTCAGTATCTTAGCAGTTCACGAGCACGGTATTACCAATCAATTCAAAACACTTGCCGCGTTTTCCTATTTCCCGGACATCGCTCAAAAACCGTACTTCTTTAACATTTTCCTTGAAGGATTTTACTGCTATGAATCAGGATGGGTCTGCCGCAATTAAAGTGCGGGTCCAGGCAGCCGCATTGTTTGCGACGAGAAAAGTCCGCGCCACTTGTGTGCGTCCGCATGACACTGATCTCCCTCCTCCCACACCCTCGCCCGGAGGGGGGGGGCGACGTGCGGCGCTTCCGGCATCGCCGGCGGTGCGGCCGCCATTTGCATATGAGACGACGCGCTCTCCATCAATGCGCGCAATTACCGGTGCCGCTTCGCGATGAAAATTCCGCCCGGCCATTGACTGGTGGGCGCGGCGCAGCGCGCAAAACGGGGAAAATTGGGGCGGCGGCGAATGTCACGCGAACGCCGCGAGGCCTGCGGTGGCGGAGGTTCTTGCAGCTCAAATTCAAAATTTAGACCAGGCGCGTCACACTGCGCCAGCACGAGCTACTTACCCGCCTGGGAAGCCCGGCGCTCCTACGGACACGGGCAACTTCCCCTGACTTCGCTATCCTTTCCCCTCCAAATCCAGAAAGGGGTGGACACGCGCAAGCTGAACCGACGCGCGGAGGGGAATAGTGGCTTTATAAGTGAATACGTTTGCCAGATTTGTTCTGTCCAACAGCCGGAATTTGAATTATGATTATATTCTGTACTATTTATTACTATTTTATATGTATTTTATTTTAAACTTCAGAATTTTATGAACATTTTTGTCAAGGGCAGAAATTTACTTGAAAGGCAAGGTTTTCCTTGTTTTCGTTTTGTTTTGTTTTTTTAAATTATTTAATTATTTATTTTGCAATAATATGAAATAAATTACCAAGTCTCTATAAATTAACAATTCTCGCTCACGGACGGACAGCGCTTTTCACCAGAATCTGTGTTAAACCTCTTAAACTGAATCTTAATGCTATTATATCGCTCTTAAGTAATCGCGATTACAAAAGCAAGATTACTTTCGATACAAAATGTTTAATTTTACTCTCAATTATAAAGTCGAAATTTTACTAATGTATTATTTCATTTTAGTGAATAATTTCCTTTTTTGAAGAGAAATAATAAATAATATAGCAAAATTTTTGACAATAACTGTCAAGTAACTTCCTCTAAAGAGTATCGTGGCCCAAATATCCTGTGACGTGCCGCTACTCCGTAAAATTTTACAACCTTTACTTTTGAATCTCACGCCAATTTCTCTGGACGCAGTGCCCGCGAGTTATACTACCTTACGTAGTATAACTAGTACTAGTACGCTTACCTTACTCACGACCATGACATGCTTGATTTAGACAGTTCTGGCGAGCAATCTTTTGGTGATTGGTAGTTCGAGTTATTTGATTTATTATTCCAAAACTTCATTTATTTATTTATTTAACGTTAGCCAAGGGTGTCCGAAGGGGGGAGGGGAGGCACAAGGCCGTGGACCCCCTGAAAATTTCAAAAGGGGCCACGTAATCCTTCGTAATAAATTGTTTTATTTTTGTAATTATAATCAATTCTCTCTTACCAGGCAATTTGCGGAATTGAAACACGACATAACGGGAAGAGGCTCCTCTAGCCAATCTCTGGCAACTGTGTAAATATTCGACACAAAATCAATTATATTTATTAATTGTATTATTAAAGTTATAATTCCATTCTCCTTGTAGAACATTTTATTAGATTCTAGTAAAATATGTCATATATAAAAAAAGAAAGTCCGGTGGAAATGGGGGGTTAGAGGGGCCCAGAAATTGTATTGACCTTGCTGTTTCAGGCTGCGCACGCCTGTAGTGACTGTGCGCGTTGTTGTTGTTGTTGTTGTTGCCGTTGTTGCCGTTGTTGTGATGACTGTAACGTAATTGGAAGGGAGTTTTATGTTCTATTTAATGGACTTTCAATCATGATGACGTAAGATGACGAAAGTAAATGGATGGACCAGCTGCAACACTGGAGAATTCGTAGGCGTCGGCGACCGGAGCCATTTGATACTTTGCTCTCCGGGATGAGCCGCGCCACAATATCAACATTGGAACTGCCTGATCCCGAAATAGTTTTCCAGAAGTTGAGACTTTGAATACCATAGAAATGTATTGGTTGAATTAGTCAAAACATTAAGAAAATGAAAGTACTATAATAAAACTACAGTTAGTAGTAGATCACTGAAGAGCAGTAACGGATCATGGCGTACTGACACATTTGCGGGAGAAAAAACTTGTCTATTCTTGCGAATTAAGTGACATATTTTAAGCTCTGCAGTCAAGTTTCTGCTGCGATGTGCGAGCCAACAATATCCTTACAGGAACTTCTCGGAAGAGGATCCGAATCTGTTTATCTCAAGACTCTTACACTCCTGATTTCTACCTATACTCGCTGGTAGGTCACCGACTCAACAGGACTATGCCTTCCCTTTGAATCCACAGTCAGGATTAAGGAAGAATATGTTCTGTAGATTTAATTACTACAGACAATGTCGTAGCCCGTGGGAGACATGAAAGACACTCTGCCTTTCAGCAACAATGCAATGAGACTGTGAACAGAATCCGACAGTATTGATTCTGACTGGCTCTCACAATATCCAAACTGCATTGAATATAAGTCTAGGATTTCAGTACTCACTGCATATACTGTTATTCTCGCATTAACTGGCAATATTCCCATACTTGAACAAATAATATTGTGCCGAAGGGATTACGAGATTCGCTTCAATTGTATTGTCATTATCAATCAGACAAATTAAGACTTGCTAATCTTGAATGTATTTCATGGATTAGTTGGCAACACTGGTAGTGAAACTTTGAAAATGAGGATTCTGGCAGCTTACAGGGAAATTAATGGCGTTATTGATGATCGCATGAATGTATTCGCGTGTGACACATGTGATAAATAGCATGAAGTCGACATAATTGTACCGCAACTTGAAGAGGAAATGAGTTATAAGCACACATAAACGCAGATGCGTTATAGTAGGCAACAGAACTATTACGAAAATATACATTAATTTAATATTTTATAATGTGATGTTTTACTTTCTCCCATAATACATACGCAATAGAGAAAGTAATATAATGCTGCAACAAAAAACAGCGAAGTTTTGAGATAAAAAGTAGTTTTCTAGTTCCTTGACACTGGTTAGTAGATAATTCTTGTTCTTGTGTTGTTGGGTCTGTACATTTTAAAAGAAAACATGGTATGTATAATACATTTAAATTATTTATGCATAGCCTGGAGCTCTGCGGAGTTCAGTTAAGAGCTGGTCCTAAAGAGTGCAGGATTTGGATCGATGTATGGTAAAAGACTTTCTATATATAAAATTAATGAAATGAATTTGACATACAACAATGTACCCTGAAAAAGAGGACAAAATACGCTACTGAAGTGAACCAAATCATGTCAACTGAAAGAGAGGACAAAAGACCCTGGCCCACTGACTGAATTATGAAGTTGACAGTTTCTAAATGCGTAGTACGAGATGCACTGAGATGTTTTGTAATGACTGCGGCGATTTAGAGAATTGTTCACAGACCACTTCAGCCGGTGGAATTAGTGAGGGGCAATTATATCGCACTTCAGGAGACCCTCATTTGCATCATCACTGTTCATCTGAATATGGCATAACACTAGTAGCACGTTGTGAGCGAAAATTTACAGTGAACACATGGCACACGCGAACAGCAAGTTCAATTGTTCATCAGCGAAACAAGTGTTGAAGTGTGATGAAACTCTCTACACGTGCTCTGCATGAGAGAAGTTATTACACGTGGGTGCAATGAAAATCAAGAGGCAGAAACAACTGCTTCACGCAAAATGAATATTGGTCAGAAATTTCCAAATTTGCACACCTGTGCCTACGAGGTGAATATTGGATGCATATTTATTTACAAAATCTAAAATTGAACGCTTGTGCACATAAACGAAATTACGCAGAGGCGATGCGTCTTCACCCCGAGGAGATCACCCGACTGAAGTTTGCTGTTGCTGACGCAAGTTAGACCGCTGGTGTGGTGGGAAGAATACAGATTTATCCAACCACACTCTAAAACCCAACTTTAGCTGAAAGGAGAGTTCAAAGAGATAAGCGAACGGTTAGTGACTTATTCTCCGTCATAATTTATGTTCGAAAGGATTGAATTGAATTTGCTTTATTTTACGTGGCGATACTCAGGCCATGAGGCCTGCTCTTCCGTCTGACCACGCAAATTTCGTTACACTCCTTTCACCAATCATGGGAGAAAGAAGGTATTACTTGGCGACGAAACAGGCGATTTGAATTTAGCTCAGAGGCTTCGTTTAGACTTAAGGATCTTTTTACGTGCAGTAAATCTACTAAGATGGGACAGCCGGCTTTACTTCCCCTCCAAGGGAAGGCGTACGAAGGATTTTTCCGCCCTTTTAAAAATCCACGGCTTCGATCGGGTTTGAACCTGCAAACTTCGGTAAAGCAGTCCGACACGCTAACCGCTACACCATCGCCGCCTCGAAGGATGAATGCAGGGACGCGGTCGTTCAATCGGCAGCTTCAACATAAAAAACGAAGTTGCGAGGAATCTCCCGGTTGGACGAATGCGTCCAACTGATCAAACGTTAGAACTCGTCACTATAATTAAATCAGAGTCCAGTCGCGGTTCCGAGGGCCATGCCACGCGGGCTGGCAAGTGGGCGCGTGGGCCGGCGAGGTCATCGCGGGCACGGCGCTGAGCGAGGCGCATAGGATCCAGATGTTTACATATTTATTTAGTAAAAAACAGTAAAAACTGTATTTATTTATTATTAAAATAAATAAATAAATAACTGTATGTGACGTATAAAGGAGAAAGTCATCTGCGGACGCTCTCTTGAGAGTCAGAATCCCTTGCCAACAATTTAACTATTAATAGTTAAAACATGAAAAAAGTTTTAATATTAATTAATAATCGTAATTAAATTTAAAAAGTACGAGATTACCATTTCAAAAACTAGACATTTTCGTTCCCAAGTCATAAAAAACTTATTTTTAACGGTAAACAAATAGCAGATTTGATTTTTCTGCATCGCTAACAAAATAGTAACTCACCCTAAGCTTTATTACCACTATAAGCAAAGAAAGAGCTCAACAAAACGTGCGCACAGTGAAGCTATATTTACGTCCAGAAGCAAATCAAGGGACCATCTCAGCATATGGTCAATGGGTCAGGGAAACTGGACAAAAACCTGATCGAGATGGGGGTCATTGACCCGGAGGCTGAAGTACATTACTTGTTACAGGTATATTAAGTCGTCTTTAAAAATTATAAAATACAAATGTGAACTAATTCATTATACTATATCATTGTTTTGTTAAAATAAACATTATTTTTCTTTTTGATGATCAGTATAGTCTCTAATTGTATGGAAGTAGTTATTCAGCAGAAAATATTTTACTTTTAACTTTAATTTGTGTACCACTTTTAATTGTTTAATGTCATCTGACAATGCGTTGTAAAGTGACGTATATGTATTGTATGTAGATTTCTTGTGGTGAGCTGTTGATACTGACACTTGAACATGATTTCTACGACGTGAGTTGTAATTATAAATACCAGTATTGCATGAAAATATGTTCCCACCGTTAAGTAAGTCAGTTTTGTCAAATATATATCCGTCCAGTAATACACAAAAGAGCTACAGAACAGGCAACGCACTCTCCTACTAGTTAGTTGTCACATCTCTTTAATCTGGGTTAGCTCATCCGCGTACGCGGTAGAGAGAAAGTAATGTAAAGATGCGCGAATGATCGGCAAATTTTCGGCAAAAACTCTTATTACAGGCCCTTGGTAACGAAAAAGTGGATAAATCCAGTTTCTTCATTTTCGAAAAAGCAATCCTTGTATATTAAGGGGTACAGTTACACTCGTGGTAAATAAGAAAACTCGCTTCTATCGTCGCTCGTTTTCTAGAACATACCACTCATGCAACTATACCCCTCTTTATCCATTCATCTTGTTAATTACTATAAAATGTCTAAGAGTACAAAAATTATTCTAATACGTGTCATTCTTGTTTCATCTGTACTCGTCAGGTTTACCTAAACAAAACATCAGCTTAGTGTGAAAAATAAGTTTTCTGGGTGTACGAACGAAATAACTATTCATTAGTAGGAAATATAAATTTCACAAGCTTCATTGGTTTCTTTAAAAAATATGTTTTTACATTACGAAACGACATTACGAACCAACGATACGATTGATACAATATTTTGACTCCCAGATCAAAAGTCGTCTTTCGTCCATCACTCATCATCTGAACTAGGGCTATCTGTTGACATTAAGCAAAGGAACAACAAAGCAACACATCCCTTGTACTAATTAATGGAAGTACGAGTATTAAATTTTCAGATTATTTGGGGACATCTGACTCGTAATTCCAGCTTACCATCGATCCATCTTAGTTTTCTTTTCTTTTGTTTCTTTCGCATCTTGTTAGTCTCCTTAATCCTTCCCTAATTGGGACCAGCTGCAGTTACCAATATCTCATGGCCCTTTATAATGTATTTTGTAGAGCGTTTTGCTTAGAATGTGTTTTGTTGTTGTGCATCTTAGTTGCTTTTATAATGTCAATTACCTTTTCTTTTTCTATATTTGGAAAATAACTTGTTGCAAGTGAATAAGCCATTATATTTCTTCACACTATTAATATTATTTTGAAAATTACTGATTATGAAAAAATATCCACATATCCACATTAATTTAATTCAGTTAGTGATTTCCATTTGATTTAAGCTTCATATTATCGCCACACATATCTGTTTAGGGCTGAATTAAATATATGTAAATATTTCTCTTTCAAATATTGAGTATCCCGTAAGCTTGTTCAACATCGTTATCATCACAATCATCTTCAGACTTCAATATGCCCTTTACATTGCTTTCTTTAATCGAAATGTGCTTAGAAGCATGCATAGTACTGTATGAAATCTTCAAACGAGTTAAAGAAAAATGGCATTTATTCCTTTCCTTTCGAAACGGAAGGAAAGTTCTTTCGGAACGGAAGTTCTTTTGAATGGGAATGAATGTTGCTTTGGAAGCCGACGTCGTTGGTCGCAGCAACGAGGCAAAAAGCAGCGATACGTATCGTCGGCAAATGCGGTCACCACAAAGGCAGCCTTAAATGCCACTCCCCGCGAAGAATATCGAAAATCTCGCTAGATTAAAAAAGTAGCAGAACTAATTTCCAAATTTCCAAGGACGTCTGATCTCGAAAAGTGGCATTGGGGATATAATAAAAAAATATTCTATTCACAAAATATTCTAGAAACCGTGTTCTCAAGAAACAGCTTCAAGGAGTGTTGATATTTCGAGTATCGAAAACATTTAATTTAAAAGACCAAGAAGGTTATTTTAGTGTGTTGTTATAAAGGAAAGCAGATGAAATAGTATTAATTAAATTGAAGAAATTATCAGCTTCAGAAATGACAAACGATTAAGTTAAAATAGCACTTAGTATTTATTTTCATAAAGATCGTTAAACCTGTAATGAAAAACTGTTTAATATATCATAATTGTAAAGCACGGTTGTGGCATTTCAAAGATTGCAAATGATCGAGAAACTACTCGTCTTGTGAACTGCGGTAGACAGAAATTGTCAGTCCGAACCCTGCTCGAGAGATATTTTCTGCGCAAACCAATTACTTGAATCGAATGAAACCGCCGTCTATTGGGAATTCCAGATATTGGTTTCTTTAATTGGGGCCCCTGCGAATTCCTCTGGCCTACCGACCAGGGCGAAGAAGTGGAAAATTTAATGAACCGCGCGGGGCTATTCCGCATATCCGCGACCCCGATTCTCCCTCACTTTCGCTTACTACCCGCTCTTCAGTCTTCTCTCAAATTCACGTCACTTCTCCTGAAACCTTGTAACCTTGTAGATTGATTGATTTTTTTCGTGTTTCCGGGCACGTCAACTGCGTTGGACATTAGTCCCGTTCGTGTAGTGCATGTTTTTTCTCCAGAGATGGCAGTGATCTCCCCCGCTGGATGGCGAGATCCGGCGCCAACCTACCGTCGGCTAGCGGGGTTTCCCCTAACCAGGACTCTCCCAGCAGCGGGGCACTGCCCCAGCCGGGACAAGCTGTAAGCTCCCGACCGGTCTCCCGGAATATGTGGTAGTGTAGTGCATGTTAGTGTCAGTGTGTGTGTAAGGGGAGAGGATAGGACAAGGAAGAGGAAGGACAGATCGCGCGCGGTTTGTAGCCCGTTTGTTAGGGTACTGCTCCGGCATTCGCCTGATGTTGATCGGAGAAACCACGGAAAACTATCGATCAGAGCAGCCGGCCGCTAGAATTCTCCTCCAGACAGCGGCTGAATTCGACCTAGATGGAAAGCTAGTGTCGTGTAACCATATACATAAGCGTTCGCAATATCCAAGTCCTCGAATAGGCAAAATAAGAAATATAATTATTCCTGTCTTGCATTGAATACTTTGAAACTAAACACATGTGAATATGCAACTTTATTTTAAATAACATACTAGTTACATGTACTTTGCATAAAATAATCACTTCTCTTTGCGAAAAAATTGAAGAATTATGTGAAAATCCTCTATTGAATCTCTTCTTGACTGTATCTAGGTATTAACAACTCGATCAGGTTTTTGTCCCATCTCAATCCCATCTCGTCCCATCTCGACAATCCCATCTCGATCAGGTTTTTGTTCAGTTTCTCTGATCCATAGAACAAATGCTGAGATGGCCCCTTGTATTGCTTCTGGACATAAATGTAACTTCACTATGCGCACGTTTTGCTGAGGTCTCCTTTTGCTTATTGTGGTAGCAGTAGAGCTGAGTTTGAGTTTCTATATTGTTAGTAATGCAGAAAAAACAAATCTGTAATTCGTTTATTGTTGCAAATAGTTTTTCTATAACTCGGAAAGGAAAATGTCTAGTTTTTCAAATGTTGATAATCTTCAGCTTTTCTAAATTTTATATTATTATTATTAATATTATTATTATTAATATTGTTATTATTAATATTGTTTTGTTGTTGTTTTGACTTTCAACTATCAATTGTTAAACTGTTGGAATGAGATTCTGGTACTCAGGAAAACGTGCGGAAACATTCTTCTCCCCCATATATCATATACAGTTTTTACTGTTTTTTGTTCAAATAAATCAAATCAAAACATACGCATCCCAAAACAATTGACAAACTTCCCCTATTTTATTTTATGACGTCGACTCCTATATTTACTTTCTTATATAATATTACCTCTACTAATATATACACACAGACATACACATACACACCTTTTTCAAGCTGTTTGTGCAACTAAACTTCCAAATCCTTATTTTCCCTCAAAGAGCCTTTTTCTGGTATCTGTCTAGAAAGCTTAGTCTTCGTTTCACGATATGAAATAGGATTACTGGCAAATTTGATTACTAAATTCTGAAAGAATTTTCAAATATCAAACAAATAGAACAATATACTTCGTGAACCAAACAGCATACACGTAGTTTTTTTTTTTACTCATGTGGTCGTACTGGCACTCGCTCGGCTCAGATGTCTGGAATCTAATTGCATTACGTGCTTCAAGGAAAGTCACTAAACTCATGAATTAAAAGTAACATCAACGTTTCGACTAAGATGCTTCCAGATAAGAGAAAGTTGGTTTTTGCATTCTAGCATTTGAGTTGAATATTTGAAAAGTTATTCGCTCCCTGTTTTAAAAGTTCTGGACTGCAGTTCACTGCAGCTGGCACCAGTAGATTTACGATCTAGTGAAGACTCTCTGGAGTAACTTTGGTTGCATTAATATGCAACCAAAGCTACTGTGGTAAGTATTTTCTGTCGCAATGTGCATTTTAACATCCTTTTTGGTATTTCTAACTCCTACGTTTGTATCAGTCTAATTGTTAATTACGTTGTGTATTAAGCTAGAGATTAGTAATAATTATTATATTGTTATTTGTAATAAATAATTTAGTATGTTTGTGAAATGTCATAGGCTATTATTAATTGGTTGTTAATGCTTTCTCTGACCTTGGAGGTATATTTTTAATTTTTTATTGAATTCTTTTAAATATATACAGGAGCACATACTTTCTCACTTTTCTGCATTTGAATTTTTTTAAGTTTCAGAGAGTTCAACAAAAAGCATATCTCCACCATTGCTTTAAGCGCTTCTTATTCTATCCATGGAAAAAATTGAAAAAAAGAATTTGGAGTAGTTTTTGAGAAAATGTGTTTATAATTTACATTAACTTCAAGCACAAATTGCGCAAAATCTACTCGTTTTTCGAAAACCTAATTGTACACAATCTTTTTTTAAAGAGCTGAATTTTTAGGACAGAGTTTTTTGGACAAAAATTTCTATTTTCAAATTTGTGATTTCAGAATAGTTCCTTTTTGCATTTTTACCAAATACTGCGCTAGCCGAAAATATGACGAGCGTTACTTATTTACCGTTCTTTGATTCATGCGATGAGAATTTTTTAAAAATTGGAGCAGTTTTTGAGAAAAAATGTTTGAAAATTGCCTAGATTTCACGCACAATTACGGAAAAACTACTCATATTTTCTAAAATTTGTACGTGATGCTTGTTCAAGATCAATCTTTAATGATAGATTTCATTAAGAAACTAGTAGTGATAAAACAGTACCTACTTGATCGCTCCTATTTTCATGTAAAATAACTTACAGAAGTTCTCAAATTTTCGAAAAATTCCACATGATCGTATTTCAAATTAAGAGAAAATTTTTTGGAAAACTCCGAAACAATTTTGAACTTTTGCTATTTTCGAAAAATAGGGATTTAACAAACACGAGACCTACACCATTCTCTTAAACGTCCTTTAACTATCAATCAACAAAATTAAACAAAAGACGATGGAGCTATTTGGGAAAAGTCCCAGGGCTTTCATGCAAAGTACGCCCAAAATTAAAATATCAGTTTCAAATTTCAGTGACCGCGACCTAAGACAGATTGATTGGGGAATATCAATTTTGGAGAAATCAACTGAACGGTTTTGGCTTTTTAGTTTACCATAGAGAGATGGCCAGACAAACAAACGGGCAGACATGTTTTGACGTCACTGGATTTTTCGGTATACAGGACCCACAAAACCTGTATTTTTACTACTCTACGTTAGTAGTGTAGTAAAATCTTTAAAGTAATTTATCACAAGTAAAAATCACTAAAGTATTTTATTATATATAGGAACAAGATTTATGCACTTTTCGTTACCAGAACCGGGAAGAGTTTTCCGTCGAATAATCACAGTTTACCGCCAACGATTACAACATTTTCTCTTCTTAGAAAGTAGAAGCGAGAAAATAAAAATGGTGAATTAGTAATTACGTATGCCACTTTTCCTGATATCGCGTAAAGACTTCTGGTTTAGTAATGCCCTGCGCTCCAGGTTAATATGAAATTATCAGAACTATGAGATTAGAGAAAGGAAGAATAAAATAAGATTTTATTCACAACTGTAAAGTCCAGGTCTGTGAGGACGACAGGAGTCAAGGGCTCTAATTTGCACTAATATAGTATTTGTTATGGAGTGCCAATCCTTATTTCATCCATTTTACACGAAGTAAACGAAAGTTAGAAATCTGAAATAAAATCTCTGAATATTACATATTTTTTAAAGGAACCATTTTCTTACCATATTCGTAAATTTAATAAGAATGAATAAAATACTTGACTGTGGATGAAATATTTTTATTCGCCAGCAAATAAAACTGTTGTGTTTGAAGGTAAGATGAATGGAATATATCATGTCGTAATAAGGTTTGCATGAAGCATGTTTCTGTGTTTTTGAGTCTGCTACACTGTCGACAAATGAATAATTCGCGTGCATGAAATACATATCAGAGTTGGCGGATAGCAAAGCTTCGTGAGCACGAAAGCGAGCTCGAACACGCAGACTCCCAGCCCGAAAGTTATATGGACGCAATCGCCGTCCATGCATAAAAGAAGTTTTACACCCCCCAAAAAGCTAGGAGTCACAGTTTTTTGGTGTATTTGTTTGTGTACATGATAATCAATCGCCGTGTGTACATTGGGACCACCTGACAGACACCACATTGAACGTGTTCGACACTCAAGGTGAAGGCGACCAGAGGCCTGTACTCGGGCAGGTGCAGGTCACTTAAACCATTTCTCGTGGTACGTGAGCAAAGAGCTCAAATTATTGTCTGCTAACTCGCTAATTAAGCAATTTGAAGTGAACTTTCTTGCATTCCACTGTATGAAGAATCCAAACCATTTTGTCACACACTGTGTAGCTGTAGTTTCGAAATGTCTCAATGCCTGATCTTGGGCATCTCTTACGACTGCTTCCGAATCTGGGTTCATTCTACCCCTTTTAAACCATGTAAACGATTGATCATTGTTGATAAGTGTTGTCACCTGCCATTATTATTATTATTATTATTATTATTATTATTATTAAAATTCTGGGTCATAAAAAGAATGGCCAAATTATGGGGTATACCAGTTAAGTTTCCTTGTTATCAGAATCCTTTCAAGTGTGGTCTCCGAAAATCCCTGATAAAGTCTCTGATAGCTCAAATCCTGACGAACCCTATTTACAGGGATAAGAAATTAAAAATGTAGGTTTTACAGCAGTGATAAATTTAAATACACAGTACATATATAAAAATAGTGTTTTGTTCACAAATAACTTTTTTCTTTTGTTCTTACGTTAGAAATTTCCTTTCCCGAGGCTTAATATTTCACTGGCTGCAGAATTTTTTCAAGCATTGCCTCGTGAATTTTACCCGTTTTTAATGTTTCTTGTGGACAGCGTCACATTTTGATTTATGATGGTGTTGATTAAACGATGGGCTATGGCAATCTTCCCTAACTAATGAATTACTCTGCACTGCAAAATTCATTTGTAATTTCTGTCTAAATAAATCTTATATCATTCTCTCTGAATAAAATAATGAGATTATTTCAACAGAAGAGTTTCAAATTTAGATATTACATTTCGTCGATATGTCTGATGGATGGATTTTTAATGCAGGAAGTCTACCATCTAATGCTACTAAACCGCATTTGACCATTTAACATACACCTGAAAATACGAAATGCAGGAAAAGGTTAGAAAAACCTTAGTCTTTTGTTACAACCGTTATGAAATAGAATATCGAAAGCCTTTATCGAGCAGCTATGAATTAATGGATGATGACGTTAGTAATACGTTGGATGTTTACCTTTGCTTTCCACTCCATCATACTTAAGGTTATAACAAAAACCTACATATATCGTGAATGATGCATTGGTCATTATCGAAAAAAATATTCAGACAATTATGTCTGTGGATTGTCGTGGATGTAGCAGGCAAAAATATATTTAAAAAATATCTTTGATTCTCCTCCCCCTCTGTAGCCTAGTAATACCTGGCTTAAGTATTTTGTTTGGGATTGAAGGTCCCACTTTACTCATGAACTGAAACTTTTTACAAAAATCTATGCACATTAATAATAAACAAACCGGTTTTAATATAGTACAATATTCGAACATACAGTAACGAAAAGATGATTAAAACATCATTCAATGGAAATAACTAAAAACGGTATTTTTGTTTCGTTATGAAAATACCAGCCGGACAGCTATTTAAAATTGTTCATTTTGAATTTAATACTTTAGAAGAATTCTCATTTTTTCTCGTCCTCCCTTGGATATTAAATTGTAAAGTATTGCTCTGATTACCATACAAATATAATGGTGGCACAAACCAATCTGAATAAGAATGGAGTTTTATGAGATTGTTCCATAAATCTTCATATTATATCTAAAATTGTATAGGGTGCGCAAGCAGAAACCAAAGCATATATCATGCTAACCATTCATTTTGTTTTATTTCCATTTACACATCCTGTGATCCCTGTGAGCTAAGGTGCAATAGTCAAACAATTACATACAGATATAACGTTAAATCGTAGAGACAGTTGAAACTCCAAAGTTTTAAGTCCATTATATATTTTTTAAATATCTAGCGGAGGAAGCAGGAAGCACCTCAGATAAGTATTATTTCAGGTTTGCGAACATTTTATAGAATGAGTGAAGTGGATATCTGTATTTAATTCTGGTTGGATAATTGGGGTGTTTGCCCAGTTTATAGAAGGATGATGCTTGTATTAGGGAAGGTTTGTGAAGAAGTTGTGTGCAAGATAGGCTATTCGATTTTTATTGTGTTTATATTCAAATCATTATGTAGTTGGTTGTTACTGATGAACCAAGGTGCTTTTGTGATTAATCTCAATATTATATTTTGGATCACTTGCATTTTGCTTAGGTTTGTATTATTAAGTTATATTCCATTATTATATATGTATTTTAAGTCCATTATATAAGAATGATATTGTCTACTTGGATGGTCGAGATACCTAGAGCGTGTGCCGACTCCGCGCCTCGGTCTGAAGGGCCGCGAGTTCGAGTCCCGTCGTCGGCATGGTTGTTTATTCCTTGTCTTTCATGTATGCGTGTTGTTGCAGAAGGCCTTGTGAGTCTGCTGTCTATTTTCCGAGGAGCTCGCAAGTGTGTACAGTGTATAAGGTTAATATGGGTCCCTCCAGGGACTTCGTGAGTACTCGGCGCGGATAGTCGAAATCAACTAGGTCGAATTTAGTCGCTCTGGGGGTCTGGAGGAGAATTCTAGCGGCTGCCGTGGTTTCTCCGATCAACACTAGGCGAATACCGGAGCAGTACCCTACCAAACGGGCCACGGACCGCGCGCGATCTGTCCTTCCTCTTCCTTATCCTATCCTCTCCCCTTACACACTCACTTACACGAACATGCACTACACTACCGCATATTCCGGGAGACCGGTCGGGAGTTTAGAGCTTGTCCGGGCTGGGGCGGTGCCCCGCTGGTGAGGAAGTACTGGTTGGGAGAAACCCCACTAGCCGACGGTAGGTCGGCGCCGGATCTCGCCATCCAGCGAGGGGGAAATCACCATCACCCGAGAAAAAATATGCACTACACTAACGGGACTAATGACCGAAGCAGTTGACGCGCCCGGAAACACGAAAAAATCATCAATCGAAATCAACATTCCCTGAAGGGGGGAAAAGTCCCAGGAAGAAAAAATATAAGGATGATGTTGATAACCGCAAATTAAATGTAATGGACGAGTATCTAATTTTTGCAGTAATTTATTCTTTTTCTAAAACAAATTTTAATGCTTTTTCCACATTTTTGTTTTTGGTAATCCACATCTCACAATATTCAAATGAAACGAACAGTTATGTATACCTCAAGATGGAGTAAAATTAGGAATTTTCGCAGATAGAAACAGAAATTGTAGGAAATATAACCTTTATTTTCTTCATAAGGCACAAGTATCTTCTTAAGGACCAATAATAAGTAACCACTCCATCAGCTACGAGAGATGAAAATATTTTTGTTATTTACGTTAGTAAACACTCACTTAGCCTCTTAGCAACCAACCATCTAAATACTGCTTTAAGAGCGCGTCCATAGCAACGGCCGCTAAAATATTTTAATGGACTCTCGATCATTTTAGCGGCCGTTGCTATGAACACTATGGACTTTCGGGTTTAGATTCTGCTTGCATTAGTAGAAAACATTCAACTGTCTGATCACAAACAAGCATCCAGTACCACCAATTCTTGCTACAGAAAATCAAGAGTAATGACAATTCTGAACTCGCGAAAGTGATAAAAGTTTATTTTTAATAAGCGATAAACTAAAATAACAAAATCATTGTATGTAACTCGTCGTCTATTGTCTTTAACGACTTAGCCGGAAGGTTAACTACTCGGCTTCGGTATCGCTCCGCCACGCAGTTAACCTTCCGGCTGCGTCCTTAAAGACTCGTTTAGAGGACTCGTGACATAAATATCTATTATTTTTCCCTAATGTGATTGTTTACTATTGCCTTCCATACGGAGCTCGATGACCACTGTATAACTTAGTTGGATTGAGAGGATCATGGTTACGAGGTAAGTATGAAAACAGTTGAACGATGCTACATGTTCTCTTAGGGAGCGAATTATCAACAATTATTTCACTCATGTCTGTCCATGTTGTAAGTAACCAATACCAAGCAAGAATATATTCAAATTAAACCAATCCCAGAAGTTTGCCACATGAGTATCACTTTGTTTACTAGAGCCGGGCAAAACGCGTTCTATTATCGATCGGTCTCGCTGGCTTTGCTTTCGCTGTCTCGGAACCTCGGA
The DNA here is from genome assembly GCA_964035755.1 of Teleogryllus oceanicus. Lineage (NCBI taxonomy): Eukaryota > Metazoa > Arthropoda > Insecta > Orthoptera > Gryllidae > Teleogryllus > Teleogryllus oceanicus. The sequence goes on along the minus strand of CAXIVR010000005.1, from coordinate 92,417,195 downwards.
ATTCGCACGCGCGCGCTTCGTATGTGCCTGTTGAAATCTATACGTTGGCCTCCCTCAAAAATCGGAACCGCTCCATTCCCCGCTGTTCTCGCGAGTATCGGCCGATATCGGCAGTCACGGCGGCTCGGACGTTCGGCGCAGGCTTGGCGGGCTCGGCTGCTCAACGTAACTACGGGATTTAAAGATGCCGCGCGTTGTGATCACAAAACTCATTGAATGAAATGAAATGTAATTAATTATAATCGTAAGAAATACAATTTCAATTAATCTATTAATATTTTGAAAAGTAACAATCAATCGATTAATTGGAAATAAAAAAAAAAAATTTTGAAAAAAAAAAAAAATTGTAATAGTAATTTAAAATCAATTTTTTAAAAAAAAATTTAAAATTATAAAATTTTAAAATTCTTACACTGAATTATCACACAATATTGAAAGGTTATTAATTGGAATCTCTAATAATGTAAATGGACCTGCAGTTTATTTGCAAAGCAACGGAAATACTATACCAGGCAAAAAGTTTGCAATCCAGAATTACACATTAAAGCACAAATATAAGCGTTAAGGGAAAAATAATTCATTTCATATCTAATGCTATTTAAGTTCCTTACAAATTCGAATGTAAGGCATATTTACTAAACACAATAAACACTTGGTATTCATTTCATCATTATATAATATGAACGTATATGCTAAACAAAATTGAGATGGGTTCTGTTTTCTTCCTTGAGTGAAAACGTCTTTTCGGCACTGGGCACAAGTTATTGTGGAACATTTGATCTGAGCCGCAATGACTTCTGAATTAGTCGACGAAATCGGGTAACAAACAACGGCGCCCACTGCTAATCAGTTTATTCAACTCCTTGCCCTATTGTCACACACGGGTAGAGTTTTCAATAATTCAAAATAAATAATTCATAATCATATACTACATATGTTATACACAATATAAAAAAGGAGAAATTAATAAATTTATACCATTGTTGAGCAATAGAAAAATGTGCAGTATTGTACTAAATTAGTAAAGGCCTAGAAATGAAAAAAAATGTTTTGTCTTTAATTCAATTACTGGCATACTAAAGCGACGTAACACGTAATTATTTCAATAAAGAGAACCCTTCCTTACTTTCTTTTACCTTTCTAGAAGGTTCGGCTCTATTGTTTACTTTTTGCACTCCGCTGTAATCAATTTGTTTACCTTTTTAAGATAAAGACTAGTGAGAACCCATCAAAATTTGACGGTGAGATCTGAGATAAATGTAAAATACTGTGCTCAGACTAATGTTCACAATATGTTGCATTGTTTGGATCTTCAGGATATAACGAAGATATTCTGTGTTGTGAAGAGCCCAAAATTTTGAACACGTATGGCTCATGACTAGGTGGCAATGTAATTTCGGCACCAAAAGACACAAAAGAAAGAGCACTATTATACTGACGGATATTATTTCTAAAGCTTTTATGTGACATCTCCTACAAACAACTTCGATTTACTTTGGCATATTGCTCGAAGGTAAACTTATTTTCCCATTTAAGCAATACAGAGTAAACTCGTTTGCAGAATTTATAATAATAATAATAATAATAATAATAATAATAATAATAATAATAATAATAATAATGACTTTATTTATGTGGCGAGAATTTCTCTCACATCGGAAGTACAAAGCAGAATAAAACTGATATTTCATAGACAACGAACCAACAGAAAACGGAAGGACCTCACTAACACGACACCTACGTTGACTTTCTCTTTCCCTGCGTCCGCTTAATGTACATTTGCGTCTTTTGGGGCGCGTGGGCAACTATTCGGAATTCGACATAACCTGTGAATACCTGTGAACACCTGTGAACACCTGTGAACAACTTCACTACTTCAGTAAAACTGAGCAAAACCCACTGTCCGAATGTTCTCTACAAAATACACCACACAAGAAAATACATGCAAACTGTCAACGCCACAATGCAATTATTATTTGAAACAAAACCTTGATGAATTGTAAACAAATCTCAACAATCAAAACAAAACATCAAGCAGCGCCACCATGAAGCTGCGTGCACTCGCATATATCGACTCATATATATTGAATTTGAAACAGCCACCTTTGGAAGAAAACAATTGACCGTTGATAAGCGTACTATTAAAGAATGATTTAATTAATTAATTTACACCGTAAATGTTGGTGAATCAACACAAACACTATCTGATAACACATCTAGTGATCACATTCTTTCATTTGATGGAAAAATACTACAATCGGTTCAGTAGAAGCTCTAAACGAAGCCATGGCAGAATACCTTATTTTTTAAAATATACAGATAGCAATTGTTTTCGGTCCATAAAAACTTGTGAGCATCAATATAATAAAATGTGTTGCTTTGGTAATGTTTAAAACTCTGTAATAGAATCTATTATTAAAGATTCTGTGCCGAAAAACACAAAAAGAAACAGAGAAACTGAGTAAAAGCAATTTCAAGAATTTTGTGAAGAAAGAAAATCAAATGGACAGCACAAACTACAAATAAAGAAATTACATTTTAAGCCTCATGCGAAGATTAGATGGTGAGAAGTACAAAGAATATGCTATGAAAGCTATGTGAACGTTACAACCAAAATTATTCAGGAAAATAATTTAATGAGTACACACGTGTGTTCATTCCGTTCGAAATTGACGACTCACGTTTCTAATTCAGCTTACACATCTTCCATTTCCAATACTTCCGCAGAATACTAAGACATGGAAAACTCGACTTCCTGCAACCTAAATAATTGTTGTTTTTTTTAATGTTCTAGTAAGTGGCTTTTTTTAAAATTGCTTTTTGAATGTTTTATTACCACAAAATCGAAACATATTTGAAATCATTTTCTGTATTAAACTGTTAATCATATTTTACTTGATTGTAAGGAAGCCAGAAGGCAGTAATAATTCAAAGCTGAATGAAAGTTTCACATATTCCGGTAGCAATTTTGAATAATATTTCTCTTTTCCGTAATTCCTGTGATTTTAATTATCCATTCGATTCATGTAATATCTTAATTTGTGAAATAGTCACACTAAATATCACTTGGAGTGTTGTGATTTTACTGACTAATATTATGAAAAGAAGTTACATGAAGACAACCCGAGTCACGTTAACATTCAGTTAATTAGCATATAAGTAAATACAAATGCGAATCATTAAAATGAGATAAAAATAAAATCTGACATGTGTCGCGGACATTATCTGATTCCAATTACCTCGGGCGACAAAAAGACTTCGCGCTAAAGTCTCTCGGGCACTTTGTCGCCGCTCGATCATTAAAACTTTTATAACGTCTTTGGTGCATAAATGACTGTTTTTCCTCTCCTGGTGGTTGTAGGCGATAGCGCAAGTGCTCCTGGCGGTGGCACAGCCAACTAATTGTCCTCGCGTAATCTAACGTATTTGTTATTATTGTATTGTGTTAAAATTGGAATGAAGTAAAATCAAATATTGCAAACGACGATCAATATACTCTGTCTCCTCGAGAAAGATAACTCACTCGTTTTTAATGACGCTCGTGACCTTCCTATCGTAAATAAAATATCTCTTTATCGTTTTGTCAAGTTTACTACTTTCGTAAGTGCGCAGAAATTGAGAGAAACCCAATCAGCCTATAGCCACGCAAGTATTGTCTCTGGTTTCCTTGAGTACCCAGAATCTCGGGAAAAATCCAAAAACAAAGACGCAGTTTCTACATTTTGTAAAAAAATGCAATAATTTGATTATGTTGGTCTGCTTATTCTCATACTACGCCAACCACCTGAATGCTCAAACTCAAGTTTCATTCTTAGGATGCAGATGACGTTTTGAGACAGCACGGTTTCAAAGAAGAGGCCGTCCATCTTTAAATTAAATACTTGCTTTCCACGGGTTGCCATAAACAAATTTTTGGTATTCTTGGGTTGTAAGGAAATGTACTGTGAATCCGAATAAACTTTACAATGTTACTGTCGTATCTTGATCACTGTTTTTGTAAAATACTTTATACGAGAGTGTTAATGTAATATGCGGTACAAGAGTATTTTATTTTTACTTTCTCGCCTTACTACGTATGACGAAAAGCTACTGTAATCGTCTGCTGGAAATCATCGAATTTTAGACAAGTTAGTTTATTGACGGGTCTTGGTAAAGAAAATTTGAATAAATTTTGATATTATATGTAGTAAATCAATTCCTCTAACGCACTATATTGTCAGAATTCATGTTTTGTAGGTCCTTGATATCAAAAAATACATTGACGGCAAAACTTACGTTTGTAGTCAACGCTAGTTCCTAAACCGTCCAGACGATTTTCTCCAAAAATTGTTATTCCCAGATCAATCTGAACGAACTCAAGACTCTAAGAGTTTGAAACGTATATTCTGATTTTGGAGGGTACTTTACATGGAACTTCAATTAAATTTTCAAAAGTTAATCAAAACTGTCTCTAAAGCTTTGAATTAAACTTTCTCCTCTAATAGCGCGAAGAACGCTTAAAATAACGGCAAAGGTCCGATTTCCGTTGAAATCTCTTATTTATTGAAAGTTTCCAAAGTTCAGTTTTTTTCGGTGTATTCATACTATTACAATATTGAAGTAGACGTTTTTTGCTAAATGAAAACTGATGTTCATAAGCAGATTTTGAAATAAGGCCTTGTACTGGTATTCGAAAATCTGCGTTTTCGCATAATTGTGTGTGAAATATAAGCAATTTCTAAACAATTATTTTTTCAAAAAGAAGTTAATCATTTTCTTTAAATTTTTATCTATTATGTATTGAACGTAGATAAAAAATGGTGCTGGTCCCATTTTTGGTGAACTTTATTTTCGAAAATTGCAAAAAGATATTTCAAAATTACAATATAAATGTCAGATTTTTATTCAAAAAAATGTCACTGTTTCTCTTCAAAAAATTCTGTTCTAGAATGTAAATCTTTAAGTTAGGTTATGCACAATTATTTTTTAAAGGGGTACTTTTCGCGTAATTTCTGTTTGATGTTAAAGCAATTTATTAAATAATTCTCAAAAACATCTCGAAACTTTTTCTTCAATTTTTTCCTCGGATGGAGCAAAAGACGTTTAGAGAGTTTGGTCTCATTTCCATTGAGTTTTCTGAATTTTCGAAAATTTCAAAAGGTAGAAATAATGCGTGAAAATATGGGCAGTTTCTTTAGTTTAATATTATATTTTCCAAATATTATAAATTGTCGGCTGATAGTTACTTGAAACACGTCACCAATGTGGGCAAGTACCATCAACTTGCTAAAAATAAATTTTCTTAATACGTTAGTTATAAAATACAGGTAAATACTAAGTATGTACTATTGGGAATATTAGTGTACGTTTACTCAATATGTAGTTTGTTGACTCAATTAAGTTTTATTGATTATTTTGCTTCTTGAAACTTACTTTTAATGATTAATGATATTAATGCTATTTGTAATGCTATTCTATTAATGCTTTTTAATACTATTTTTCTATTAATACTTAATTAAAAGTTTCCTTAAATTTAGCACACTCTTAAACACATTCCTTTAATTACAGACAAAGGAAACGGATAAAAAGCTAAGTAGAGAAATGAGGAGCAGGCGGATTGCACCAAATACCCCTTTATTTTCATTTCAATCATTGTCATGGAGTACGGTGCCCAACAAAAGACTTCACTGAATAAAACGTCCTTAAAAATGAGGAAGTTCATCAGCCTAAACACCTGAGACATCTAAAAGATACTGTTCACTGGAATGAAATAATGTAAAATTAGCTGAACATAATTTTTATATAATGTATAAATGATAATAAATGGTTTTTAAATATAATTTTTTAATAATTAAAAAAATATGTAAGGAGAGAATAATGTTGGATTTAACTTCTTGTATTCAATAAATGGAAGTCGGACAATTGTTTGAATTTCCTCTGTTTAAAATTCAAAATTATTTGACAAACTCCTTGTAAATTACATAAGGGTAAATTACAAGTCAAAGAATTTATCATAAAACTGATCGAAACGATGAGATATGGGAAATTAAATAGTAAATGAAGGCATCTTGTATTGAGAGCCAGCAAAACTTGATGTGAAGCACCATTAAAATAAAATGCGGAAAGAAAATGTAAGACACCGAAAACCAATTTTCCATTCACTGTAACACTGTCACAATCCCATTTTAATGAGCATAATTCCACACTGTCAAGTGAAATATAACTGGAAACTTTGTTGTTTCACTGTTGTTTTGATACTTGTACTCTTTAACAATTTATGACTTTCCTTCGATACTCTGCAAAAAACAAACTAATATTCCCTCTGGCCAAACAAACAGCAATCAAGTCAAGCATGGGAAAGAGTTAATAGGGAATCGCATGTTTGGTCAATCCCAGCGCGTTAAAAAACCTTGCATTGTTGATTCGAAGGGAATTGATCCCGGAAATTGGTGGGCGCCAGGCGGCCTTGCGGGTGAGGAATGAGCAGCGCAGGGGGCGGTGACGGGCGGCGCCAGGTGCCAACGCCAAATGACGGCGGCGGCGCGCGCGCTCTCTCATGCATGCGATGTGGAGGTCTCGCGCCTCTGGGATCGGCCAATCTCATCACTAATGACTAGCTAATGGTGGGCTGAATGAAAGCTTTTATTGAACAAAAAACTGAATTGCGGTGTCCCCCGTGTGAACGCGAGTCTGGACCGCGACTCCACGCCGAGCAGACCGACGGTGAGCGGAAAGCGAGGTGGAGCCGACAGAGTGAGCGGGTGAGCGAGAGGAACGGCCGAAAGTGACACTGCGGCAGCTGACAGGTGAGCCGCGTCGCTGTCACGCGCTCGCGCCCTCAACGGGCGACCACCGCGCAGCGCCATTGCGTCGCGCAGCCCCAGCAGGCGGAATTTGATTTATTCAGCCATCAAACTACGCTGTGAACTAGAAGAAATAAATGTATAGAGTGTATCTAGATTTAAGAATGTATAATGTATGTAAAATGTGTGTATTGTATGTCAAATTGTTTAGTTGTAAGTATTAGAAATATCAGTATTAAATCCTGTAAATTAGCTAGTGGTAAGATAAAAGAGTGAGAGGTTGTATGCTCAAACGTGAATGCCCAAACGTTATGTATTACAAACGAAAATGTACAAACCCCTGAAAGGCAAAACTGCCGAACAGGAAGAAAATAAATTACAAAAAAAGAAGAAATAAATGCACTCATTGTGGGAATTCTGATTGGTGGTGTTGACGTTCTTATGAAAAGAAATAAAACTTAAATGTAAACTGAAATTTAAATGTATCTATTAATTATAATTTAATTTTCCATCTTATTTTGTATTTTATTTGTAATTTTGTTATATTTTTCTGTACCTTGTAGACTGACGATGACGGCAAAGCCGTCAAAAGCCGGCATTCTTAATAAAAATAATACGTTGACGAAGATGACCTCTTGCATTTCTTCTCTAAATGCACTCATATGCAACACATGGATAAGTTTTTTTAGTTTGGTAGATCAGGATTCAAGAGAAACAATTAGAAATGATTTAATAAATGCAAAGTAGGGTAACAATGTGCAATATTAATCTATGGCCTAACTATAATTATAGTTTCAAACTAATTAATTTTAATTATTATTTTTTTTAAATTTAATGACAAATGATGCGATGCCGGTTCTGATTCTCTATCTATTGCTCACTCGCGCTCTCTGGCTCTGCTCAGGGACACATGTTGGTACAGAGAGGTGGAGGCTGGCGCGCCGGCCGGCGAGCATTCAGTTCGGGGAAGAAGCACTCGAGCGCCGCCTGGAGGTGATGGGAAGAACCGACCGGCCGAAGCCTCCACCCGGTGCTAATAGCGGGCGATGAAAATCGCAATCGTCGGAAACTGACGACCTGGAGGCCTAAGGAGTGAGTTACCCATGTAGAATAACCAACGCTCACGCTCCAGGTCACTTCATTCTCTAGATCGAAAAGGTTCTTCAAAACTAATGTAGATTTCCCTTGATGATCCATAACGCAATATCAGCATTCACATAAAATAGGTATAAATGCGTACGTCTTTATCAGTTCGTATTAGTGAATAATTTTTATATTTAAACAATCGAATTTAATTTATATTATGTGTAAAGCGCTAGCGAGCATTTTTTTAATATCCTGTTGTTTGAAATGCAAATATTTTAAAAAATAGAAGAAATGTATTGTAATGAAATAGCAAAATGTTCACGAATTTTAATGTTTTCATTACCTGGGGAAAATATTCAGGTGTAAAAACACAACCCGAATTTAACATTGTATGGAAGGACATTTCGTGACACCGTCCACTGAAATGTCTGCCGCAGTAGCGGTCGAAACGTTAGGGCAAAAATGTCCGATAGACCACGGTTATGTAGCCTGAAAGGTATTTTTAATTAACAGGTGAAGGTTGACTTGTGTAAATATACAGATACAGAAAGAGCGGTATTGTAATACTACGTAACAGTTACTAATGCGAGAAAGTACGTGCTGTTGCAGCTTCACCTCTGTCTTTAAACTTTTTGTGCGGATGGTACTAAATGCACGGAATACCATGTCATAATGCCATTTTGATGTATTATTTTGATTTTCAAAAATGTACAGATATAAGTTTCTTTTAATATCTGACACGTAATATATTTATTACCGGCAATTTTTCACACAGTATTGTATTTGTGAGTATAAATGCTTCAAAAGGATTTCTTACGACGTTTCTCAAAAACTCAACTGATCTTGTATTTGCGCAGTTTCTGAAACCCTCAAACATTTTCTGAAAAACAGCTCCAAATGTTTCAACAGTTTGCATAGTAGGCTGGTTTTATTCTTCTATAATATTCTTAAATTCATATTTCAATTCTACTATTAGGGAGAGGGACGAAAAACTAATAAAATGTGAGAAAATACCTTTCAATCATCAATAAATTGCATCTGCAGAAGTGGCAGATGCGAAATCGAAAGGCTTGCTCAGAGGAAAGTAGTATGAGAAAGTTTGTGTCATTCTGTAGCATCATTAGTTTGTAGATGCAAAGGAAATATTAAAGTGGCAATTCTTGAGCAAATACGTGCAATGCAGCCTAAATGAATTATAATTAGCGACCATGTTTAATAGTGACAATACAATAGATACAATTCTGAGCGTTATCAAAATAATTTGAAAAATGTCGTGGAAGCTGCATGTAAAGTACGACAAAAAATAAAATACCGGTTTTAAAATGGATGGGCGCAGCATCACACAGCTGGACTGGGTAAAAATCCTGAGGACGATGTAGGTGTTAAAGTTGTTCACAAACGGGCGCACAGATGTCTTGAGAAAAACAACCTTTTCTGTATGAAGGATCCACAATACGTGTTTTTCTGTGGACAAATGTGCACTTTTTCTTTCAGCATAACATAGCTCTCTCTTCCTACCAAATAGATGCGAGAAAGTGCAGCCTCATTACTTCTCCGCCACGCTTCTCGTACGTTTATGTCGGCGGAAAAAAATGCGGCTGTGCTTTCGGGAGCGAGCGGCGGAGGCGGCGCGCAAAGAGACGGGCGGAGCCGCGCGCCGCGCTAGGAGTCGAGGCGCAGCCGATAGCCTCGCGCCTCCGCGCGCCGCACAAAGGCCGAGGAATGCGAGAAAGTATGCGGCAATCTGCCGCGCCGCGCGCCTTCTTCTGGTGGCGCCGGCTGCGCCAACAACACAAAGCGACGCGCGCAGGACACTGTGGCCCCGAGCGCCAAACAGCGGACACAAACGCAACCATCTTCAAACTAGAGCGTTCTAGCACGATTGAACTCCGAAGGTGGACGTGAAAGCCGCGGAGGTCGCACCTGCTTTTTCCTTCCTCATCCTTATCTCTCCTTACACAAACACACAAGCACTACTCTACCTCACATGTCGGATGCTTGGAGCGTGTCTAGGCTGGTGCGGTGCCCCCGTTGGACGATACAACATAAACTCGCGAATTAACGTATAGATCGACGTCGAATTTCAAGTTCCAGCGGTAGAAGCACATTTATCATCTCCCAGAATACAATATGCCCTACATTACGTGTCCAATTGACGCGCCAGGAAATAAAATACTCACTCCGAAGCAGAGGAATTTCGACACTAGCTAAAGAGGTGGTGTCGAAATTCCAGCTAAAGAGCTTGGTTCTTTGATCCAAGCAGACGACTGATTGGATGAAAATTCCAGTGCTCGATTGTTCTTGTAGCTCATTCCCATTTCTGATCAATTCGTCGCTGGTGAGAACGGATAAGTTTGTTAAGTAACAAACCACATTCTTGCGCGATCTTTCCTTCCCCTATTTTGATATATAAATCGACTTTAAGTTAAATTAATCTAAAGTTTCATAGTTGGTGTTTTTTTAAATAATCCACAAACGTATTGCCTAATATGTTTAATAACTTAAAACGACTTTTGGAATGCATGCACACACTCCAGTCAAGAAATATAGATATTATATTCAATCTATCAGGCTTGTCTTTTATATTACGAGTATTTTCTAGTTGTAAATAATTAAGTTTCAGTATTATAGTGAGGAAGAAATGAATAATGACAGAAAATGAAATTTTACGAGTCGTTAACAATTACTGAGAATTGTTAATCCCAATGCAGGATGTACGTGACCGAAAGGATGTTAAACATTCGCCGCGTTTTCAAAACGAAAGTATAGCATGGCTCATGAAGCTCTGGTGAATTTTCTTTCCACATGTGAGTATCGTGGAACTTGTACGGCGTTGTGGCGGAGGGGAATTTTGTCCTGTTCTTTGTCTTTGGAGCCCCGTGCGGCGCGGCGAGCAGCCAGCTTCCCTTTATGTTCGCGTTCGGGGCCCAAAGTCTCGGGAGTTTTTGTATCTTTGAGAGAGGAATAACGGAATGTAATTATCGTGCAGGAAAACGCGAATATCCGTGTATGTGTGTGTTTTAGGCAGGGGTGTACGTTCAATTTGTTGAATGGCGTACAACGCCCTTCACTCCGGCTTCTTCGCTGGTACCGAACTTCCCGCTTCCTCACCGTCTTACGGCCAAGATCGGAGCAAAATGCAGAACTATTTGTGTGCTGTTATGATGTAATTATTAATCTCAAACAACTCTTGTTGTTGCCTCAGTGCCGCAGAGTCTTGGACCTTCATAAAAGTGGGTGGATCCAAAGTCTGACACTTTGAGTTATGAATGTAGTCTAGTTATGGTTACGTCAGTCGCGTCTCCAGATAGGTGGGTTTGGAAAAACAATCAGAATGTTACAGATTAAAAAAATAATTTGCGATATCTAGTATATATTTCACTATACAATTTTTACGTTTTACCTTTTACAACCGCCGACAACATCGAGAACTGCCAATTTTGCTTTGCTTGCTCTGACAAGCTTAAAGAAAAAAAAGACAAAAATAACTTTAAAATGAACAACACAAATATGTCCTAATAGTTTAAATAGAGGTAGATTTGCTGATACTTTTTTGGATTACATGAGAACTAAACAGAGTTTTTAGAAATCTTTCTATAGGACAATGGAAGTTTTCACTATTTCCAGCCACAAGTAACACATCCACTGCCACAACCCATGCGGTCGCCGTATCGCATCTTTTCATACGAAAGTGGTTGAATTTCAATTATCGCGTTACAGTTTAGAAAAATCATTTTTCTTCGCGGGAGTACATTTTATACTCTATATCGCAATTTCTAGCATAATTTATCATTTTCGTAGCAATACCTGTAAAAAATCGCGTAACCAAGAACCATTACTAGTTGCATGTGATTAAGAGTTCTTGGTCTGTACTGATTACCCACGTCTCTTTACATGCTCTGTCGACATACCGGATCAGGACAGTTGGCGAACTTGCATGTGTAGTGTGGTCTACGCAACCGGTTTATTATGTTGAATATGCGTATTTATGGTGTTTCTGACGAATCTTCCATTCTCCATCTTCCATTCTCTACCCGAGTCATTGTTCCTTCAACAATGTCCGAGATGTTCAAATTTTCCCGCCGTAAACTAGTTTGAAGGGAGGAAACCCCGTAGTTTCATAAATAGTAGTTCGAAATACCTCTAAGACCCCGTGTAAATAGCTATCCCAACTTTCTTGTTGCTCTTGAAACAAAGTTCGTACACTTTCTTCAAACTTCTATGCCAGCGTTCTATTGAATTAGTTACAGAATGTAATAATCAACGGTGTACTACTCGGATACCCATCTCTTCTGAAAAATCAATAGTTGAATTACTAAAAAATAACCTGCCTTAATCTGACAACCTTTTTTGTAAATCCGACTCTGGAAACAGAATTGCTAACTGAATGCCTTTTAACGGGACAGATAATGAATACTTGGTCATTTCGCCGATCAAAATCAAAATATATTTATTTTCATTCGTGAACTTCCTACTGTGTCTATGCACACTCTGAACGTGAACGCAAAATTCCTACTGTGTCTACGCATACTCTGAAAACCATCACTAACGGATGAAACTACGGTGACGGATGGAACTAGATGATTTTCCTCTGACTGTACCATAACCAACTTGTTGGCACCTACTACAAGATCGCACAGATTTAGTGACGTCATTTTTTTAATTGTGCAATATAAATACCTTTTTAAGAGATTTTCGAGGCTTGTAATTCCCCAGATTGATTTGATTTGATTTGATTTTTTCGTGTTTCCGGCGCGTCAACTGCTTCGGTCATTAGTCCCGTTAGTGTAGTACATGTTTTTTCCTAGGGAGATGGTGGTGATTTTCCCCTCGCTGGATGGCGAGATCCGGCACCGACCTACCGTCGGCTAGTGGGGTTTCCCCCTAACCAGGACTCTCCCACCAGCGGGGCACCGCCCCAGCCGGACAAGCTCTAAACTCTCGACCGGTCTCCCGGAATATGTGGTAGTGTAGTGCATGTTAGTGTAAGTGAGTCTGTAAGGGGAGAGGATAGGACAAGGAATGGGAAGGACAGATCGCGCGCGGTCCGTGGCCCGTTTGGTAGGGTACTGCTCCGGCATTCGCTTGGTGTTGATAGGAGAAATCTACCGATCAGAGCAGCCGGCCGCTAGAATTCTCTTCCAGGCAGCGACTGAATTCGACCTAGCTGAAAATCTAGTGTCGAAAATCCTGCAGACGTCAGGACTCGAACCTAGGACCTCCCGGTCAGAGGCGCTGCAGTGGCATCAGTTGATGCACTGAGCTACCGCTCCCACTAATAATACCCCAGATGTGCAACTGCGTGATCACGAATAAATTACAATGCATCATTTTGCAAGGTATCTGACTATCAATCCTCCTCGTACATACATCGTCAGGCACCTCGTTCTGTATTTTATCTATATTCTGTCACTTTAACATCTTGTGCTTGAGCCTGAATTAATACTCTTTAGTGAAGCATGCTGACAACTTCGATGAATTTTTGATAATATTGAGCGGAATATTTATCATGTTTGGGGAATATATTTTCAATTTATATTAGGTTTGTTGATTTGAAATGTGCATTTAATGAGTGCAGTTACATTTGGGTAAAAGTACATTGATCAGCCTCTGTGATTGCATGCAGTTCTTTTCCATGCAGTTATTGTGCTTCCATAAGAATACGACTGGTGCGAACTCGAACCACAATTATTTTTTGTGATTAGTTACATTGTTGTTTTTGCATCAACGCGGACGCTCCTGGTGCCGGTGTCTGTGAACTGAATTGAAAAATCTTTCGAATCGTGTAAGAACATTTTCCACTTTTGTGCATTAATTGTTGTGTGATTTTTATTCTTGTGTTCGTGAAGATTAGAAGTGTAAAAAAAATATTTCCCTCGTATTAGACAATGAATTCTGTAAACAAAATTTAAATAGTTATTTTTGCACAAAGGACGTTACCACTGAGAGGCGACGACCGTGATCATTAGAACCAGTTTACGTCCGTGATACATACAAGTTTGTGGTTTTTACCTAACTGTTTCAGATTTACTTATTTACTTCTTGACTAGACGTTTGCTTGACTCTGTTTGTCTTTTCATATTTCCTTCCCATAATGCCCCTCATAAGATAACCTGTAGCATTATTTTACTGTTTTCATATTTCCCTCAAAACCACGATCTTCTCGATCGAAATAAGTTCTACAAAAATCGAGCGCTGTATTGAAGGCAATAAGAAGCAATAACGTACCAGTAAAAAATAAAATTCCTTTTGGTTGAAACTCTTTTAAGGAAAATAAGATATTAACATATCTATAAAACTAGTTGCATGACTTTAAAATTATATTAAAATCAAAATCATAAGACACGGCATTTGATTGAAAATTCAAAAGATTTTTCATAGGTAGTACCACGAGTACTTTGGAAATTGTCGATAAATCCCCATAAGATTTATCTCAGATTTTCCAAAGCACAACTGGTAGGAGTGTAGGAGTATTCTGGAATGAAATTATGGCGAACAGATTTTTAAAATGCGCCAAATATTGAAAATAATTAAAATCAAAGATGTTATGTAATAATACATAGGCGGTTTATTGGACATCCACATAGCAATCAATGAATACCGCCACCTAATATAGATGAGTCACAATTTATGATTGGCTAGTAGGGAGAAGCGGTAAGAAAACTCGGATAGAAAAAGAGATAAACTTTTTGAGATACACCGACCTGATTGGGGTATTTTGTATTTATAGTTGAACACTATTGGTTTTAATTTCACGAGTCGAATAGTCATAGTAAATACGGTGGTCGATATGTGATTCGAAGTCAATTGTCTGGTTTTCTCAGTAAATAGTTTGAAGGTGAGGATACATGATCGAAGATTGAGTTTAAAACTTAGAAAATAGCATAGTGAATCTTTTCTATTCAATAAAAATGTATTCCACATAGTAGACAATTTGAAAAAATATTACTCTTCTGGAAACCCATAAAAACAGTTTACAACTACAGTTATTATGCACTTCCAGTGTTGTAAACCAATGAAATACTAATGTATTAGTGTAAATTACATTTTTTCATCAGATTAATCTTCAATACCATTTTTGGAACACACCAACCGCTACTGATTAGTCATGTGTATGACAACGCAATCACTGTACTACATTGTTTCTCGTCCATTGAAAGACAACAGCGGCCGGTGCGTTGCGAATGAGGGCGGGCGGCATGGGTGTCCAACATTCGCACACATTTTGCCTCTTGAGAGATAATTTCTTGAAAGAGCAAAAACTATTGCATGAGGTGTAAGACCGATACGCAAGCAGCGGAATTTTAAAAAATTAAAAAAAAAATATTTGCAGTATAAAACAGTAATTTATTAAATCAGTTTAAAGGGTTGATATTTTAGTTTATTTGTTAGTGCAGACTCTGCCAAACGAAACCCTTACCAACATGCTACCCCCACCCAACTCCCAGTACTCACTCTTCCTCATTCTTCTTCCACATTCAACGCCCACTCTTCTCCATTCTTCCATTGTTTAGAAAGTACAGCTAGGAATGGTAAAGCGATATTCCGCAGTATGGTCCATTCTTAAAACACGGATCATTCGCTTACACAGGCACTTGAAATTAAATTCGTTCTCAAAACGTGCGTTGGTGGTATGCACAAATTACTCGAGTTGATTTAGTGTAAGTTTAACACGTTTTGCAACTCTTCCTGTACTACTTCACTTTTTGGGGAGGACGTCGACCTAGAGCTTTTAAGGAGCTGTTGAATGTTACGCGTATTCTGTTTATTGATAACATAAAACGAACAAAATGAAATAAAATAACATACTCAAAGCAAATAACGTGCGCGAGCCCCTCAGAGTATCGTATTTACACGGACTCCAACTCGGAGGCAATAAAAGCTCGGTGAATCCGCTTGTCTCGCTCCACGTTACCCAGGACGAACGGATCCCGTTCGAGTTTCGTTTGCTTCTTCGAGCAGCGCTGGGGTGGGGTGGCGTGGGGGGGGATGGAAGTGTGTCCCTGCGCTTCCGGCTCGTTTGAGCGCAGCTAACGAAAGTTTACTCGCCTTCCACAGCGTTGCCGCCGCCGCCGCCGCCGCCAGGCGTGGAAATCTTACGGCACGAACGGGTCCGCAGGCGCCCCGTTGCATTTAGTTGTTCTTCCGAGCGGCGAAGCCGTGAGCGGCCAGGGAGAGTTGCCGGTTTTGTTACATGCGCATTGTGCTTGCGGACGCGATAAGAGTGGAAATGGAACAAAAACACAGAAATCGTTTTAACATTTATTTCGCATTACTTTAGTTCCATATTTCTCAGGAAACACACACATAGATGATTGTTAATTTTCTAAAATAGAAAAATTAATATTGTCAAGAGTGGCGTGTAAAGACCATTTCAGATTAATTGAAGCTGTCTACAGGAAACACACACATAGATGAGTGTTAATTTTCTAAAATAGAAAAATTAATATTGTCAAGAGTGGCGTGTAAAGACCATTTCAGATTAATTGAAGCTGTCTACAAAGACAATTTTTCAAACAACTTGATAGAGACATACAGTACATACAAGAAATTGATGTTCCAGAGCTCGCAAATAATATTCCTTTTATTCCGCTTTGGGTAGTGTCACAAGGACTGACCCCTTCACTACGACGAACGCTGAAGTCCTCGCAGTACAATAAGCAGCAAAGCTGAATTTGAATGCGCACTAAGCAGACGATAAATTCCGAAGGGAGGCTCCTGACAAACGCTCTAGTGAACGCCCCCGCCCCCCCCACTCGGCCCACCCCTCCCCCGCCCGCTCTCGCTTCCCCCGCTGGCGCCGATCGCGTTGCAGATTATTCAGCGCCGGCGGAGGCGCGGACGGTGTCAGCGCGGGAGCGGGAGTGTTAGAATAGCGAAATGGCGCAACATTGACTTGCTAAAATGGTAAAGGGATCGTTTTACCCGTTTGCCTCATATCGATATTTCCTCTAAGGCTGATACATGAGATGTGTGTCAACGGTAAGAAGAGAAGTGTCATGAGATCACAATAATATATTGTTTCATGCCGTTGATTATTATGACTGCGCTATTGAAGGTGAACATTTTAATTTGAAAATAATCTTAGGGACATATAAAAATATAAATACATGTTTATGTCATTTTCTAGCGTGTTTTAAATAGTTTTCTTAAACCCAATCAAGGTAGCAACATTGGAATTTTGTAGTAAGAGTTTTGTTGTTATTTAATGCATGAAAAATGCATGATGGCCCAATGAGGTTTTCTTTAAGGGATGTAGTTCACGGAATTCAATTATGAACAATTAAGAACAATGAACCAGTTACTTTGCCAACGATTCGGAATTTTTTAATTTCTTCATTAGGGTTTACTAAGATATAAGAAGGTCAAGCCTCATATTCAGCCTCCATATACAGCCCTTATTTCATCAATGGTCATGAAATCTACAATGGTTAACGTTTTCTTTCATTTCTTATTTCCATTCACATACGAGGAAATCTGATCGTTCATTGCTTTCTGAGGTAACAAGGAAATATTGTCTTTTGTCAAAAAGAGGAAATTCAAAGGAGAAATGAGAATGAAGCCGAAATCACGTTATTTAAAACATATTTAAATAAGGTTAATCATTTACTGTCATAATAAACTTTTAAATATTTTTTGATTGGGTCTATAAAATTGTGAACATTATGAATTTCTTCAAGAGTCATTCACTTAAATCATTTTTACAAAACTGAAGTAAGTGACCTTTGCTTAAAATTAACTCTACCAAAAGACATTTCAGCTCTTCCACACACAACTTTTTAGATGATTTCATAAATGATTTAATGTCTCATACATTGGCTCTAAAAATATTCATTAAAGCAATCCATCCCCCGCTGTGCCAATTTATTTGAGAAACACTCTACTAAATTTCACCGTGTTCCTTTGCTTTACACGCGCACTCGGTCAGCGCGACATCTCCAGTGCCTGCCTGCGGACGCCGCCCACGCCGCACGGCGCGGCCGGGGAGGGGAGGAGGGGGGGAGGGAGAGGGGGCGTTTCCCCTCCGCCGCGCGCGAATGAAGGGTGCGCGTCGCTGAGAGGCGCGCGGCAGCCGCCCACGCGACGAACGCCTCCCGCCGCGCACGCGGATTTGCCAGCTTCTGTGAAGGATCGAGGGTCCACGGCGGGATATTCGCTCCGACAATCCCCAAAAGCTCTAACACACCCTCACATAATTCCACGTCCAACATTCCACTCTTAATATTGAAGAACTTCGACTTCGATACAACGCCATGGAGGCATGTCTGCGAGGGCGGACCAGTATCAAAGATGCATACGTTTACCATTACCCCCCTCTCTCTTTCTCTCTCTCTGGATGAATTCGCTTCCTATCGATTGGTCAAAAGAGGAATAATCGTTGTTCGAGTGCTCGCCTTCATCAAGTAATCGGACGTTTGACCTGGAAAGTGTGCTGTGTTATTAAAACTGCTGGTGGGTGTAGGTGGGTTCTGTACCGACTCGTCCCAGTAGGAGGTGAAATTCGATATTCAATAATTATTGCGTATCTCCCCGGTTTATTATTCATGTGTTTCGATTTCAAAAGAGGATGAGTGCGCGTGCACTTGGCAAATAGGCGACAGGTAAGAAGTTGATGCATCGTATCTCCGAACGGGGGGCGGCGCTCTCAGGAATCGCCGTTCGTGAAATTAACGCAGCTGGAAACTTCCGCGAAGTATCCCCGCTGGGTTCCGAGAACGCTGTCAGATGAACACAAAAACGATGGCTGTCTCTCTTGAGAATCTCTTCCGTTACCTACAAAAAGAAAATTGTTTTTCGGAAGCATCATTAGGAGTAGCAAAACATAAATTACACTTTCTTTCAGAACTCCAAACGAGACATTTGTGGCATGGATGTATTTACACTCGCAACTCTCTAATAAATTAGCTTTGGCAATTCGTATTGCATAGAGTAACGATCGCCTTGTCCTTTCAGTGAAATTTACTGCGCAATATACAAAGGTAAATAAAGGCATGAACGGCAAAACTATTGTCAATTATAAATATCCTCGAAAAATTGATTCTCGGAATTGTGAAAATTCTCGAAATTGATTTGTGTGAAGGCATATAGTACAATTATCCAGAGTGCCAAGTTTCAGCTAAAAAATTCATTGCATTTTAATATTATTTTTCAATTACTATTTTGAATAAATTAAATCTATTCACGATCTCTCGTTCAAGTACTATAATGCGTACCAATTCTTTCCAAAATATTGCAATACTCTGATAGTCGCCAGGGCTATTTTAAAGGGACTGAATAAAAACGTTTATGAAAAGACTTTGTCAAGAAGAGGACTAACAGGGAATTTTGTTTAAATGTGTCATAAAAACTATTCTTTTTAATAATCAAATAAATTGGAAAGTAACTAATCTCCATTAAATAACAAGCAAGCACTCCATGAAAAGCTCGTTCGCCAAAATCCGCTCGTGGATTGGCCAATATTTGAACTCCGGAATCCAGATGTACAATGCGTGAGCGCAGGCTCTGGTCTATGGATTGCCTCTGGCCTGAAATATATCTCACGTTGCTGGTCATCACTTCATCCTGTGTATCGAACACTGCGTTTCGGGAGAACGTGTTTAGCGGGTAGTATATCCACGAGGCGCAGAATCCAACTTTCCCGACTCGCCGACCGCAATGTTGGTGCGCGCTGCACCGTAGGCATTCAGTGGATGGTAGAACGATTCTTATGAAATGAATATGGCCCAAAATTTTACTTTCACCGGCACCGCCCACTCGGAACTCCATCACTCCGAGGCGCAACAACGTGCGGTGCACAGCACATCCCCGCTGCCGGCCATTGGCCTCCGGGACACAGCTTAAAATTTTTGGAATTCAAATGAGGTTGGTGCGAAATGTATTATTTCTGGACACAAAAGAAATAGTTGGTACTTAATTACAAAATACCGTGAGGAATTCTAGATAGCCTGTTCGAAAACAATAGCGTAGTTTGTCATGTGCTTCGTTTTAGTCGGGCTTCCATGCACTGAAATTAAATATGTAAATGCAAGGAACATGCAAATGAGAATGCAAGAATTTCTACTATCTTTGTTAGCAATAAGTTGTCAAACGTTAAGAATTTGAAAACTTATTTATTATCAATGAAAAGTTTTTTAGGATTCTTCGTAGTAAAATTATTAACCAATATATAGTATTAACACTAAATTTCAATAAATTCAGAGAAAGATCGCTTATGTGCCGTCAATTGTTCATTATTTTTTATGGTTTACTAGTTCATTGCTGTTGATGGACCTGAAACAAAACACGTAATGGTATTGTTAATACCCTTACTGGCCTTTCTGATTCTTTATGCCCTCGGGCCTTTTGAACACTTTATGGCCCGCTCTAATACCAAGACAACATAGACATTTTTATGAATTCGATTTATGAAAGTTAAGATGCAAGCAAATACTACAAATGAATGGCATACTGCTCAAATAAGTAAAATAACTCGTTATAAACTTTATTTTGCTTAATTGATACGAAAATTGCAATTTTGGAATGTTCCCGTGAATTTATAATTGCTATCGGTCACGTACATTTTTAGAGTCACTGTTACGTATCAAATTTTTTAGAGTCATATATTCTTGAGTAGTAGTACCAGTAGTAGTAATGAGAAGTATACGGCACATCGGCTAACATCCTCGAAATGTTATTTTTTTTTGGTGTTAAGACATATTCCAAATAACTTTTAGCAGTAAATGCAAATAACCTAAAAGCACCGTTTCATTAACGCAATTTACACTGTTATTCACACTGTTATATAACTCTCAAATACACCACAAACATTTTCTTATTTCTCAACATTTTACTTGAAATCACTGTCTCTGTTTTGTTAGCTTTTGCGAGAATTTCCGCAAGAACTTTACAATATTCTTTTATTTTGTACGAAAAAATCGATTATGCAATAGTAATACGATGCACACTGTTTTGTTTATCTGACGTCATATTGATAAATGACTATTGCAACGCATCTTTTCACCTTAGATGCAAGAAAAAATTATAAAATGTTTCGAATTCTCGTTTAATTCAGCAACGAACTAGTAAAGCATAAAGTTTGTATGCACCACGGGCATTACTAGATGTTTTTGGTTTGGAAGTCGCCCTCGGGGCAAAAATATCTATTTAACGCCCTTGATAGATAAATAACTGTTAGTTGTAATTGATCTATTGTAAGCATTCTTCGAGAAAATATGTAAGTGTGAGGTTATTGTAGTGAAGTGAGCTTTCGTAAGTTCGTTAGTTTTAAAATACACAGAGTTGTAAGTGAATATAAACGCAATGTCCAGCAACCGTCTGCACGCGTACTTTCACAAAAATATTAGTGCCCATTTGCAGTGCATTACGTTCGTGAGGTGAAGTGAACAGCAGGATTTATTTGCCATTGTCCCGTACAGTGTATACGTGCAGATCTTTGTAAATATACATTTCCATTACATTTCGAAAACATGTTCAATTCTGTATGAATAGTGATTGTATTGTTCAAAACTTTGTAGACCTCCCATTTCATTAGTCTTCGAAACTTCCTATTTAAAGACATGATTTCGGGTTTTTCTATTTTCCGTGTAGTGAATGGGTAGAACTTTTCTATAGCCACATCCCACACATATCAAATTGTCGACGTGCATCCTTATTGCTCGAAATTTTTCCCATTCCCAGCTATTTTCAATCATATTGATACTTGTCACTCGAAAGTTTTCTTCATTCAATTCAACTTCATTCAATTGTAGATCTTTAAATGATGTCATGCACTCATTTTTTGCTTCATCTGAGTAATTGTTGAGAAATAACACTAAGAGGAGGAAAAGTTTCTGTAGGGCGCGCAATCCCGCTAGTTCTTCAACTTTCCTATTCTTCTTCTTTTCTTTGACTTTACGATTCCTTCCCTTCATGCGGGCTAGATAGAACGTGAATGGGGAAGTTTCCACATGGATCACGCACCATGCTTTGGAAAAACTCATATTCTCCATTAAATCCGTAACATCATTTACTAATTTGCTAACTAAGTTGTCAAATCAAGAATTATTTGAAAGTTTGAGCATTTTCAACGACTTTTTTAAAGGATTTATTTCATTAATTTTGTTTGAGTATTTTAGAGACTAACAAGCACGGTGCATGATGTGGTCTGATCAGTAAAATTAAAATTGCGGTACAATAATTTATCAAACTTTGAATAGAACACATTTTTAAACACCATTTCTGTTCTGTAAATTTGCAGAAAACAAATTCCAAAGCGGAAACTACGCAAAAAAGTAATATTTCAACCTGAATAACTCATGAACAATGTATTTTTCTTTTGATGTTTGTTTATTCCGTATCCTGTTTACTGCCATATATCAATTAGAAAACAGGGGTTCGATAAGTTTCTAAAATTTTAATCGGCTATTGTGTGACATTATATAGATTAAACAAAATAAATATAAACAAATTATTTAGAATACGTTGTTCTTGATTGAATGCTAGTTAATTAATCATTTCGTTACTGACATACGAACAAGTGAATGTATCGTTTGCCCACAAACACGCGAACAATTAATTTGGAAGCCTAAGCGTTAGAGTGGTGAAAAAAGATCTTTGAAGATTAACGACCTTAGCTCTTCGGCGACCGATTAAAAAAGAAAGCAACAGGAGGCGAAAGAATTAAATCGGTTTCCTCTGCTGGGGAGCGCCTACGCAGGCTTCACTGACACTTCCTTCCAAGTGATAAATTAGCCCACTGCGCGCACTCGCTGTTTTATTTAGCGTTCTACTCGAAGAGAAGCGATATTTAAGACTCGGCAATAGGATGCGAGAGTTCTCACAGTAATTAATGGCAACTATCTTCTGTGATAATGCAGGTCAGGAAAGAAATTTTTACATACACTATTGTAAGGTCATTCTTACATTCACATTCTATTGTCAGGTCTTCTCATTCTACGAACAATAAATTTCATTCATCTGTGTGCAAAACAAAAGGCATTTTTATGTTATCCTGCCAGTAAAAATGGTACATGAAATATCAAAGCATTCGGGAAAATCGTCAACAGGGCCACAAATAGGCTGCTGAACAGGCAAATGTATGCGTTCATTTGCTTTTGAGTTTCTCTAGAGATTTAATTGTCACAAATTGCACCAAATGAATTGCGAATTGCTAGCAATGAGCACATACGCGTATATTACGTCAGATGCATAAATGTTGATTAAGGGTGAATTTTTGCGCGGAATATTTTAATAAAAGTTTCGCTTTCTTTTATAATGTAAATTCTGAAATAACCTATTTCCTATATTTGCCGACAATTTTTATTAATTACTTTGCGACTAATTTTATATTTTTGCTTCTTCTATATGAATGGAAGCATCCTAGCACGAACAGCTTTTTTCTATTTTATTCGTATTATGAACAAATTAACCCAGAAAAATATCATGCTAAAAATTTTTGTATCTATCCATGTTTAATGGCTATTTATGATAAAATTAGTAAAATAGTGATATCACTTGACAATAGTTCAAAATTAATTAATAGTAAGTGAAAATTTATAATTAATAAATCACATCATCTATATTATAAAATAGTGTCAATGCGTTAAATGATAAGTCAATAAACTTTTAGTGAACAAAATACTATCAATAATATCAAAAAAAAAGAGTGTCACATCAATTACTTTACAATATGTGTAGGTGAAAGTTAGTAGAGAATAAATGCTCGTAGGAGCGCAGATGTGAGTCTAATCAATTCATCTTGATTAAATGAAGCATAAATATACCATTTTTACAAACATACTCGCAATCTGCAGCTGAGCGCAATCTTGTAGTACAGAAACTGGGAAGAATTTAACGGGACAGGAATGCATGAATTAAATATTCAAACTTGTAATGCAGTAAAACAACCCTGTCGACAGCACTAGTTACCGCAGAGTAGTGGACTGGTAACCGGTGTGGCCTGTCGCTTTCGCAAAGGAAAATTATCTGTCATTTTCAGAGTATTTGGATTTGCGTGGTGATAGAACTATGGCAATAACGATAAACGGAAATGTGATTGTCATTAATAGACACAATGCTTGAGTATCAGAAGTAGAGGGAAATCTTTGAAGCCGGCCTCTGAGACATGGTTTCTTAAACCACGAGACGGGTCAAAGAAATGATCCAAGGAGAAAATACCTCGTTACGCGTTGCTGACGACCGTCCAGGGCTGGATTTACTTACAAGGGAAAGAAACAAATGCTTGGGGACCTACATCCATGAAGGACCTTGCACTTTGAAAAAATATGCATAACTTATTATGTAAAATAAATTGTATTTAATGTTATATATATTTTATATATATATATATATATATATATATATATATATATAATGTACGTAAAAAGTTATTAGTTTCCATTTGTATTCGTACACAAAGTACTTTATTAAGGGAAATTTGTTATTTAATAAAGATGGAGTATTTTTTACGGGGGGCAACAAAATTGTGTGCTTGGGCAACACAATCCGGCCCTGCGGCCGTCCCACGTGGAACGGCGCCGGCGGTGGAAGAAAGGGTCCCGAGTTCGAATCTCACTATTCGCTTGAGTGTTTGGCTTCATTGTGATGTGTGAAGTAATCGCTGGGGTGAGATAATTCAGTATTCGGAAAACATTTCAGATATGAAACGTTGAGTAGTTTGGATATTTTTACTTTAAAAATATATTTATTTTGAGCGTTCTAGTGCACGTTTTCAGTTATTGTCTATTTCTGTTACTTTAATATTACAAACCGGAAAGTTCTGATAGCGGAACTGAGCGAGTTGCGAAATTGAGAATTATTTATTAGATAGTGGATTCAGGTTGGATTTGGAGAAAATTCTAGATTCGCTTTACGTGAACAATACAAACAGCGAAAGTGCAAAGTGTCAGAAACATAATAAATTCATCATTACATTATGTATTAAACGCCCGAGAATGTGACGTATTGCTCGAGATTGCGAACCAAGTATTTGATATTTCAAACCTACGTGTCGTGGCAACTCTGTCTTTAAAGGAGAGTAGTGAAAGTAAAAAATAGCAATAATTTTATAACTGATATTCTACGAACAAGTAAAAACATAATTTATAACTCTTATCGAATTAGACGTAGCTATGGTAGTTGACAACTGCGAAAGGGGCTACTTCCTCGTAAGTCATTGAACGTACAACTGTAACTATGTGGTGGAACGTGTAAAAATATTTTTTTTAGACAAGCAGTACTTTCAGCGGTTCTTTGAGGACATTCGTGGCGTTCTAAAAGTTCAATTTTCAGCACTAGTACTAAAGGAGAGACGATGTTCAAGTCTTCAGAGAAATCTGTGAATGCACCAAAAAGAACAAAATACTTTCGTCTAACCTAATGAGCTACAACTGCTTTCCACGTACATAAAGTGACTTGTTTACTTGAATAAAAATAAACCGAAAGTAAGGCTAGTGTATGCGCCACGTGTTAAAAGTGGTTTTATTGTGCTCGGCAAGCCTTCCTCCTGGCAAAGCGAGTGCGGCGCGCAGTACCTGTGGTGGAGGCGGCGTCGCCCAGCCGCAGCGCCAGTACCAACGCCAGCGCCAGTAGGGCAGCGCGGGGCGGCGTGCGGGGGCGTCGGCGGCGGCCGGGTGGCGTCGGCGTCGGCGTCGGCGCGCGCGCGCCCATGGCCACGCGGTGGCAGCGGCTACCCGCGCACTGACTGGCGCCCCGCGGCCTCCGCACGCCGCCCCCGCCCCCGTCCCCGCCCTGCCCGTGACGTCACAGCGGCGCGCGCAAGGCGAAGGGCGCGGGTGGGGGTGGGGAGCGAGAAACGCAGTGGTGGGCGGTGGGCGCAGCTGGAGGAATCGCACGACGTGGGCGGCTGTTGTGAACGGCGCCGATTGCAACGCGAGGAAGGCGAGTGGGTCGGAACCGAACGAAGAGCCTCTTCGCGCCATTAGAAGCAGAAACGGGCAAATTACGGCGATGCGAACGGCGCAAGGACGCAACGAAGAAACGTGCAAAGGCAAGGGAGAAAGATAAGACACGTTCGGGCAGGATAGGCAAACTTTCAGCACATACTTTCTCTTATTATTTCCAACTTTGGCAATTTTCGAAAATCCAGCAAGTTCAACTGTGATGGGACTTGCACCACTTTTAAAGCGTTCTTTACGATGTTCCAGGACGGTGTTTAATAAATATATGTGGAGACATGTTTGAAAATGTTGAGACTTCATGTAATTTACCCCCAAAATCAAAATGTGCGTTTCAAACCCACAGGGCCTTACGACACGGAGTTACTTTACTACTTATCCACAGGTCAAACTCACGGAGTTACTTCAAATAAATCTGGGAATAACAATTTACAAGAATCAGCTGAACGGTTTAGGCACTAGCGTTGACTACGGACGGATCAATCAATTTCTCGGTATCAAGGACCCAAAACATTAGTTCTGGCCACACCTGTTAGAGGAGTAATTTACTATATATGGGAATAAGATGTATCCACATTTTCATTACCAGGGCTTGGCAATAAGTTTCCTATCGAAAATTTGCGATTTTATGGCGTACTTTTACTATACTTTCTCTTTTTACTAAGTAAAGCGAGAAAGTAAAAATGTGTATCTGAAGCTGAGTCAAGTACAGAAACGTAAATAAAATGAATAAAGTATTTATTTATGACCCAGGTCAGATTACTTCACCTTCTTTTCAGCATGGCGACTTACAGAACTAAGTACATATAGTATATACAACAATAAACATTAGAATCGGGAGAGTATTCACTGCATATTTCTTTCCGCGAGTGAATGCAAGGGACAAATCCTTTCCAAAGGCTTTAGGAAAATCAAAATCTTACCGAAGACTCTGGCAGAAAATTCATTTTCTTCTGCTATAAACTGTGGCGTACAAAATAAATTGCGACAAATAATAAGAAAAGTCGGTACCACCTTCAAATTCGGAATCCTCTATGTGATAGTTCGATATATGAAAGGCGCGATTGGCTAAGGGGAGACAAAAATAGGGGTTAATGTTGAAGATATTTTGTAAATGGTAACGACAACATTACCACGAAAAGAAAAGGGAAAACGAAAAATGGTAAGGAGAAACGAAATTACATTGGTGAAGCGTAAGAATACATGTGTGACATCTGAAATCTCTCGAGTACTAGTGGGATATCATTTTTAAAATACCTTTACTCTCGAATATATAACATTCATTTGTAATTACTTTTGCATTTAAAATCATAATGAACGAATACCTGTAGTAATTGCATTGACACCGCAATTTCAGTATTCCATCTCAGCAGTTTTCCTTTACGTACAATATTTAAACTTACAAAACTATTAATATCACATATGCTTTACTTCCAGTATTTCCATAATTTGAAAACTGTTTAAAGATCTAATTGGGGATAATCCAATATTGCAGGCAAGACGAGTAAAGAAGTGTCAAGCGCCACATCCGGTTCCCTCATCAACTTGTTCTCGGAACCGGGAGCGAACGCGTTAACTGAAGCAGAAGGGGGTCGTTCGGTTCAATGAAACATAGCAGTTGCAATGGGAATCGACGCGAGTCGGTGGGTGGGGCGCACCATCGAAGATGCGAAAAGTGAGAAGAGAAGCGCGGCCAGGCAAAATCAGGTACAAGGGAAAGAGAGGCGAAGAGGAGGACGATTGGGGGGCTCCTTGCAGATATGTTTTTGTGAGTCGTAGCTGAACGCTCGTGGATCGGGAAGTCGATATCCGCCCCGCCCACGTCAGTTTTTCCACGAGCTTATTTGGACACTGCGAGTGCCTGGATGAGAAGTCTCGATCCTGCTACTCACTGATCAATAGTTTCCACGGATTCTTCAGGCCAAAGGCGGAAAAGTATCTTAAACTCTCAACGACGTTAGCAGAACATACTGAAACTTTCTTAAAAAAAAAGGAAAATATTGATTGAAGTGGTGCCTGACTAAGTGATTTGTACGTGCAATTACATGGTAAACGTCCACAGTGGTACTGCGAACTGAATACTTTTTTGGGCCGTTTTTCATTATCTGCCTGAACGCAGCGTTGTGGAATATGGTGGTTGCGAACGTTTCAAGTTCAAGACAGTCATGGACAGCGTGCTATCTTTCGCATCGTGTCAACACTTTCGGATCGGGCGTAGGACTGATTCCATAACCTAAAACAGGTAGCCCACTTCCACCGATCGACATGGCGCGGCGCAGCACCCAAGTGCTCCACGTGATATTCACTACACGCCACCCGTTGCCAATGTTCGGCCCCGCCCGAAAGGCTTCCACCGATAGCGGTGGCTCAGTCATAAAATGATGTCACTGCAGCGCCTCTGACCGGGAGGTTCTAGGTTCGAGTCCTGACGGTGGCAAGATTTTCGACACTAGTTTTTCAGCTAGGTCGAATCAGTCGCTGTCTGGAGGAGAATTCTAGCGGCCGGCTGCTCTGATCGGTAGTTTTCCGTGGTTTCTCCGATCAACACCAGGCGAATGCCGGAGCAGTACACTACCAAACGGGCCACGGACCGCGCGCGATCTGTTCTTCTTCTTCCTTGTCCTATCCTCTCCTCTTACACACACACTTACACTAACATGCACCACACTATCACATATTCCGGGAGACCGGTCGGGAGCTTAGAGCTTGTCCCGGCTGGGGCGGTGCCCCGCTGGTGGGAGAGTCCTGGTTAGGGGGAAACCCCACAACCGACGGTAGGTCGGTGCCGGATCTCACCATCCAGCGGGGGAAGATCGCCGCCATCTCCCGAGAAAGAAACACGCACTACACTAACGGGACCAGTGACCGAAGCAGTTGACGCACCGGAAACACGAAAAAATCAATCACCCGAAAGGCTTCCCCGCGAGGGGAGGCGGCCAGGGCGGCGCGGCGAATGCCCTTCGGGGCTTTGATGTGCTCTTCCAGGAATTAAAGACTGCAACAGTCGAGCGAATGCTTGTGTATCAGATGTCACTCATTATATTTCTTCTTCACTAGTCCCACTGCACAGTTTCGAATTGTGAATAACGCTTAATGAATATAACGGGGAAAATAAATAGTTTCGAAGTTAATCCGCGTCATTTATCCCGATATTCAGTCGCGGGGATTTATAATAAATAGGCATAAAATAATTGATATGACAATCAGATTTCAATGTCGTTCGTTAAGTACAACTATTTGAATTGGTAGGCACGCGTAATTGAATTAGCAGTTTTGGGGGTGGTCCTTATCGGATCATCTGAATTGTTGGATCAAGGGAAGAGGAGGAAAAGGAAGAGGAGGAAAAGGAAGAGGAGGAAAAGGAAGAGGAGGAAAAGGAAGAGGAGGAAAAGGAAGAGGAGGAAAAGGAAGAGGAGGAAAAGGAAGAGGAGGAAAAGGAAGAGGAGGAAAAGGAAGAGGAGGAAAAGGAAGAGGAGGAAAAGGAAGAGGAGGAAAAGGAAGAGGAGGAAAAGGAAGAGGAGGAAAAGGAAGAGGAGGAGAAAGGAAGAGGAGGAAAAGGAAGAGGAGGAAAAGGAAGAGGAGGAAAAGGAAGAGGAGGAAAAGGAAGAGGAGGAAAAGGAAGAGGAGGAAAAGGAAGAGGAGGAAAAGGAAGATAAGAGGAGGAAAAGGAAGATAAGAGGAGGAAAAGGAAGATAAGAGAAGGAAAAGGAAGATAAGAGAAGGAAAAGGAAGAGGAGGAAAAGGAAGATAAGGAGGAGGAAGAGGAGGAGAAGAGGAAGAGGAGGAAGAGGAGGAAAATACAAGAGGAAGGGGAAAGAAGAGGGAGGAGATTAGATTAGGTTATTTCGTTTTTCCTGGCGCGACAACTTGTATGGACATTAATGCCAAACGTACAGTGCATGTTTTATCACGCTAGGTGGCGACGTCCTTCCTCTCGATGGATGGATGTCCTGGCTGAATGGCGAGATCCAGCACCGACCTACACGTTGGCTTGCTGCGTTTTCTCCAACCAAGTTTCTCCCACCAGCAGAGCACCGCCCCAGTCGGGACTAGCTTTATGCTCCCGACCTGTGTGGTAGTGTAGTGCATGTAAGAGGAAGTGTGTGTAAGTAAGGGTGAACACAGGACGAGGAAGGAGAGATTGCGATCGGCCCGTGGCCCATTTGTTAGTATATTACTCCGGCATTCGCCTCGTGTTGATTGGAGAAACCTCGTAAAACTATCGACCAGAGCCGCCGGTCGTTGGAATCCTCTGCGGCTGAATTCGCTGAATCGTTGCCGCAGAGGGTTCATTGGAATCCGACAGCGGCTGAATTCGACGTAGCGATCTGATGTCGAAAATCCATCCACCGTCGGGACTAGAACCTAGGACTCCTGGTCACAAGCGCTGCACACATCAGTTGATGCCAAAGCTGGTAAGAGAAGGAGGAAGGAAGAAGAAGAAGAAGAAGAGGGGAAGGAGGTGGGAAAGAGGAGCTGAAGATGAAAAAGAGAAGACAACCCCACGGAGCAGCAGGCAAACGGTTGACAAACGGGGCCGGGCAGGGTAGCTAAAGCTGAAGAGCCTTTAAAGGGCGAGAGAGCTAAAGGAGATGTGTGCGATGTGTGCTGGGGGAGGCGAGGAGATGAGGGTGGGGGTAGGAGGGGAAAGGGAGTATCGATAACCCGTTGGGGGCGGAGTGGAAGGGGTTGACGGGGCTGGAAGTGGCTGGGTCTCTGGGAGGCAATTAAAAGACTTGACGCTTCGCATGCAACGAGCTTTTACTAAAAGACTGGTCATTTTGTGGACGTTTCGTTTATGGGAAAACTTGAGAGTATTGGTGCATAAAACGATTAAAATAGAATTAACTCAATATTGTTTCCGAGTTAATCCGCCGTACACATCGATTTTTTGCAGGTATACAATACTCGTGACGTTATGAATACGAGAGGAGAACGAGGGAAGAGATACTACTAAACAAACTTCCTCAAAACATCGTAAATTTCATTTTGTAATCATTTCTTTATCATGCAGCCGTAAACCTATTTCGTCGCGTTTTATTCAACGAGAAAGTGAACTGCAATGTTCGTTAATCTTTTGGATGCTCTTCACTTCATTTTTTATAATGCGGTAAAGGAAATGGAATTTAGAGCTTCGCCGTCCTCTGATAGGACCTGCGATCTCATAAATATCCCGAGCGAGTCTATTAGGGGGTTGACACTTTTCATTCCTCTTGTCTTCAGTTGACCTGGTTTCGTAACCGGAGGATGTGTAACAAATAGCTCTTAAACACTGAATACAGTCAACGTCATTAAATTACCTTTTCACGTTTTTTAAAAGTTTTTTTTGTTTCCGACCAGCATTTCTTTCGCTCTTGGATTCGAACTCCGATTATTAACACGTCAGCCACTTTACACCCACAACACTCTCTATTCAACTCTTTCTGACAGGCACTTAAAAAAGTTAAACATTTGCATTTGCAATTTACAAAAATTCAGAGATTATCATTTACATTATTTTAAGTTATAGTTAAAAAATATATCTTCTTAATAAAAAAATCTTTAATCATCAATATTGTGATTTTGCAATGTTCTTTTTTGTTTGAATTTTTAGAAAAAAAATTATATTTCCCTGGAGACGTACCTACGTCATTATTTTAATGGCATTTTGCTCTATCAAAGGTACATTTTTAAAAGAACTGTGGTGCCGTTCAAAATTGTTTAAATAAATTGCATAAACTTGAAGAAAAAAATTAGACAAAAAATATTTTTTTCAAAACATTGTACTTCTTAAAATATCTATTTTTGTAGAACTGGATCACTTAGGGGCTAGTGGTGCACCAATACATACTTTCTCGCATTATTGGAAACGGTTACACAATAGCAATTACTACTATATTAACATTTCAGTCATCACCTGAAAAGTCTAATTCAATCCATATGACGAGCCTGACGTGTATACCTTCAATGCCCTGGAATAGTAGTCATTTCTTACTTTTACAAAAGAAACAAACACAAATAAATCTTAACTGTTACTGCATTTGCAGCACATTATACAGACAAGAGAAGATAATTTCACCAAGCTTAACCACTTATTTTCAAAAACTGTGTATGACCTTATTTAAAGAACTTTTTTCATGAGCAGATTTAATGCAGGAAAAATCTTTCTTCAGTATTGTAATCGTAGAAAATCGGAGAAAATTGAACTTTTGCAATATTCGAAAATTTAGAGATCACGAAAATGCGATCTGCGTTACTTCTTGAAGCCTCTTTTCTCTATCCGGTGAAAACATTATGACTCCATTTTTGACAATTTCGAAAATGCTGTAGAGACTTCACGTAAAGTACCACCAAAAATCAAAATATCTGTTTCAAATTAAAGAGGATGCGACATCAGTCAGCTTGATTGAGTTACATCAATCTCATTGAAAATCCTACTGACAGTTCAACCGTTAGTGTTGTTCACAAACAGTCAGGCAGACAGACATATTAGTTGGAGGAAGGACGGACGGACGGCAGACGGGCGTTGGACACAAGCAGGGACAAATAAACGGAATTCTTTCTTTATTTTCGTTTAATATTGTATGAAATACAGACAATTTTTAAACATTTTCTCAGAACGGCTTCAATGTTTTTATTTTTCCTCTGATAGAGCATTATGCAAGTTAAAATTTGGTACAGGCAGCGTATTTGCTGAACTATTTGTATTTTTTTTTAATTGACATTATGAAAGTACAATATCGTTGATACTTTTTACTTTCTCGCCCTTACTTTGTAAGAAGATGACGTTTTGTAATCGTGCGCCGGAAAATGGTTAATTTTCGCAGAAAGAAGTGTTTCCGGGGCCTGGTAACAAAACAGTGGATAAATCGTGTTCCTATTTAAAGTAAGTTACTTCCTCTAACAAGGTGTGTAGTCAGAATCCATGTTTTGTGGGTCCTTGATATAGAAAAATTGATTCACAGCAACACGTCTGTCAGGGGTTTACGCTATCACCTAAACCTTTCAAACGATTATCTCCAAAACTGATATTGTCTGGTCGAGTTGAAGGAATTCAAAGGTCTGCGCATTTGAAACGAATATTTCGATCTGGGGGGTTACTTTACATTAAGCATCATGTAAATGCATTATGAAAATGTATTAAAATATTTTCATTAAATTTTGCCCTAGATTAGCGCAAAGGTCACCAAAAAGATTGTTGTTTTCCTTGAAATATTTTATTTTTCGAAATTTGCTAAAACGTTTTCATCTTTTGCAGTCTTCCTACCATTACAATATTGAAGATGGAGATTTTTTCTTGATGAAATATTTTCTTCTAAGACAGGTCGTGAAATAATGAAATATCATGTATTTTTTTCGAAACTATTCGCGTAACTCCTCCTTGAACTTAATACAATTCATAAACTAAATATTTTTTCAAAAAGGGCGTCAATTTTTTTTCTTTGCATATTTTCCTCGGATAGAACAAATCACTTAAAAATTCACGAAAATACATTTTCGACAAACTCTTTGTATTTTCAAAATTGCAAACCAAAAATTAAAAATAATCTAATCATGAAAACTGTTCTTTAAACTATATTTTGAAATAATAAAAATTAAAATTTCAGATTTCGAAAATTGTAAATACAAATGTTCAACTTGCTTAAACGTTGGGGGTGTATAAGCTGTCAGATTGGTGGGGCATGGGAAACGTGACTGGAGTGTTAACTCTGAGGTCCTACGTGGAAATCCCAGCGTGCAGAAAAACCTCTCGAAAGTTGGATATACATTGTGAGGATCGAGTTATATTGTAATATTGCATAGCCGTTACAAATATTGGGAAAACGTAAGTTTTATTGTAGCACCATTAGTTTTCATAATTAATTTCGTTTTTGTCATAACATATTGTCAATGGTTTTACAATATTTTGTGTTTCAAAATCTTGACATGAAAATATTTAATTAGGATCGTAAATTACAAATTGTTGTAAGGAATGTTTTGGTTAAACTGTATCACTTGATTTAATAGAGTATTTTCCAATACTCGAACCGATAGGTTTTTTCGGGCTGGCTAAAGTGTTTCAATTTGAATTAATGCATCTTTATATTTGCTGATATGTGCTCGATTTCATTTTACAAACCACAATAATTTGCTCGCCTCGTCCATTCGTAACGTGCAGTGCATAAGTAACAAGGCTACTGACGTAATTTGTTTATTGTTCTCCATTCTTACGTGTTTACCCACAATGCGTCTGTTGGAATTCTCGCCACTCGTCACTTCGCAAATAAGAAATGATTGGAGTCTCTCATAAGGTAAGGATGTTGAATGTTGTGAATGATATGTATGATAATAAATAGCACAAACCATTAAAATAGTTCTTAAAATCATTGTTATCTAATGTAAACTTTTACACATCCCTGAAACTTACCTAGTCAAATTATTAGCTTATTTTATTGTTTTTATTCCTTCATTTGTTTATTTATTCAATCATTCGGACGCGATCATCCGCTTTTTTGATAGCTGATTTGCGTGCTTTACTCGATCCTATCACATCACTACTCCTTTATTTGTTAAAACATTCATTTATTTCTTTTCGTTTTTATTCATTCTCTTACTAATTATTATATTAGTTGCTGTTTTTGAGTCATTCATTATTGTACAAATTGTTTCGTGATCCACATTCAAAATTTGTTTCGATAAGAGTATGCTTCAGCAGTTCGCCTCTTCTCTTCTTCCAAAACTCCAACTCGGCGGAGGGCAGAGCCGGAGCGGAGTTGTGTGAGAAGAGAAATGACTTCTGTTTTACATTTTAGATAGAATTGATATATTTCGGCGTGTAATTGAGGATTGCGTTAATTGATGATTGCGTGTGCGACGGGGGTGTTGCTTCAGCTGGTGTGCAATGTAAGCGGCGCAGAGTCGGGGCTGCGCGCCTCCCGCGCGTGACGTATTGAAGTGGGAATTGCTGGAGCGTCGTGTCACAGCGCGAGGCTGTCTCTGGAGCGGCGAGCACGGTTCCCCGATCGGGCAGGAGCGCTCATAATTATTCCATGGCCTCCCCCGTGGGGGAGGGGCGTTGGGGAGCCGGGGACTCCGCTACCGCCGATTGAATGAGCCAACGTGACGCGCACGACGCGACGCGACGCGACGCGACACGGGGCTGTGTGCAGGTCGTGCCCGCAGAGCCCTGCCGCCGGGCAGCCCGCTGGCAGAGCATTCTTGCTCTGGTGCCGAGCGGCGGACGAGGAAGTTCTAGGATAAGGTGTAGAGACACAGCTTCCTCGCGGCAGTTTTCATTGTAAGGTTTATTATTGAATGTTTATCTATCTTTAAAAACAAAAGAAAATTGTGACGATTTTTTAAAGATTTTTATCGACGCTGACGAAATCGCAGATCACCCACTCAGCAGGAACAGAGCTAAAGAAACGAGCGCAAATGAAGACATTTTCTGCAATTTAATCCATCTCAACATTTTTTCAATGGATCTATGGTAACTGGACTTTCTAATTCTATCCTATTTTGTCATCATCATCATCATCATCAGATTAGGTGATTAGCCTGTTCCGGCAAAGTTGTCTAGAGAAGACCATCCTTCTTTGGTCTTCCTACTTCTCTTTTTCCTTTTGGGTTTTTTGTTTTTCTTGTAATCTGGTAATTCCCAATTATTCTCTTATATACTCATTTTTAATATGATCCATTAATGCGATCCCTTCACATACCTCAAAAATCTCATTTCTTCTGCGTCAAATTCTCTTGTTTTCTCTTGATGTTTCTACCCATGTTTCGCATCCATAAAATAGTGTAGGTATGGCCATTGTTTATAAAGATTAAGTTTGGTTTCTTTTCGAGCTTTCTTTCCCAATGTTCGTTCTATGGTGCCACAGATAGCTTGAAGTTTAGATATTTTTTGTTGCACGTCAAGGTCATTAAGATATGTTATGTTGCATCCTAAATATTGGATGTTGCATACTTGTTCGATAGTGATGTTGTTATTTACTATTTTTGTTCGTATGGGATGTTTACCTCTGAAAGCCATACTTCTTTTGTTGATCGATATTTTACAATTATACTCCATTGCCCTCTTTTGTAATTTAAATGTTAACTTCTGGAGGTCATCTTCACAATTAGTGACGAAACCTATATCTGCAAACAAGAGCGTGATGATTTTAGTATTATTTCCTGTTGAAATTCCTTCAATGTGTAAATCGTTCTTCCATCCTGAGAGAAGTGTGTCGATATATTAAACAATGTAGGTGATAGTGTGCATCCTTGCCTTACCCCTTCATTTATTTTAAAATACTCTCTTCTCTTTGTATTAGGAAGATTCTCATATATGCTTTTTATTACCTCTATTCATTTTCTGGGTAATCCTTTCTTTTCTATACTTTTCCAGAGTGTATGTCTTTTTACTCTGTCAAATGTCTTTTCCAGGTTCCAACTTTCAAAGGCGTTTTATCCATTTGATGAAATTGTCACTTACCTGGCTTTTGTTCTGAGCGTCTCAATTACACAGATCTTTAAAAACACTTACAGTTCTACTCTGAGTTTCCCTAACTATACGGAATGGGCTCCGTACCTTTTCTTTTAATTACCGAACCGGAAAACATTTGAACTTAGTATGTAGAAATTATTTTGTCAATGTAAGTATTTAACGTAGTGATGCATAAATACTTCAATATGTAATCGAACAATTTTATGACAGGTCTTTGTGTAACAAAACTATTTTTTTGCAGTACTTTTCCCTAACAAAATAATTTAATAGGCGTTAGAAATGTTCCATGAGTATAGCATATTTGGCCCATAAGAAGAAAAATGTATGTTAAATTGTTGGTTGACATATGGGAATTGCAATAGATTTAATATGATCTTTGAAGATGAAACTTTGAATTTTATTGCACTTTGTTAGTATTCTTTTAGTTAATTGGCACGTAAGGTGAAACTCAAACACTTAACAGGTCAGCATTGATTGAATTGAACAAATGCCATATTAAATTACAAACACTACAGACAATAAATTTATACTTACTGGTAAAGAAATTAATTTTAAAGAGATTGGAAACATGAAGCCTTATAGTTTTCCTTTCTGAATAAGAAGAGGGGTAGCATTAATTTTGTTGTTTTTTTGTTACATGTAATTTAACATGAAGAGATAAAATGTAAGTAAATAATGGGAGCCCACATTTAATATACATGCGTTTTAAAACTCTAATGCATTTTTAATCTAGTACCTAATTTTCATCTCTTACATCCCTCTCTCTTCCATCCAGTGAATTTTAAACTGTTCTTGCAGAATGACGTTGGAGTACAAGTGAACAAACACTTTTGATGAAACCAAATGGAGTTAGGCCGTATCCCATTAAGCATATCTTTGCATCGCAGTTTCAAAGTTTATAGAATAAAAACAAAAAATGGGAAAGAGCATTTTTCTGTCATATTCACTGAATGTATGAAACATTTAAAATATATGTTAATCTCACAAAGTAGCTTTGAAAGTTTTTAAAAAGTATTGAAAATTCAAATGATCAATTTCGGTGTTGATTGAAAACTCAAAATGCATTGAACAAACGCTCACAATATAAATGCTATCATTCTCAGAAAGCATAGATAGTGATACATTTTATGGTCATCAATAAAATATAAATCTCATGTGAAACAAATAATCGTAAAATGAATGTGGGGATCCTAAGACATAAACATTTACAGTGATGAATTTGTAATATATCTAAATAAGAGGAATTAAATATTGAGGTGCAAAGAGAGCTGCGGTGGAGAAGCAGTGTAATATTGCTGGAAATGGTTCTACATTACGAGGCAGTGCTGCTCACGGGAGCGCCCCCGACCGGGCGCTTACCTGTAGACTATCACTGTCGAGGCAGCTGCACGGAAGGGACGATGCGGCGCTGGGGCGCGATCGGCTCCAGTTTAGTTCAGTGCGACTAACGCGCAGGCAGCAGCCGCAGGCTACCGCGGGCGGTCTAACGCTAATTCTTGCATTTGAACTGCCCCGATCTCCTCCACAATGCCCTGAGAACCCCTGTGAAAAATATTTCGTGCAGTTTGCCATGCTTCGCGGGTGGATTCGCTTTTGTGATGGAGATGTGACTGTTTATTCCTAGGGCCCGTCCACTGGCTGCGTGCGCAAAGGGCGACCCGGAGTGAACCTCCAGGTGCACGCAGCGCCGAGCAGCCGACAAAGGCGACCGCGGCGCAGGGGAGGGGCGCAGGAGGGGGCGGGTGGAGGAGGAAGTGAGAGTGCGAGGAGAAGAAGAGAGTGCGGGGCGGGGGAGGGGAGTTTGTGAGCGGGTGGGAGGGTTACTGCTAAAGCAGACTCCGAGGCAGCTGCACTTGCTCCAGTAGAGACATTGCCATATACTTTCCATATAATGCAGTAGATTAACTAGACTAGAGACGGCGATCCACACATTTCAGAGATATCAAACATTTTGAGCGATCAAATTGATCTGATGCACGATAGGTAGTACAATCAGTCCTTATTAACCTTCAAAGAGCAATGTTCTTCTGAATGACAATTTTGACAAGGCTGTGTCATATGACACCTATTGTACATCTTCGTTGTTTCAATGGATTAATTGTTTCTAATTATCAGATACATATCCCTTCACATATAGAATACTCTATATTACGCCAATAAATAAAAAATCCACAAAATGTTTGCATAAATAAAATTTATTTGCCGAGAAAGTAAAAAGTATCTTGTGCCACGTCGATTGTCATGTAATGGTAGAAAGCATATTTCCATGGACTTTCTGATGGGCCAGGATCTGTGGGTTATTAAACTTCCTTTTTCCTCAGCATGGTTGTAATTTCGCTTGGATGGATTTTTGTTCATCATTCTCTTCTCTAAGTGCGGATTTGTGAAAGAGAATACTAGGTCTTTCACACCAAAAATACTTCATTGGTCAACGTTTGTTTTTACGAGCAGTTTTTTTAAGCGACACAATTTATAAAAAACATCAATCGCTCCTTTGGCTATATTATAAAATAAAATAATTTCCAATTTTTCCGACTAGGAATCAATGTAACCTGTAGAGTTCATGGATAATAATAAAATCACTTTTTCATGCGATTTGGAGCGTGTAAAATAAATTATAAAATAAAATAATTTCCAATTTTCTCGTATTTTTTCAAATAGTTTGACAATGATGCTACCGATCGAAAAGATCTTTAGCTGAAATATATATTATTGATACGGCAACACCTTATATTTTCTTACTTACTTCACCACTTTTGTCATCATAATAAACAATGATTCCTATTTTACTTTCCCAGAACATGCAAAAACAATGAGAAGAGTTGAAGAAAGAATTAGAAACTCTCCACAGAAAGAAAAGAGAGAGAGAGAGAGATAGAGAGAGGGGGGCAGGGAGGGTGTTGGCAAGTGCCTCCGAATGGGGCGGGGCGAAGACGTTGATTGAAGGGTGTGGCGGGGCCCCGAGACAAACAGCGCAGAGCCCAGGAGTCCCAATCAGCGCCGCCGCGCTGCCACTCCCGAACGGAACACACTCCGCTAATCAAAGTCGGAAACGAAACCAAAATAAAAGATGCAGTATACTCAAGTCACAAACATATACTCAAACTGCCTTTGTTACAAACTCTCATATCTATACTAATAAAAGTGAATTCAACGAATTAATCGACATCGATGAGTGAGTGAGTGAATAGATACGAAATATTTACAGGCTCTTCGTCAGGATTTGACGCAGCGTCCTTGCAAAGTTTGGTAAAGATACAACACAAATGCGGAAAATAAATAATTTAAATTATATGCTGTAGATGCACTACGGTCGTTATTTTTCACCTGTTACTAAGAAACGGGTTCCTGATATATTCCGCCAGAGGCCACTACCGGCGCGGTTGAATCACAGAGTACGCATAGGGGGATCGCCATGTGACCGACCTCCATGAAGTTGGCACACTATATGTTTTCAGGGAGATTTTTATACTGTTCATTTTTTGTAACTCCACTAGAAGGCGCTGCAGCACTAGAAGGCGCTTCAGTTAAATGCAATTCTTAATCATGGGTACCCAGCTTCATTATTGCTGGGCGTTGCCGTGTGACGCGAGGCGAGGCTGAGGAGGCCAGGAGGAACCAGCAATGCAATATGGAGAGAGAAGGGAGGGAAATAGGTAGAGGGAAGAGAGAAAGAAGGGAGAGAGAGGGATGTAAAAAGTGAGAGGAAAGAGGGGGAAAAGATACATGTAAAATGGAAAAGATGGGAGAAAAGAAAGAAAGAAGAAAAAGGAAGAGAGAGTAAAGAGGCAAAAAGATAGAGTGGGAAACGAGACAGAGTAAAACGAGGGAAAAGAATGAAAAGCGAAAGGAAAAAGAAAGTTAAAAAGAGAGAAGGGAAAAGAGAAAGAAGGGGGAAGAGGGAAGGGGAAACGAGAAAGGGAAAGAGAGAGGGGGAAAAAAGGGGGAAAAGAGTGAAGGAAGAGAGAACAGGACAACGTCTGCCGGGTTCTGCTAGTATAACATAATGGAATTAAATCAAACTGTGAAAACAAACGTATTATATTACAATTGTCAATTTTATTCAAAGTCGTTTTGTTTTATGTCTTTAATACAGGAGAGAGTTTTTCCAGAAATATGAGAGTATCGAGACGCTGCACATGAGGTGTTTCCAGAGACGGAATGGGAAGAGCTCTCAAAGATATGTGGAGGAAAACCTGTCACAAGACACGTGTTTCAGAGAAAAGGGAGAAGATCTTGTCAAGATAAACTAAAAGAAACGTTTTGCAGCAGCTTTGGTTATGACGAATGCCCTAATAACTGGAAGCACTCAATAAAACTAGTGGTGCTAAAACAGCTTGTATTTTCTCGCCCGTACTTTCATGCAAAATTACGCGAAAAGTACTCAGATATTTAAGAAATTGTACATAGCCTTATTTCAAAAAAAATCTATATCTTCTTAATTGTAGTTGTAGGAAAAGCTCGAAAATATTTTGTAGTTTTCAATTTTCGAAAAATCAGAGTTTTCAATGAACATGAAACCTGTACCATTCTCTTAAACGTCCTTCGCGTTATCCAACAACAAAATTTAATAAAAAACGATGCAGCTATTTTTTGAAAATTTGTAAAAATGTCCCTGGGGCTTAATGCAAAGTACCCTCTAAAATAAAAATATCGGCTTCAACTTCAAAAGGCCGCGACATCAGTCAGATCGATTACGAAATATAAATTTTGGAGAAAATCGGTTGAACTATTTAGCCGCTAGCGTTCACAGACTTTTGCCGTCATTCGATATTTCGAAATCAAGGACCCACAAAACGTGAATTCTGCCTACACCACTTGTAAGAATTTTTTTCTACATTTAGCAACTTAATTTATTCACTTTTTCATTACCAGGTCCCAGTAATAAGAGGTTTTTTCTGCCGAAAATTCGCCGTTTTTTCCCCGCGGTATTACATAACTTTCTCTCTACTCCGTAAAGAGAAAAAAAGAAACTACATAGAAACCAGACAGAAATATTACAAGAGAATTGAGTGAAAAAACACTTTATTATTCACAGAAAGGAAATGTTGGGATTTGTAACTGAAAATTATGAAATAATTCACGAAAATACATTCTTAAGACTTGATACAAATTCCTCTCTGATGGTCTACGCTGATAAGAATTAGCAGAAGCTATCTGTTCTATTTTGTTCAGTTTTATCTTTTATATGTTTAGTTTTTGTAGTCCCCGCATTCATTATGTGTTGAGAGTATATTTAAGTTGATCACCTCCAACATATTTCTTCCGTAACTGTTCAACTCAAAATCGCTCCATTGATAACGCCTTCGTCTCATTCATCAATTGCCTGTTCGGCGCACACGCCAACCTGGGGAAACACAGCATCCATTAAGACTCTATTCGCGGGTAATGGAAGAGAAATAAAGCCCAGATGGCATCTGTTGGAGACCGTCCGCGGCGTCGGGCTGCTGCGAGCGGCGCGGGCGCGTCGGAGCAGGCGATTTGGGTAGAGAGTGCAATAGCGCACGATCGCGGCAATGGAAAACATGTGCCTCCGGCCGTTTAACCGGGGCCAGCTGCAGCGACGCCTCGTTCCGCCCCGCCCCGCCCCGCCCGCCCCGCCCCGCCCCGCCCGCCGCCGCCCTGCCCGCCCTCGCCCCGCCCGCCCCGCCCGCCCGCCCGACCTGCCCTGCACCCGCCCCGCCCGCGCCCGCCCTGCCCCGCCCCGCCCCGCCCCGCCCCGCCCCGCCTCCCGCCCCGCCCCGCTCGCACACTGCCCGCACCCTCCCCGCCCCGCCAACCCTCGCCGGGAGCAGCGCGACGCCGCGGCGCGAACGCTGTGGAGGCCAACCCGAGGTGCGGGCGGGCGGCAAGACACATTAGCATGCCGGGGGCTGCGGCGGCGGCGGGGCAGCGGGGGGGGGGTGCACTGGCGATGCGCGCCGACTCCGTCCCTTGGGCTCCGTTTAGCGGCACGCGCCCCCCTCCGCCCCTCTCGGCTCCCCGGGCGCCGGGAGCGGCGCAGCGCGCCCGTAGACGTGTCCTGCATAATGTGACAGCGCGCGGTGCGGGCGGGGACCCAGCCACACGCCGCGCGCACCTCGCGCTTTTGTCCTCACTACCCCCACCCACACCCCACCCCACTCCTTACAGCCCTTTGGCTTTCCTCTTCCTGTGCTCATCGCTTATTCCTCTTCGTCTGCTCTCCTCTTCGGCCCGCTCCCCTTTCGACTCGCTCTCCTCTTTCCCGAATCGCTTGCTCTCGTCTTCTTCAGCTTGCTTGCTCTTCTCTTCATCCGCTCGCTCGCTCTCCTCTTCCCGGCACGCTCGCTCGCTCTCCCTTCTTCAGCTCGCTCGCTCTCCTCTTCTTCAGCTCGCTCGCTCTCCTCTTCTTCAGCTCGCTCGCTCTCTTCTTCAGCTTATTCTGCTTGTTTGTCTTTGCCTTTGTCTTATGCACAGGAATATTTCCGGATATTTTCTTAACAGCAAAAATGAAACTACGTTTTAAAATAGATATCAAAAATAAATGCAAAATTATCGGTCATCAATAACCTGAATCCTTGACTTGAACATTAATATTTGTCGAACTTTAAACATCGGAATTTTAAAAACCGGAAAGAGTAGAAATA
Source organism: Teleogryllus oceanicus (assembly GCA_964035755.1). Taxonomy (NCBI): domain Eukaryota; kingdom Metazoa; phylum Arthropoda; class Insecta; order Orthoptera; family Gryllidae; genus Teleogryllus; species Teleogryllus oceanicus. The sequence continues at coordinate 92,374,375 of CAXIVR010000005.1, read as the reverse complement.
CCGTATACACACGAAAGAGCATTAGTTACTCATATATCCAATTCTTTGCCAATTGAGCATAGGGTCCCGCAGGGTTTGATCTTAGGCCCCAACTACTTTCTTTTATACGAAGACGTTATCCCCTCGTACATTAAAAACGGAAGAACAGATTTAATTATTGGTAACGAATGTTCTTTGCAAATAGGAAATAATATAAGATCATAATGTAATAAAAGATCATAATATCAGATCACATCAGATCAATAAGTAGTATAATTTCAAAAGTTTCAAATTGGTTTCGTAATAAAAAATTAATAGTTAACGAAGGTAAAACAGTTTCAATGCAGTTTTGCATTTCAAACAGGTAATTGAAAGCGCCTTTTAAAATTAACAACATGCAATTAGTGATAAAAGGGTAACAAAATTTCTGGAGCTCTTTATCAGCCAAACCCAAAATGGAACATTCATATAAATGAACTGAACATTAAATTAATTATGTTACGCATTCACAATTATTTCAAATAGAATCATTGTTTGAGTAGCTCGTTGCGTGCATTTTGCAAATGTACATTCCCGTCTGAGAAATGGTGTAGAAGATAGAGATAGTTATTTACGAATCGGTAGATTTTGAGAATGGTTTAAGTAACGGTGGTAACATATTTCCATGCAATTATTTTATGTATAATTATAACACATGTCGTAGAAATCATTTTCAGCAGGTGTCATTATCAGTAGCTCTCTGAAAGAAATCATATAATACATGCACGTTACTTAACAACACCTTGTTAGATGAATTAAACAATTAAAATCGGCACACAAGTTTAAGCAAAAGTAAAAATCTTTTCGGCTGCATTACTGTTTCTTTATATTTTAAAACTGTCCAGACCATCCAGAAGAAAAATAATATTTATTTTAATAATGATATACAGTTCATAGTTTACATTTGTATTGTATAATTTTTAAAGTACTTATTATGCCTTTCATAGGTAGAGTACCTAAGCTGGCGGACAAAGACCGCTATCTCAATTCGGTCCTGTTTCCCTGATCCTTTGGGTAAGTGCTCAGATGGCACCTTGTTTTACTTCTGGCCATAAATGTAGCTTTACTACGTGAACGTTATGTTGAGCTTTCCTAAAAAATCAAATCTATAGTTCGTTTACCGATAAGTTTACCTATAATTTTACCGATAATTTGCCAATAAGTTTTCTATAACTCGGGGGGCGAAAATGTGTAGTTTTCAAATATTGCTAACCTTACTTTCATTCACCCTTCCGTTTAAAAAGTGGGGATGAGATTCTGGAGTTCAAGAAAACGTGCGCAGATTGTACTCCCCCTCTATAATATAGCTTTGACGACTCTTCGAAGAAAAATAAATGAAATAAATCCAATCTAATCACATACGATCAGCAGAAAATACAAGTGGTTTAAGTGAGAAAGTAGATAATGAGGATTAGGAATTTAGGGTACGTCCGGATTGGGATATTTGGTCTGCTGAATTTTGAAGTAAATGATTTATGAAGAGAAGTTGATAGGGTTTAATGTGTATCAGTCAAGGTTTATCGTATGAGTAGTCAGAAGATAAGTTGGACGCTCCAATAATAACAAGCACCGGAGAAACATATAAACATTTTCTCAAAAGCCGCTCCAATTTTTTTTATTTATTTATTTTTTTTACGAAGAGAACAAGGGAAATTTAAAAGAATAGAGCAGATCTTATTTTCAGTGAACTCCCTAAATATTTAAAAATCGCAAACAAACTTAGAAATTATGCGAGAAAGAATGTGCTGTTGTATGCCAACAGATTTAAAAATAAAGGAGTAATTCCAATTTAAAATGAAGTGTCATTTGGTTATTAAATCAATGGTCGGGTAAATTAGGTGTTTTCCAATTTTGTGACATTGCGGATGTAAGTAAAATGGATTGAATACTATATTGTTCACAGACTTATAGAAATATTTCCAACAACCTTTCTAGTTGAAGGCTCTCGGCTGTCCAGGTGACGCCGCGTCAAAAGCAATGTTGCCGACATTTCAAGGGCAATGAGGGTAATGTTGCCGACATATCGTGGTCTTCTTGAAGGATGGAGGGCTGAAGGGATGGAGTACGATTACATTTAACATTTCTAGTTACCATACGCGATTGTTTAAAGCGTTTATTTTTAAAATAGTTTCCAAGATTTTTAATTCCACATTTGTTAGATAATATTTTCTCTTTCTGCTTCTCTGTAAGGACAAGCTTTTATCTACCTAATGTCACCGACAGGTGCTTGTTTAAATGCGGGAACAAGCGTATCTTACATTTCATGGGAATTAAAATAGGAAGAACATTAAGAGACGATGTATTAAAAACAAGACAAAGAGGAAACTTCACAAAATTGAATAAAAAATAACGAAGTAATTAAAAGAAAACAACTGTAAAGACATGCAAAATAAGTAATAAAAAGAAATGGTAGGAGAGATGGAAAATTTAACGAGATGATTTTTTTTTTAAATTGGAAAACAATTTAACATTTGCAAATATAATTTCTAATGATTGCGGTCAAGATATCTGTGCATTCTAATTAACCATGTTCAAGTAACATTCAATACATAAATTGAAGAATATTTTGTACACTGATACAAACAGGCTGAAAACGCGTTGATCAAATTGCACTTTAGGTGTCAATACTTCGGGATTAAAGAAACAGTCGGATCGGGCTGAATAATTTCCTACAAATGCACAGACCTGGAGTGAACATGCAGATCACTTTATTTTCGGACAACTCAGCTATATGATGTTTCCGTAACTTTTTTGTTTTCCGATGTTCATTTCATTTCGTTATTTGCGCTTTACTTTCCGGAAATACGTCGCAGTGTTTAGTGAAACCACGTGATTCAAACAAATGAGTTTTATTCGCTGCGTTAACCACAAATGGATTTTGCTTCAGAGTGAGAATAACAAGGCGACTGGTTGAAACAAGTTCATGACCGCCGGTCGAAGAGATAATGAAGTGATGTTATGGTTCCCGTAACTTCGAATAAATTTTAACACGTCCTACATCTGCGGTATCTCCCGATGCCGTATTTAACTGCGAGCGACGAAGCGAACGGGACCGAATTGCGGGTGCGGCGGCCGATACGTTCACTCCGAGGGTGACCAAAATTGTCAGCGAACACTGTCAGCTTCGCACGTAGCGGAGAGAAAGTCTTGTACCGCCAGACCGCCTACCTTGCAGCATCGATGGCTGAAAATCCTTGGATTCCATTCCCGACTGTGGCGGATTTTCAACACTGGCTATATAACTCGCTGGGATTCTCTGGGATTCTACCACTGAAGTGGGACTGCCCACGGTAGATTTCCGTGATTTCTTCGATCAGTATCAGGCGAAGGCCAGGGCAATACCTTGACAAACACGCGCGTCTTTCCTTCCACACCCTTGTCTTGTTATCCCCTTACTCTCACACACTGGCATGCATTGCACATGTCGGGAGCTTACAGCTTCTTCTGGCTGGGGCGGTATTCTGTTAGGAGAGACACCTCGGGGCACTCCGAAAGCTGACGCGTAAGATGGCCCTGCATATCGCGTTCCATTCGGAACCTCCCGAAATACAATTTACCTTATTCTTTCGTGACTGAAGACTTAAGTAGTTGAAGCAGACGGAATTAATTCTCACTCACTGTTTGTCCGTCCGTGAAAATAGTTTCTCAATTGGGAATATAATATTTTTTCTGAAATAATGTAAATTGATTTCCGAGAAAAAACAATTAGAGTTCCATTTTCTCATTATTAAGATTTCTACTACTCTTAATGTGAACTAGGAAGGGTTTCGTCTCATTGGTATAATGGTGAATGTCTTTAAAAAAAAACATACGTAACAAACTGACTGAGCCAAAGCCTAAAAGATTTTTTGTTACTAATGAATTTCCTAGTAAGGGCCTCTAAGTATTGTTATATACTTGCCATATGTGGACCGGAATATAAGACCTCTAGATATGCGACTTCTCTTCCTTCGATCAATACTTATGAATGCTGCCTCATATGTATAGACATATTTACGAGATGGCCTAAGGGTATCCGATGGACTCATCATCAGCTTCAGTATTTACAGAAAATATTTTAAGGCACTGGATATCAAGATTTGGAATCACTTTTTTAACAATATCAGATCAATTTCCAACATTTTTCTATTTGGAGAAAGAATTTGGGTTACGTCTCAATTTTACGACTTCAATTCACCCTTCGTACAATGGCTTGGAACGTCTACACGTAATTTCACTTTGCTGTATCAAATTAGTGATTGGATACCTGTGTTATGCCTACCCGTTCTTCTTTCGGGTTTTCGTTATTCTTTTAAAAAGGATATACATTGTGCGGTTTCAGAACTGGTTTATGCATGCAACAACGGTTATCTTATCGAATTTTTCATAGAGATTCCGCTTCGGGTTTAGAAAAATAAGTGCATCATTTTACACTGAACATATGATAGATACAGCATTTACAAACTTTATACCATCTTTAAACTTCAAAAAAGACGCATGTTAAAAATAAATCATATGTATTACATGGTTCCTTTTTTAAAAAATTTAATTTAAGGTTTTACATTAAACAATTTTAACTTTATACATAATACATGGTTCAAAGCCCTATTGTGTCTCCATTATCAGGTAAATAATATATATATATATATATATATATATATATATATACATTTTAAAATTAAAAAACAATTAAAAACTGAAAGAATAAAAATACTAAAATTTTTAAACATGAAGGAAATATGCGAATTATGTAAGCAGTGAATTCAAGTTCAGATTATGAGGCATAATGTTGATAAATGTTGATACATTTTTGTTATTTAGGATCATGTAAATAACCAGCCGCGTTAATAAATCAATAACTAAACATATTCAGTGTCATGGATAAAGAATTATAATTAGGACTCCAAACAGTGGAGTACATTATATTCTGAACTGTATCTGTCAACTACAATTCCTAAACTAAAGTTTGTGACCTGAACTTGTGTTAAGTGATAGAAAGGGAAGTTACGAAGGAAGTAGAAAAGGGGAGGGGGTAAAAGGAAAGGAAAATAATAACAAAAACCTAAATAACAAAAATGCCATTTATCAACAGTATGCCTCATCTGAATTTGAATTCGCTCTACTTATAACTTAATGAGGTAAGCTTCCTAATCGGAAACCTATCATAGACAATAACATTTTTAATAAAATGTATAAATTACATGATCACCGATGACCATCATGTTAAGCAGTCCCCTTAGCAATGAAATCTGAATTAATTTTTTGTTTCTTTTAAAGAGGTTAGGTTTACTAAAAATCTGCAAGTTTATTCAAGGAATTCGGTGTCATATTCTGTCTCGCCAGGATCTCTCATCCCACCACGTAGAGCTCATGTGCCAGAATCCCTCCTCCCAATGGCTACAAATTACGCCATTTTAGATAAATGACCACAGTACATTGGTGGATCCTTACAATAGGACCGCAGAATGACTTAGGCTCCATCTACCCAAAAGTCTTCGCCCACATACCTCTGCCCGACCTACAGGGTTAAGGCGCATCTTACTCTTCACTCTTTCATAGCATCCTATGAAGCCTTGTCTGTTTATACTACTGTCTTTTTATTTATTTTACGTCAAAAAGCAGTTAAAACTGCGTATGACGTGCTATGGGGAAAAGTGAATTGTGTGCACATTTTCAAAATTCTGTGATCCCTACACTAAGTCATATACTACTTAAATTTGAAAAAAAAGCTCCCATGTAATAAAATCTATTTTCAAGGATAAAAAGGCAATAAATTTTGGCTCTTATCCATGTTGTCCTTCGGAATAATACTTCTGCCGCGACAACATGGAAACGATAATTTGAATTATTGTATTTCCCACTGAATTCTAGAAGACGTGCACAGGAAATGAAGTTACATTTATGTCCAGAAGCAAAACAAGGGGCCATCTCAGCATTTGCTCCCTTCGGAATAATACTTCTGCCGCGACAACATGGGGTCATTGACCGGCAGGCTGCAATACAATACTTATTACAGGTTGTTTATACACATTTATACAGTTCAAATGTTAAATAATGCATTATGTATAATTGTTAAAATTAATATTACTTTTCTTGTGATGCTCAATATAGTCTCTAATTGTATAGAAACAGTTATGCAGCAGAAACGATTTCACTTGGGATTTAAACTTTTCTATCGAATTTAATCGTTTAATGTCATCTGGCAAAGTGTTGTAAAATAATTTACATGTATTGTATGTGAATTCTTCGTAATGGGCTGTTGATGCTGTCACCTGATGAATATGATTTCTACGTCGAGTGTTATAGTAATAGACATCGGCATTTTTTGAAAATATATTCCGCCCTCAAGCAAAACATTTTTGACAAAAACCACTGATTCGTAAATAAACACAAGGTAATGGTAAAATTCCTGTCTTTTCTATTCAATTTAAGGAGAAAGGTAGAATCTATTACCTCTGGATCAGCCCAGAGCTTTCTCAGAACAAAACAACCCATAAAATCCTTCGTTCGTTCAGACCGTTCAGAATTTCGTGAAGTAGATTATCACGAAACTAAAGGCATGTAGGAAAAGATTAGAGCTACCATCACGTAGATAGTGCAAACTTCTACATCACACATGAGACCTTGCTGTGAGTATTTTCTTGGATACTGAATTTTAAAAACATTCATACTAGAAAAATAAATAGAATATCGTTATTAATGCACCAAAGTCATTTGAGAATTACAAGGAACACCGTTTATATCCACAACAGTATACAGAATTATGGAACAATCACATTTTCGCTCTTAACGGAAGTCGCAAAGCTTAACAAACTAAGGTTGCGCCCTGTTCTCTGGTTGGGTCGTATTTAGTTGTCAAGTGACCTAAAATATCACCCTAGAGCTCGTGACCAATTTCACAAAATTAAGTTACGGTTTCCAAATAAATATGGTCGAATGTAGTGAAGGTCGTTAGAAACACATTCAATGGTAATTCGTTTAAACGTTGAGATCAAAAATAATGAATGGGAATACAGATTCACTATTCATGATTTGAGTTCCATATATTATTTATTACTTTATCAGGTGGTATACATTCTTAAAATAATCATATATGTTTTTTGAGACTTTTTGTTAACGCGTTTTGTATTATTTTTACTTTCCTGGTGCGTCAAGCGAACAGAGCTCTCCATTTAATACATCAACTTATTTGCGTTTGAGAAACAGTGATTAGGGAAAATATACTCCAAAAGGGTGAAACAGGCAAACAGGTGAAAAGTTTACCGAAAGTTTTAAAAAGTGTCTTTGTTCTTCAGTGATTCTGTTCTGAAAGTGATTTGATTGGTGGTAGTAAGCTAATAAATGTCATAGTAAGAATGAGAAATAGTTGGAAGAATTTTAAGGGTATTAATTAAACTGAAAAAAAGAAACAACCTCCCATTTTCGCATTCAAAAAGGTTTTCCTGCATGTTTCTAGTAACTTAAAAGGCTTGTTAATGGTTAATCGAGAAAGTAGAAAGAAAAATATAGTATAACCTTGGAGAAATGGTTTTCCTGCATGTTTCTTTTGATTGGTTGTTGCAAATTGTGAAAATAAAAATAATAGATTACCAATATAATAAAACAATTCTAGGAGGACTACGGCTGCCATTTTCAAATTCAATGGTGATTGGAAAAGGAAAGTTGGCGTGAGGAGAATTGTTGTCCCAGGTATGAATTATTTTATTCGTCATTCTTAACAGCTGTAAAACAGTCTCTTCCAGACAAGGTCGTGTATGTTCATTGTCAACTCAGCAAAGCGGTTTTTAAAGTCGTTTACAAACTATACTACTCGTGGATGAACCGCTGCTATTAGGTTGCACAAAATACTGTGGAAAAATTGCAATAGAAAAATAAGCACTTAAAGGAAAATATAACACCTCAAAATATTGTTTCATGTCTTTCAGTACAATGTTCAAGATTAATGAGATGTAGGTGGTTTACAAATTCTGGAACAATCCAAACACTATTCACTGTGAACATAGTTAAACGTATTTCTGAAAATGTATAACTGTATACCAACTACACAATGTAGTTGTTTTGAAAACTACATAATGACAGATTTCGACTGTTTGCGTTCATTCTATTCATTTTAAGGTGTTAGGGATCGCCAGGGCAGTGGAGGCAGCTACTGGAACGCGAGCTCGAGGCCAGTCACTGCTTGTGACGTCGCCGCCTGTATAGAAGCAGCCACGGGCGCCGGGGAGGACAGACTTGGTTTTGTGAGTGCGCACATGAGTGTAGACTCGGTGGATGGTAATTCTGTCTGCTCAGACTGTGGTTGCTAATGGCATATCTTCTTGGACATTGGTTAACGCGGCTACGAACTGGCATATCTCCTGATGACGACAGTGCTTTCGACCTTTGAAACACCTCCGGGATATATTATAAAAGGCATTGTTATCGGTTCGAGTTGTAACTTTGTAATTGAATAAACGCACAATAAACATTGTTAATTGTTTATTTGTTGTGTACTTTTGGACATAACATATACCATAAAACATAATAACAAGAGTACATGGACATCCTGGGCTCACTACTTTTCATTTAAAGTTTCCTTTAGTAGAAGCTCAAGTTTCTTTCTAAACGAAAACCCTTAGTATTTTAAATATATAGATCGTTCCTTTAATTATTTCTAAAAACAGTTAACACCCGTTTCACTGTTTCATAACAGGTTAGTACTCGCGAGCTTCGACCCACTGTGCGAATAACGTACAAAGTGTGAATACAGTCGTAGACCTATTATTTTAAATAATTTGACCCCAAATACTAGTTATTATTAGGCTCCATTGTTTCTACCTGCGGAACAAAACTTGATGAGATTATTGATTTGATTATTGAGAGATTATGGAAGTGAGAGGTTATGAAAAATTAATGAGATTCTGGAAGGGTTCGAGGGCCTGGTATATCTCACGCCACAAATACAACTGAAAACATTCAAGCCTCATGCGGCGTTGAGTCCAGAGCCTCACTGATTTTTGATTGATGTGTGAAACAAGAGTTATCATTATGTTGCCCTAATCTCCTGATACACGCCACAACTTGGAGAACGAACAACTTTGAATGAAATGATAATTACTTCCATACAAATTAGCATTTAAAGCATATAAATTGTTGATGTTTATAATCTTGAAAAATAAATTAATTCTGCATTCAAGAAATGACTTTCAATTCTGGATAAGGCTGTGAAAATAAAGTGAAAAATTGTGTGGTATTTATTTATAGCAGCTTGGTAATGCTTGTGAGTGAGTTCTTGTAACTGTATTAATTCCATGAAAAATATTTTTACCACACTCATTCAATGAAAGCAAAAGCTTCCGCGGCAGGAGTCAATGGAAAAGATGGCAACTTTGCCTAAGACTTCCGGGCAGCCACATTTCTCCACTACACGCTCGTTGACTCATGAGCAGTTGAAATTTATCGTTGGTTAACCATTCTTTATATGATTAAACATGTATTAAAAGGACATTAATAGCATTTTTTAAATTTTACTTTTCGAGAGGAGAATATTACACAGAAAATAGTAATTCTAACGTCAATATCCAATATTATGAAATTTATTAATTCTTTTGAACTGGAATTTATTCCACAGTGCATGTGGTCAGTTCATTTCTTGTGCGTTTTGTTAAAAAATAAATATATTGACAAATACGAAAAGAAAGAAATTAACAGACAAATTCAGTGAGACACTAGTGAGCCTCCAAACATTTAAAAAAAAAGGAACACATCCAAATTTTTTAGATTGTCACCAACGAAATATTTCAAAATTTTCAAAATTTAAGTAGTGTAGGGATCACAGAATTTTGAAAATGTGCACACAATTCACTTTTCCCATTGCACGTCATACGCAGTTTTAACTTTTTGACGTTAAATAAATAAATAATAAAATACAAACGAGTAGACTAAATATCTCATCAGAGATGTAGTGACTTGAACAAGTAGTAAAAAGCGATAACTTTTGTCATGCAAAAGCTCATATTTTGAAACGCAGCAGTGATGCGCGAGCCCTTTGGACGGCCCTGCGTTTCCACCAGCGTGTTCGCTCGTTCACGCCCACTTTAGCGGCGTTGGAAATCCCCGCTCGCCGGGAATTTAATAGTGCGCGCGCAGGAGATGGGCGGCCACAAAACAGCGCCGGCGGAGCGGCGATTGACGGCTGCGCGCGGGGCAGCGCGGCCCTGAGCCACATCAGGCCGCGCTTTTAACTCCAGTGATGAGTGAAATTTAGTCGTGGGCATACATACGAGGGCTGTTCAAAAAATTCGCGGATTGACGTCCTAAAACAAAATGTACTTTACTACTCGCGCAACTTTTCTTGAACGATAGATTGAGGAAATCCGGGCGGAATGGGGTTATTAGTTACAAAGTTGGCCGCAAGAGTATTTACAGAAACGCCAACCTCTGAGAAATCAAAGTCAATCTGCTACGAGTGCGGCCAGGTCATCGCTCTGGGTAGGCAATAGCAGGGACACTAGATAGGAGTTTTAGGTGCTTCCCTCGGGGGACCTGGACCTGCCTCGGCCATTTCTTTAGATATTGATAATAAACCTGAACAGAAGTTCTTTATTATAAAAGCATCTAGCTTTGACTACCTTCCGTTTCGCGTCAACGAAGTTTTAATGCTTGGAATGTTGCCATCAGTGCTCGCTGCGAGCTTTTGCCTTCAACTGTTTATTGCTAAAGGGAGGGGGAAGCAAGGTCATTGTTCAAGAAAAGTTGCGCGAGTAGTTCTTACAAGTTAGATATCTGGATCCAAGTATTGTCCTCCCCGACGCATAAACGTACCCAACGGTGTTTACACTTGTTGAAATAGTCTTGGTACTCTTCATTTGTAAAGATCCTCAGCTCTTTAGTCGTATTTTCCATAATCTCGGGAATTGCTTCAAATCTTCTTCCTTTCAAGGGTATTTTCAGTTTGGGGAGCAAGAAAGTCACAAGAAGCCAGGTCATATGAGAAGTGGGGAGAGGGGAAGGAACAGTGATCGAGAATTTGACCAAAAACTCACGAGTTCTGAGGGCTGAATGAGCTGGAGAGACGTCATGATGGAAAAACCAAGTCGCCACTCCTCCACATTCCTGGCCTTCTGCGACGAATGGCGTCCCTCAGACGTTCCAGAACTTCAATATAGAAATTTTGGTTTACTTTTTCGGGTCTAGGGGACGTTTCACCCGTCCACTGAGCGATTGGACCTTTATTTCAATATCATAACAATAAATCCATGATTCTACGCCGGTTATGATCTTTGATAAGAAGTTTTATCTTCTTCTGAACGATCAAGCATTTCCTGACAAAGCTAGACACGATGGGCTTTTTGTTCCTTCGTGATCAGGCGTGGCACAAATTTCGCAGCAAAGCGGTATATCTTGAGTTTCTGTCAAAACCTCGTGACAAGATACAGCTGATATCTCACACTCTCTAACAAGCTCCCTCACAGTCAGACGTCGATTGGTTCGCACCAGGGTTTTCATATTGTTGACGTGTGGGTCGTCAGTTGACGAAGGACGTCCAGAACGCTCATCTTCAGTGGATTGTCGGCCATCTTTAATACGTTCATGCTACTTGAAACATGCCGTACGCTTCATATCAACATCTCCGTAAGCCGTGTTTAGCACAGCAAACGTTTCTTTCGCAGTTGAACCCAAAATTTCACAGCAATTCGTTGCTCTCTCAAGTCATTCATTTTTAAATCCACCAAACAAAAAATTGCACTTCACTAAAAAACACGTTGCTAATAAACAAATAGCTCAACAAACGCGATCTTAGCAAACCTAGCGACATTAAGCGGATTCCTTTGAAATCAACTGCAGGTGCGCAATTCAAACAGTCCGCGTATATTTTGAACATACTAAGAACATTTACAGATGGCTTTCCTGTCATGGTGTTCCGAAATGCCATATCGTAGTGATATAATATTGACTCTTTGGATTATTTAATAAGCGCTGTAGTTATTGTATTTGTTTTCTTACTGTACGATAATGTTTTTAGATCTGTGAGTAAAATTTTCTCACTACTCTAAAGCACTAAAGCAACTCGGCGTGAATCACAAAATAAAGTTCTCAAGTGAAACTGTAAAGGTTGTTTCAATAATTAATTGGTATATCTGGACCCCTTTATTAAAGTTATTTGGCGATATTATGATTTCTAATCGGTTAATTTACTTTTCCCTAATGCTCACTTTTGAAGTGAGTAAATGTTACTTATCATTGGTAACAAGCAATGAATATTCTAAGATTCAATGAGCTCCGCGTACGTATTTTCATGGAAAAGACAAACTCTCAGATAAAAGAGTTGACATTATCATGATCAATTCTTCGCTCAAATCTGAAAAGAATTGTCATTTTATCCATTAGCATAATATATTAATAAGCTTTCATCTCGTTTCTATTCTACGCCATTTTCTTGTCCAGGAGCCTTCCATTTTTTCCTTGGAAGAATAGCTTATCCAAATTCTATATTCAGATTAAAAGTTTCAAAATGCCTTAAAACAGTTAATTTTTAAACCCTTCTTATTGTGCAAACGAATATTATGAATAAAACAATGTAGGCTTTCACGGCAGGATATTTTATTAAAAATACCTTTCGGGCTACATTGCCGTGGTCCATCGGACATATTTTGCCCAAACGTTTCGACCGCTACTGCGGCGGACATCTTCAGTGGACGGTATCACGAAATGTCCTTTCAGACTCACTGGTGACTGGTAAACATTTCTTTGTTCACGGCGCTGGGGCCCTGGTCATTGTCGGCTGGGGCGCTGGTATCGGCTGTTGACGTGGCGGACATCTTTTGTTATGTCGAATGGACTTTTATCCCTTCTTCTTTCTTATTAAAATTAAATGGATGTTTATAAATTTCGATGGCCTCATTCGACCTGCTGAAAGCTTCATTCCTGAATTCGAGCTAGCTGAAAAGCTAGTGTCGAAAATCCTGCCGCCGTCAGGACTCGAACCTAGGACCTCCCGGTCAGAGGCGCTGCAGTGACATCAGTTAATGCACTGAGCTACCGCTCCCGGTACGTCTCTCTGGTCTTCTCAATATGAGAAGCGAGCTTTCTCGTCGACACACAACAACATATACTGGAACATTGTAAGGAAAGCGCACACTATAACCTTCTCCACCCGGGAACCGAACCCGGGATCGCGCCATGGAGAGCGAGCAACCCAACGCTGACCAGTGGGGCTTATACTAGAGTACGCGGAGAAAAAGTGAAAATAGTTGAGAGTTGTCGATTTTTCCGACGATGATTCTGTAAAGGATATTCCACATTAAGTGACTGAATATTAAAAATACTCGGATATTTGAACGTATTATCAAATAATATGAAACATTTATTTTGAATTCATTTAAATTAGACCTTCTGAATGAGGTTCATTGTGCATTTCACGCGTTATATTAGCGCTTGGTAGATGAGCTAAAGACCTGATGGTGCGGCTTGGTGGGAGTAGATGGTGCTTTTCGCCAGCAAATGATTTCTCTGGAAACAGCGACCTGGATTTTCATTTCCATGCCTGAAATTTTATTTCCAATCCATACCGATCCACATGTTATGGAAGGTGACTAAAGGATTCCCAGGAGAGAATCATAGCGTATTGTTCATTCAACAATAGCTTCGCCTTTGTCTTTATTCATTAGTCCTTAGAGTTCTTCTTATTATTTGTTATTGCTACTGTTCCTTGCCATGCGTGGTACATTATTTCTGCAATTTGTGGTGAAACTGTTCGCTCCCGTAGGGACGGCTGTGGGTCATTATATTTTCTCTCTAGGGTCCGGCCTTTACGCGACCCTCTTCATCTGTTCAGCACAGGTAGTAAGACCATCTCTCACAGCATTTGTGTGATTAAATTTATTAATCTCAAGTTAGATATTATTAAAAATTAATCATAAATATAACTAGTTGAACACTACGAGATTGTACTCAAATTTGGAGAAATTATATTTTTGTGACTCAGTGCGTTATGTATAGAAGAGGATTGGAAGAAACTTGTTTAAATCAATGAAATGTTGTTAAATACTACTAATTGTTTCGAAGAGACTTTGAAGAAGCTAAGATTGCGTAAGTGTTTTTAAATTACCCCTAAAAATTATAAATGGAGGTAATCTTATCAGCATACAAGCGAAAACACATCAAGTCAAGAGTTCAAGCCTTGAGAGAAACATAAAAACATTACTTACGCAACCAATCATATTTTTGTATTTATTTCCAACATACATCCTAATTTATCTCTATGCAATTCAAATTATTTGGTACCAAGAAAAATGAATAAGCTGAAAAAATCGGCAAGAGCGCATTACACAAGACAAATTTTAACTGAAGAACAAAAAAGGAAAAAATACTGAGAAGATGAATATGTAGCAGGGAAATCGGAAATCATGAAAAATCTTAATGCGCTTCCTAAAACTCGAACATGGATGTAACTGGAAGAAACCAGAATCCCCACTGAGTGAACCTCTCCGTTCGATCTAGTGCATTAACAGGAGTCCATTAGTCGCCGCCGCCAGCCCTTGAATCATTAACTTCCATTCCAATCCAACACGAGTGAGTCACCACCCGCGCCTTCATCACGCGAACGCTCGCAAGCGCTGCGTGGCGGAAAGCGCGCGTACTTCGTCTCACTCAAACGTTGAGATTTTCAAGACCACGGACTTAACAATGGCGTCTGAAACCGAAAAAATTTAATTGGAAATTGTCCTAGTGATCGTCGTCCCTCCAAAGAAAGACGGCGACTTTAGCACCCCGAGAGGCACGTGACTGAAATGACGCTGAGGTTCCGGAAGGATTCACGCTTCGGATGCTGCTCACTGCCTGCGGACGAAGGGAAAACTGAATACTTTACCGACTTAAAAACTTTTTTACTCCTAGAACTTTCGCATTAACTGGGACTAGAAAAATATTTGACGGCAGGAATGTATCTGATGATCAGATCAATAGTGAAGCAGTAGTGGAAAGAAGAATACTAAAAAATAGCCACGAAATCATTTGGTTCACCATGTTTTCTTCGTTTAGGGGCTCAGATTTAAAGCGTGTCTCTCAGATGCAAAATTAGAAAACGGGCTGGCTGCTGTGCTTAGGGCACGCTTTCAATAACTTCTCCTTTGAACCTGTTTCAGGGTGATGAGATAACTGAATTCAAATACATAATCTTAACACGTCTAAACCGAAATTAACAGGTCTAATATGGTGATCGCAATTACATTTTTTAATTTGCCTAAATATAAGCTAATTTATGTACTTAAACAAGTAGAATATTATGGCAGAATATTAAATATTCAAAATGTAGAAAACTATTTTAAAACTTAATTGTACACGACTTCCAAAACTTGTGGAGTATCTTTCCCCGCGCGATCCAAAGGACTTGCTTGAGGTTCTGCTCGCTTGAAACGTTAGCTAGCAGAAACCCTCGTTGATCGGTTAAGAACAATCGAAATTACTTTTAAAAAAATTAAAATTTTATTATTATTATTATTATTATTATTATTATTATTATTATTATTATTATTATTATTATTGATAAAAGACGCAAATACTCCATTAAAACATTTGTGTTCTTCGCAATTTTTGCACAAAATTAATCATGTATTTCTACTTTGTTTCCGCAGCGCCTGCAAGAGCAACAGCTACAGTTTGCTCTACAGGTAAGCTTTGCGGGTTGCAGTCGTAACATGCTATTTAAAAAGTACCAAAAGGTGTGCCTCACGACATCTTCAGATTTTTGCGTTGTATCGGACGGTTGATAAACTCGTATTTTATAGATGTTGTTGAAGTATTAATTATACCTTTCAATATTTTTCCCTCTTTAGAAAACTGTATTGTGTACCAGTAGTTATGAAATAAAATTGAATATTTTATACGGAGGAAACAAAATAAACTTATATTGTTTCCTCCGTATATTCCTTCCCGATGCTATTCGATGTCATAAACAAAGATAAAATGTTATTTTAATCGGGTGGCGAATGTCTTAAACTTCTGCCGCCAGAGGTATTGTATTCTGAGCTGTCCACGAGCATTTTGCCCTGAAAAAGTTGCCGGCCGAGTATGGCGACAAAACGTTGGTAACGACTTGGTGTGTTGTGGATGATCGAGAATCGACGAAACGTCATCTGTATTTTCAGGAACTTCATGCAAGTATTCGTATGTTTTACCACCCCCAGAATTACTATCATATAATTTAGCTTACATTTTAAATTAACAGAAAATGAAACCACAAAGAGCGCATTTTTATTAAAATTTTCATATTCTTGCTGTACTGAATAAGCGGAAAATTTGGATTTAGTTTTAACCCCTTTTTTATTGATTCACTGGACATCCGTCACGCCTTACAAACTTGACTATGGCACTGGTTCACGTCGAGTCTGGAGAACACTAAAAAGTAAAATATTGTAGAGTTAGACGCCAGTTAATTTAATTTTCCACTTGCGGAAATGGTATTCCTTCTCGCAGTGATCTGTTAGGATAAAATTGATGGCTGTGAACTGTAAGAGTAGAATTTTACTTCACAAACTTAATTTATAAAGTATCTCGAATACTCCAAATTTCTGAAATCATTCATCTATCAAACATCCATATGTTACATAAAATTTGGACATCACCATATTGGGAAGATGACGGTGATGGTGATGGTGATGGTGATGGTGATGGTGATGATGTGAGCTCGTTGAATCCCTGAAAGGTCGAGGGTCTCCTGTCAGAACACAGGGGTGGTTCTGCTTAACTCGTAAGTTGAACCAGTCCTTAGGATACTGGCATATTAGAAAGATACTGGCAAGAATAATGTGAAAAGCCGACGGATTGTCTTAGAAGTTTCACTGCAATTACTTGTCAGATCAAAATGGAACAACAGTTGACGAAAATTAAGTTCCAAATGGCTTGGAAACAAAATAAATTATGTAAAAACGTATCCTCTAGGAAGAATTTGTAAGTTTTGCTAAATTGGAATGATGGAAAAATTTCAAAATTTGCATTTTTCAATAGATATTTTTTTAAGGAATTTTACTGGATTCGTTGTGAATGTGGTGTAATTTGTGGTGGTGACCGTAGGTTCCCTGTGTTTGTGATGGGAGGGGAGGGAACAAGGAAGAGGAAGGAAATATCGCGCGCGATTTGCGACCCATTTGTTAGGTCACTGCTGAGTCATTCACCTGGAGATCGCAGCCTTTGGTCAGAGAAACTTCGGACAGTGAGAACTTCCACCCGCTATAACTCTCCTCCAGACAGCGGCTGAATTCGAAAAAGTTCTATCGGCTCAGAGCATCAATTGACGTCACTGAAGTGTCTCTGGACGGGAAGTTCTATAGTTCGCGGCCCTTCGGTAGCAGGATTTTCACACTACATAGCTAGATCCAGTTCCTCCAGCCGCTGCCTGGAGGAGAATTCTAGCGGCCGGTTGCTCCGATCCGTAGTTTTACGTGGTTTCTTCTTCCATCCTCACCCCTTCCACACCACTTACATGCACTACACCACCACACATGCCAGAAGATCAGTCCAGAACTTAGATCTTGTCCCGGCTGGGGCGGTACCCCAGTTATGGGAAATACCTAGTTTGGAAAATTTCCAGTAAGCCGATGGATACGACTGATCACAGCATCCAGCGGGGGAAGATCACCTTCACCTCCCCCAAGAGAACATGCACTTCACCTACGGACCTAATAACCTTAGCAGTTGACGCGCTTGGCGCCACTAATAAATCAACCAATCGAAATAGTTCTCTACGTGGTGTCTTAAATCCGCCACTGTCGGGAGGGGTATCCCCCGGTCAAAGACCACCGTTTTTGACCGGGAGCTACCCCTCCCGACGATGCGACGATGGTTCCCGCGACGTCCCGCGACGATGTTTCTCGGGACCGGGCGCTCTCATGGGCCGCCGCTGCGTGGGGGGTAGCGGATTGCGGTCTGCTCAGTCAGCAGCCGTAACGACCCGTGCGCCGCCCCCGCCATCGCCCCCGCTCCCCGCCCGGCCGCGCCGCCGCCGCCGCCGCCACGCGGTGGCTCCGCGCAAAGCCGCCCCCAAGGGCGCCAAAACACTAGACCGTTGGGACGAACGCCGTGCGAGGTGCAGGTACTTCTCACCTGGAGGTTGTGACGAAGTTAGCCAACGGAAAATCTACTCTTACGGTTACCCTCTATTCATCTCCACTTTACCCAAAGGGGTAAGAATCAGACATATGAGCTTGGTTGCCGACTTGTCATTAGGAAATTGCTTGCCGAAAAATGAACACCTCGGGAATGAGTTGGCATGACACATAATGAACTCGAGTCCAACGCAGTCTCCCATCCATCTTCGTTAATTTCTCCCCCCTTCATCTCTATTTCGAACCCTGTTACCTCCTCCACGGAATCTCCTTCCGATCCTACTATTCCCAGTACCAATGCATTTCCACTTGATGCCCAAATATCCTCACAACCTGTCCCTGCTGAGATACTTTACCACCTTCGACCAGGTACTAGGGGTAAAAATTGCATACCTATGTATATAGCAAATACGGTCTGATGTAGTAGAAAAACATTCGTGTATGTATTTGCAAAAGATTCACATGCTGCACAATAACGTTTAGGCGCTTTCAAATAAGAGTTCATCAAGGCTGCTCTTCAGAACGATTTAAATAAAATATTGTTTGTTTGTTTTCCAACGCCCACCCTTGGCATATTAGCCATATGGTGACGCGCTGTCCAGTACAAACGTGCACTTTCCCTCATCGTGTGGGGTTTCGCACGTCATAATGGTTAAGCGCGTAGGTCGCGAATCGCTGTTGCTCGTTGAACGTTATCCAGCGGACACGTGTGGTAGACCACGGACGCCAGCAACTTTCTCCCCGCTGTGAATAATAATAATTATTAGAATGGTTGAAATTATTCCTGTTGATCCCGTTTTTTATATTGTAGAACGATAGATCTTTTTAAATTTATTGGACCAAATAGGATCAATCCACGATGATACCAGGAATTAAGACGTATAATTCATATAAGACATAAATTTATTGGTGCTTAACGTTTCGCACATTTAGCATGTGTCTTTTCCTTTGTTTTTTTTTTTTTTACTACTTAAAAATGTTATGTTTATTGCCAACCGCTTGTCAAATGCTTTTGAAAAGGCACATGCTAAATGTGCGAAGCGTTAAGCACCAATAAATTTATGTCTTATATGAGTTATACGTCTTAATTCCTGGTATCATCGTGGATTGATCCTATTTGGTCCAATAAATTTGGAAAGATCCATCTTTCTACAATAATAATTGTTATTAATGAATAATGATGATGATAGGTCATTGCGGCATTTTTAACCATCCCAGTATTCGCCTTATGACGGAGGGAAACCACGATACCCCGATCAGGATGGCCGACCCGGGGATCGAACCCGAGTCTTTCTACTGCAAAGTCGGCGCGCTACGCAGTGAGCCACTTTGCTCAGTTTTAAATAAAATATTTGCTTTTCAGAGCATTGGTTATCACGTAATGAACTTAGCATTTTCCAAATGTCCTTATTTTTATCTCGCAGGCTATTATTGTATAAAAAGTTAATCAAATAAGGGTCCTGCGGATGGGAATTCTTGTATTTACGTTAGAAACGATACAGATTCTACTTCTTTAACCGAATTAAATGTATACTCAGTTGAAAATGTTTTTGAAATATCTATCATACATTTTCCAGCGATTAAAATTATATTACTTTGCATCTATAGACCCCAGCAAAGTGAGTTATAGATTACACAACGTTCCTAAAAAATCTAGAGATAACTATAAGCAAAGCAATCGCTTATTTGAATCCACTGTTGTATGCGGAGAATTTAATATTCATTTTCTTACCGAATCTCTTAACAAAGAGCAGTTTCTCAATGAATTAATTATTTCCGTTCAGAAATTACAATTAATATACCTACACTGACCATACCTAACTCACAGAAGGCTATCAACAAAATAAAAATTAAGAAAACCGCTACTAAATAAATCTTAGGATACAGTGACCACGATGAACAAATTCTTTGAATTACAAGAAATGCGAACTCTAACACTTAAAATAGCACACGTATGTGTAGATTATTTACTAAAAGTAAAATAAAATTATTCATAGACTACCTGCTGTAGGTTTACAATACTTTTCGCACAAATTACAAATTTAATCCATTTTTTTGCGACTTGCATATAACTTTAATAGATGATTTCCTCTTAAAAAAGAAATTTAAACATTTCACGAAAAAGCAATTTTTGGATAACAAGAGGGATTACAACATCATGTAAAACCAAACGAATTCTTTATTTTATTACTAAACACAATAACGTATCTCATGATTTCCACCTCTACTTTCAAAGATATAAATCGTTGTGAACGATAGTAATAATGTCAGTAACGTCTCCAACAACTTGAGTTGTTCATCCGAACTGGTTTTGATAAGATTTTTTACTTCATCTTCCTTTGTTTTAGTGCATTTTTAAAACATTTTGCGGGGAGCGGAGTGTCTTTTACTTCTTTGTTTTACTTATTCTCGTTTGCCGTTTTAATTTTTGCCTACGGTCACTTGGAGCAATATATTTGGGAAAGCTAATAGTCGCGGACTCGGCGGGGGGATGGGGAGGGCAGCGTCCAAGCACACCGAGCGCATTCCTCAGCTTCGCAATCAAGTCAGCTCCCAACCTTACGTAGTGTTTAATTAGGGTGTGGAAGTGAGTATAGGAGCTTGTGTTATCTATAGTTAATTGCTTTAATCCAATCCCTGAGCTGAGTTTGAAATTTTCTTAAATCATTAATGTGTTTTAAATATGTGGGTAGTGAGTTCCATATTCTAATTACAGTGACGGTATATGACACTGTAGGATACCGTATTGTGTCGTGGAATGCATAATAATCGCGAGGGACGTGATCGTTCAGGCGTCAGCATTTTAAGTTGTGCATTAAGTGTGTTTGGTATCTATTATTCAAAATTTTACGGAGGAGGAGGATATGTAAAGTTCTCCAATTTTCGATTAAGAGAAATTTTGTTTGGCCGTAAAACGTAGGTACATTATCGTATCTCGAAGAGAATATAAATGCATGCATCATTTTGCGCTATTTGTAACTTGCGTTGTTGCTTAAGCTTTAAACCCTTAAGCAGTAAATCACAATTATCGAATCGAGGCATTATGAGCAAATTTACTATGCTTATGCGGGTTTTAATAGGTAGTAGTTCTCTGAAGCGTTTTAAGGAATGGAGGTCTGCGAAGAGTTTGGGCAAAGGTTGCCTACTTGTGTGGTTCAGCTAAGAATGTGCTGTCTATATGTTTTCCTGAATTATTTACATCGTTGCACCAGGAAACAGGAGAGTTACCTACACTAATTTCCGGAAGGGAGGATTTCCACAACTTGTTCAGAGCGTTGCGAGAGCCTATCACTAAGCTTTGCAACTTCATTGGATTTAATCAGAGACCAAGTCCCATTAATTGCCCCATTATTGAGAGCATTTAAGTCGTTTATTTTCGTTAGAAAGAAAGACTTATTATCATGCGACGTCATAGAAGGGTGGCCATAAATCAGTTCTTGTCGACTTAGATTTAGGTACTTCAAGGAAAAGAATTACCACCAGTGAGAGAATACAAGAAAACGAATGTAGAAAGAATTCAAAATGTCTTGAGGGAGCAGTACGGAGAATTTCTTAGAACAGGAGGAGGGTGGAAGAAATAAGGCGAGGATTTTTTTCAAACAGGTAATATTTTTTTAATGCTCGGAGTCATGTACGCAAAACATACGCCATGGGGTTTCAAACACAATAACCGGGACTGAATAAATCTGGCACATTTTATAAATAGCTCCATGTTGACAATAATAACAACACCTGAATATACATATTACCCCCATGACAACTCAAGAAACCCCGACATATTAGACATTGGAATAATAAACTCATCTCCTTAAATTTCACGCTTTGACAATATTTGAGTTAGATTCAGACCACATTCTCATACTCATAACCTACCAACGAAATTCCTCCCCTCATGCTTCTATTCCCAAAATAAAAATTTGTAAAATCAATTGGCTAAAGTTTCAATCATAATTAAATTAATTAATCACAAAAATTAAAATACTACACACCCCTCTCGAGATCGACCAATCAGTATCATTTTTAGATTATATAATACAAACGGCAACCCAAAAGTCGGAACTAAAAACAAATAGGAAGGAAACAAATTACACCAACCTTCCCCATAAATCATAAAAATTAAAAATCAAACCAGAAGATTTTGGGCTCGCTGCAAAAATAATAGTGTCAAACATTCTCAGGAATATCTTGAAAAAAGCATTAAGGAATCATAAGAATAACGAGTATCATGAACTCATTCAGTCTCTCAATACACAAAATAACACAATTCACAAAAAGATACTCAGGAAAAAATTATTATTTCTCCAATCAAATTAGCTACAACAAAAGCATACATTCCCTTCCAAAAGGCAGAAAATTTCGCCAATTATTTTTCGCCCACCTTTACCAACAACACCACGTAATACTATCCATCTCATCAAGTAATCAATAATATATCGATTACTCCCCCTTACGAACCACACCCAAGAATTAAGTTAATCACCCAAAGAAATAACAAAATTTCATATTCAAACTGCCAATTAAAATATCCCCTGGACACGATAATATAAGCAATATAATAGTCAAACACTTTCCTCCCTCTGTTCTGGCGTTCATCACAAATATATGTAATTCGTGTTTCAGAATCGGTTATTTTTCCATAACATGGAAGCACGCTGTCATCATACCGATTCCCAAACCAAACAAAAATCCTTCATTAGTCGAAAGTTACCGTCCTATCAGTTTACTCCCTACCCTTGCAAAAATATTTGAAAAAGCTATCATTACACGTTTAAAAGCATTTCTGATTCAAACTAACGCAATTCTCAAACAACAATTTGGCTTTACCGAGAAAATCTCTACCAATCATCAACTTTTACGACTTTCAGAATACATTCACACAGGATTTCAAAATAAAAAGCATACAGTAGGGATTTTTATTGACATCACCAAGGCATATGATAGAGTGGCACAAAGCAATGATTTATAAATTAACAAAGATAGATACCCCATATTATCTCATACAAACAATATCCACCTTCCATAAAAATAGAACGTTTTCAGTCACCGTCAACAGTCATCACTCAAATCCAAGACCAATAAGTGCAAGCTTACCACAGGTATCATCACTATCCCCTACACTTTTTAATTTATATGTGTCTGACCTCCCGAAATTAGACAATGTACAAACGACCCAATTCGCAGATGACATGGCAATTTTCCTAGCCGGAGATTCGTTACTATCAAAAATTCTCTTCAGTTGTACCTCCATCTCATAGACAGTTGAGCGGCATATTTAAAAATCAAAATCCCACAAAAATAGCTATTAAATATTTACTTTCAGACCCTATACACCTTCAGCACCACTCACAATTAATAATCAACCCATTAACTGATTCCCTCCAAATAGTACCGTGAAATATCTTGGTCTAAATATGAATACTAAACTGAACTGGAACCAACACAATTCAAGATACAAAAACTAAGATAGCAAGCTAGATAGCAAGATAGCACGCAAAAAATAAGATACACCAACTAAAACCCATCATTAAGCGCTCTTCACATCTTCCACTCACAACCGCCATAGCCATTTACAAAACTATCATAAGACCACTCCTCCTTTACGCCTGTCGAGTTTGGATCTCCACGGCAAAAACAATCTAAAGAAGCTCCAAATAGTCCAAAACCATTTTCTTAGAACTATCACAAATGCTCCTTGGTTTGTCACAAATTCACAGCTCCACAAAGAATTCCAAATTTACTCCATACAACACCATATGACATATCTCTCAACACAGTTCTATCACTCCACACAGAACAAAAATAGATATCCATACCAGGCATTCCTAGTCAAATTTTCCGAAATAGATTGATTTTAGAGGTTTCTGGAGAAGACTTTCTCACCCAAATTAGTTCGTAGTTTAATTTTAGGTAAATTAGAAAGTAAGCCATCAATACATATGTGAAGTGTATTATGTACTGAACTATGTATGATCTGCAAAAAACATTTAATAAAAAAATGGAAGGGCATTGTTGCCAAGAGCTTCCACCAACTCCCTGTGGCATTATCGGGCATTTCCCGCAAGAGGAAAGGCTATCTCAGTGCGCGAGCGCTGCTCGAAACGGGTTAGATTCATCCCGCACGGCGGCAGACTTCTTCTTTCGCATTACTCTCTTTCTAATTAAGTCACTTGCAGAGCCGTCATTTCTTGTGAACACACATTAGTACACCATTTCTTTCACGCGACAATTAAATTTGGGTGATCCGATAACGTTTGTTTTAGAAAAAAATGGTTGCCGTGACTTTGCCCCAAAACTCGTAGAATCTCACGTTATCTAAAGGATTCTTTAAAAATCACGATTACATTTTCAATTTAACTTACAAACTTTGAGACAAAAGGATATTTTTAAAACAATCTTGATTAAAAACATGAATTGTAAGGCATTAAGCATGTTGTTGTTGTTGTTGTTGTTGTTGTTGTCGTCGTCGTCGTCGTCGTCGTGTTGGCCGTTGTCGTGGTCGTTGTCGTTGTCCTTGTCGTTGTCCTTGTCGTCGTATAAATTACGACTAGAAATAGAATTTTTATTTAAACTACAAAAACTGCATTTTTTATTTTCAATTTTTTGTGAACGAAGTTTCAGCACTAATTTAATCAAGTTACAAAAGTACGACACCCGTGGCTCGAGCTACATGTGCCTCTATGTTAAGCCGGCCCTGATGTCATTTTATATACTTCATAGAATCAAATTAAAAGTATTGCACAAGAACACCCCCAACCTGTGTAATGACACATGTTCAAAAAATACATCTAAAAATTGACCGAAAATTGATGTACAAGATGTTATATGTAAATAAAAGAAAGTCTCATTTGCCCAGAAATGTAGTAGGCCTCCTCTTGTTTTAGGTTGCACATGCCAATGTGTGAAATGTAATTTCCTACAAAACAGGTTTATTCAACTTTTTCTAGAGTCAATAATTTTGGTGAGGGAGAGGCACAATTGGGAATGTTTCAAAATGAGTTATTTTGGATATATTTAATTGAAGAAAGTTTTAAAAAATGTGCAGTCGACTCCGGTTATAGTGAACTAGGGTATAGGGAACTTAAGTCACTGGTCTCGTGTCACTTACACTACACAAATAAGTATAAGAAAATTCGGTTATAGTGAACTTGAGCATCGGTTTCCACGACGTATTTCCTACGTTCACTATAGTGACCGTAGGAAATACAGCGTCCTGGAAATTAATTTCCTCTCGCAAAAGAATCTATCGCCTAAGTGCCACAAATTCAGGCAGCTTGAAAAAAATATCGTCGGCCAAAGATCACAATAGAAGTCTTCCCTGAGGTGAAGATGGCGGCCCCGGAAAGAGAACCTTACATTACGATGACCTTACGCCACTCAGTTTCACTGCGGAAATAAAGGCCGTGCCCTGCATGGGCTACAACTGGCGGCGGCGGCGACGCGCGGTTACTTGCTCAGTTTCAAGCTTGGTGTTACTTGATACTCTGCAGGATTAAGCGCGTTGAGTTCTACATAGGCGACAAGGACGCGACTGTCGTAGCCTGGCGATATCTGCCGTGCCGCGCGGAAAAGCGATCAGTTTCTTTAGCTACTTGCGCCATCCCGCTCCCGAAAGCATATCGTATATTATTAGGAAAGTAAATGGGTCTTCGGAAAGTGAGACGGTGATCTAGCAGTTTAAAAGGCAATGAAGGATGTCAAGACTGCATTTCGATATTTATACATAGGATAATTCAGAATCAAGTATGGAGAGAGCACGAACTCTGGAGAAGGATCTAAAAAAAAAAAAAAAAACTAATGAAAAAGTACGAAACAAACAAATGAAAATAATCGATTTTTTAAGGACAGATAATATATTGAAGTTTTCAGTTCGTGCTGTTAGTGTGTTTGGTATACCCCTATATTAATAAAATCAATCGTTATCGAGAAATTCTATTTAATTTTGATATCACACACGATTGAAATTGTTTATGTGATATTTTTGCTCGTGAATAGGCCTTCTTGGACATGGACATGGACATGCACTTGCACGGGCTCAGTATCATTTTATCACGTTGCAAGTCTTGCATCGTTTGCGTTAGGCTGAATCCGATTTTTATGCCCTAGGCTTGTTAGTCCTGGGAGGGTGGAAGATGAAATGATGATGATGATAATGAAGGATGAATGGACGGCACACACAAACAGGCTCGCTCGTGGCTCATAGCGACGTCGCTTGCATGAAGTCACTTACCACTGAGGTCCGGGTTCGATTCCCGTCGAAAATCATGTGAAATTTGTTCCAACAAAACGAGTTTGGCGGCTTTATAAGGGCTAGTCCAACCCCTATGAAGTGTTCGAAAACCCTACCCCTTTCCTCATTCCTTCCCATTTCTGGCCGCTGGGTAGTGTCGTAGGAGCGCGTGGAAGGAGACGCGTACGCGATGCTACCTGGTAGTCATCTTGACAAACAGACATAATAAAATTACGACGAGACATAATAAAAATAAATATTTACGAGATAATAATGGAGGATTACTCCGCGCGCAACGCAAGACAAGAGGCGAAGAGACGCGTTGTGTCGATAATGATATGATAAAATTAAGGACGCAACCATTTTTTTTTTTTTAGTTAGTCCCCAGAAGTTCCCTATAACCGGAGTCGACTGTATTTTTACATTTTATGACTTTTATGGATTATATTACTTGATATAGCATAAGAAAACAGGATCAGGGAATATTAAGGGATGGGGGAGGGGGAGAAATTTGAGTTGATTTGGCAACCGTTCCTTTTCCCTTTACACTGAACCTCAATAACTTTCCACAAAATTGTTGGAAACTCAACCAAAATTTGTCACTGTATGCAACTAATAGCATCAAACTTTTGTACTTTTGCAATTCAGAAGTAAGATTACTTTAAAGGCATGATTTCCTTGAAAAAAAAAAATCAGTTTTAAACATTTTTATTTCAGAAGAACAAATAATGGACAACAAACATATTAGCACAAAGTACACCTTTACATAAGGTAATTCAAAATTATTCAGGGTAATTTTAAAAATAATACATTAAAACTAACAGATATCATATTTAAAGTAAAAATAACAAATTAATTTTTATTTAATTTCTTTTCTGAACTTTTCTCCCAGTGAAGATATTAAATGCTGTACATCAAACTTTGGCTCATTTGACAAATCAGCAGCAAATTTCATATATTCATTTTCAATATGAATAAAACTGAAAAAGAAAACACACAACCTTTTTTATCTCAGGAATTTTCTTGTTTTTCTTTTTAGTAATAAATGAGATGAAGATGAGGATGATTTTACATATTTGACCTTTCTTGGAAAGTTTAAAATACTTTTAATAATACATTATTTATATAATATTTATTATAGCTTTTAATACATTAATTAACAGTTTAAAAAGATACTGATGAATTTTCATTATTAGCCTTATTATTTAAAAAAGTATGGGCAACATATCTCAATTCATAACATTATATTGATTAAAATAATAGTTGCGTACTAATCTAAAACACAGTAGTGATTCTTTGCTTACTTTTGCTTTATATCTTCTTCAATATTTTTTTTTTCTCAATTTTATGACCAACATTATTATTAAGATGTTTTCTTGAATCTGTCCTATTAATGTCAAAATGATATATATTAACAATTGAATGGCTGCACAATTGTATTTTAACAAACCGTATGAACCTAAATATCTTATTTTAAAAAGAACTAAGGGAAGGGAAAATATGTTCTGTACAAACCTTCTGGCATGAAATTATGTGATGATTGTGAAAAATGTCCCAAAAGAGAATTAGAGATGTTACAGGAAAATTCTTTTATACATTTCTTTTTCCCACGTGTAGATTTTTGAAACTCTTTCTATAAAATAAAGGGTTACAAAGAAATTTTGAGTAAAACATGGTAACCAACTCAACAATAATAAAATATTGTAATATAATTGAAAAGACACAACTTGATGAAACTGTCAACTGTTATTCATATTTAGAGTTTGATAAAGAATATTGGTATTTAACAGAATTTATATTAACCTAATAGAAAGAAAATTGCCTAGAGTACCTTTAAAAATGAGGTCTTGAGTTTTCTTCTCTTTATTTTTCTCACAGAGGTGCTTTGTTCTTCCGAAAATTCTAGAAAAGAAACAAATTATTACAGTGTACTTCAGCGATCTACCTCATAAATTTTATTATTGCAGTTCTGAACAAGAACACTAAATTAAAAACAATAGAATAAAAAATATAGAATGTCTATAAACATTTATTTTAAAATGTAAACGGTACAGAAATTGAATTAAAAAACATATTAATGATTTTAGTATTGATAACAAACATATGAAGTTACTAGCCTGGTGCCACCAGTGGCAAGTACTTTCATATTGACTATTTTTCTTAGAGTTATCCATGTTCGTAGGTTTTTTAAAAATAAATTTCAAAAAACACTTAAGTTGCAGCTCGTTTATCCTCAGAAACAGAGTTACTTGAAAAGTATCGACAGAAGTACTTGAAATTGTAAATTAGAATTTCCCACGCTTTGTTTTCAATATAATGTCAGTCTCTTCTACTTGAATAACGAAGTGGGCAGAAATTTGCTAACTTAGCTCTTTTCATAGCCGATTAAAGGTAAATCTTTCATACATTTCATTTATTATAAAGTAGCACCTTAGCATCTTCGCTGAGGTATTTTGATGTTGTTTAGAATATGAAAAATTTTTTAAAAAATGAAAGAAACATCACTCAATACCTGGAAGAGAGTACTAAACAGGCGCTATATATGACTGGAAATGTTACACTATTGCTGCCTTGTGAAAAAATATCTACGCTAGGACATGCCACATTAAACCACGCCTTGTTAGATTGTTTCCTTTCATAGAACTGATAAGAATGGTAAATGGATGCAGGCATTGCCAGATTGTTATCTCCAGGTGCATTTAATATCAATGCTATTAAAATAAAAGCACAATTGTTCCAACATTGTGAGAGTCTATGGGTTAAGTGTTAATGTTTACTACATTGCAGTTCTGAACAAGAACACTAATTAAAAACAATAGAATAAACATTTTTGGGGACATTTTCTGTTTAGTTTTGAAATAATGATAATTTGACATAATACATTTCGAATTATTTATAATGTTTTGGTGTTTTTGATCTTCCTTATGCTGAATGAAATGTTTTAGAAATCTCCAGAAAAGCATGGGTAGTCCAAACACTGCTGCGCGAGCTGAATCGTTATGAAAACTAGTAGTGCTACTGAAGAGCACAGACTTTCTTTTTTCTAATTTCCTTGGTGTAAACTGGCTTTATGGCCTTGCCCCATCCTCTTGCCAGCTACCATTATCACCACACAAGCACATTATTCTGAAATTTTCTGAATTTTTCGGTTTGTTAATAGAATATCTGAAATATTACTTTAAAAATATTAAAGAAGAGTAAAATCTGGACATAAATGGCAATTTTCATTGAAAAATTTAAAGCCAGTTTTAAGAAAATGACAGTTAAGCATTATTGAAAATGCAAAATATGAAGCTCTTTCTCATAGGAATCTATTGAGTTTTCAAAAAACTTCATTTGAAGCACTTCCACTCATAAATGTAATAATGTGACAAATTGCTGGAAATGTGCATATTATAATATAATGTGAAGAAACTGCCCCTGATGTAAATATTACTGCGTGAAAGACAAGTAAAAAAATTACATTATTGTAATTTTTTAAAAACAAAAGAAGAGAGCAAAATCACATTTATGTCATCTCATAGGATACAGCAAGCACTATCCCTACCAAAAATTTTAAGAAACAATTTTTATCTTTTGAGAAAATCTAGTTTTTGTTATTTTTTAAAAATGCAAATATTGCACGAAAACTACTTAAATTTTGAAAGAAATCTACATCATGTAAATGAAAGAACTATTTATGAACAAATTTTTTTAGATGTAGGAAGGGAAAAAATTCAAACTTTTGCAATTTTCGAAAATTCTGAGTAAACGTGAAAATTGAACCTACCCACCTTTATAAGTGTATTTTACCTATTTTTAAAGAAATTTAAAGAAAAAATTTGGAGTCGTTTTTGAGAAAATTTTGAAAATGTCCAGAGGGCTTCATGAAAAGTACTGCCAAATTTTAAAGGTTTTTCAAAATTTCAAAGCTTCAACTACAGCCAGATGGACAGGGGTTTCTTCAATTTGTTAAAAACCTGTTTAGACACTAGTAGTGTGCACAATGAACATTAAAAAAACATACTTTTTCGTATCGGGGGACCCTCAAAGTGTATTTCCCAAATCTCGAAATCAACTTCCTCCAGCATTACATAACTTTCTCTATAACGGCACTTGTTTTCAAAACATGTACTCATGCAATGAAGCTTAGCATTGTAAACTAATTGCATAAACTACTATTATGCTTGGTGTTCATCTTGGGTATGCTCATCTCCCGTGCACTAACCATGAGTGATAATTGAGATGATTTCCAATTTATTATTTTACAATTTGCTTTTTTTAATTTTCAGAAAATGTTTATTAATGAGTGTGTTGATTAATGTTTCAAAACCAAATAAACTTTTGACCTTTGTTGATTTAGCAGCAAATAACATTCAGATAAATAGACTGAGCAATTCTAAGCATATTGGCCATGTACGCAACAAAAAGGTCAATTGTACATCTTGTGTGGGTTTAAATATACGATATAGTAATTAACAAACTGAAGGTATAAAGATGGGGATAATTGCATGAATGGTATGTGATGTCCTTTTTTGTTCATGTTTCAAGGCCGACTGCAAATACCTTTGCTACGACTATGTTATAGTTTCTTAATTACACGATTTCTGAATTCTGATTGGTAGATGTGAATTTTTAATTGCATGGTGGAATTTTAATCGCACGCATGCTATTAACATATTAACATAAATATAATCAACAATAAACATATATACATAGTCAACAATTTTTCATGGAATTAATGAGCATATTTAGTAAACTAAACGAAAAAAATAATAATGGTAGGCAGGGTTTCATGTAGTTTGATGAAGAGAATTTGCACATGATAGTGTGTAAATCCTTTTGGAGGGGGATAATTTTCAAAAAAATTATTATTATTTTTCATAACCATTACAAATAATATGTGACAGTTTGTGCAATGCTGTATAAATACTGAAATTAACTCTAAAATAATCGTTTTATTTTAATTGTATACATGTACAATTGAAGTAAAATGATATGAATGAATAATGGAACTGTTCAACTTCTGCTTTGGGAAGAATACACAATGCTAAAAGAATGACAAAGTCCTATGACAATAAATTTTCCCAAGACACGATCAAAAACAGACGGCAATAGCAATAGAGAGTTAACGCTTCTACCAACAGCAACAAAACTTTGCCAACATATTAAGAAACAGAATAAATGAATATAATGAGACATTCCTGGCTGAGAAACAAAATGGCTGCAGAAAAGGAAGCAGCCAAAAAGATGCCATATGTATGCCAAATTGTCATTAATGGGTAAGTAATAGAATAAGTATCTAAATTTAATTATTTAGGTAATATCACTGGGCAGAGTTAGAGAACATTGAAAACAAAATCTTGAACAGAAGAAATGGACTAATCAAACATTTTGGAAAGGATTTGTCTCTGAGACTAAATTAAGAATATATAACGTGATTTTAAAACCAATACCCACGTATGAATCAGAAGTTTGGATAATGGAAAGTAAAGATCAGCAAAGACTGGAGACGGAGCAGTTGAAATTTTCAAGGTATCTAACAAGAGTGAGATTGGCAAAAAAGTAAATTAATTAGTAAAAGTCTTAAAACAAGGAATGTAGACAAAATAAAGGAAAGTTAGAAGAAATGGTTATCTTCATCAATGGATTGGAACAAGAAAGATTCTCAAAGCATTCTATTATGAACTGATAGGGCAAAGAGACATGGGGAAACCACAAAAGAAATTGTTAGATCAGGAACACTGGGGGACTAAAAACCCACTGGAAACTCTACTAACTTCACTAAAAACCTCTACTGCAATGCAGGAACAGGTGACATGCCTAGCAACTTGCAGTATATGATGATGATGATGATGATGATGATGATGATGATTGTTAAAGTGACAATTTAATCATTTTTGTACAAACTTTGTTGTTTAAACATCAGACCTGAAATTAAAAGTACTGTACTGAATAGCAGATCTGGAATGTTATTTCATTAATGGTTCTATGTAAACTTCAAATTAAATAAATAAAAACTATTAAGTGTGAAAAAATTATCAGCAATGAAGAGAGGAGAAAGCAGAATGTTCCTTGTAAGAAATACTAGAAAAAGTATGTCTCAATAAGTAAAATTTGCTAATGCTCATTTACTTACCATTTGTTGTTTCTGGGCTGCTCAATGATGACCCATCTGTTTCAGAATTCCATTTACAAACCAAGGGTTTCTGTAGAAAACGGTGTTCAATCTGATTTTTATGCATTTCATATCCGACTTTTGAAGTAGATTTCTTTGATTGTATTTGTCCTTTACTTTGTCGTTTAACTATCTCATTACTTTTAATAGATGAAACTGCACAAAAATGTGTTTCTTGATTAGATAATCCATTTTCTTCTGTTGAAACATTATCATCAGTATTCAATTTGCCATTAATTTCTAATTGGCCCTTTGGCTGTAATGTATGGAAATTCCGATAAATATGAGAGCCAACTACTTTCTGTCTTTCAGATAGTTCCTTTGTGTTCCGAATTCTTCTTTTATCTTTATTTAAGGTTTTTGAACCATTTAATAGAACATTATCTGACCTAACATTTTCCTTGCTGCAGTTTGCTGCAGTTTTCTTGATACTGTTTTTATAACCTATTTGAGAGTCAGTCCCTTGCATATACTCTTTATTAATTAATGTCTGTGAATTATAATTATCAATATTTAGAAACTTCTTATTGCAATACCTGTTCTTAAGAAATAATGGAGATATTTCATTGTTTTTTATTAGTTTTTGAAAGTTTCTATGCTTCTTTCTCTTGTTTTCAAATGTATCAATACATTTCAAAGGAGTTCGCTCAATAATCCTCTGGTCTTTAACAGTTTCTGCATCATTTACATATATATCATTAATCTCGTTACTATTTTCTTTTTCATTCATCGAATGCATTAGAGATATCTGTAGTTCTTGTTCTCTACAAGTGGGGATGCGATCAATTTTGTTTAGAGTATTGCATTTAGTTTCATAATGTGTTGATTTGTTGGTACAGTTTTCATTGCACTGAAAAGCAGTACTTCCTTTCTGTTTATTTTGCCCTCTTGAAACATGTTTCCTTCTCTTGTTAATATTATTTTTTATTTTTTCTTCAATAAAATATTCTGCTTGTTCATGACCCTGTGTTTTAGCATTAACAGAACAATGTTTTACGATTTCTTTTCTGGACTGTAATTGTACTTCATTGTTCTGTTGAACTGCAAACTTACTCATTTCATCATTACAACCAATATTCTGTGTAACATGGTCTGTTGTAATACAATTGTTACCTTTCTCAAGCTGCAACTGTTTTGAATATTCAATGTTGTTAACTAATATTTCAGGCTGATCTGTTATCTCTTCCGAAGTTAACTGCAGAGTTAATTCATTTGTCTGCAATCTCTCAATAGAGTCCTTTGGATTCAAGCACAAATTCACATTTCGACTGGTATCCCTGTTTGTAGCATTTGTTTCAAAACCTTTGTTTTCATTTTCTGAAAAATATTCATTTGATTTTTTTATTTGTAGTTTAGCTGTGTATGTTTCTTCATTTTGATATTTTTCTTTGGGAGCAGAAACTGATACATTACAATCAGAATCAGTATCTGAATACACAATAAGTTTCCTTTTCTTTTTGCACAAATCTTTTTGGTTGCTTTCATGAATGGATTCATTAAATTTTATGTTCTCTACTTTGTTTTGGGCTTCTTTGTTCTGCTGTACTGAAGAAACCTCATTTAATTTGTTTTCACTATTAGTATCCTGGTAAACAGCAGTTTCTGCAAGGGAACAGTTCACATTATGTTCCTGTAACTGTTTAGAACATCCTTCATTATTTATTGATTTTCCTGTTTGAGTTGTTATTCTTTTATTGTTATAAATAGACATCATATATACTAATTTTTCAGAATTGCCTTGTTGAATTATTTGTTCTCCTTTTTTGTTTTTGGAATTACAATCAATTTCTTTATTGTTCTCACTTTTAATTTGAATTTTTGAATGTCTCATTTTCATCTTTTCTGGTTCTACATCCATTATTGAATTTTTAACAAATGGTTCAGCATCTTGTTGAAACCCTTGTTTTGCTTTATCCATTACTACCTCATCTGCATTTTTTTGAGGATTTATTGAGTGAACTTTAGAATTCCTTTCTTCTTCTATTGATGAAGGCGGTTTATTCAAATTCACCTTTGGGGATAATATTGTGTTATTTATGTGTAGTGTATCATTAGAGTTGTTTGGATTTAGATGAAAAAGTGCATTCTTCTCTTCAGACTGCGGATCCTTGCTTTTAGAATTTATTTCAGAAACTGTGTTCTTAATTTTGATAAGCGAGACAAAATTTGTCTTCTCACTATCTTCTACAGCTATTGCCTTTCTTTCATGATCTGCATTGTCGAAAAAGACAGACATATCACTGCTGGAATCCAAGTCTGAATAAACACTATGTTTTGTTTTCTTTGAATTAACAATCTTTTGGTTGCTTGAAGTCTGTTTCAAAGACATCATTTGAATATCTTTTCTGTATTTTTCTTTCCAGTGATTTGGGTTTCTTATTGGAAGTGGCGGTGGCGATGTTATAAGAAGTTTATCAAATTCATCATGACTATTATTTTGTGATTTACTAGGATCACATTTCTTCGTATCTAAAGGAATTTCTTTAATGTTTACTTCTTGAATACCATTTTCAGCTAAACAACTGTTCTGGCTTCCAGAACATAAACTAACAATATCTACTTCATTCTGAGTAAATAGCCTTTTCTTCACTGAACTCCTTCCCACCTTATTGTGACTGCAATGATTTACTTCACCTTTTCCTTGTTCTTCCTGTGTGTAAATTGGAGAATTATAAGTATATGAAACTGCTTTACGTTTTCTCAAAGCCCTAGTTGTGATTGGTTTAATTTCTGATCGGCTGACAGGATGTAGATTTTTCTTCTTTCTAGAGGAATTAATTTTTTTAAAGTTTTCAGTTTTTCCCTCCTTTATTGAAGCACATGTACCTTCATTGTATTTCTTTTTTCCTTTTTGTCCAATTTAGTGGATTGCTTTTTACTAGTTACGGTTTCTTGAATATACACTTTTTCCACACTGTCTTTTACTGATGCATTCGCAATATGTTTTGTAGTATTAGTTTTATTTTCCAAAAAAAAATTGTTTTTATTTTCAACTGAAGTGATATTTTGAGTAAAGAATTTAAAAACTTTTACAGAATGTGTTATAACTGTATCAACTCCACTCTTCTCTATGTATTGATTGTCTATGGGAGAGGAACTCTGTGATGAATTGTGCACTATTGCATTTGTCACAATATGGGAAACATCACTCTGTGAACATAAAGTTGTGCACTACCCTCTTTTTTTTTAGGTTTTCTTGAACTTCATTGTGAACAATTACATCTTGAGATTTACTTCTCTTTTTAAATTAATTTTTCTCTCTTTCTTGCAAACACTTACTATTGTTATTATCATTATTTTCAGAATTGTTGTGTACCAAATTATGTCCATTAACTTCAGCACCCTCAGTTACTTCAGTACCTGAAGAACAAGTCTGAAATGAAGACTCGCATGCTTTCGCTTCACAGAGTTCTGTTGGTTTTCTATATTTTTTTAATGAGCGTGACTGGGATTGTGTTTTTCCAATGGAATGTTTTACTTTCAAATGTTGTTTTCTTTCTTCTTCAGTATTATGATTATTTTCTTCATTTACTGATATAATTTCACTTATCAAGAATCTTGATGTTTTCATGGTATTAGTAGTTTCTTCATTTGATTGGTTTATGCAATTTTCCACCAAAATAGGTGAAGGTGTTTCAGTTACCAGTAATTTGCAATTGGATTCTTGGTTGTTGTTTTCATGTTTGCTTTTTTTCTTTGGTGATTTGCATAAATTCTCACAAACATTTCTTTTGCCTGAGAGGCCGACATTCAGATCTTGAATTTTATTAATTACACAATCTGCATTATCTTTTTTCAACTTCCTTCTGAAATGTGTGCCTTCAAATTGAACTTTATTTGCAATCTCAGTATCCATTACCTCCTGCCTATTTCTGTCAATATACTTATCAGAAATACAGGGGGCATCAACGAAATCTTTCCTTAACTTTTCCTTTCTAGTTGTTTGCAATCTCTTCATGGATATGTTTTCAAAATGTTTCTTTTCATCAAAATCATTGTCAGAATCCTGTTTTTCATCTCTTTTTCTACTTGTGTTTAATGCACTTGACTTAAAAATATTTTCGGATTGTCCTCTTGCACTTTGAATTCTCTTACTCCTTCTACGTGGGGGGGTAACATCACTCGCACCTTTTTCAGAATTAAATTGTGATTGTTTTCTGCTGCGTGCTACAGTTTGTTCAGTACTTCTTTCATTTTTTATTTTATTTGCTGTATTAGTTTGTAATGACTGTTTTTGTGAGCACTCAGAAGTTTTAAAAAATCTACTTTTTGTTGATGGTAACAAATCTGAGACTCTTTCTTTTATTTTTGAATTAAGAAATTCTTTACTAGAATCAAAACAAGTAGTTCTACTTGTTCCTTTTACATTAATCTTTCCGTTTTCAGTATATGGAATTACCTCATCAGTCTTAGTAAATTTTTTGGCTTCTGTCATTTCATTCTTTGGAGATAATGAATTAGTTTCAATTTTTTTCTCTGAATTATGAAACTCATGATTTAAATCAACATGTGTAACATTCTTTGCTTCCTTGCTCTTATTATCGTCTACATTCTCATCATTTATGTTAACCTTTGACATCATTTTATCAGTTGATATTTCATTAGGCAGGATGTCTGTGTGATTTAGGGCATCTTGAGTTACTGTATTTTTCTCCATGGATTCAAATAAACATGAATTAGAAACTCTCCTTGTTTTATTGTCATTATTCTCAGAATTTTTTGATTCAATTGGAAATTCTTTCAGATCATTCATTTTAATATTGCAGTCCTGATATTTGGAAGTTTGTTGATCTTCAGTATTATTTGGCTGCAACAAATGATTTACCTTTCTTGATTCAGAAGAAGAGATAGTTTTGTTCAAACTCTGTGGGAAAATATCTTTTTTCTCTCCTTTTTTCAATTTGAATGTACATTTATCTGCAGATGTGGAGATTTTTATTGTTCTCCTTTCTTCAATTCTATTCTCAGTATTATTAACAATTGTAGCTGCTAATACATCAATTTCTTTCGCATTTTTCTTTGAGAGAGGGTTAATTAAATTCTGGTTTGAGCTGCTAAAACTATTTTATGCCCAGGCACATTTAACTGACAAGTGTTTATACTTCTAGAAACTTTGACATTTTCTTTATGAGATTTACATTCAGTCTTTGATTCTCTGATTCCTTTCTCTGAAAGGTTTTCTACATAATTTGCATTCAGATTCTGTTTCATTTTCTCATTGACAACTTCCTTCTGAGTTTTTCTTTTGACAAGTTTTTATGGGAAATATCAGTGGCATCCTTTGTGGAAGCATGTATTTCTGGAGTACTTTGAGCTATTCTTAAGTTATTGTTACTGTTTAATGACTCATTGTCAGAATGAACACCATACTATATAATTTTAAAAAATACACTTTTCAACAGTTGTTGACATTTTAGCATATCTTGTTTTAGGTTTTGTAGAATTCAAATGCATATTAGTATTTGTTTTAATGATTTTTTGATTATCTTCTTTCTCTTCTACATTATGCTGATTTCTGGCAATCTCTTCATTGTTTTCTTCCTGATTAACATTATTATCTAATAAACTTCTACCAGCAACTGAACTCTTTGTTTCATCAACTCCCTCAGAATGCCTTGTTTTTCTATGATTCACCTCCTTGTCAGATATTTTCGAAGATTCTGAGATTTTTATAGTTCTTTCTTCAATTCTATTCTCATATTATTAACACTTGTGGCTGCTGAAACATCAATTTCTTTCGCATTTTTCTTTGAGAGAGGGTTAATTAAATTCTGGTTTGAGCTGCTAAAACTCATTTTATGCCCAGGCACATTTAACTGACAAGTGTTTATACTTTGAATTCTTTTCTTTTTTACAATTTGAATATCAGTGGCATCCTTTGTGGAAGCATGTATTTCAGGAGGACTTTGACCTATTCTTAAGTAACTGTTACTGTTTAATGATTTATTGTCAGAATGAAAATTCATACTAGTACGACAATTTTCAGGGATCCGCTCAAAAAAATTACACTTCTCAACAGTTGTTGACATTTTAGCATATCTTGTTTTAGGTTTTGTAGAATTCAAATGCATATTAGTATTTGTTTTAATGATTTTTTGATTATCTTCTTTCTCTTCTACATTATGCTGATTTCTGGCAATCTCTTCATTGTTTTCTTCCTGATTCTTATCTAATAAACTTCTACCAGCAACTGAACTCTTTGCTTCATCAACTCTCTCAGAATGTCTTGCTGTTCTATGATTCAGTTCACTGTCAGATATATCTGAAACTTGTTTTGTGGAAGTTTTTTTTGTGGTAGATATTTTCCTCCCTGAAGCCCATGATTTGCTTCTTTCTTTAGTAACATTTTCATCAGTTTCTTTTAGCTTTTGACATCTCTCTTCTTTAGAAAAAGGCATTCTGGATATCTGCAAATTTTGAAAAATCATTATTTTTACATTACAAACAAGTATACAAAAATAGTAATCGGATAAGTAATGAAATGTATACTGACGTTATTAAAACTACTTGAATTCACCATTCCAACCATATGGACTTTGGCTGAAGATATACATTTGTTCCTTCGATCTGATTCATCTAAATGGAGAAGAAAAGCACAGGTAGTTATAGAAATTATAAATTTTAAAAAAATTTAATTAAATAATTATAAAATTATAAAATATAATTGAAGCAAATAAACTCAACAAAAAATTATATATTTAATGCTTTCTTGTTTCAAGGTTTTCACAATGAAGAAAATTAGTTACTTCCAAGAAATCAACAGAACTTTACTTTGTAGTTAATATGAGGAATTGTTATTTATTGTCAGAAAAAAATTACATATAGCATGTCACTACTGGTTTAAACAGTAAAAATACATACTTTTCTTTTAACATTGGAATTCACTCAATTGACATACCATTAAATGTAAACCATTGTACAATTGTGATATTTTGAGAACTGATACCAAAAGAAAAATCAACTCATTATTTAACTTGAAATTCAATCTTCAAAGCTTAAAATAGGCCAAGTTAACAACTTTTGAAAACTAGACATTTTTATTACGCCCGTGTCACACTAGCGCTGCATTGGCACACGTCACCTAATGCTGATATCAGCAGAGAGTATACTAATATATCAGCTGCGTCGATGCCCGTGCATTTGATCACTTAACGTGCATCTTAGATTAACACTGTCTTAAGCGGCACACGCGCGCACTTGGCGAGCGAGCATTGTTGCTACGGCAGAAAGGTAGAAACCGCACATTATCCTGACTACCTTGTAGCTTGATCTTGAACACAACGCCGTCGCCAAGAGCGTCTGTGCCCTATTCAAAGGATACATTTTTAATCTACGCCGCTCGTTAATGACCGATGCAGGCATTGACACAGCTGATGTCATCAGCATAAATAGTGACATGCATCAACGTAACATTAGTGCCATAGATTAACATTCATCCATGCTAGTGTGGCCTACATGCACGAATTTTTATCGTGCAATGTTGGTGAACATTATGGAAACCGGACGACACTACACCCTCTTTTTCATCCAGTCCTTGCTCAGAAATTCCAAAAGCGGGAGTAGAAACACCAGCGTAAGCACAAATTAAACAACCTGAATTCACACACAAATTCCTTGGGTTCTTCTACAATAATGTAAAAGTTTTCACTTATTTGTCATCTATGTCATTATCATTTGGATGTTATACAGTCTTAAAGGGACATGAACGATAAGCGTGGAAAACATACAACGATAACTTAAATAATTTAAACAGGACGATAGGAATTTATACAAGGCATTAAAAGGAAAGTATAAACTTGAAAACGTATAAACAGAGTTTCACTGTATTTTTTAATGATAGAAAACATGGTATTGCTTCTAAAAATCATTTTAAAATTCATCTTGGAACTAAAGTAATGAAGCCTTTATACATTACATTACATTACTTTATACCTACATACATTACAAGAACTGTCGAGATCCTGGTTATCTGACAGCTTGATTCTGATGCTAGAACTTGAAATTGTGCAAAGAATCTTCACTGGTTGAAGATGATTATTTCTTTAATTTACTAATGATAAATTTTAAATATACTTAAAATTTATGATATATTCTTTAAAAAAGTGGTTTTAAAGAAATTTTAAACAATCGCAATTACTCACCATTAACTTTATTTTGTTTACACATTCCATCCTAAAATAAAAAAAATTGAGAAATTCTATTAGATGACAAAAATTATAAATGAAGAAATTAAAGATTAACTAATTCAAGACAAAAACAGTGTTAAAAGTATAAGAATAATGTATACATTACCAGTTTTCTCATTTTAAATATAGAAGACAATACTTTGTATTCTAAAGCTTCGGTTTCTTTTGATCTTGGGAATAATATACGAACACTTCTGGATTGTGTGCACATTATTTCTTCTAATGGCCTTATTTCTAATGGTCTGTTAATGATAAATTGAATTTCTATGAAATTTCTTTGTACTTCATCACAAGGTCTGAAACAAGGAAAAAAAATAAAAAAAACATCAAGTAGTGGGAGAAAAGCATCAATAACACTGCAACCAGATAAATTTGCTTCTTTGAAATGAGGCCCACTGAAGAAATGGGATTGGTTGAAATTTTACAGAATTATTTTGTGACATCAATTTTTGGAATTTCAACCCATCTGTTTCAGCATGGTTGGATTACAACTGATGGAAGTGGTACAAAACAATGCACTTTTATGACTTAGGGTTGATTATTTTAGTCTGAGATCTGCAAATCACTACTAAATCATGAAACTTTTTGTTTTGTAAGCTTGAGAGTAAACTTTTGCTTTTTTGTAAATTCACTATTAACAATAGTTTTGGGACCATCTTCAATGATTTGTCATTCCATCCCCTTGTCAAATTCCTAAAAAGCATCTTTCTTGGAAAATTCTTTCTCTTCTGTCATTCATTGTATAATAAATCATCGTATTTAATTAGTATTCTCCACTATCATAAAAATGAAGTGAAATAAAAAAAATATTCTATGAAAGTTTAGATTTATCATGGTGTACTAATATTTTCTAATTTTAAGTAAAATTTCTCAATTCACAATGTCTACAGTTCCCCAGAATTTGTCCTGTTTAAAAAAGTATCTGCTTATGAGGAAAATCTATTT
This sequence comes from Teleogryllus oceanicus, assembly GCA_964035755.1. NCBI lineage: Eukaryota > Metazoa > Arthropoda > Insecta > Orthoptera > Gryllidae > Teleogryllus > Teleogryllus oceanicus. The sequence continues at coordinate 92,332,780 of CAXIVR010000005.1, read as the reverse complement.
TATTAAGATCACAAGCACACACCAAGTGAAGCTACTTATAAATTCCATTCAGTTAATAATAATAATAATAATAATATTTTATTGCTTATAGACTTGTACAAAGTATCAACAAAATACATAAACATTAATAAATTTAAAATTTAACTTGAATACATTAGTTAATAATAATTGTACGATAATTACATTATTTACTATATTACAAGTAGTACATTGTCTTATCAAAACTGAGTAACTGGTACATGAAGTGGTCACATTGTAGCGGTACATGGTTTTAAAATACAGAAAAGTTAAAGCAGTTCAGTTATCTTATATGGACCCAGACTGATGAGATGACGTTTAAGCAATGTTTTAAAGTATTTATCATCAGCCGATTTTACGGTGACTGGGAGATTATTAAAAAGCTTAGCTGAAATGCAGAAGGGATCTTTATTAGTTGAAGACTTGTTAATGTACATCCTGTGATAGTCCCTATGTCCTCTAGTATGATAGTTATGTATTTCTTTATTACTCACAAGGTATTGATTCTGATTATTTCTCAATAGGAGTATTACTTTGTAAGAGTAGAGTGCTACAACAGTCAGTAATTCATATTTAATAAAATAATATTTACAGGACTGTCTTGGTTTCAGCTTGAAAATCATTGTGATACATTTCTTTCGTAGGACCATCAATCTATCCATATTCTTTGTGTTGTACTCCCATATTTCAATACCATATTGAAGTTGTGAGAAGATTATGCAGAGTATATTGACAGAAAGTGAGTCTGTTTCGGGTATCTGAAAAGTATCTCAAGAGGAATATATTTGAGTTTATTTTATTACAAAGTGTGTCAACTTGTTTGTTGTAAGTTAGGTTCTGATCTATTAATATTCCTAAAAACTTATGGCAATCAGTTTGATTCACTGATTCCTTGTCTACTAAAGTTGAAAACAATTTAAGGTCATGTCATCATCAATAAGAGTAAATATTTTAAAATCATAAATGTACTTTCAATTTAAAGGTCTACTACTGTTTTCCAGCAACTTTCTCTATTAATCATCTCAATTGAACCTATGGGCAGAACCAGTAAACAACACAGTTTTCACAATCAACCAACCAGGCATAAGTTCAGTTAAAAACAAAAGTCCAGCAGAATTGTGGTTCAGACGTCGTGTTAAAATTGAGAATTTGAAAACTTTTGGCTGCTTCTGTTATGCTTATATCCAAGACCACAAACAAGGCAAGATAGATAAAAAATCGCAAAAGGGAATCTTTGTTTGTAATGATCTGGATAGGCCAAGTTATAGACTCTCTCTAGAAGGTGAAAAGACACAATTAGTTCTGGAAATTCATCTTTGATGAAAGCACAAAGATTAAAGGAGGATACGTTGAAATTGAAGCACTTCTAAACAACGAATCAGATCAACAATGTACAGATGAAGAGGAGTGTGGCGACGGAAAGGAGTGTGGAAATGACTCAAACTAAGTTAATGCTTTAGAAAATTCAGATTCGTCAGTTACTTTGGAACGAAGTGAAAACTCTCATTGAAGTTTACGAGATCGTCAATCAATCAGATATAGACACAATGCTGCTATGATTGGCAAAGTCATAGATATTCCAATCTCGACAGCACATAAGGACATGAATTGGATGAAGGCTACGACTGAAGAATTTCAGCCACTTACAGAAATGAAAACTTGGGTTCTTGAGAAACTCCGATTTAGTCAAACCTTTGATTTATCTATGGATTCGTCAAGAAAAACAGGATGGACGTGCGAAGGCAAGACTCGTTGCAAGAGGCTTCGAGCCCGAAGAAGGAGTAAACTATTCTGAAATATTCATTCCAATGGTAAGACAGGTTTCAATTCATCTCATGTAGAGCTTTGCAGCTTCTAATCACATGAAATTGATATTTGACATGGAAGGCAGTCTTGGCCTTCCTTTATGGAAATTTAAACGAAGAGATATATATGTATGTATCAGCCAGAAGGATTTAACGACAATAGTGGTTGAGTTTGTAAACTCAGAAAAAGTCTCTGGATTGAAACAACCTCCGAGAATCTGGAACAACAAGATTGCAATATCATTGAAAAAGTTAGGACTGGAGAGCACCGATGATGACCCCTGCATTTATTACTATAAGTCAAGAAGCATTACCATTGCACTGTTTGTTGATGATGGTCTATCTGATGGATGATCTAATTGGGAAGAATGAAGATGAAATGATGAAAGTCCTCAAACAATTTAGCATTTAATTTAAAATGACCTTTCATAAGAACATGAGAAATGAATTGTCGTACTTGGGCATGCAGATAAAGGTCAATTCAAGAGGCATTTTTGGAAATCAACCCAAGTATACCCGGAAAATTCTACATTATGGATTTGATTCTCAAAATCCAACATTAAATCCAATAGAGTGAGGCGTAATGACAGAGCAAGGAAACTTTGTAAATGACAAACCATTGACTGGAGAAACTCCTTACAGAGAAGCTGTTGGGAGCTTACTCTACTTAGCTACAATATCCCGTCCAGACATCAATTTTGTTGTAACTTATCTCAGCAGGTTCAACAGTAAACCAATGGAGAGTCACTGGAAGATGGTGAAACGTGTATTCGCCTATTTGAAAGGATCAGTCAACTGTCGAATCTTCTTCAACGGAGATAACAACCTGATTGCATACACCAACTCGGACTACAGAGGAGATTCAGAAACCATTCACTCCACAAATGGCGTTCTTATTATACGCGGTGGATGAGTTGTATGGTATGCTCAAAAACAGATATCAACGTCGACTTCAACAGCAGAAGCAGAATACATAGCAGCTATATCTGCTATTGATGACTTATGTTGCATTCGTCGCATCGGAGGAGAGTAGTTGAAAATACTCAAGTCTCGTTTTAAGCGCGATTTGAACGCGCGCAGTTGCGCAACGCGAGCAGTTGCTCGAGCATCGATTCGGTTAAACTTTGACTGATTGCAAGGTGCATTGTGCTGCATCCATCGCAACACTGATGTTGGGACAAGGTTCCGTGAACTATCACAGTCTGCCACACTCAATGAAAAGCTTTTTACCGACGAGTGCGCGTCAAAGAACTTTGATGTGACGTGTGTGAACGAACGCTGATCTGGGGCGTTCGCAACCGCTACCGGCGAGCGGCCACTCCCCGTCGCTGCCGAGGCTCTTGAAATGGCTCCAGGCTCGCCTGCCGTCTGAAGGACCGTCTGGAGCAGGCCACCCCCTTTCACCGGAACAGCTGACCGACCTCGATGGAGTCACCCCAACGGAGATAGAAAAACGGTGAAGTTGTTTCTTATAAGGAACGAGCAAACAGTTTCGGAATACGCTCTTCAAGCGTTAATCAATGGACTTTTGATTATTTCCAAAGGACAAAAAACTAAAAGATTGTTTTTAGGTTGCATGGCTGCGCCTTGACCTTATAATCTTGTAAAGTTATTGTTAAATTATATCTTTATTTGGGTAACGAAGTCCGTAAAATCATTATAATTTTACTGTAAATTCGGTTAACTTTCATTAAAATTTTGTTCATTACTTTCATAATGCCAGTGTCTTTTACATTTCAACAACGCCCGTCCTTCTATCTCGCTGTAGGTATCCAGCATGAACCAGAGGTAGCTGGAGCATTACCAACGCGTGCAGGGTTGATTTGTCTATTTTAAAGAAACCAGCGTACGTCACAATTTGGCTGTTTCCAACATGGAGCTAATAAACATAAAAACGAAGTGCTTGGAGTCACAATATGTTGATAAAAATGTAATATTTATTTATATTTTTAAGTTTATTTTATTACAATTCATACACTGCAAAAGTAATACGATAAATAATGTCAAATTTTGGTTAAGTTAATATTTAAGGTTGCTCCACTTCATGGAAAATTAAGAACATTTTTGGTGTTAAAAAATATTGAGTTTGTAAAAACATACGTGGAGATAACACTTAACAACGGTAAAACCTGGAGATAACACTTAACAAAGTCAGCAATCGCTCTTTTGAATCCATTGTTGTATGCGGAGATTTTAACATTGATTTTCTGGTCGAATCTCGAGAAAGAAAGTTTCTCAATTTAATTAATTTTCCAATTTAGACATTACAATTAATGTACCTACACGGATCACACAACATTCGATGAAGGCAATTGATCAAATTATAATTAATAAACTACATTCGATATGAAGTTGAAACAAAAGATTTAGGAACAGTGACCACGATGCACAAATTCTACCATTATAAGAATGCGATCACTACAATAAATAATACACTGTATGACTAGATTGTTTACTAAAAGTAAAATTAAATTATTCATTGATTACTTGATGCAGGAGTCATGGGAAACGGTTTATAATACTGCTGATACAAACGACAAATATAATTCTTTTTTCAACTCTTTCATTTCATTTTTAACACTTGCTTTCCTCTTCAAAACGAAAATTAAATATTTACGGAAAAGCAACTTGATAACACAAGGGATTAGGACATCTGTAAAACAAGCGAATTCTTTCTTTCATTTCTAAACGTCATGACGTATCTCAAGATTTCTTATCTACTTTAAAAATACAAAACATTGTTACGAAAAGTCATAAGGCAGGCTAAAATCATGAAAACGATCAGATATTTTAACTTAAATAATAAAACAAAAGCAATGGAATATAATAAAAAATACTACCAAATCAACTAGAAAACCCGTAGAGAATGTTGTTTTAAAATATAACAATATAAATGTGAACGATCCGGCAACAGTGGCTAGTCTCTTTAACCAATACTTTTCGAGAATTGCTGCCGATCTCACTAAGGGTCTTCAGGCACAAAATTCAAAAATAGACAGTTCACCCAAAATTGTAGACACAATGTTCGTTTCCGAAACTTCTTATGAAATTCTCAAAATAATCGGTAAACTAAAAATAAATATTCGTCCGGTTTAGATGAATTCCCGGGATTCTTTGTTAAAGACTTGTGCGTATGCCATTATACACTCGTTAACTCACATATTTAATGCATCTTTATGCACTGGAACGTTTCCAGATATTTTCAAAACAGCTAAAATTACGCCCTTTTCAAAAAGGCAACAAAATGAAATTCAAAATTATCAGCCCATTTCTCTTCTATCAGTCTTTTCAAAAATATTAGAAGACTTTTTACATACGAATGGAAACCTTTCTCACTAAACACGACGCGCTTTCAGATTGCCAACATGCATTTAGAAAATCAAAATCAACGGAAACAGCTATATTTTCTTTTCTTAAAGATGTCGCCTCATCATTGGATCAACACGAGGCACCTATTGGATTATTTTTAGATCTCTCAAAAGCTTTTGACGTCATTGATCATGACATTTTACTTTCCAAATTACCTTCATATGGAATTCGTGGTATTGCTCTAGATTGGTTATTTTGGTACCTTAAACAACGATCTCAGAGAGTTGAAATACCTTACTGGAATGATGGAACATTACGTACGCACCTTTCCGACTCTTTGCCCGTTGCATGTGGAGTTCCTCAAGGATCGATTTTAGGCCCTATTCTGTTCCTACTTTACGTAAACGATATGCCCTCGACGATTCGAAACGGAAGAACGGTTCTTTGCGGATGATACGAACATCCTTTGCAATAAAGAAACAGTAAATAGTACAATATCAGATGTTTCAAATTGGTTCCGAAATAGCAAATTAATAGTGAACGAAAAGAAAACGGTTTTAATGCAGTTTTCCATTTCAAATAAACAATTCTGTGCCCCATTGAAAATGAACAGTGTACCATTGACTGATGTTAAGGCAAAAAAATTTTTAGGTCTCTCAATTCAGTCAAACCTAAATGGAACGTCCATTTAAATGAATTGAACACAAAATTAAGTTCATTATGCTACGCGTTCAGAATTCTAGCAAATTCAGTCAGCCTTCATACTGCTCGTTGTGTATACTTCGAATGTTCATTCCGCCTGAGATATGGCATAATATTCTGGGAAATACATCTTATAGCTCCCAGACTTTTAGATTACAAAAACGAATTGTACGAATAATAACCAAATCCCACCCACGTGATTCATGTAAGCTCTCTTCATTAATCTAGGAATTCTACCATTACCGTGTCTTCTTATTTACGAATCAGTGGTTTTGTAAAAATGACTTGCTCAAGGGCGGAATATATTTTCAGAAAATGCCGAAGTCTATTACTATAACACTCGACGTAGAAATCATATTCATCAGGTGACAGTATCAACAGCTCATTACAAAAAATTCACATACAATACATGTACATTATTTTACAACACTTTGCCAGATGACACTAAACTATTAAATTCAATAGAAAAGTTTAAATCCCAATGAAATCGTTTCTGCTGCATAACTGTTTCTATACAATTAGAGACTATACTGAGCATCACAAGAAAAGTAACATTAATTTTAACAATGATACATAATGCATTATTTACCACTTGGACTGTATAAATGATTATAAACAACCTGTAACAACTATTGTACTACAGCTTCGGGTCAAATGACCTCATCTCGATCAGGTTTTTGTCCAGTTTCCTGATCCATTGAGCAAATGCTGAGATGGCCCTTGTTTTGCTTCTGGACATAAATGTAACTTCATTTTCTGTGCACGTCTTCTAGAATTCAGTGGGAAATACAATTATTCAAATTATCGTTTCCATGTTGTCGCGGCAGGAAGTAATAAGAGCCAAAATTTATTGCTTATTTATCCTTGAAAATAGATTTTATTACATGGGAGTTTTTTTGTTTTTTTTTCTCCCTTTCAAAATTCAAAATTTATTGCTTATTTATTTTTTGAATAATTTAAATTATTTTCCCCATCAGATATTTTTTAACTGTTTTTGACGTAAAATAAATAAATAAATAAATACGTAATGTGTCTCTTCTACTGCAAAACCACAGGAATCTGAAATTCGTTAATATATCAGATCCAATGAAAGGTGGATCCAAATCTTGCAGATATTTCATTTTATTATAAAGTAGCATCTTAGCATCATCATTAAGGTCATGATAACATTTACTTTGAACTATTTTCGAAATGAAAAGGTAGTGACTAGATGTATCATAGAATAGTGCTTCTTTAAATATAATTTGTGTGTGAGATGCGCAACGAGAACCTAAACAAACCACAAGGAAGCAAATACGATTGTAAATAACGTGACAAGAAACACTAACTTCGGTAATTGCGTAATACAGCTGAAAACTCACTAGTTTCTAGTTGTGTTTTTTTTAACAAAGGTTAAAGATGTCTTTCGGGAATCTTTATTTGATTCTGTTTCAGGTATTTTCTTGTTGCTCTAATTGAAAATGGGCTGCACTTGGACAGCATAAGAGTGAAATATTTTGAGAAAACCGATCAGATAATCTGTAATTAGGAGTATTTGAAGTTTGTATTGAATTGGACTATTGGATGACAACGGAACATTAAGCAGTCTTCGAAGAAATTTGGTTTTGAAGGTTTGTACAGAGTTAAAATTTCTTTGTGCAATGTTCAGCTGGACAGGCATATGCTAATGTGAGTCTGATTTGACAAGGATCTCAAGGGAACTATTGTTTAAGAATAAGCAAAGCATCGTTAGTAAAAGGCAGCAGAGTAATTCAATGCAAAACAGTCCACGTCTTTAGGATTTTAGGAATATTCGTGCTTTCCATGATTCCGTAATTAATGGATCCCTCGTCATTGACATTCCCAGTTTTAGTTGTCCCTCTGTGTATGCGGTAAACGTGATTATTCCATTTACGATATTTGCACCTGTTTTATGTAATTTATATGTTGACAGTGTACACAAACCTTTACCACATATTTGTACTATATCCCTATCAAATAAAGTATGGATTATCAGTTTTCGTACTTTAAAAAATTTCGAACCCAATGACCGCGCCAAAAGTGTAAAAAATATTATTGATAAATGTTGAACAAAATTAAAATGCTTTCTGTGCATTGAATATTTCATAACATCATTTTTATAAATGAGATTCTCAAAGAAGGGTCTATAAAAACGATTTAAGCCAATTACTTTAAAAGGGTTAGTTTTACAACAATCGTTTACTAACTTTTTGATTTCTCGTATACGTACGTATATACATACAGCGTAATGTAGGTAGTATAGAGAAAGTTATGTGATTCTGAAGAAAATCGATTTCGAGATTTCAACGGAAATACACGTTCTGGGGTCCCCTGATACCGAAAAGTGTTGTTTTTTTTAACATCCATCCATCCATGTGTCTGTCCATTCATGAACACCACTAGCGGCTAAATCATACATAGGATTTCTTTCAAAATGGATATTACTCGGTCGATCTGGCTCGCCGTTTGCTCGAGGTGCTATGGTTTTGAAAAATGTTCTTTAAAATTTGGCATGAAGCCCCTGGGACCTTTTCAAGTTTTTTTTCTTTAAATTTCATGTCAGTATAGAGTAAAATACGCTTATAAAGGTGGCCTAGGTCCGATTTATCGGTTAACTATGAATTTTCGAAATTTGCGAAAGTTGAATTTTTTCAGCATCTTTCTACAACTACAAAATTGAAGATAGTGATTTTTCCTTCAAAGGAAATTTGTTGACCATAATTAATTCATTCATTAAGATCATGTACATCTTTTTGAAAACTTTAATCGTTTTCGACAATATTGCTAGAAATAGTGCAATTAAAAAAAAAAAAAAATTTCCTCAAAAAACGGCACCAATTTTTTGAAAACTTTTGGTAAGGATAGTGCTTAATGTATCCTATGAGATGACATTAACGCGATTTGCTGTGTTCTTTTGTTTTTCAAAAATTAGACAAATGTAATTTTTTTACTTCTCTCACGACATTATTTACATTAGCGGGCATTTCTTTACATTACTGTATTTATGAATACATGTGTTTTAAATTATATCATATAAAGTTTCTCAAAAACTCAGTTTTTAGTGAAAATGAGCTCAAAATTCCGTATTTTTAGAAACACTCAAACGCCATAATCTCAAAAATTGCCCCAAATTTCTCACGCCGTTAATATGCACACTTCCACGATTTCTAAACACTATTGCATTTGAGAGTTAAAGTGCTTCAAATGACTTTAAATGAAGTTTTTAGAAGATTCAAAAAGTTTCTGTAAAAAAGAGCTTCATATTATGCATTTATAGTAACGCTTAAACGCCATTTGCTAAAAAACGGCTCCAAAATTTTCAATGAAAATTGCTATTTAAGGGCGAGGTTTTACACTTTTTAATATTCTTAAATTAATATTTCATTTCTACTATTAAGAAACCAAAAAATTGAGAAAATATCAAAAATTCTACTTTGGACGACGAGAAATACTATCTGGCAAGAGGATGGGGCAAGACCGTAATGCCAGTCCACACCAAGCAAAATAGAAAACTTTACTACGAGAAAGTCTGTGCCATTCTGTAGTACCACTAGTTTGTAGTAAATTTTGTCTACTTTAATTTTGCAAAGAATATAATTTTCGGTACGATTTATAGTTACGGAGTTATACTGAGATGAGCCGCATACTCTCAACGACATTGATTTTAGTTAATTCATAAAATGAAAATCAAGTTCAGCAGTAAATTAAACTGGTTGTGGGAAATGGGATAAGACATGTCACTTCAAGGCCATTAATTGATTTATTTAAAAAATGTTTATGAAAAGTTATTTAATTAGAATTAAATTATATATAATAATATAATATTATTAGAACATAACAAAGGATTTGCAAGACGATAAAAGAAAGGGAAACAGAATAGCATTGAAGGGCTACAAAAACCACTGGGACAAGAGACGACCAGAAAAAAGTTATTATTTAGGACGGAAAATTGCCAGATCGATGCCCGCCGTGGTGATGAACAGACATGTGTGGACATAGCGGTAGATTGTGATGTTTAGACACGTAGACGGAAAAGACCTGCTTAATGTTAAATGAACAGTTTCGTGTAATCTAAATGGATTCTAATATAAAAATGGATTTGTGATAGAGTCGTAGATAATTAGCCGAACTTTAGTTCAGATGGGAGAAACCGGACATTAAATTCGTGGTTTGTAGAAGAATGTTTTTTGCTATAACAGAAGACCGAAGTGTTCGAAGATCCATAATGACGACGGCGAAACTTCAAGATATCATTTCAAAAGGGAATCATTTCAAATATATTTCAGAAAATATAAAGAACACTCATAGTCAATGTTCAAGGCCAAGGCCAAGAATGACATGAAATCTTGAGGGAATTAGTCAATAAATTAATAAAGAAGTCCGTTAGCAAATGTCCATATTACAAAGATTTTCAATTTCAATAACTGCACGGATCCGAAAACATATGGATGATGAAAATTGTGAATATTGTGTGATTGTGATTTATATTTGTTTAATTTGATCATGTGATTTACAATAATGTTATTTATTTTATGAATTCAAAGTTCAAATGCGAAATGTTTTCCAATTAAGCAGCAGCAGGCATTATGTGGCACTACTGCAACAAGTTATATTTACGTGTTTTTATTTCAAAATAATATTTCGTAAGATCTCGACACCTATCTAAATTTCCCAAATTTAATTTATTCTACCAGCCGTATTCTTGTACGAGCGATGGAGCAGTGACTTAAGTTCACTATAACCGAAATCGACTGTATAATAAAGAAGCCCTGAGATCATCGTAATAATATAGCGTGCATGGATTGTAAATAAAATTAAAAAACCGAGCTAGCCAATATAAATTTTGATTGAAATATAATTTTAAATTAAAGGGGGAATAGGTTTTTAAAAATTAATTAAAAAGGATAGATTGTGAAGGATACCTCAATAACGAAGAAAAACACCTTTAACCCCTTCCCACAGCTCACCCACCACTTCAGAATGTTTTGTATAGTGTGGTAGGTACCAAGAAACAATCATGCCAAGTTTCAAAACTTCAGGATCATTTTCCTTCAATCACCAGTTTTTGGTCTAATTTGACAGTTATACGTAGTATAGAGGAAGTTGTGTCACGCTGCGACAAAAACGGCGATTTTTCAAGCGAAAAACTTTATTGTGGGTCCTTGAAACTCATAAAGATAAAACTATTTCATATAGCAAATTACTTCCTCTAATATGTTGTGTAATCAAAACCCACCATTTGTGGGTTCTTAACAACGAAAAATTGTTACATTGGTTTACCATCCGTCTGTGAACACTAGCGCCTGAACTATTTCCTGGAGTTTTTCCACAATTATTATTCGCCTCTCCAATTAGCCTGACTCGAAGCTCTCCTTTTTTTGTTTTGGCGTCTACAACTTGACGCAACGCGTCCCCACGCCCCTTAAGGGGCGTTGAGCGTTCTGCGCTGGGGAGTAATCCTCCATTAATGTGCGCCATTGGGGAGTAATCTTCCATTACTAATATGTCATGTCACGTCGCAGCCAGTTGTCAAGAGGACCGCCAGGTAGCATCTCCGCGTACGCGCCTCCTGCTACGCGCTCCTGCGTCACTACCCAGCGGCCAGAATGGGAAGAAGGATACGGGTAGGGGTTAGGACATTTCACAGGGGTTGGACTAGCCCTTGTGAAACTCGTTTTGTTGGAACAAATTTCACATGAGATTCGACGGGAATCGAACCCGGACCTCAGTGATGAAAGGCTACTTCACAATGTGACAAACTTCACTGTGCCACGAGTGGGCACATGGCGGGCTTTCGATAAACATTCTTCAAAAGTTGGGAATACATTTCATAAAGCCCCTGGGGCATTTTCAAAATTTTCCCAAAAATGGTTCCAAATATTTTCTTTAAATTTCTTGTAAGAATATGGTGAAATACATTTATAGAGTGACTTTTTTTCAAAAAATTTGTTCTCTACGATTAGATATTTCATTAACGTCAAGTGTTATTTTTAAATTTTAGTAGTTTCCGAGCAATATTGAGTGATATATGAACAATAATAAAAAATATTAAAAACAAGATTTGATCAAAAGCGGTTCCACATTTTTCAGTATTATTTCAGAGACAGTGATAAATGCACTGTATAAGATGACGTAAAGGCCATTTTGCTTTTTTCTTCTTCTTCAAAAATTACATATAAGTATTTTTTTAATTTCTCGTATATGTACGAGAAAGTTATGTAATGCTGCGGAAAATCAATTACGAAATTTCAACGGAAATACTCGTTTTGGGATCCCCTGAAACTAAAAAAGTGTTGTTTTTTCCAAACATCTATACGTTTGATTGTTCGTCCGTCCGATGTGAACAACTCTAGCACCTATACTATTCGTAGAATTTTTTCCAAAAAGAATATTTCTAAGACGATCTGAATCGACTCAAAGCTCTGCCAACTTGAAAAACATTCTTTAAATTTTGGGGGTTCTTTACATGAAGCCCCCGGCATCTTTTCAAAATTTTCTTAAAAATGGCTCCAAATTGTCACTTAAAATTTCGTGTAAGAATAGAGTTAAATACTTATAAAGATGGCATAGGTCCGATCGATCGGATTCTATCCGTGCAAGTGTTTCAAATAATGTCTTATGAAGATTCTCGATAACTTAAAACTTTTCTGTGAATGTTCTCAAAATTCCGCATTTTCAGAAATGTTCAAATGCCATTTTCTCGTTAACGACTCCATTTTTTCAGAATTTTCGTACGGATAGTGCTAACTGAAGAACTGAATAACATGATATTAATGCCATTTTATGTTCTTTTTGTTTTTGAAAAATTACACAAATGTAACGTTTTAAAATATATCTCACGTCGTTAATATTTTCATTATGGGCATTTTTATACATTATCGCATTTGTGAGTACAATTGTTTCAATTAATTTCTCATGAAATTTCTCGAAAACGCTTAAACGTCATTTCCTCAGAACAGCTTCAAATTTTTAAACCAAAAAAGTGTATATACCACAAAGGTTTGACTTTTCTATAATATTTTTAGTCATCAAATATTGTTATTAATATTACGAATAAAATGACTCGACTGTTGAAAAGGGGAAATTGCGGATGGGCATACAATGTTTTCACAGAAAGATTTTATCTCAAATTGGCAAACGACGAAATGTATTGATTTTTAAATAAACACTCTAAAGTAGTTCAAACATCTTATCCTGTGACGACTGTTGTAGTGTTAAATCTTGTACGACCAACATATACAAACTGATCGTACAATAGTGACAAACTAACAGGATATTGTTATTGGGCATGCGGATAAAAATAGTGTTTACTGTGTATTCTCTTAGATGTTGCTGTGCCATACATTCATAATACCGTAACACCGGGAGCAGAGAAACGTCAAAAATATAAGAGTTTGGAAATCGACATCAGCCAAACGTATGGCGAAAAATACAGGTTGTCGCAATAGTTATCGGAACAGTCGAATTTGCTTCTCAGAGAACTTATCCCAAAATTCAAACCCCAGGTTGAATGACTCTCTCAGCCAGTAAGACTGGAGAAGTTTACACGTTCTCCACGCCTGCCGCTGCCTGCTTTCGGCGCGAGTATGAACAACCGCCGCTGCCTGCCAGTGTGCCAGCCTGCCCTGAAAATATTTCCACCATGGTCTATCTGCCGTCGCCACCATCCACTCCTCCCCCTTTTCCTCGCAGCGACGGACTGAGCGTCGCATTGAGTGACCGCCCTAGGGCCACGGAAAGGGCAATAACAATAAACATGTAGCTATATAAAGAATATGCGTTACTTGACTGCTTCCCCCTGTTTCTGACACAGCACCGACTAGAATATCCCTCCCAGTTGCGACATTTCCATTTAAAATTTCTTGCTTTTGTTTACGTAGTGGCAATGAATAACACAATGCAAGCATTCAAAAGTAAAACTAATTGATTCACTCGTGATAATTAACTCCCGATTCTCTTAGCATCAGTGGTGGCTGCTCCTTAAGGACTCAAGGGCTGCACCCTCCACAGAAAAACCAACCTTGGAAAAAGTTACAGAAAATATTAAACTTGTAATAAATCAACTTATTTAACTTGTACACACCATCAGCGCAATTTTCGAGGGCAAGTTTAGTTACATGTGCTCGATTAAGCGAAGGATATTTGCTTTTGGAATGAGCCGCATCATGGGCTACCAAGAACCGTCCATAGCTCGTGCATGCAAGGCATTGGAAGCTTGAGTAAGAGTGAAGGTACTGGCAGTAGGATTTATTTTATTTTACACCTAACACAGTTGAAAAACTGTGTGACGTGCTACAGGGAGAAGTGAATTCTGTGCACATTTTCATACTGCTGTGATCCCCACCCTGAGCCATTTACTTTAATTTTGAATACAGAAAGAAATTAGTTTTTTGCAAGGGTTGTTAACAAAAAAGATTCACTCCGATGTAGTAAAATCTATTTTCAAGGGTAAATCAGCTATAAATTTGGGCTCTTCATGTCCTTCGTGAAGGAATAATACTTCATGCCACGGCAACATGGAGAACAATAATTTGAAAAACTATATTTCTCACTGAATTCTAGAAAATGTGTACAGATAATGAAGTTACATAAATTCACATACAATACATGTACATTATTTTACAACACTTTGCCAGATGACATTAAACGATTAACTTCAATAGAAAAGTTTAAATCCCAAGTGAAATCTTTTCTGCTGCATAACTGTTTCTATACAATTAGAGACTATACTGAGCATCACAAGAAAAGTAACATTAATTTTAACAATGATACATAATGCATTATTTACCATTTGGACTGTATAAATGAGTATAAACAACCTGTAACAACTATTGTACTACAGCTTCCGGTCAATGACCCCATATCGATCAGGTTTTTCGTCCAGTTTCCCTGATCCATTGAGCAAATGCTGAGATGGCCCCTTGTTTTGCTTCTGGACATAAATGTAACTGCATTTTCTGTGCACGTCTTCTAGATCAGTGGGAAACACAATTCTTCAAATTATCGCTTCCATGTTGTCGCGCAGGAAGTAATAAGAGCCAAAATTTATCGCTTATTTATCCTTGAAAATAGATTTTATTACATGGGAGTTTTTTGTTGTTTTTTCTCCTTTCAAAATTCAAAATTGATTGCTTATTTATCCTTGAAAATCGATTTTATTACATGGGAGTTTTTTGTTTTTTTTCTCCCTTTCAAAATTCAAAATTTATTGCTTATTTATCCTTGAAAATAGATTTTACTACATGGGAGTTTTTTGTTTTTTTTTTCTCCCTTTCAAAATTCAAAATTTAAGTAGTATATGACTTAGTGTAGGGATCACAGAATTTTGAAAATGTGCACACAATTCACTTTTCCCATAGCACGTCATACGCAGTTTTTAACTGTTTTTGACGTAAAATAAATAAATAAATAAATAAAAAGTTACATTTATGTCCAGAAGCAAAACAATGGGCCATTTCATCATCTGCTCAAAGGATCAGTGAAACTGGACGAAAAACCTGATCGAGATGGGGGTCATTAACCCAGAAGCTGCAGTACTATACTTATTACATGCTGTTTAGAATTATACAGTCCAAATGGTAAATAATAGGTGGGGGTAGCGTGCTGCTATTAGGGTTTTATTACGCACATGGTCTTATTTTCACCATGGTTCGGCAGAGTCCACCTATTAACTAAGCTAAGAATTCCAACTCTTTCATCTGATTTCATAAACCATTGTTTTGTTCACTGGAATTGTTTTTGATCTTTTTATCTCTTATTTTTGTTGTGTGGTTGTGTGAGCACAATGGTGTCTTCCATTATCAACACAAAAGTTGTCTCAGACAAGGATTAAAATCCTGATACGTGCAAATCCGTTGTACACTACATGCTATAGTTTTCCTCTTTCAAGAAATATTTTGAAGAGGTAAAATGTAGTATGTTATAGTTCAGAGTTACATGCCACCCCCTAATTCACAACCCACTGGTCACCACTGCTTAGTGTCACCTTGGTGACTCAACTCTTAGTCATCAATAAAATCTTATTCTACTTATGGTCTCATTAATTACTACTTCAATTGAAAAATGTACATACTTTATTGATTTCACTTTCACTTCTGTAACAACTTCTGGTTTAATAGTAAGCAACTGCCAATCAGTTGAGGACACAAAATCAGGTATTGCCCTTTCTTCTGGAGTTAGAAGACTATTCTTATTACACCATATAGAAACTGAAAGAGCTCCTCTGTTAAAATCAACCCAGAATAACTCCTGTTCCTGAAAGAAAACAGTAAAATGATGTAAAACCTGAGATTTCTATACTCAGTATAGAAACTGTACATAAGATTACATTTGTCATTGCTCTAGGAATGATTTTGTCTTGTTCCCCTCTTCCTTCAAAAGCATATTTCTTTCAGTGATGCTAAATGAAGATAATTAGAGCCCAATTCAAGATACAATTATTTAGGAATTAATTCAAAGAGGTCCAAAGAGGAAGGGGATCACAGGAACAAACACCCCCAAAATCTCAAATTCCAAGAAAAATGTCTTTACTTCTCAGGGAATTCATGGAATACAATTTGTTGAGCTTTTGTGATCACCAAATCCTTCTGCTGACTTAGGAAAAATGTGACTATAATTCACCATTTCTCATTGAATTATTCTCATACAAAATCAGTATCATTTAATCATGAAGGAATGAAACAGTAGCAATAATTTTAATGGAAATGTTCTTATGCATTTTTTTATAATCATTAAAACTCAACTTACTGGAGGTTTCTCAATGATTGTTTCATTAAGCAGAACAGTATAACAGGGAATAGAAATTACTAATGCATTTTCTCCTTGACTCCTGTTTATATAATTCAAAAATATTCTATCCTGTTTATATAATTCAAAAATATTCTACAATCCTGAAAATAATATAAACATTAAGTACAATAATTTAAAGCAACATGAATATTTTAGAAATGTATACACAGTTATTTAAATACTTATTCATTCTTCAAAGTATCACTAAACTTACAGTGTCAAAATCTTTGCTCCGGACATTCAGAAAGTTTCTAATTACATTAGGATTTTTATGTTTAAAATTGACAAAAAACATTTTGCGATTTTTGTCAGGAACAATAAATCTTAAAATTGTTTCAACTATACATAGCTGGGTGTCATAATCTCCACATGTGTATAGATGATCAAAAAATTTTGCTCTGGAAAAAAGAAAATTTTGATGGCATTAAAATGATATGTGAGTTTAGGCATGGCATAGCATTATAAACAACCTTCTCAATGCAAAGTTTGAGTCTTGCATCACTTTTGAACACCTGTTCACAGGCAGAAGTTCGATATTGCTGTCAATTGATGTATGCTATGCTGTGCTTAAACTCCTTAATATCTTTGGTTAAAAAACTAACTAATCTGTATGGTTAAATGGTTTATCAGATTTAACAGCACTTCCAACTGCAATTCATTATTTACACCAATAAAAATTATGACAAAATATTTTATCGGATTACACAACACAATAATCTTTGAAAAAATTTTACATTTTAGTTCATACCTCAACAAAAACTAAAATTTTACATTTTAGTTAATGTCCATTTCATTTGATGGATGAGTACCATACATAAGTTTAAGAATTAGAATTTTTTTGTTTTTTCAATAAAACATTTAAAAACAATAGGTTTTTCAATGCGAATTACATTTTCAAACATTTGAGAGCAGATGAAACTAATAACAATGTGAAGGGGGTTAAATTATCTACAAACAATAATTAATACTGTAAGAAGTAATCATGTGTATATATTTGAGTGTCCCTTATATTGCAAACAAAATTTTTTTTTTTTTTTTGGAATTTTTGGGGCTCACCCCCCAAATATTTTCATTGGGTCAAATTTACTCAAATATAAGATTTCATCTCAATAGACCTATACCTGTACCGACTTCAGCACGAAATTTGAATGTTAGGGATAATTGGTTTTGTTGTTTGGTCAGTGAAAAACAACTGATATATGTTTAATATTTACTTTTATATGACAATTTAATACATTTGCACTCTTTAGACTGCATTATGGTTTTTACGATTCTTGTGAGTATTTTTTTTTTCAGTGTTTCTTCCTTGCAATATTGGTTCTGTGAGCAATATTCTTGAACAACACAACACAAATTGCTTTCACTCCTCATCTACAGTCAGTAGTGTGTGAAAATATTTCATTAATTTAACAACCCTTTCAATGCAGTCATTCACAGCTTTCAAATTTATAAATAACCTTTGAGATTCTAAATCTGAAGAGTTGCTTTTCCAGTCAAGGCCATTCTTGAATAAAACTAGTATCCATCTTCAGGCAAGAGAACAGATATCTGCTTTTTGTTGACACAAACGGTATTGTTTTCAATAAAAGAAGATTAAATTGAATTAAGATGTATTTGTATATTAAGAATTAATAATTAAAGAACGGTCATCGGGATAACATATTATTCTCCACAAGAAGGAATATATCACTCTTCTTTGTGTAAATTCTCTCTGGCTAAATTTGCTATCATTTTTATTTTGATTTGTAAGTCATCATCAGAGAATGAATCGTCAGACAATTCTTCTTATAAATATCACTAATTTTTTTAGAGATGCTTTTGAAATTGAGGAATCTATCCTTTCATGTGATTTTGCAACTTTTAAAAAGCAGGTGTCTTCATTCGGAGCTTTTACAGCTGCACTGCACTGAAGCCACAGGTTGACATAAACAGTTTCAATCAACAGAAAGACATTTTTAAGGATTACATCATATATTTTACCTTCAAACACACATTGTAAAATAAGTTTGTATAAAAGATGACGGCACGGAATTAAATTCCCTGTCCAAATTTTCTTCAAGAAAGACACATGCTCCTTTCAAATGTGTTTAATGCAGTTATGTCACAAAGAATTTGTACATTGCCTTCAATACCACAGTACGTTAACACATTCCAAACAGTGTTAGTGTGCTCTTTTCCAGAAGAATTCTGCAATTTTGGGAACTCAATGTGCTGCTGACTGTCCCCAAATGTAACAACAATTAGAAGTCTTCCTCCTTTTGGGTCCCTGCAGGCAACAGTTTACCATCCCAATTAACAGTAAGAATTTCAGATAAATTACTCTTAAAAGTCTATTTAATTGTTTCTTAACGTTCCCTTCTCTTTTTGTGCCTGATTCGAAGAATAGAAGATTTATTAATAGAGAGTCCTTCGGGTATTGTGGTCGATTGTGGTCAAGCACCTCTGCTGAAGGATGTATTCAGAACTTCTCATCAGTTGACAGCTATCTGCACCATTAGTTTACGGGGTAATGAAATTTTTGTTGTCACACCTTGCAGCTATCTGTATGATGGCTGTATTAAAAATTCTGTATAAAAATGGCTTTCAATTGTAAATAATATAAAACAAAAATAAATCAAAGATGTCTTTGAACAGCCAAAACATAAGGAAATTTATGTACAAAAAATTTTTTTTTTTCAAGATGATCGAGCGACCAATTTATTAAATTCTGGACCATTTAAAATGGATTGACCCATTAGTTTCGGGGCTGACTCAGTGGTGGATAGTAGGTTCGGACTTGTCCGTCCCGCGAGTTAACGCTCAAGTCGGCACGGGTTACAATGCTCCGATCTCAACAAAAGTTTGTATAAGCATGTTTTAAGGTCATCTGAACAAAATCGGAGGGTGAGCGTTCAAAAATTTCGAAGTCAGAAATTAAGGAACACTCTAATGTACATAGAGAAAGGGTGTAATGGAATATTATATTTGTACATTGAGAATGTGCATTTAATTAAAAGTGATTATAAATGTGATTAAATGTCCATTTTGACTGGAATAGTAAAAGTTTACAGCAGTCAGGTATATAGCAAAATAAGAAGTGTTTGTCTATTTTGCGAAAATAATTAATCAATGAGTTGAAAAATGAAGTCTTCATTTTTCCCTTAGTTAAATGCATAATTAGTGCTCTCAACTTAAATAACAAACTTAAATGTTTAGAGAAATTTTATGTTAGAAATGCAGGGGACCTTGCAACTTGTGCTACTTTTTATTTTGCATTTTTGCCTATTTTGTTGTAAGTTTTTTGTGCCGAAACAGAAACGTCAATAATGTTTTTATTGTGATATTTGTTACATAATTTTCCATTTCATAATTCAATTAAAAATTTCTGTTAAGAAAAAATACATAAAATTGCCCAAGGTACAAGGGAAATTTGTACCTTGGGCCTCCCTCCTTATCACGAACAAGTAATTAAGAAAACACAAGGTATTTATGAATGGTAAACACATGAACGCATACATAAATCTACTATGAAACATAAGTTCTATATAAAGAAAGTTGAGTCAGTTTCGAGTAACTTCCTTTTCGTGTCTTTATATCTTCTTTACCCAAAGCATTTTTGTATTTGCACACACTCTAGAGTTAAGCTTGGCCATAAATTTGTTTTTCTTGTTACCTGTGGTACAGCTTTGTTTTTCTCCAGGGTCTGATAATTCCCTAAACTTTTCTGATTTTTGGCCTCTTTTCTACACTTTTCGTTACCCTGCTTTTGATGTTCCTCAACCAATTATGACAATGTAGTTACAAAAGGATTTATGAAATACAATGATGAGGGGGCCAGCAATAGATAGGTGGCTGATATTAGCAGTGGGTTCTAACTACGACAAGCTCAAAGTCTCAACACCCGTGATGAGTCTTGGGTTTTCACTTTCTTGAATAGAACTAGAAATCTAGAGTCAAAATTAATTTAAATTATAATAAACCTAAATCATCTTCATTATTCATTATTTCTGAAGTTTGTAGGTGGCCTAAGGTACAAGATAATAAAGAGACCCAAGGTACAATGACTGCCTTCTTGATGTAAATCTATGTCAATTAATAACAATGCTATTGATTTTGTTCTTTTAAATAAATAATACTATGAACAAGCTATTAGGATTATAATGCTTACAGGGATCACTTAAAATTTACGTTAATTTATCACAAAAAACACACTTGTCAAAGGAAATTTTACTTTTGACATTCCAAATAAATTGAGAATTACTTTTCAAAATGAATGCAGATCACATAAACATTTTACAAATGAAAATGGCTGTGATATTACCATCTCACACTCAAACCTTTTTTTTGTAAGTTATTAGTTTCCTGAGAACAGTATTAACATATGCTGTGAGTTAAAATTCTGTAATTATCATTTTGCAATATTTTTCATTACATTTCATCCTTAAAACATTCACTAACAAAAACAAATAAAATAAGAAGGCCAAATAATTTTCTAAATTATTGCTGTTATAGCTCACCAACATTAAAAATTGTGAGTTAAATATTAATAACAAACATTATCTACAATTTTACTAGTTTGTTACATTATACAGTAGTTAGTTATGGCAACCAAATGTTACTGAAGATCATTTTTAACTGAACATAATTTTTGTGAAAGTGTGAAATTGTTTTGTGTAATTATTTTATGATTTGGCCCATTTTCATTGCAAAAAACTGTACTTTACTTTTAAAAATCGCTAAAACATAATATTACATAAGAATAAAGTGAGATCCTGTAGGACTGATACAATATTAAAATAAACAATAATCTCTTTTCAGGCACTTGCAAGATTCAATATTTCAAATTCTGAGAAACTTTTCAAAAGAAATGAAAAAGAACCAGTTAATCATTACTCACAATTTGGGATATACCAATTCCATCACTTCTTTTCGTCTCTCTTGATCAGTTCTTGTGACCAACAAAGTTAATGATTGAATACAAAGCTTTTCCAATGCCAGAGGTGGTTTCTTATTGACAATAATATCAAATATCAATGGAGACAAACATTGGAGCATCTTATTTTTTATAGAAATATGGTGTCTTGATGAATCCTGACAATGAAATGTATTTTATCACTTGACAAATTTAATCATAGATTTATGTGTCCATTAAATTCATTCAATACATTCATGTTATTGTCATAAGAATGGTATGTTTTCATAAAAAACTGATTCGCAAATAATGTAAACAAACACACTTCAAAAGCAAATACTCACACAATCAAATATTTTTCCTTTGTGAGTCAAGGATCACTTTAATCAGAAGAAGTTTTGAATTAGATTTCAAAACAAATCTATAAAATACTATTGAGTCAGACTTAAAAGTCAGAGCATCAAAGATACTAAAAATATTTTTTCAAGATGTTGTCTCCCTATTGACAGTATTAATTGGACTGCATTAGGATACTTGGTAAATTATATTATTAGAGGTATGCTTTGTCCATTTGCTAAATTCAACACCACCTTATTCTAAATTTAATGCATTAGCAGCATTTCAATAATTAAGGCCATTAACTTCACTAATAACAACTTCAATCAGTGACTCTGCAGCAGACAATCTACTTAATTTATATATAGTAACACGTGTAAGTTGGCTAGCGCATAAACTGTCCACACAATTTTCTCCAAAAGTGATATTCTTCGATAAATTTGAAAGAACTCAAGACTCCAGGTTCAATACAAATATTTGATTTTTGGAAGTACTTTATACGAAGGCTCAACAATATTTTCAATTTTTTTCAAAAAATGTCTCCTAAATTGCCCTCAAAAAGAACAGCAAGGTCTAATTTTCGTTAAAATCCCTAATTTTTGAAGATTGTAAATGTTCAAAAAAATTTCAGCATCTCCCCACAACTACAATTTTTTTCATAATTAAAATAATTTTTAAACAATTATTTTCTTAAAAAACTTTCCAAATTTTTTCTTAAAATGTTCTCCTTGTATGAATCAAAGGATGGCAAAAAAATTGGTAGGGTTCCATTTCAGTAAAAACTCTATATTTTCAAAAATTGCAAAAAAATAATAATGCAAGACTACAGTCCTAATGATCGATTTTTTTTTTTGTCTTAAATGAAATTTGTTCTAAAAAATCAAATCTTTGAGAATGTTCATTCACAATCTTTTGAAGAATAAAAAGAGTAATTCTCATGTAATTTCTGCTTGAAGAATAAGTTTAAGGATGCTTCACTCACTAAAGTCATTACAGTTTTCTTAAAAACGGCTCCAAATTTTTCAATGACAATTGCTATTTAGGATGAGGTTTTAGCCTTCTTTAATATTCTTAAGTTAATATTTGGGTTCTAATACTTGGACACCAAAGAGTTGAGAAAATGTCAAAAATGTAATGGGGAGTTATAGATGGCAGCAGGCAAGGAGGGGCAAGACTGTACAGTACCTGTCCACTAAAAGGAAAATAGAAAAACTTTACTCCGAGAAAGTCTGTGCCATTCTGTAGCACCTCTAGTTTTAAAATGCAAAGTAAAATGTAAGTAAAAATTGAAAAAGAATGTGTCCAATTATCAAAAGGGTTTGCCAGAAAAGAGTCAGATAACCACTTTAAAATCTCAATTTAAAAGCCAATTAATTGGTATTATCCTCTTCTCTCAGAGAAGGCTGTAGATGTTGGTCTAAGTCGGAAAAAGTTAAAAAGCTTGCAGAGAGAAGATTCGTCATTTCCAAGTATCTCTGCTAGAGAGCTAGCAAGGTGATACCTTCCGTGTCTCTCTTATCTTACCACAGCGCAAGAGATGGTTCATAGTTAAGATGTTTCGCAGTAATCGCATGTGGAGAGTGGGTCTCCTTGGAGAAGATATCCGTGGGAGAAATGACAGTGACCAATTCGAAGGCGGGTCGGAAGTCCTCACGCCTAGTACCACGAGATGAGGAAAACCAAGGATTTAAGGAATCCTTGATTCTCATGAGCTTAAAATCTGAGTTCTGCCACTGTCTGCCATGCAATAAGAATAGAGCATTTGATAAAGAGCTTAGTGTCTTCCTTGGGGACTGTAAGGATTTCTCTCTTTTCTTTGTGGTGAGCTTTGCTGCCTGGCAAGCTATTTGTTTCCTACTAAAGGCCACTAAAATGAGAGGCAGCTGGCCCCTAAGACCCCACAACTGTAAGGTGCGAAGAATGGTGTACCTCCAAGTGGTGTCATATACTTTCTTTATATCGAAGAAAATTGCTACCAGGTGTTGACGAAGCACGAAAGAAGTGGAGGTCTGATCTGGCTTCAAGCATTCACTCGAAAAGCTTACAAACACAGCTTGTGAGAGAGATTGGGTGGTAGCTTGACGGGTTTGTTCTGTCCTTTCCTTCTTTGAGGATTGGAATGATATTCTCTTCGCGCTAAATTCTAAGAAAGTTGTGCTTCAACCAAATCTGGTTGAATGCGAGATGGGTGGATAACATCTAAACTAGCAATATCAAAGTGGACCAGAATAGGGAAAAAGCACTCACTAAGTTCATCGAGTACACTCTAAGATGGTTGATAGAGATAAACTGCAGAGCGCGAGATCAATTGGCTAGATAGTGTTTGAAGCCATGGAAAAATAATTATAATTCCCAGAATCCCAGAAGAATTAAGATCTGCTGGTCAATAATATTTTCAAGATAGTACCTCTCGGACAGGACCTCATGCCACCCCAGGCGGAATTCTTTTTTTATTTTTTGTTTATTTATTTTACGTCAAAAAAACAGTTAAAAAACTCTGTATGACGTGCTATGGGGAAAAGTGGATTGTGTGCACATTTTCAAATTCTGTGATCTCTACACTAAGTCATATACTACTTAAATTTTGAAAGGAGAAAAAAACTCCCATGTAATAAAATCTATTTTCAAGGATAAATAAGCAATCAATTTTGAATTTTTAAAGGGCGAAAAACAAACAACAAAAAACTCCCATGTAATCAAATCTATTTTCAAGGATAAATAAGCAATAAAATTTTGGCTCTTATTACTTCCTGCCGCGACAACATGGAAACGATAATTTGAATAATTGTATTTCCCACTAAATTCTAGAAGACGTGTACAGAAAATGAAGTTACATTTATGTCCAGAAGCAAAACAAAGAAGCCATCTCAGCATTTGCTCAATGGATCAGGGAAACTGGACGAAAAACCTGATCGAGATGGGTTTCCGTTTAAGTTTAGTTTAGTTTAGTTAATGCCTTATTTTACGTGGCGAGACTCGGGCCATCAGGCCCGCTCTTCCGTCTAACCACGCAAATTTCGCTACGCTCCTTTCACCACCTAGCGGAGAAAGGAGGTATTATCTTGGCGACGAAACTGGCGGATTTCAATTTTGCTCAGAGGCTTCTTTTAGGATTGAGGATCTTTTACATACAGTAAATCTACTACATGGGACAGCCGGCTTTACTTCCCCTCCGAAGGAAGGCGTACGAGGGATTTTTTCGCCCTTAAAAATTCACGGCTTCGATCGGGTTTGAACCCGCAAACTCGGGTACGACAGTCCGGTACGCTGACCGTTATACCAACGAATCCGTGAAAGTGGGAAATAACGCTGGGGCACGCAACAACTTATTCATTCATGTTGCTCTCTGCCCTGCAAGGGCCACGCTCGGATCTAGATGCTATCTGACTGCAAGTGTAATTATGGCTTCTAATTTGAGATGAGGTGATCAAAACATTTATTTAATTGGCAGTGAGTGTCATCAAATTACAGGAAATAAACTACCATCAAACCGGCAAGTTCTACCTGTGCTATTTTATAATTTACGCAAGGTAAATTATAGTGAAAGTGCAACTTTGTACAAGAATGCCTCATTTTTTGAGAAAAGGCCAGGATTCATACAAGAGAAACTCCTCATTGTGTAGAAAAATTACAAAGATGTACTCTTACTGGTGCAACCTTAAGAAAATTGCAATTGTTCGCCCAACACACAGGAAGAACATGAACGTACTTTTTATTTATTTATTTTATTTATTTTACGTCAAAAAACAGTTAAAAACTGCGTATGACGTGCTATGGGGAAAAGTGAATTGTGTGCACATTTTCAAAATTCTGTGATCCCTACACTTAGTCATATACTACTTAAATTTTGAATTTTTGAAAGGGAGAAAAAAAACTCCCATGTAATAAAATCTATTTTCAAGGATAAATAAGCAATAAATTTTGAATTTTGAAAGGGAGAAAAAAAAACAAAAAAAAAACTCCCATGTAATAAAATCTATTTTCAAGGATAAATAAGCAATAAATTTTGAATTTTGAAAGGGAGAAAAAAAAAAAAAAAAACTCCCATGTAATAAAAACTATTTTCAAAGAAAATGCAGTTACATTTATGTCCAGAAGAAACAAGGGGCCATCTCAGCATTTGCTCAATGGATCAGGAAACTGGACTAAAAACCTGATCGAGATGGGGTCATTGACCCGAAGCTGTAGTACAGTAGTTGTTACAGGTTGTTTATACTCATTTATACAGTCCAAATGGTAAATAATGCATTATGTATCATTGTTACAATTAATGTTACTTTTCTTGTGATGCTCAGTATAGTCTCTAATTGTATAGAAACAGTTATGCAGCAGAAACGATTTCACTTGGGATTTAAACTTTTCTATTGAATTTAATCGTTTAATGTCATCTGGCAAAGTGTTGTAAAATAATGTACATGTATTGTATGTGAATTTTTGTAATGAGCTGTTGATACTGTCCCTGATGAATATGATTTCTACGGCGAGTGTTATAGTAATAGACTTCAGCATTTTCTGAAAAATATTCCCGCCTTGAGCAAGTCATTTTTACAAAACCACTGATTCGTAAATAAAAGACACGGTAATGGTAGAATTCTAGATTAATGAAGGAGGCTTACATGAATCACGTGGGTGGGATTTGGTTATTATTCGTACAATTCGTTTTGTAATCTAAAAGTCTGGGAGCTATAAGATGTATTTCCCAGAATATTATGCCATATCTCAGGCGGGAATGAACATTCGCGAAGTATACACAACGAGCAGTATAAAGGCTGACTGAATTTGCAAGAATTCTGAACGCGTAGCATTACGAACTTAATTTTGTGTTCAATTCATTTAAATGGACGTTCCATTTTAGGTTTGACTGAATTGAGAGACCTAAAAATTTCGTTGCCTTAACATCAGTCAATGGTACACTGTTCATTTTCAATGGAGCACAGAATTGTTTATTTGAAATGGAAAACTGCATTAAAACCGTTTTCTTTTCGTGTACTATTAATTTGTTATTTCGGAACCAATTTGAAACATCTGATATTGTACTATTTACTGTTTCTTTATTGCAAAGGATGTTCGTATCATCCGCAAAGAGAACCGTTCTTCCGTTTCGAATCGTCGAGGGCATATCGTTTACGTAAAGTAGGAACAGAATAGGCCTAAAATCGATCCTTGAGAACTCCACATGCAACGGGCAAAGAGTCGGAAAGGTGCGTACGTATGTTCCATCATTCCAGTAAGGTATTTCCACTCTCTGAGATCGTTGTTTAAGGTACGAACATAACCAATCTAGAGCAATACCACGAATTCCAAATGAAGGTAATTTGGAAAGTAAAATGTCATGATCAATGACGTCAAAAGCTTTTGAGAGATCTAAAAATAATCCAATAGGTGCCTCGTTTTGATCTAATGATGAGGCGACATCTTTAAGAAAAGAAAATATAGCTGTTTCCGTTGATTTTGATTTTCTAAATCCATGTTGGCAATCTGAAAGGGCGTCGTGTTTAGTGAGAAAGGTTTCCATTCGTATGTAAAAAAGTCTCTAATATTTTTGAAAAAACTGATAGAAGAGAAATGGGCCGATAATTTTGAATTTCATTTTTGTTGCCTTTTTTGAAAAGCGGCTTAATTTTAGCTGTTTTGAAAATATCTGGAAACGTTCCAGTTACTTACGACCAGGAAGACCTTACGACCGGGCGCGAAGCTTAGCGACAAGCTGTGTCAGGCTAGCAAAGTCTTTGTATTAGGCATGTTTTTACACGTTTTAGAGAGTTTTATTGCATGAAATCCAGTCTTTATTGATGACAAATGTGCCGAGAAATGTTTAGGGATTTTTGGGGGGAATTATTTTCATCGGGAGTCGAGATATAAATATTATTCTCTTATTTATTATGAATAAAAAAAGAAATATGAGACGTTATTCTCTGTCATTTTTATGTATCAAAACGAGGAAAATAAACGACATGCATAGAGAGAAAAGCATGAGAAAAATAAGACAGTATACGGCTTTGAGCAGCTTAGAGAACGATGATTGGTTAATTTGATTTATTTGAATTTAAGGGGGCAACCAGTTAGGGACAGTCCATTTCGTTGGTCCATATTTTGGTGAACATTTTTTCTTTTTAAATTAATTGGAGGAGTTATTTGGGGAAATTCCGTAGTAGTGGTGGGGAATGAGCTGGCAACACATCTGGCAACCCTGAGTTTATTAGCTATTGGGAAGAAGTCAATTTGACTGCTATCGGGCGTTTGAGATAAATCGATCAAAAACAATATTATTTCGAGTGGATGTATATTTTCGAAATTTTCACATATACTTTACATTATAAATACATTTAAAGTCAAGTAATCACAATGACCTACCGTTCATTTTAATAAAGATAACATTATTTGAATACGTAGTAGCTGTCAAAATGATGGCGTGGGTCATTCTGGTGTTTAATTTATTACCGCATTTTTATATATAGACACCGCCTCAAAAGGAATATAAAATTTAAGTTAATACGTTTGTTAGATCGACTACAGTGAAGTACCCTAAAAAAACACTTTAAATGAAAGTAAAATCTCTGTTCTGCACGATAAGAAACAATTTGGCCCTTACGGGCCTAATTTTGGAATAAAAGTTTAATGCAGACTCATGGAAAAACTTTCGCGGGCATAGTTTTCTTTAAGTTATTGAAAAAGTTATATACGGTTAATGTACGGTTTTCTTTTATTTAATACGCAGTGAATTTTTTGGGGGATCGGATCATATTCAGTGGTTTATAACATACCTCACCGGGCATTTCGAGAAGTAATTTATAAAAAAACTACTGCGAAACTCATCGCATTCTGCCCCTCGGCCTGGGAGTTACACCACCACCAGCTGGACAACACAAAACAGCTGTATCTTATCACCACCATCATCTTGATGATCGACAACAATTAGCTTCTAAAATATCGATGCGCAATTGTGGCGAAATTTGTATTAAGCTTTGCGGATTGATTAAAAAATACATTAATACATTGAGAAAACAAATTGAGTACAAAAACGAGAAAGTAAAATAGAATTAATAAAGGCATTTTCAATAGTAAATTATCAATTAATTATTTTACGTATCATTCATTCAATTTTTCTCGTGGTTGGTGAAAAACCTGTATATTTTATTTATTTCAAGTAGAAATTATGCAAAAACTATTCGTGTTTTTCAAAAAATTGTACACGACCTTTTTTAAAGGGCTAATTTTGTTCACGTCTGAGGAAAAAGTATCTTCAATTTTGAAGTTTTAAACATTTTTGTTTAAATTTTCAAAAAAACGAGATACCCGAAAATGAGAGTAGCACCATATTTTTTACCGTCTCTTTTCACAAAAATTAAGAAAAATTTTAAGAAAAAAATTGGAGCTGTTTTTAGAGACAAATCGTACATTTCAAGCTGAAATTACGCAAAAACTACTCGTGTTTTTCAAAATACTGTGCATAACCTTCTTTAAAGAGCTAATTTTGGACAACAGACTTTGTCTGAGACAAATGTTTATGTTCAATTTTGTAGTTTCAATTTTCGAAAAACCATGGATTTGAACGAAAATGATACCTGCTCCATTCTCTTAAACGTCCTTCACACTATTCAAGAACAAAATTTAATAAAATGTTTTTAATTTTTATTAATTAAAATTTATTAATTAATTAAAATTTTAATAAAAATTAATTAAAATGTATAAAATGTTCGATGGGCTTCATGTTAAGTACCCCCAAAAATTAAAATATCGGTTTCAAATTCCAGAGGACGTGACATCAGACAGAACGATTGGGAGATTTTAATTTTGGAAAAAAATCGGCCGAACGGTTTATGTGCTAGCGTTGC
This sequence comes from Teleogryllus oceanicus, assembly GCA_964035755.1. Taxonomy (NCBI): domain Eukaryota; kingdom Metazoa; phylum Arthropoda; class Insecta; order Orthoptera; family Gryllidae; genus Teleogryllus; species Teleogryllus oceanicus. The sequence continues at coordinate 92,303,096 of CAXIVR010000005.1, read as the reverse complement.
ACAGACAGACACGTTTTGCCGACAATCGATTTTTCGGTATGAAGGACGCACAAAACATGGATTCTGGCTACACCAGGGAATTTTTTAGAGGATTCTTTTCTATATTTAGCAACTGGGTTTATCCACTTTTTCGTTACTAGGGCCCGGCAAAAAGAGTTTTTGTGTGGAATATTCGCCGTTTTCCGGCGCACGATTATAATACTTCCTCTTCTTACGTTAGTACGTACGAGAAAGAGAAAGGAAATGATAATTAATGAATTATAATAATCGTAAACTTATTTTTTTAAATTGGTTATTTAAGGTCGCATCAACATCTTAGGTCATTAGCGACCACTATTGCTGTCAACGGTATGGTAACTATGAGGATGAAACGATATGGTAATGATAAGGGGTGAAAGGACGAACACAAATACAACCATGCCCGAGGCGGGACTCGAACCCGCGACCCTTTGGTCCGATATCACTACGACACTACTGCCTTAGCGATCTCGACCACCGGGCCGACTGTAAACTTATTATAATGTGCTTAAATGTTTTGTTTTTAATTTGATAGGATTACCAGCGCTGGAAACTTTTGAAGCATGGTGGAAATATTTCCACCATGTTTTGTAGTATTGGCCAGTATTTACACGTTTATTCGAATTTATACGATGTGTAAAGGCAGGCTTGAAGTAAGTAATATTGCCGCATCTACAAATTTCTTTAAAACAGTGTTCGTTCATTTAATTCGTTCATATTATTTTAACTTTTGAAAAACAAATATACAAAGTAGGAACAGTTTTTTAAGGAAAGTTGGCAGCAAAAATTAAACGTTTTAGCGGGCTTTGTTGGTAACAATATATCTTGCGACAATGACTTGGTTTGACGCGTTATTATTTCGCAAAATGGCAACAGTGGTTTAACATGTTTCGAATTCATCCCATTGTTGTCAGTTGTATGAAGTAGATAATGTACTAATGAAAGGAAATAGATTGACGATAATAAATTTAACTTAGAACCAACAAACCCACGGTCATAATGGTATTCAAACATTGGGCTCACTTCAATGTAATCAAAGTAGGCTTTTGTGGAATTATTCTTGCTTTTCTGTACTACGTAAGCAAATAGTGTAACTGACATTTCTTCATGTTTGTTTCATTTGTACAAGTTAGGAATCCTGGCTACTGAAATACACACAGATAACCCGCAGGCGCTTAGTTTGAATTGACTGAATTTGTCATTTTTCAAGTTATAACTAAGTTTTCAGTATGGCAGAAATTACAGTATTTCAGTATTACATAACTATTTCCAATAATGCAAGAAAGTATGTGCTGTTTCAGTTCCACTAGTTTATATTTTAAATGCATTAAATACATTGAATGCTGTACTCAAATCACAGAATCAAACTGATCATTGTACAGAACAGAGTGACATGTTGGATGAGATGCCAGGGGACATGGGATTAAATTAAAAAGTAAATTTTTAGGACAATAGCAAAGATTGACAGACTTACAGCATGCACACCACTCTTTAAATATTTTCAAATTCTTTCATTACCATGTCTGCATATACACCCAAGAATTACATTTATATAAAAAGAATTAAAGAAAAATAGTAGTATTTATAAATGCAATACGAATATACATCAGCATTATACTAGGCAATCAAATTATATGGATAAATTAATGGACCTACTAAAGAAATGTCTCAGAAGCATTTTTCAAACTGAATCTGAGACAGTCCTGTAAAGATTTCTTTATCAGATATAAATTACTGATCATAGCAGCACTCTACTGTTACAAAGTATTCTATTACTGAGAAATAAAAAATAAAATTATTCGGCAATCAGAATCAATATCTTGTGAGTAATAAAGAGATAGTATATAACTATCATACTTGATAACATAGAGCAATGGCAGATCTGGGGGCAATGGGTTGTTACCTTCTTTTTTTCGGCAAAATTGATTTAAATATTTATTCATATTCGAATTTTGATTATTTAAAAAATAGTATTATTTAGTATTATTTATATATATAATATATATATTTATTCTTTTTAATTATTCTTATTCACTTTATAATCGTATTATTGTAAGTTAATATATTTGACACTATCTTAATCTGCTACTTGTTTTTTTATGTAATAATTATTAATGTTATTTTTAATTAGTTGAGACTTTTCTGTTGTTCAAAATATCGTAAATTATTTTAATGTTAATTGTAAGCACTTTCATGTTCTATTAATCATCTAATTTATCAAGTTATTGTAATCTAATTAAATTATTACTGTAAGTTAATGTGATTCTTTATAATTTAAATTAATTGCTGGACAGACTTTGCTTGATACTTTCTGAAAGTCTTTAAGCAATAAAATTGATTATTATTATTGTTATTTACACATCTATTTTTCAACTGCTTTCTGCCACATGGGTCAATAACTCTATAATAACTTTAAAGAATATTAACATAATGAAAAATGTAATAAACAAACAAAGGAGTTTTTCCTGAATAAGACTGCGGCATTGACAATCTTAAGAACTAAATAGGACTTGGAGATTCCTCCTTAGAAATATAAATAAACACATAGGATATCGCGAGATGCAGATAAATAATTTAATGTCAAGTTGTTAATAAAATTACTGTAAAATAATGTATTGATAGAGCAAATTAATTGTCATATATTGTTTTTTAAAATAAATACTGTATATAATTTATAGTAACAGCAAAGGATTTCACTAAATAGTGTATTATCCACATCTAAATGTGTCATTATGTATCTGGTACATTTGCTTATGAGTGTGGAAACGCGTTCATACAATATTAGCCACTGCTCATCACCCTGAAAACATTTGGCAGTAACATTCATTATTCACTATGGAGACAATAAAATAAGTAGCAAGTTAATAATCAGTCACAAAATTACCTTGCACAGTGAAATCTGCCGCAAACATTTTATTATGCCTAAAAGACCTTTCATGTGTTCACTGTTCTGTAAATCCATGAAATATGAAACATTGATTAACTTTCCTTAAGTAAAATAAGATTATACCAGAAAAATTCATGTTAAGGAAAGTTATGATTGCTGAAGATGTAATTCAATACTAAAGTTTCAATACAGACACACACTTGGAAAATTATAATTAACTGACTTACAGGAATTGGTGTGTTAAGAACAGATTCAAACAACCTTTCAAGATCATTTACAATGCAATTCTCAAGAGAAAGCGGAGTCAATGAATGCTTTTCAAAGAATTTTTCTATGTAAAGAAGGTCACTTAGATCTTTTGCTGTTGAGATAAAGTGTGTTATGCTATTTGATGACATGATTAAGACATCAGCAAACCTGTAAAATCATACAATCATTTAATAATGGATTAGGAAATATATTTAACATTACATTGATGAGCTGTAATAGTTATTACCAAAGTTATGCTCCGTTAAGTCGGGGACGTAATTCCGTACTTTCTGCACATCTAATCTTAAGTTCTAGAACTGTAAACTGCCTGTTATTCTTGTGAATTCACAACCTCCCGCATTAAGGTGATCACGTGATAAATTAATTCTTTTTTTCGCCCATAGAGCAAGTTTCAGAACGGAGTAAGCTGGAGCGGGATTCTGTTCTTGAAACTCATATGAATTTACTCTTTGTCTATTTTGAGTCTAATTCGTCTTTTTCTCGTTCTATTCAAGAACTGCGAAACGTTTAGGGATCATTTAAATTAATTTCGTTTTTAGTCTTACTTATTTATCGAGCTTTTTTTAATAAATCCAGAGTATGAGTTGATATTTACATTGGCAGCGCTGCATTGTGGCTGTATATATTTAAAAAAAATACTCTGCATGTACCTCTCTCTCCATGGTGGAAATAATTATTTCTAATCTCCATGATGGAAATGATTATTTCCACCATGGTAATACTCTCCACAGACAAAAGTGGGTCCTCTGCGGTACTCTCTGGTCCCAACCACAGAGCACTGTATTAATTTTATTTATACTTGGATTTTTCTAACATGGCAGTTGACGTCAATCAGCTGTTGACGGTATCGTCTAATCGGGAGCACAAACGTCACCGCAGTGACGTCACCGTGACGACGTTCTAGCTCTCGAATGGATGATACCGTATATACGTCATGTAATAAAGGACAGTCAGAAAGAAATGCTTCCGAATTTATTACTTATTTATTCTTCAAAGATAAAAGGTAAAATTGATATGAATTTATTTGTCAAACTTTCTTTGTAAATAATTTATCATTCAAAATATTCTCTTTTTAATTGTACAGTTTTCGGTCCAACAAGAAGAAGAGCGTGCTTTCCCTGGTGGTAAAATTGTTATTCTGCTTTCCGCAGCCATTGGCGCAGGGCGTCTGGGTCAGGTTTTCGTTGTCTAGAAAATGATGCCCGCGCATACTTCCTTTTAAAGGTGAACAAACAAGTCGTGAAGGAATGGTCTGACTGTAAGGTGGGGTGTAAAGGAGCTCCCACTGAAATTGCAATTGTTGCAGTTGCGAGCAGAGAAGTGTGTGGCCTTTTACCCTTCCCCTGTTTTCGTGGAGAAGAAGAATGTCAGACTGCCTTTTCGTAGCACGAACTCTCCGGAGGCGACCTTAAGCAACGTTTCCACGTATCGATTGGAGTTAATTGTTGTTCCCTGCTCCAAAATGTCCACAAGAATCACTCTCTCTTCATCCCAGAACACAGTAGTCATAACCTTTCCTGCAGAGAGTGCACTTTTGGGTTTCTTTTCACGGGGTGACGTGGAGTGGCGCCATTCCATCGACTGTCTCTTTGTCTCCGGTTCAAAAATTAACCCGTTTCACGCCCAGACACTTTTGATAAGAACTGCTGACATTCAATCTCATAACGATGCAAGATCGGCGGCTATTGTTTTCCTTGCATCTTGTGTGACTGTGTGAGTGTTTTGGCTACCTAACGATCACAAACTTCTGAATAACGCAAATGTTCAATGATAGCCATTACAGTACCTTTTTCTATTGACATTAAAGAACACAATTCACTCGTGTTACCTCGGCGATTTTCTCGAATGATGTCATCGACGCGCTGGATATTCTCCGCAGTCACCGCTGTGTGGACGACCGCTCCGCGGTGCATCTGCCACGTCAAGTTGTTCTTCGTCTCCGACTTCTCTGCAGCGTCGAACCCACCGCCGAACAGTGCTAACATCCACTGTAGCATCTCCGTAAACATTCTTTAAAAGTTCGTAGATGCAAACAGGCGACTGGCCTTCTGAATTCAAGAATTCAATTACAGCACACTGATTTAATCGCACATCGATGATAGCAAGTGGTACCAACGTTTGAATGGTAACACCGTTACTGCCAAGGAAGGTGCAAGAAAGTTTGAAAGGTGGGTTTTGTTTGGAAGGTGCAAGAAAGAAGCGCGCAAAATTTGATTTATCCCAATTTTCCAAAAAGTTACCGAAGAGGTATTGCTTTCACTGCCTTTGTATTTGCTTAAAAGGTTCATCCCAGTGGCGAAGATGCAGAGCCTGCAGTGTATGCCCTACGAAATTTTTAATATTCTGTTACGTCAATATCAACACAATTGAACAATTAGTACATTCAAAGTTTGTCAGAATGATTGCAACATGTATATGCCATTTGAATATTATCGCTGGTATTACGTGCCTTTGTCTACGGAAAATACATTAGTTGTGACCTGGTGGAAACAAACACGGAGCTCCGGCTTATAAATTTAAATCTAATCCCCCTCGCGCCCTCCTTGCACTTGATTATCCCTTCCATTCAGGAGGTGATAATCGGGTTTATTTATTTTAAATATATCTGCAGCATTCATAGACCCTTTCTTCATAATTTTTCATTAAATTATTATATATGTACTACATGTACAACGCCTTTACATAGTAAGTGCTCCTTCTACCCATTTGGCAATACAGTCTACTCCGTATATGAATACTTCACGAATTAATGCTTCGTATTCGGGCGGCCTTAAACACCTTATGATAGTACTGTAGGGTGCTGCTAGCATTAATTAATTCACTTTTATATTCTCAACATTTTTGTGTTTGCTATGATTAATAACGATTATATATATTCAAATATTCCAGCCACCAGCGCTGTCAACATCAACTCCCTTGAACTAATCGTTGGCTTGTCATTAAAACTATGATTTAATTGAGTTATATTTAAAATCCTCAAAATTTTATATTAAATCAATCTGAATAACGTTTTAATAATTTTTAGTTTTTGGAACAGTATTATTTCTGCTTCCGTTCTTTAAATCAGTTTTGAAATAACGTCAGTGAGCCCCGAATTAGCAGGAGAGACACACATTTGAACTTGTTTGGCTGGTTCACAGCGTTTGGCCACTAACGCATAGGACTCGGTTGATGAAACATCTATGCCATGTTGGGTTGATTTTCATTCATCTTAAATGATGCATTTTGATACTTTCATTTTTTCAGTTATTTATAAATGAAGGTTCTCTCAAGGATATCATGGTTTGTAGTTAAATATTAACTCAGTTAATATTTTTTAATGTTTTAACACATTTCTTTTTATATACTATTGTCGATAAAAAGTAATTGTAAACTCTATTCTTTATTCATATATTACAATTGTCTCCATGTCAGTTTAATATCTACAAGCGTATCTTGTTTAATGTTTTTTCTTTGTCATATAAAATGTTTCGTTTATTTAATCACTTGGTGATTCCTAATCTTGATATTATTAACAAAGGATATCTTATTGTATTTATAGACGGTCATTGATAAATTGATTTGTGCTCTGTTGATGGGATATATGCGTAGATTTTGTACTACGATGAAACAAAAAAATGTCACGTCACAATTTCCATTTATCAATATATGTGGTAAAATGTCAATTTAAATGTACCTTTCCATCATTCACAAACATGTTTGAGTGCTGTTTGTTATTTTAATTCAATTATTCAAATTATTTGTCAAATATTTGACTGGAGAATTATATTATTGGCTTGAAATGGTGAGTGTGTATTAATTTAACCTTTACTCTTGCATTTCATCATCCAAATATAAGCAATTTCACAACTAGCTATTAGTCAGGGAAAAGTCATTTGATAGTAATTTACAAACCAAATATAAATTAATGTTTTATACTTCTGCTTTAATGTTACGCTGGCACCAATTTTCATGCCCTGCACGTGGAGCCGAGGGAATGTTGGCGAGACGGCTAGTTTTAGTTTTGCTGTGGAAGTCACAAATGGCGCGCTGCTGAAGTGAGAGGGGGAGGAGGATGGCGTCACAGCGACGCCTGGCAACACGGTTGGCTCCCTAATCATTCAGACGCATAAATGGTGCAACAAGGTTCTGCTCTTGATACACAAGCCAAGTGACTAAACCTTTCCTCTCCTCATGGGGTGAGGTTCTCCAAATTCGTACGTTTGGCTGTTCCTGACCGGTCGGCGGGACGTTCCTGATTAGCGAATCGTTCCTGGAAAGTTCTAATCGACTTAAAGGGTATATAACGCTCCGGTCAGTATAATATTTTATATCTTCTATTGACCTATAAATGAAACTATCGTTCCACCTTTTCTTACAGCAATAATTCTTTTTCATTGTGGCGTGAAGTGGTTAAAAATGGAAATGTTTAAAATATGGAAAATTCTTTGAAAGATTTGGGTGTTGGCAAAAACTTACAAATGCTATGAAAACGTGAGTACGAAAAACGATGTATGGAATATGTTGCGCTCAATAAAAATATTTGCCTTGATTAATTATTAGTATAAAATAATTATGGGAATACAAAGAAAAGAGAGAAGAAAATAAACCAACAAACAGTTTCCTCTAATTTCACATATGGTAAGTTTTAGCCGTAACCAGTACTTGTCTTAACTTCAATCAATCATCAATCATGTGAGACTGTGAAGTTACTTGACGTTTGTAACTGCACATCTTGGGTAAAGTCCTACAAGCTGAAACCTGTTTTGAGAGCATTAGGTGATGACATCCTGCGCAAATTACAGAAATGTAGTTAAATGTTAAAACTGAATTTGGTTACTGCGCCAACAACACGAGATCTTAAGTGCGAATTCATCCAAGAGTAACTTATAATTCAATTATTAATATTTAATATCATACAAATCCAAAAATTCAACCGAGGAAAATCATATAAAATGATTTTCAAAAAATTAGCACAGACACTGCAGAAGTACAACACATAACCATAACATTGGAATAAATGAAGTATTTCAACAAAAACAGTCTTCGTAACTACAATAAAAACATATTTTAGTATATACACAGTACAACAGTTCTTTACGCGCCAAGAATAGCAAAAACGTTGCTGCTCCATAAGGCAATAAGTAAATAATTAATGGCAAACGGAATCTTCCTGCAGCCTTGTTGTGCAAGACAACACTGTAATCACGTCACACGGCCCGAGGCTAATATATTTAGGTGTTCAGAGAGTAAACAAAGAAACTTTGAAAATTAGCTTTTAAGTCAATTTTAAAATATATTTGTATAAGATACCCTTCCAGATTTGAATGATCAAAGCCGGAATGTTTATTTGAAAAGTTAATACTATGTAAATTTCGCATTTCAAGAACATTTCTAGTCCTCCAGAAACATGTTCATGGTTTATTATTTACAAAAGAAATGGAAATATTTGTTTACAAAAAAAAATTAACACAGAAATAAAGAAGCACCCAATTTACACAATTCAATTGCTTTTTTTATTTCTGTTAATTTTTCTTTTTAAATAAATATATTAATTTTTTTGTGTAACAATAAAAACAATACATGTTTTTGGAGTGTTTATATGTTTCTGAAATGCAAATCTGACATAAAAAGTATTTTTTCAAACCAACATTTGAGTGCTTATTGTGATTCAACTATTCCAAATATCGAAGGAGTTTATTGGACAATATATGCTTAAAATGGACTTACGGAGCGTATGTTCAAAGTTTCATGCACTAGTATTGAGGTGGAGGCTAAGATAGTTTTGCAAAAATCTCCAATTTAAATTCCAGAGCTTTTCAATGAAAATCGTAATTATACCACACATGTAAATGGCTTTGAAAGAAAAAAGTAAAGTAAAAACTTCAACCTTTTTCCACAAAACTTTGAAAACTTAAGGCCTGTTGATGAAAATTTCCCTAGTGACGTAAAATCTTCCTGTGACACATCTCGCTATCGGTACCACCCAATAATATTTGGAACAGTAACACATAATTTTAATCCTGCATAAGACAAGAGTTAGAATTTAAGAATCTCTAATCACAAAAGAATTTTGCAGAACGAGTGAATCTGGAGATTGTATTGTAAAGGTATTTTAACCATGTTACCTTACTATAGTATAGGAAGAAAAGTAACATGTTACTATTTCAGCCAGATGACAGGATATCATTGGCCTGCTTTTTTGTTTTGTTTTTCCACAATTACACATACAGTTTTTCAAATATTATACGATCTGAAAACTGTATTATGTCTTTCCTACTGTTTCATTTATACTTCTTATTGACATAACAAATTTTGTTCTTTATATGTTTTGACGTTGGTTGAGGTAAATTTATTTAGCCTTTTCAAACGCGTAATTTTGTTTAGCAAATTGTTTTGTTTAATATAATAATATTTCGTGTTTCAATGTATAATCGAACAGCAATCAGTGGTCTTACACAGGGAGAAATGTTCTCGCCCTATTTTCACGCAAAATTTCGCGAAAAGTACTTACATTTTCGAAAAATTGTACATGACTTTATTTCAAAATCTATAATTAAGGAACAAATTTCATTAATGAAAAATTTATCTTTAATATTTTAGTTGTAGGAAGACTTCGAAAAAATTTTGAACGTTTGCAATTTTCGAAAAATTAGTTTTCAACAAACATGCAACCTGCACCATTCTCTTATATGTCCTTCATACTATCCAACAACAAAATTGATAGAGCAATTCTTTTTTTAAATTTTGTGTAACACCTAGCTTTCTGCAAAGTACCACCGAAATTCAAATCTGTTAAAATTTAAGAAGCCGTGCCATCACAGATCAGATTGGGGAATTCCACTTTAGAATCTGACTGAACGCTTTAGTTACTAACATGATCACAGACAGACAGAGAAAAGAAGAGAGAGAAGGGTGAGAGTGAGGAGAGAGAGAGAGAGAGAAGGAGAGAGAGAAGGAGAGAGAAGGAGAGAGAAGGAGAGCGAGAGAGACAGGGAGAGAGATCGATAGACTTTTGTCATCATTCGATTTTTCTCAGAATCATGACACACAAAACATTGATTTAGGCTACACTAGGTGTTAGCGTTTTTTTCTAAATTTAACAACTGGATTTATCCACTTTCTGTTACCAGGGCCTCGTAATACGAGAATTCGTCATTTTTTGCACAGCATTACATAACTCTCTGTACTCCGTAGCGAGAAGCACAAGTATAGTTACAACGGTAAAATGTACAGATTTCCTCCTCATATGTTACTACCCTGTACCAATGTAGTGGCAGTTGCAATACCAACACAGACGAGTGTGGGCTTGGTAACTTAGAGGTTTATTATCAGTCCACCACCCATTACAAAATAACGTAATTACTAATATCCTCACACGGAGTAATTTCGTTACGGCTACTACACCACTACGCACTAATTCAAGCATTAGATGGCGTAAAGCGCCGCAACCCACCCGCGACTCAACCCGAGTCGCTCTGTACGGCAAACACATTGCCGGCTCTGCACAGTCGCGGCCCGCGCCCACCCGTAGTCCGATCCGGCGCGCACCGCGTCCTGTAACCAAGAGAGTGCACCCGCCGCTCGCCAGGTTGGGCCGCCGCCTTCCCCCACCACGCTGCCTCCTAGGTTTCCGCCGACGTCACATCCGCTCCAAACAAAAGGCCAACGCGGTGCCTTAGCGTCGCCTATGCGGCTGCCCGTTGCAATCGTACGTGCATGACGCTACAGTAGACTCAGTGGTTAGGCGGAAGAGCAGACCCTACGGCCTGAGCTTCGCCATTAATAAAGACATTATTATTATTATTATTATTATTATTATTATTATATATTATTGTTGTTGTTGTTCTTGTTCTTGTTGTTGATAGCTGCGCCATGCCCTCGCGCCTCCGGCGCGACGTGCGCGTGATGCGCCTGGTCGGCGGCCGGGCGCGCTCCGCGGCACCCTCTTCCCAACGCCGTCCGCGCCACTCTCTTGGGAATCACGTTATCCAGCCGACAGATCGGCGACTGCCTGGCGCGAGGGCGGGAGAAGGGGGGCAGGAACGGCAACGCGCGGCAGACACGAGGATCGAAGATGGGGCGCGAGGATGCAGCAGGCGTGGTGGTGACGTCACGGGGTTGATTACGAGCGGCCCGGTCGCATTAAAAGTGCAGCCGCCGAGATAAGAGGCAAAGAAGGGAGGGCGCTGGAGCCCAACCACGTTGATGTGTTAAGGCGTTAGCGCGTCGCAAAGCGAATTCGTGCAGGGGTGACCGATGGCTGATGTAGTTTGAAGGGAAGAGTACGCGAACGTGAAGGAGGTAATGAAAGATTAACGGAACATGTAAAAATGACGCGACAAAGATGAGACAGACGACTGAAAATAGGACATGTAAATCGCCAATACGGATGGAGAGTGAGGGTGAGGAGGGTTCTGCTGAGGATGACATGGGCGGGGAGGGGCATGTCCCGATGGACAAAGAGGCGCCGCAAACGCAGAGCCGCGAGTGGGCGGGGCCAGGGGTTCACGCAGGCACCAGAAGAACGGGCGCGCCGTCCGCGATATTGTCTCATCGCACCCGCCCCGCCTCGCCATCACCGAGCAAGCCGCGGAGATAAGCGAGGTTTCGAAAGCACTTCGCCATTTTAGTGCTTGCGAACAAATCGAGGCGGCGTCGGGAAACCGCGAGAGCCGTTCCGGGGCTAATGAGTCGCTTTGTTTAAGGCCATCAGCTTCCGCACCGCCTCCACTCCCACTTTCTTCCGCAAGGCGGCCCTTTCTTTCCTTCTGAATGCGTCCGTTCGCCAGCACAACGGAAGCCGAGCCTCCTTCAATTCGCTGCAAGAGAACAGCCTGAGAGCGCTAAATTGATCAACCGTCTTTATCAAATGACGAAACCAACTACGTGTTTTTAAATCCTGGGCCACGGTGTTTGTCCTTCAACTAAAATAACAGTAGTGGTGCTACTTGAGTTTTACTTTCGCATTCTATGCAACAGTTACGCGATATTATTAAACTATAAGAATCAGTAAAATTGCTTCCAACCAACAAAAAATGTTTTCTCTCCACTGAGAATCGAAGTCAAGTTTTTAATTAACACTGCATTTACGTTACCTCTGCAATAGAAGCTCAAATTTACAACACTGGATCTTAAAACTCAAACATTTGAATTTGTAATAATAAAAATAAAATATCTTCACGATTTTATTTCAGTTCTTCTTTAAAGAAAAGATTCCATTACAAAATAATTCATACACCTTGTAGTTGCGCATTTTTTGGTGTAATATTTGGAATATTCAGAACTCGTAGTCTTTACCACGAATCTGCGCATTTTTAAGCACCATTTTCTCTACTCGAGGAAATTATAGCCCTATTCAAGATGTACTTCCTTACTTCGCCATTATAAAGATTTACTAGTTTAAAATCTGTACATGACCTTGTTTTTGAGACCGAATTATTTTCAATAGCTATGAATGTGAGAGAATGAGAGTAGGAGAGAGCTACTCGTTGATTGATTGATAGATAATTACTGCGTCAAGCCGAAACCCGTATGGCGGAAGCCTGATTGGTCGAATAATCATTACAAAATGAGAACAAATAAGCCAATAATAAAAATCTAAAAACCTAAGTACCAAAAATATGCACAATAATCTATAGCTATCCCTAATATATAAGCAATGTCATTACAAGCATAAGATAAGTATATAACAATACAAAACAGAACTCACTCAAACATATTTTGATCTTCCATCGATCTAAATCAGACATTCCTAATAGGGTGAGTATCGACCCCTTGGTCGATGAAATTTGAAGAGGTCAAAGATGATCAAAGAGTTCTTTGGGGTCTATATCCGATTTATGATTTGGGCATTGATAGATGTGTAAACAAGATTTCATTGATTATAACATATTGATAATTAATTGTCTGATATAGGACATCAAAATTAAAATAAATGATGACATTTGTTATTCTTCTTCGTACATGTCGTTCAATCTTGAGATCAGGTCCTTAACGTTGTTGCAACCAGAGCCCAGTGCTCAACTGATGTCACGCAGCGCCCCTGACTGAAGTTTTAGGTTGAGTTCCGACGGTGGCAGGATTGTCGACACTATGTAGTAGTACATACAGGTCCAATTTAGCACTGTCTGGAGTATAATTCTAGCGGCCGACTACTCTGATCGGTGGTTTTCTGTGGTTTCTCCGATAAACACCAGGCGAACGCCGGAGCAGTACCCTAACAACGGACTACAAAACGCGCGCGCGATCTTTCTTTCCTCTTCCCTTTGTCCCATCCTCTCCCATACACACTTACACTGCTCACATATTCCGGGAGATCGGTCGAACTTAGAGTTTTTCCGCTGGGCGGTGCCCGCTGGTGGGAGTCCTGGTTAGGGGGACATCCTACCAGCTGGCGGCAGGTCGACGCATCTAAACATCCGCAGAATGATCACTGCCATCTCCTGAGAAACAAAACATTAACGGACCACTAATAAGCAAAGCACGCACCCGGCACGAAAAATCAAATCAAATCACATTTTCTCCACTATTTCAAAAACGCCGAACTGTCGAGCGATCGAACTGAACAGCTGCAACGAGTGGCCAACTCTGCTTTGCGACGCAACGCCGCAGGCCGCGCCGGGAGGTGTGATCGCAACAGTTCTAACAGTCTTGTTTTTGTCATCCTTGTCACAGGAAAGAGACTCCACGCTCATGCCTGTTGTACAACATGATAATGTATTTCATATGTGCGCTCGCAACAAAGGATATAAATACCACTTATGAAAACGTCTTCAGTTATAATTTGATTGTTCTAGCGTTATCAGATGTATTATTCGTATGTAAAAACATCCAGTAAAACACATGTGACATGTGCATCCTAAATATCGCAGACATCTTGGTAATTTTTCACGTTTCAAATGTTCTTCTTGCAATATATAATTGTGTGTTCTACGCATACGTCGAAAATGATTTATTAATCAGCATTATTCTGTCACATTCGTATGGTGCGACACATGCCGCCATGGCTTCACCGTTCTCACATCAGACAATAGGTATATTTGGAACAAAAGTAGTCAATGTAAACTCTCAAATCTACTGTCTATATATATATATATATATATATATATATATATATATATATATATATATATGGTGCGACACATGCTGCCATGGCTTCACCTGTTCTCACATCAGACAAGAAAGGTATATTTCTGAACAAAAGTAGTCAACGTAAACTCTCTTCACCCATTGTTCATATATAATATATATATATATATAATATATATATATATAATATATATATATATATATATATTATATATATATATATATTATAATATCATAATATATATATATATATCATCATAATATATATATATATATATATATATATATATATATATATATATATATAATGCAATGTTTGTAATGGAAGAACTAACAATTCAAAATATTTCAAATTAATACGAATAACAACGAACAATAGTCACAAAACACTTTGCAAGTGGCTATAAACTTCAAAGTTAACCATGTGATCATTAGAACTTTGTAATTAATTGTACTTTATAATTCATCATATTTTATAAAATAAAGTGATTTTCGGGTCGTGGCCCTGGTCTGACTTGCACTGGACTTGTGTGCTTCAGCAACTCTATTTTGGAATTGGGCTGGAGGCGAACATGATGTTTGACCAGTTTATGTATTAGTAAGGTGTGTACCGTTCATATTACCTTGGCTTATATATACAGTATAGAATTTTTTTGTTTAATTTTAAATTTTTATTTTATTTGTTTATTTATTTTTCTTCATGTATGTTCATTATTTTTCTTCATGTCTTCATGTATATATTTTTCTTTCATGGCATTTTTGTGTGATTTCTAATGTTGTTGTTCAGAAAAGTTGTCCTTATTCCTTGTGATTGTGTTTTTTGTTAGCCCTGATGAAGGAATTAAATATTCCGAAACGTTGGCAAACTAATGTATTTCATTAATTGACCGATCCCATGATCCATGTCCTATTGCTTACTTACGACATTTTGTGTTTTACAGGCAGTGAAGTAAAGATCTATCGGATTATTTCAGTCAACCTTAGCAACAATAAATCTAAGAAATGTTCAACTACTCAGTATCATTAAAAAATATACTTTTTAAGCTATAATTTGATGTTGTTTTGGTTTATATGAATGACAAAATAACTTGAAATAAAAGCGGAAATTCATATTAGTATTTCTCAAAGAAGCCAGACAGGTTCTGCGCACACAGATAGTGTCAATACTTGCCCCAATATTGTTTGATAGTAATAATTTCTGTCCCAGATATTGAGTATCACGTAGTTGAGCAAATGATTTGGCTGGCAGAAAATAACATTGAAGTGTCCGAAATTGAATATCGAAGAGGTTCACGGTGATTGAATGACACTCAAAATATATGTAGCGACACTAAAATTTCTCTCGTGTTCTGAAGTTACGACTGGCAAGCTAGTGAAGACCATGTTGACACTTTTCAACCATTTAGCCCCTGTTATCGAAAAAATATGGTTTCAATGAAAATTACATTTGGCACATAGATGAAACTGAAGTAGGAAAAGTACAAATGCAATAGGTCAACCTGCTAATGACAGAAGGCAATATTGCTGTTTCTGTTATAGAAGATGGATTACCCATATCATTGGTATGTCTTTTAGAAATCAGACCTCTTCCTATAGCAAAGACTTATAAAACCGTGGTGGAACAAAGACGTTGAACGCCATTTTAACAAGCATACTTTTAAAAAGGAATTAGATTACAGCAATACAAGATTAGAGAAAAGATATACAGTAAAGAGAGGGAAAACAAAAGAATCTTGTCAAAACTGTGTTTCTAAGCAAAGATCTAGATCAAATATGTCGAAAAAGACAAAAAGACATATCCGAGAGCTCGGAAGATGAGAAACAGTGTATATGCCTTCTTGTTTAGAACCATTTCAAACATCAAAGGGTGGAGAGAACTGGGTGCAGTGTATTACTTGTAAGAAATGGTCAACTGTAAACTGTACTAAAAATGCAGTACATTATGTTTATATTCACTGCCATTCAGATGTTGAAAACAATTAAGATTAAATAAAAGTTAGCATATAAATGAATCATCATTGTAGAGACGTTTGTTATATTTGAATATAACAATATTCTAGTTTCTTTTACATATGTCACAATGTGTCTAGTCCGTAGAAGGGCAGGTTGTTACAAAGTACACGGTGCATAAAATTGTTTATATACCATTAAAAACATTATGTATTTTAAATACAATTATATGAAAATTTATAGAACGAGCCACTATACTTGTTTCATTTATTATAAGTTTTTTAATGAATCACACGTACTCAAAAATTAAATAAATTAAAATTTTCACAACTAGCCTTGGTATCCTAACAATTTGTTTTAAAAAGAATTAGTACTTTCGCATAATTTCTGACTGAATTTAATGGAATTTTTTCCGTGTGGGTTCAACTTTATTTTTATAGATAATACCGTGAAAATAGCGCAAGTCTTCTTCATTAAGAACTCAGCATTTTTAAAAAATTGTTCTCAACACGATTTTGACATACCGCATTTGACATTCTAGGATGTCGACCGTTGTTTCAAATAGTGACAGGATATTGAGAGAGAACTGAAATTCATATTCACAAACATCAATTGATTCCATAAAGTTTTCTTTTCATTTGTCAGGCTCGCACAGTAATTTAATACTAGAATTATTTACCGTGTTACGTGAAAAATGATGTAATTTTTATACATAAAAGCAAAGATAATCAGTAACTTGTAGATCAAGTTTTTGCAAACAATAATTTTTCTATATTTCAAGGTATTTCATTCATGTAGCACTGATATATAATGCATCACTGGAGGTATCAAGTGGCAGAAAGGAAATACAGTTTACTTATAATAACAGGAAAGTTCTTGGGAATGATACGAACATCTCTTTGCAATAAAAGAATGTAAATAATACAATATCAGATGCTTCAAATTGGTTTCAAATAACAAATTAATAGGTAAATGAAAAGAAACGCAACGAAAAGTGCAGGGCATGGCGTACTTGGATACTAGTCAGACAGTGCGAAGAGTAGCTACAAAGGATTGGTGGGTGGGGTGGTGGTGTGTGGTGTGTGTCGTGGTGTTGTGGTGTAAGTTGTGGTGGGGTGGGGTGGTGTGTGGTGGGTGGACAAGTGGTGTGGTGAGGTGTGGAATGTGGTGAAAGGAATGGACTGGGGTGGGGTGTAGTGGATGGGTGGATATGGATGGTGTTGTTTTTCAGGCTGCAATAAATGCTGCAGATGATGCCTGGTGCACTATGGCTCCTGGTTAGAGTGGCTAACATTTACTTAACACACTCAGCAGGTTCTCTGCAGTGGTCTGTAGGCGCCATGTGGCATGGTCGGTGGCAATACGCAGATCGAGTCACGGTTGAGGTGGTCACACGATGAACGCAGAAGGATTGCCACCCGGTGATGTAGTGGAGGGATTCAGATGAGTCAGTTCTATATTTAAAGAGTACGATAGTGTTGTTACATCACATATTCTCTTTCGGATTATTTCTTCTACTTTTCAATTTTAAATCGCTTGAGTTCACAGACGGTTACGTTGTCTCTCTTTGCTTCCAAGGGTAACAATCTTAGTTCAGCTTGACAGCTTAAAGACTACATTGGCCCTAAATAGTAATATAAAACGGTCTGCCGTGGCCTATGTCTCGTTGAAAATCAAAGATGCATACCAGGCACGAAAAGTGGATAAAAATTCTGCCGTTATATATAATTACTTGCCTAACACGTAGTATTGTGAATTCTGCGCTTGCGTGTCCATAATGACGGCAAAACGTTGTTCAGGACAACGGCATCTAATTGTTCAGTTAAACGATATTCGTGACGAACATTTATTCTTCGGGAGCTAAAGGAATATTTTGTTTTTTGAGGTTCTTACATGGAACCTCATTTGCTGCCTTCAAAAGTTCGTTCAAATTTCACATTGGTGGTTAATCGTGAAATTTCGATTTTTGCAAAAAATGAAAATATTGTCGGTTTTCTTAGAATCATAATATTGAAGATATTTTTCTCATGAATTCGTAATATTTAATGTGAGACCTTTGAAATATCATTTTCAATTTTTTGAAATTACAGGATATTTTCGTAGCTTGTTAAATTTGGGCAGTTATCTCTTTTTCTTCAGTCCAGTTCAATTGCTAATTTTCATATGTAAAGATCAAAGTTAGTCTCATTTTCGTTGACTTTCGAAATGTAAACACATGTTGGCAGTAGCTGAGCGAGAAAATTACAGCTTATAAGTTCGCCCGAGTACCCTTTCGTGCTTTCGGGTGTAGTGGTTAATGTCAATTACTGGATGGCTCGACGAGCCCCGGGCAGAAAACAGCCTGTTGGTTAAAAACACTTTTAGCGTTTACGTGGTGGCTTGAAGCATAGAACTTGTGAAGATAGTATATGCTGCTGTACGGCACTCGCTTGCAACAAAATAGTGTTATAGCTAGACGTATTTTTAACAGCTCAATTGTAGCAGAGCTCCCTGATATAGCCATGTCGTTTGGCGAGCCAGATGGAAGTCAATCACAAAGTTTGTTTAAAACCACAGTAACATGTATGCAGCGAGCAAGCACGCATATAACAATTTCCTTTCATGTTGTACCGTGTCCTTCATGCCTGACTTCTCGTGCCTCGAGCCTTATAGCGCATGTCTACCGGTGGGTTAGCGAGGCGAGTCGACATGAACGAGGCGGCACACGCATTACCGGCGAGGTAAGTGACACCGCAGTTGCCGCCCGTGTTAAAGCAGTTTCGCAGAGGCGGAGCCCAGGCGGCAGGCGGTGGCGCGAAAGAAGCCTGCGGGAGCGTCATTGTGAAGGGAGGATGGTTTCGAAATTAGCGTTCCAGCAACATTCCTTCACCAGCACGCGCCGACGCGCGCCGTCAATGGAATGCGGTCATCTTCCACAAACAGACTTCGGCTCAGTTAATATGAACATCATTGTTTACCGACGGAGCACGCGGCCGAACGTTACGCAGCAGCACAGGAGAACGAAGACGACGACCAAGACGGTCTCACGTATCGTCAGATGTTGCCATCTTCGACACATTCGGCAATACCATTTCTAACGCTGAATAAAATAGCGAAAATAATAGTATCTTTCTGCAGCTTACACTCAAAGTTTTAGTGAATGGCAAGAAGTAGCCCGTAGAATCACATGCTTTTATCGAATGAAATGACGGTTATTAATGAGACAGTTGAGAACAGTCACATAAGAAATATAAAAATATTAAATATTTTACTGATACCAGGGATCATTCTAATATAGAAACAGTCCGTTTAAACATTGTTACTATCATTATAAATTACCGTTTGTTCACAATTTAATATGCTCGTGGCTTGATTTGCTGTGTTTGTAATTGAATCATGCCCAAATTACCATAATTTAACAGAAAAAAGTACCATTTATAATGTGATGAGTTCGTTCGTCGCAATATAAAAACAAAAATGATTACATTACTGTTTACAGTTTGTGAGCAGCTAAAGAGTGTCTGAGTTAAAATCGACATAAAGTGCTGTTGACGCGCAGCACGATGACAAAGAGCTTCCCGAACAGGCTTAAACACTCTCTCGACGTATTGGTAAATAGTATGTTCATTCGGAAAGTGTTTTCGAACACTAAAACAGTAGCGACCCATTTAATTGCCTGGAAGAGAGACAGTTTTAACAATAGAACATTTGACACAATATTCAAAACAGACAGTAATAAATTTCAGCTGCTCGCGAGCAGCCATATTATTGTATGCTTCAGCGGCGGGGCAGAACATAATAATACGTGACCAGCGCATGAACAATCACCGGGTGAGAAGTGCGTATTTAGTTGTTCCAGCCGCCAACACTGGCGAAAGCTCATCAACATGAGCAATGGCTCACCATCAGTGAAGGGCGGGAGAAGAAACAACATCAGAAAGAAAGAGAGAGTAGTGAACAATGAGATGGAGATACTTATATCTTCATTCTGAGTACTTAGATTTTTAATTAATTCCTTGATTATTAAATAATCTCGACATTGCATTGGTAATTTATGCATTGTAATAAAAGTGTTCTGGTTTCTTCTGACCTTTGCATCACTGTTAAATTAATAAATTGTTGCAAAAGCTTTTTCAAGCACCTTGTATTTTATAAAGTTGATATGGTTGACAATGGCAGTCATTTACTTACACATTAATTACATCAATGAAAGAATTCATATTAGTATGTGTCTGTAAGCAACATCTGATTCAGTGAGCAATACTGTCAAACAATTGCTTTGTCTTCTGATGCTGAACAAATTAAAGAACATAATAAATTATTGGACTTGAGGTCCGAACACAAGTCAATAATTTGTTATATTCTTTAATTTATTTTTTTATTCCAGGCATCCAGAAGGGTAAGCAGTTGTTTGACAATGTGGTAATAAGCAGATCAGATGATTGCTTACAGACACATACTAATTCATAGATTCTTCATTGATGTATAATTAATGAATATAAGTAAATGATACCATTGTCAACCATATCAACATAAAGTCCTAAGGTTAGCGAAAGAACGCAACAGACTATTAATTTAACAGTGATTTTAAAGATCCAGAAGAAACCAGAACACTTTTATTACAATGCATAAATTACCAATGCAATCATATCAGGATTATTTAATAATCAAAGGGAATTAGTTAAAAATCTAAGTACTCAGAATGAAGTTCTCATTATCTCCCATCTCCGTTGATTTTACTCCTCTCTCTCTTTCTTTCTGATGTTGTTTCTTCTCCCGCCCCTTCCTTGATGGTTGAACTACATTTGCTCGTAATTGACTCCAGTAGGCTCACATAGGTGTTTAAACAGACTGGAACAACTAGAAATGCGCACTTCTCACAGTGATTTAACTTCATGCGCTAGAGGTCACGTAATTGGTATTCACTCTACGCGCCGCTCTGGAGAACATACAATAATATAATACTCTCGCGAGTATGGGTTGTTCTATGTCCTGTTTTGGATATTATTGTCAAATGTTCTATTGTTAAAACTGTCTCTCTCAAGATTGGTCATGCGTTCGCTATGACACTAGTGTTCAAGAAAATCTTTACTTTTCCGAGATAGTTTATACTATTTACCAATACGGTCGGGAGGGGTGTTTAGAGCTTCTGTTCAGGGGCTCTTTGGTCATCATTAACGCATAAATCAACAGCACCCCCACATGTCCGATTTAACTCAAACCACTCTTTAAACACTCCCGAAACTAATAAGAACAATGTGTGAAAATGTCAGCTAAATCGGTCGAATAGGTTTTGTTTTTATGTGCGACAGACGAACTCACATCCCTTTTTATTTATAAATAGATATTACTTTTTCTGTTAAATTAATAATTAATTTTGGGCGCGTTCGGGAACCTAAAATTTTATAAATCAAGCACTAGTTACAGGCATATTCATATTTTAGAATTATATTGAACAAACGGTAATTTATGTATTAAATAACAATGTTTTTAAATAGTTTCATTTCTATATTCAGAATGGTCCCTAATTATCAGTAAAATCTCTTAATATTTTTTTATATTTTATCTTGATATTCTCAATATCTCATTAATATTATCATTTCATTCAATGCAAAAAGCATGTGATTCTATTACAGATACTTCTTGCCATTCACTAAAAACTGAGTGCTAAACCTTGCGCAGAAAGATGCTATTGATTTTCGCTATTTCTTTGAAGCATTTTTCAAGGATAATTGTTAATAATTCCAGCGTTAAATTAGTGTGCCAGATCGATAATCCGAATGAAAATAAACATAACGTATTGATATTTGTGAATGATCTTGATTCATTCGTCTTCATTCTCCTGTCACTGCTTTAAAATAACGTTCGACACACTACAATGTCATGTGCTCTACGTCAAAATCGTGTGGCGCGTTCATAATTAACAGGCCAGGGTCGTGACATGGAGATTATTCACCCGAATTCTCCATTGACGGCGCGTCGGCGCGCAGCTCAACAGTGAAATGTTACTGGAGCCTTTAATGAATTTCCGAAAGCGCTCCCCCACTCCCCTGTGGCTGTCCCACGGGCTGTTTCGCCTCCACCGCCACCTGCTCACCCTCCTCGTCCTCCGCCGCCGCCGCCGCCGCCGCCGCAGAATAAGCAACACGGGCAGCAACGCACAGTCGCCTCGCCCGGTGTGCACATCTGTCATCGATTCCACTGCCTCGTCCATTTCCTTTTCCTTTCTCGCCTAAATACACAGTAGACGTAAAACATAAAGGCTCAGGAACATCAAAGTCAAGGCTGTGAAGGTTCACGAACTACAACTTATGGGAAAAGAGAGTGTTATATACATACGTACATACATACATACATACATAATTATATGGTTTTAAATAAACTTTGTGGTTGATACCATCTGCATCCTTAAACATTATGAAATATCAGAATACCTCTGCTGCCACAATTGAATTTGTTTAAAAAAATACATCCTAAATATGTTTCTGCACTATTTTCTTTGTTGCAAAAAGCAGTGCCGTTACAGCAGCATATATTTTCTCGCATTTCTTCTGTAAGTCTTATGCTAAACTACCACGTAAACATACAAAAGTGTTTTTAGCCAACGAAACTGATTTTCTACCCAGAGACTCGAATCCAGGTCCTCCGAGTGAATTGGCCATTAGCCACACCACTACACTCCAGAAGCACGGGAAAGTTTGTACTCGGGCAGACGCTTATAAATGTAATTTTCTCAACTCAATACTGCCAACATTCAATGTTTACAAATTTCGAAAATACGAAGAGTCTGACAAAAATGGGACTAACTCCATTTTTTACCGTCCTTTTACATATATGAGAAAATTAAAAAAAAACAAGAATTTGAGCGGTTTTTCATAATTGTTTTTAAATTGCCTATATTTCGTGCAAAATTACACGAAAACTACTTTCGAAAAGTTAAAGGTGATCTTATTTCAAGGTCTCTCATTAAATAACAGATTCCATTAAGGAAAAAATATCTTCAATATTGTAGTTCTAAGAAACCGACCGAAATATTTTTTCAATTTTTGCAAAATCAGAGATTTCCACGATTATTCTGTGTAGAATTTGACGAACTTTTTTTTGGAAAATTTTGTAAATGTTTGTGAGGTTCCATGTAAAGAACCCTCAAAAAGTAAAATATTCCTTTGAAACTCCCGAAGGATCGTGTTCATCAAAATCGATCACAGAATATCAGTTTTGGAGAAAATCAGCTGAACAATTTAGATGCTAACGTTGATCACAGACAAACGTTTTTGCCGTCAATCAATTGTTCGGTATAGGGGACACACAAAACAAGAATTCTGGCTACCCCACGTGTTAGAGCAAGTAATTTACTATATATAGCAACAGAACTTATCCACTTTTTCGTTACCTAGGCCCGGCAATAACGAGTTTTCTGACGAACATAGACCCTTTTGAGAAAATAAAAACGAATCGTTTTTACATAATTACTATTTAAAGTTAATGTAAGTCTTAAAAATATTTCAAAAACAGTTTAAAATTTTTGATGATCATTTACTCTTATGGGAGTAAAGGAGACTTAATAAGCATGGCGCAGGTCCTATTTTCATTGAACTCAAAAAGCTCAATTTCTAAAATTGAAAAAATTAGAAATAATCTGAGAAAGTGTGATGGTGCAACACTATCTCATTACTTCATCTCGTTTGTCCATCGCGAACGCTCCCACTCCCACCTTTTGCCCGTGGCAGCCCACTTCTGGATTCTTGTCTTGTACGTTCCATCGTGTATTGCTTTCACCTCAACCGTGACTCCATTCTGCTCCGTACGCGCTCGTTGCATTTGCTACCGTGTGCCGACGCCGGCGCCGCCGCTACCCACCACGGACCCCGCCGCCGCGAGGGAGTTATTCGCGAGCGGCCGCAACGTTGCAGGATTGTATTAAAATGGGGCCAGCTGAAGCCACCATTAGCCCAGGGCGCGTAATTAGCGCAGGCAATCGGAGGAGTTCACTGCCACTCACAGCAGCGTAGCGCTTATCTGCTTGTAGCCCCAGAGAGCAGCCCATCATCCAGCACCCCACCCCATCCCACTTACATCCACCCCATCCCACTACACCCCACCCCAGTCCATTCCACCACCACACCTCACCACACCACACCCTACCACATTCCACCCCACCTCACCACACACACCACCCCATCCCACCCCACCACACACACCACACCCCACCCCACCACAACACCCCACACCACACAACACCACACGACACCACACCACACACCACCCCACACCACCCCACCCCACCCTGCCCAATCCTTTCACACTTGGCTACTCTTCACTGTCTGACCCAATCCTCCCAAGTACGCCATGCCCTGCCACTTTTCGTTGCGTTCTTTTCATTTACTATTAATTTGTTATTTTGAAACCAATTTGAAGCATCTGATATTGTATTATTTACGGTTTCTTTATTGCAAAGAATGTTCGTATCATTCCCAAAGAGAACTTTCCTGTTATTATAAGTAAACTTCAATATTTCCCTTTCTGCCACTTCAACGAATGCACACTCCAGTGATGCACATTCATATATCAGTGCTACATAGATTGAAATACCTTGAAATACGCAAGAAAATTATTGTTTGCAAAAACTTGATCTACAGAGAAGTTACTGATTATCTTTGCTTATGTATAAAAATTACATCATTTTTCACGTAACACGGTAAATAATTCTAGTATTAAATTACTAAAAGGAGCCTGACAAATGAAAAGAAAACTTATGGAATCAATTGATGTTTGTAACATGAATTTCAGTTTCTCAATATCCTGTCACTATTTGAAACAACGGTCGACATCCTAGAATGTCAAATGTACATGTCAAAATCGTGTTGAGAACACTTAAAAATGCTGAGTTCTTAACAGCGAGAGATCAGCTATTTTCATGAGGTATTGCTCTATCTGTAAAAATAAAGTTGAAACCCCTTTGGGAAAAAATTCCATTAAATTCAGTCAGAAATTATGCGAAAAGTACTAATTCTTTTAAAACAAATTGTTGGGGATACCAAGGCTACCTGTGAAAATTTTAATTTATTTGATTTTTGAACGTGTATTCACCATAATTTAAAATTTATAATAAACGAAACAAATATAATTGCTCTTTGTATACATTGCTATATAATTGTATTTAAAATAGTACATATTTTTCTAATGATATATAAACATTTTAAGCAGCACAGCCCTTTGCAACAACATGCTCCTACGGGGTACATTGTCAGTGGACTGGGACACATTGTGACTCATGTAAAAGAAACTTGAATATTATTATATTCAAGTATAACAAACGTCTCTACACTGCCGAATTTATATATGATTTATATAAGCTAATTAATAATAAGATAATTTATATAAGTTAACTTTTATTTAATTTTAATTGTTTTCAACATCTGAATGGCAGTGAATATAAGCATAATGTGTGCTGAATTTTTAGCACAGTTTACACGAGCTAATTTATTACAAGTCGTTCACTGCACCCAGTTCCCTTCATCCTTCGATGTTTGATATGGTTCTAAACAAAGAAGGCATATTCATTCTCATCTTCCAAACTCTCGAATATGTCTTTTGTCTTTTTTCGACATATTTGGTCTAGATCATTGCTTAGAAACACAGTTTTTTGACAAGATTCTTTTTTGTTTTTCCCTCTCTTTACTGTATATCTTTTCTCTAATCTTCCTTGTTGCTGTAATCTAATTCCTTTTTTAAAAGTAATGCTTGTTAAAATGGCAGATTTCAACGTCTTTGTTCCCTTACGGTTTATAAGTCTTGCTATAGGAAGAGGTCTGATTTCCAAAGGACTAACCACTAATGTGGGTAACCCATCTTCTACAACAGAAACAGCAATATTGCCTTCTCTTTCATCAGCAGCTTGACATATGGTTTTTGTATTGTTCCTACCCCAGATTCACCTATGTTCCAAATGTAATTTGCATTGAAACCATATTTTTTGAAAACAAGGGATAAATGGTGGCAAAATGCCAACATGGTCTTCACTGAAACTTGTGTTTCCATTCAAATTAGTAGCTTCAGGAACACGAAGAGAAATTTTAGTGTCGCTACATATATTTTAGAGTGTCATTCAATCACCATTGAAGACCTCTTCATTATTCAATTTTCGGACACTTCAATGTTGTTTTCTACAGCAAAATCATTTGCTCAGCTTCGTGATACTCAATATCTGGGATTAAAATTATTACTGTCAAACAATATTGGGGCAAGTAGTGACACTATCACAACGTGCCCATAAGAACCTGTCACAACTAACCCCGAGAAATACTAATATGAATTTCAGTTTGTTTCTTTTTTCAGGTTATTTTGCCATTCATATAAACCAAAGAAATATGAAATTATGGCTTAAAAAGTAAGTTTTTCAATGATACTGAGTAGTTGAACATGCCTTGTATTTATTGTTACAAAGGTTGACGGAAAAATCTGATAGATCTTTACTTCACTGCCTGTAAAACACAAAATGTCGTAAGTAAGCACAGGACATGGATCATGGATCGGTCAATTAAGGAAATACATTAGTTTGTCAACGTTTCGAATATTTAATCTTTCCTCATCAGGCTAATAAAAACACAATCACAAGGAATAAGGACAACTTCTTCGAACAACAACATTAGAAATCACACAAAAATGCAATGAAAGAAAATATATACATGAAGACATGAAGAAAAAATAATGAACATACATGAAGAAAATAAATAAACAAATAAAATAAAAATAAAAAATTAAAACAAAAAATTCTACGGTATATATAAGCTGCTGCAATATGAATGGTACACACCTTGTCCGGTCACACATCATGTCTGCCCAGCCTAATTCCAAAATAGAGTTGCTGAAGCACACAAGTCCAGTGCAAGTCAGACCAGGGCCACGACCCGAAAGAAAGTCACTTTATTTTATAAAAAATATAGTGAATTATAAAGTACAATTAATTACAAAGTTCTAATGATCTTGTGGTTAACTTTGAGTTTATAGCCACTGCAAAGTATTTTGTGACTACTTGTTCACGTTGTTATTCGTATTAATTTGAAATATTTTGAATTGTTAGTTGCTTCACTTCACGACGCGCATTATATATATATATATATATATATATATATATATATATATATATATATTATGATGATATATATATATATATTATGATATTATAATATATATATATATATATATTATATATATATATATTATATATTATATATATATATATATTATATATATATATATATTATATATGAACAGTAGATTTGAGAGTTTACGTTGACTACTTTTATTCAGAAATATACCTTCTTGTCTGATGAGAACGGTGAAGCCATGGCGAGCATGTGTCGCACCATATATAGTATATATATATATATATATATATATATATATATATATATATATGAACAGTAGATTTGAGAGTTTACGTTGACTACTTTTGTTCAGAAATATACCTTTCTTGTCTGATGTGAGAACGGTGAAGCCATGGCGAGCATGTGTCGCACCATACGAATGTGACAGAATAATGTGATTAATAAATCATTTTCGACGTATGCGTAGAACTTACACAATTATATATTGCAAGAAGAACATTGAAACATTGAAAAATTACCGAATGTCTGCGATATTTTAGGATGCACATGTCCACATGTGTTTACACTGGATGTTTTTACATACGAATAATACATCTGATAACGTAGAACCTGGCATCAAATTATAACGTGAAGACGTTTTCTGCGTCCGGGTGGATACATATCGCTGTTGCGAGCGCCATATTAAAGAAATACATATCATATTGTACAACAGGCATAGCGCGGGAGTTCTTCCTGCCAACTGGACAAGAGATGACAAACAAGACTGTTAGAACTGTTGCAGTCACCTCCCGGCGCGGCCTGCGGCGTTGCGTCACTAAAAGCAGAGCGCTACCAAGCCGCAGCTGCCCAGTTCGATCGCCTCGACAGTTCGGCGTTTTGAAATAGTGGAGAAAATGTGATTTGATTTGATTTTTTCGTGTTTCCGGGTGCGTCAACTGCTTCGGTAATTAGTCCCGTTAATGTTTTTGTTTCTCGGGAGATGGCAGTGATCATTCTCTGCTGGATGTTTAGATGCATCGACCTACCGTCAGCTAGTGGGGTATCCCCCTAACCAGGACTCTCCCACCAGCGGGGCACCGCCCCAGCCGGAAGACAAGCTCTAAGTTCCCGACCGATCTCCCGGAATATGTGGTAGTGCATGTAAGTGTGTGTGTGTAAGGGGAGGATAGGACAAGGAAGAGAAGGAAAGATCGCGCGCGGTCCGTGGCCCGTTTGTTAGGTACTTCTCCGGCATTCGCCTAGTGTTGATCGGAGAAACCACGGAAAACTACCGATAAGAGCAGGACGCTAGGATTCTTCTCCAGACAGCGACTGAATTCGACCTAGCTGAAAAGTTAGCGTCGAAAATCCTGCCGCCGACAGGACTCGAACCTAAAACTTCCCGGTCAGGGGCGCTGCATTGACATCAGTTGAGGCACTGAGCTCCTAGTTGCAACACCTAGTTATGACCTGATCTCAAGGGTGAACGACATGTACGAAAGAAGAATAACAAATGTGTCATCATTTATTTAATTTTTGATGTCCTATATCAGACAATTAATTATCAATATGTTATAATCAATGAAATCTTGTTTACATCTATCAATCGCCAAATCATATTCGGATATAGACCCCCAAAGAACTCTCTTTGATCATCTTTGACCTCTTCAAATTCTCATCATCGACCCAAGGGGTCGATACTCACCCTATTAGGAATGTCTGATTTAGATCGATGGAAAATCAAAAATATGTTTGGTATTCAAGGTTCTGTTTTTGTATTATTTATATACTTGTCTGTACTCATTTTGTAATGACTTGTTGCTTATATATTAGGGATAGCTCATAGATTATTGTGCATATTTTTTGGTACTTAAGGTTTTAGATTTTGTGTTATTGGCTTATTTGTTCTCATTTTGTAATGATTATTCGACCAATCAGGCTTCCGCCATACGGGTTTCGGCTTATGACGCAATGAAAGATTATCTATCAATCAATCAACGAGAGGTAGCTCTCTCCTACTCTCATTCTCTCACATTCATGAAAGCTATTGAAAATAATTCGGTCTCAAAACAAGGTCATGTACAGATTTTAAAACTAGTAATCTTTGCATAATATTGGTCGAAGTATGGAAAGTACATCTGAATGTGGGCTACATCAATCCTTCTCGGGTGAAAATGGTGCTTAAAAATGCGCAGATTCATTTTGAGGCTGAGTTTCTGAAGATTCAAATATTGCACACCAAAAAATGCGCAACTACAAAATTATTATGGAGTATTTTTCTTAATGAACTTTTCAAAAGAAGAACTTGAAATAAAATAAATGAAAAATGATTTTATTTTTACGACATAAATTCAAATGTTTGAGTTTTTAAGATCGAGTATTATGTTGTTTCTATTGTAGAGGTAACGTAAATGCAGTGTTAATTAAAAACTTGACTTCGGTTCTCAGTGGAGAGAAAACATTTTTGTTGGTTGGAAGCAATTTTACTGATTCATATAGTTTAATAATATCGCGTAACTGTTACATAGAATGCGAGAAAGTAAAAACTCAAGTAGCACCACTACTGTTATTTTAGTTGAAGGACAAACACTGTACAGGATTTAAAAACACACAGTTGGTTTTCCGTCATTTAGTAAAGCAAAGATCAATCGCAAGCGCCTCTCAGCTGTTCTCTGCAGTGAATTGAAGGGCTTCGCTCCGCTGCTGGCGAATGGACGATCGGAAGGAAAGAAAGGGCTGCCTTGCGGAAGAAAGTGGAGGGAGGCGTGAAGCCGATGGCCTTAAACAAAGCGACCATTAGCCCCGGAACGCTCTCGCGGTTTCCCTGACGCCGCCTGATTTGTTCGTGCAAGCACTAAATGGCGAAGTGCCGAGAAATATCCTGTGACCTCGCGGCGCCCGCTCGGTGATGGCGAGCGGAGTGGCATATGGAGATAACACGCGGACGGCGCGCCTGTTCTCTCGTGCCTGCATCCGAAAGGACACCGCCCCCTGGCCCCGCCCACTGCAGCTTCCGTTGCACGACGCCCTTTTGTCCATCGGACATGCCTCTCCCCGCCCATGTCGCATCCTCGGCAGAACCTCCCTCACCCCGCACTCACTCCATCCGTATTGGCAGTTACATGTCCATTTTCAGTCGTCTGTCTCATCTCTTTCGCACATTTTACGTTCCGTTAATCTTTCAAACACCTCCTTCACGCGTTCGCGTACTCTTCGCTTCCAAACTAAACCACAGCCACTCGGTCACCCCTGCACGAATTCCTTTCTTGGCTTGCGCTAACGCCTTAACACATCAACGTAGTTGAGCTCCGGCGCCTCCCGCTTCTTTGCCTCTTATCTCGGCGGCTGCACTTCAATGCGACTGGAGCCGCTCGCTAATCGCGCCTGGCACTCACCCCCGCCGCCATCCTCGCCGCCATCTTCGTCCTCGTGTCTGCCGCGCCCGTTGCCGTTCCTGCCCCCCCCCTTCTCCCCGCCCTCGCCAAGCAGTCGCCGATCTGTCGGCTGAGATGAAAACGTGATTCCCAAGAGAGTGGCGCGGACGGCGTTGGGGAAGAAGGGTGCCGCAAGAACGCGCCCGGCCACGCGCCGACCAGAGGCGCACATCACGCGCACGTCGCTTGCGGAGGGCGCGAGGGCATGGCGCAGCTATCAACAACAAGAACAAGAACAACAACAACAACAACAATAATAATAATAATAATAATAATAATAATAATAATAATAATAATAATGTCTTGCCACGGCGTAGTTTCAGCCGTAGCCCGTCTTCCGTCAACCACTGGTTCACTGTAGCGTCATGGCCAAACGCAATTGTAACGAACGGCCGCGCAAGCAGGCGACGCGCTGGCGCACCGCGCGCAGCCTGCCAGGAGCGGATGTGACGTCGGTGGAAACCCAGAGGCAGCGTGGTGGGGAAGGGCGAGGCAGCAGCTCTGGCGAGCGGCGGAACGCCTTGCATGGACGGTGCGGCACGGATCGACCGTCTGGGTGGAGCATGGCGGGCCATGAGTTGTGCAAGAGCCGGCAATGTGTTGCCGTACAGAGGCTGACTCAAGGACGAGTCGCAGGTGGGTTGCGGCGCTTCCACGCCATCTAATGCTTGACATTGCGCGTAGGTGGTAGCCGTAACGGGAAATTACTTGTGTAGGGATATTAGTAATTACGTTATTTTGTAATAAGGTGGTGGACTGATAATAAACCTCTAAGTTACTAAACCCACACTCGTCTGTGTTATTATTGCAACTGCCACACTACATTGGTACAGGGTAGTAACATATGAGGGGGAGGGAAATCTGTACATTTACCGTTGTAACTATGCTTTGTACTCACTACGGAGAGAGAAAGTTATGTAATGCTGTGCAAAAAATGGCAAATTTTCTGCAGAAAAACTCATGGTCCTGGAAGCGAAAGTGGATAAATCCAGTTGTTAAATTTAGAAAAAAACGCTAACACCTAGTGTAGCCTAAATCAATGTTTTGTGTGTCCTTGATCTCTGAAAAATCGAATGATGACAAAACACGGTCTCTCTCCTCTCTTCTCCTCTCCTCCTTTCCTTCTCTCCTTCTCTCCTCTCTTCTCCTCTCCTTCTCTCCTTCTCCTTCTCTCCCTCTGCTCTTCCTTTTTTCTCTGCCTGTGATCATCGGTAGTAACTAAAGCGTTCAGTCAGATTCTCAAAATTGAATTTCAATCGATCTGGCTGATGGCACGGCTTCTAAATTTTAAACTTAGATTTGAATTCTGGTGGTACTTTACGGAAAGCCCCTGGGGTATTTTCAAAATTTAAAAAAAATTGCTCCATCAATTTGATTAAATTTTTGTTGGATAGTATGAAGGACGTTTAAGAGAATGGTGCAGGTCTCATGTTCGTTAAAAATCCTAATTTTTTGAAAATTGTAAAAGTTAAATTTTTTCGGAGTCTTCCTAAAACTAAAATATTAAAGATAAGGATTTTTTCTGAATGAAATTTGTTCCATAATCAGATTTTGAAATAAAGTCATGTACAATTTTTTCGAAAATGTAATTACTTTTATGAACTTTTGCTTGAAAATAGGCGAGAATATTTCTCCTGTGTAAGACCACTGATTGCCGTTCCGATTATACATTAGACTTTTTGAAATATTCTTCCTCATTTAAACGAAAAACAATTTGTTAAACAAAATTACGTTGCTTTGAAAAGGCTAAACAAATTTACTCCTCAACCAACGATCAAAACATATAAAGAACAAATTTGTTATGAAGTCAATAAGAAATGTAAATGAAACAGCAGGAAAGACACCAATACAGTTTTCAGATCGTATAATATTTGACTGTTATGTGTAATTTAGCGGAAAAACAAAACAAAAAAGCAGGCCAATGATATCCTGTCATCTGGCTTGGAAATGGTAACGTATTTACTTTTTCTTCCTATACTATGGTAAAAAGGGTAACGCGTTGGAAATACCTTTACAATGCAATCTCCAATTTTCGTTCGCAAAATTCGTGATTGAGATTCTTCTAAATTCTAACTCTTGTCATATGCCAGGATTAAGGTATATTAGTACTGTTCCAAATATTGTTAAGATTGGTGCCGGTAGCGAGATGTCCCGCAGGGGGAATTTTTTACGTCACTAGGGGGAAATTTTTCATCAAACCCTTAAGTTTTCAAAGTTTTGTGGAAAAAGGTTGAAGTTTTTACTTTACTTTTTAACTCAAAATACACTGCATTTACATAATATGGTATAATTACGATTTTCATTGAAAAGCTCTGAATTTTAAAATTGCAAATTTTTGAAACATATTCGAACTAGCCTCCACCTCCAATACTAGTGTGCGCGAAACTTTAACATACGCTCGTAAGTCCATTTTGGCATATATTGTCCAATAAACTCTTCGATGCGATGGAATAGTTGAATCACAATAAGCACTCAAAAGTTGGTTTGCAAAAATATTTTCTATGCAAAAATTGGGATTTCAGAAACATATAAACCCTCTAAAAACATGTACATTGTTTATTATTTACAAAAGAAATTAATACATTGGTTCACAAAGAAAAATGAACACAGAAATAAAGAAAACAATTGAATTGCTTCTTTATTTCTGTGTTAATTTTTTTTGTACAAAAATATTTCCATTTCTTTTGTAAATAATAAACAGTTTACATGTTTCTGGAGGGTTTAAGTGTTCTTGAAATGCGAAATTTTGCATAGTAAGCCTTTTTTCAAATAAACGTTTCCGGCACAGTCATTCGAAATCTGGAAGGAGTATCTTATACAAAATATGTTTAAAATTGACTTAAAAGCTAATTTTCAAAGTTTCGCTGTTTCCTCTCTGAACACCTAAATATATTAGCCTCGGGCCGTGTGACACGTGATCCTGATGTTGTCTTGCCACAACAAGGCTGCAAGGAAGATTCCGTTTGCCATTAATTATTTACTTATTGCCTTATGGAGCAGCAACGTTTTTGCTATTCTTGGCGCGTAAAGAACTGTTGTACTGTATATATTCTACACTATGTTATTGCAGTTACGAAGATCGTTTGTTGAAATACTTCATTTATTCCAATGTTGTTGCGTGTTGTACTTGCAGTGTTCAGCACTTTTTTGAAAATCATTTTATATGATTTTCCTCGGTTGAATTTTTTTGGATTTATGATATTAAATATTAATAATTGAATTATAAGTTACCTTTGGATGAATTGCAATTTAAGATCTCGTGTTGTTGGCGTAGTAACTAAATTCAGTTTTAACATTTAACTTTACATTTCTGCAATTTGTGCGCAGGATGTCATCACACCTAATGCTCTCAAAAACAGGTTTCAGCTTATCAGGACTTTGCAAATGTGCAGTTACAAACGTCAGAAGTACTTCCACAGTCTCACCATGATTGATTGATTGATTGATTAAAAGACAGAAGTACTGGTTACGGCTAAAACTTTCTACCATATGTGAAATTAGAGGGGAAACTGTCGTTGGTTTATTTTTCTCACTGGCCTTTGTATTCTGGCAATTATTTTGTACTAATAATTAATCAAGGCAAATATTTTTTTTAATATTGGCTGCAACATATTCCATAACATAATTTTCGTACTCACGTTTTTTCATAGCATTTCGTAAGTTTTGTAACACCCAAATCTTTCAAAAATTTTCCATGTTTTAAACATTTCCACATTTTTAACCACTTCACGCCACAATGAAAAAGAATTGTACTGTAAGAAAAGGTGGAACGATAGTTTCATTTTATAGGTCAATAGAAGATATAAAATATTATACTGACCGGAGCGTTATATACCCTTTAAGTCGATGAACCTTTCCAGGAACGACTACTAATCAGGAACGTCCGCCACCGTCGTGGAACAGCCAAACGTATTTAATTTGGGAGAACTCCACCCCATGAGGAGAGGGAAGGTTTAGTCACTTGACTTGTGTATCAAGAGCAGAACCTTGTTGCACCATTCCAGCCGTCTGAATGATTAGGAGCCAACCGTGTTGCCAGGCGTCGCTGCTGACGCCATCCTCCTCCCCCCTCTCACTTCAGCAGCACGCGCCATTTTAGCGAGCTTTCCCCACAGCCAAAACTAAAAACTAGCCGTCTCGCCAACATTCCCTCCGGCTCCACGTGCAGGGCATGAAAGAGGTGGTGCCAGCGTAGCATTAAAGCAAAGAAGTATAAAACATTAATTTATATTTGGACTGTAAAGTGCTATCAAATGACTTTTCCTGACTAATAGCTATAGAAATTACTTATATTTCTGATGACAATGCAAGAGTAAAGGTTAAATTAATACACACTCACCATTTCAAGCCAATAATATAATTCTCCAGTCAACACACAAATAATTTGAACATTTAATTTAAAATAACAAACAGCACTCAAACATGTTTAGAATGATGGAAAGGTACATTTAAATTGACATTTTACCACATATATTGATAAATGGAAATTAGACGTGACATTTTTTTGTTCTACTGTATACAAAACTGATGCATATATCCCACCACAGAGCATAAAATCAATTTATCAAATGACCAGCTATAATACAATAAGACATCTCAAGTAATAATATCAAGATTAGGAATCACCAAGTGATTAAATAAATGAAACATTTTATATGACAAAGAAAAACATTAAACAAGATACGCTTGTAGATATTGTTAAAACTGACATGGAGACAATTGTAATATATGAGAATAAAGAATAGAAATACAATTACTTTATCGACAATAGTATATGTGAAATGTGTTAAAGATTAAAAATATTAACTGAGTTAATATTTAACTACAAACCATGATATCCTTTGAGAGAACCTTCTATTTATAACAACTGAAAATGAAAGTATCAAAATGCATCATTGCATAATGAAAATCAACTCAACATGGCATAGATGTTTCATCAACTGAGTCCTATGTTAGTGGCCAAACGCTGTGAACCAGCCAAACAAGTTCAAATGTGTGTCTCTCCTGCTAATTCGGGGCTCACTGACGTTATTTCAAACAAAAAACTGATTTAAAGAACGGAAGCAAGAAATAATACTGTTCAAAAACTAAAATTATTTAAAACGTTATTCAGATTGATTTAATATAAAATTTTAAGGGATTTTAAAATATAACTCAATTGAAATCATAGTTTTAATGACAAGCCGGCGATTAGTTCGGGAGTTGATGTTAGGCAGCGCTGGTGGCTGGAATATTTGAATATATATAATCGTTAATACAATCATAACTTAAACACACAAAATGTTGAGAATATAAAAGTGAATTAATTAATGCTAGCAGCACCCTACTGGTACTATCCCTTAAAGGTGTTTAAGGCCGCCCGAAAGATGCAAGCATTAATTCGTGGTATTCCTTATACGGGTAAGAGCTGTATTGCCAAATGGGTAGAAGGAGCACTTACTATGTAAGGCGTTGTACATGTAGTACTATATATACACAATTTAATGAAAAATTATGAAGAAAGGGTCTATGAATGCTGCAGATATATTTGGGGAATAAACCTGATTATCACTCTCCGAATGGAAGAGATAATCAAGTGCAAGGAAGCGCGAGGTGGATTAGATTTTAAATTTATGCTTTGAGCTCCGTGTTTGTTTCCCACCAGGTCACAACTAATGTATTTTTCCGTAGACAAGTACATTAATACCAGCGGTATTCAAATGGCATATACATATTTGCAATCCATTCTGACAAACTTTGAATGTACTAATTGTTCAATTGTGTTGATATTGACGTAACAGAATATTAAAAATTTCGTAGGGCATACACTGCAGGCTCTGCATCTTCGCCACTGGGATGAACCTTTTAAACCAAAATACAAGGGGCAGTCAGAAACTAATGCCTCTTAATTCCTTTCGGTAACTTTTTGGAAAATTGGGATAATTCAAATTTTGCGCGCTTCTTCCAACGTCTTCTTGCACCTTCCTTGGCAGTAACAGTGCTACCATTCAAACGTTGGTACCACTTGCCATCATCGATGTACGATTAAAGCAGCGTGCTGTAATTGAATTCTTGAATCTGTACACAGTCGCCCATTTGCATCCACGAACGTTTAAAGAAGTTTTACGGAGATGCTAGTGGATGTTAGCACTGTTCGGCGGTGGGTTCGACGCTGCAGAGAATTCGGAGACGAAGAACAACTTGACGTGGCAGATGCACCGTGGAGCGGTCGTCCACTCACATCGATGACTGCGAAGAATATCCAGCGCGTCGATGACATCATTCGAGAAAATTGCCGGGTAACCACGAGTGAATTGTGTTCTTTAATGTCAATAGAAAAAGGTAGTGTAATGGCTATCATTGACCATTTGGGTTATTCAAAAGCTTGTGTTCGTTGGGTACCCAAAACACTGACACAGTCCAAAAGATGCAAGGAAAACAATAGCCGCTGATCTCTTGCATCGTTATGAGATTGAAGGTCAACAGTTCTTATCAAAAATTGTCACAGGTGACGAAACATGGGTTAATTTTTTTGAACCAGAGACAAAGAGACAGTCTATGGAATGGCGCCACTCCACGTCACCCCGAAAAAAGAAACCCAAAAGTGCACCCTCTGCAGGGAAGGTTATGGCTACTGTGTTCTGGGATGAAGAGGGAGTAATTCTTGTGGACTTTTTGGAGCAGGGAACAACAATTAACTCCAATCGATACGTGGAAACGTTAAAGAAGCTTAAAGGTCGCCTCCGGAGAGTTCGTGCTACGAAAAGGCAGTCTGACATTCTTCTTCTCCACGATAATGCAAGGCCACACACTTCTCTGCTCACAACTGCAACAATTGCAGAATTTCAGTGGGAGGTCCTTCCCCACCCACCTTACAGTCCAGACCTTGCTCCTTCTGACTTTCATCTTTTCGCACCTCTAAAAGGAAGTTTGCGCGGCATCATTTTCAAGACAATGAACGTTTGAAAAACGCCCTGTGCCAATGGTCATGGGGCTATACAGCACTTTTACCACCAGGAAACGCCTTTCTTCCTTTCTTCAACGTTGACGAAAAACTGTACAATTAAAAGAGAATATTTTGAATGATAAATTATTTACAAAATATTTGACAAAATTCATATCAATTTTTAATTTTTATCTTAAAGAACAACAAGTAATAAATTGGAAGCATTTCTTTCTGACTGTCCTTTGTACATGACATTATGTAAGTAGGAACGTACGTTATTTGAACAATGGTCTTGAAATTAGTTCTTTAGATATCTATTTAGTTGTTCAAAGATGTTTGCCGTAACTGCCACATTTAACACCTGAAGAACAGCTTTCGGTGTCCCCGGTTTGCGCTGGAATGGTTTCAGCAGGTCGGAGGGGCGACGAGGCTTATTCCCGCCTCTTCCCTGCCCAACCGCCCGTCATTTAGCCTGCCAATCCGCGTATGCTCGCACAGCCGGGCCACCGAATGGTCACGCCGGGGTCATCTCGCTCCATCAGCGCGCCGCTGTCGCTTCTCCCGCCCCGCCCCGCCCTGCCTGTGCCCAGCCCCGCTCCGGCTGCGTAATCACCCATATAGAAGCCGCCCATCGGACAATAAAAGAATTCTAGTGGCGTGGCGCAGCGCGTGAGGCGGCGCGGGGCGGCGCGACGAAAGCCGCTCCCATATTATTCTACTGGCGCTCGCACTTCTCCCAGCCCGCGCGCTCGCGACCAAAACCACCATCGCGGTCGCGGGGAGGAGCGGGTTGAGAGCCTTAGCAAAGAAGTGCAACAATGGCGGGCTTTTGCGCCTCCCGTCATTTCATTTTGCCCGCTGCCGGTGAGCCGTCGCCATTGATTAAAAACCAGCGTGAATTCAAAAGGCTCAACGTCCATTGCAAGGAGCGGAGGGATGGAGGTAATCCGGGCCCGGCTGACGCGAGGCGGGGGCGGGCTGAGTAAAGAGAGGAGGGAAAGGCGAGGCGTTCTGCGAAAGCCGATCAATCTCATTTCTGCGGCTTTAGCGATATTTTCGCGAGGGGCATGAGCTGTTCAATGCAAACTTAAAGACGACTGATGAGGCGAACTTTCAAGTCTGAGAGAACTAAGAATTTTATACGCCTTACAACGGTGGTAGTAAAGAGTAAGTATTGCAATGCCGCGGCAGTCACATTTTTTCCACATGTACCCATATTGCATAGTCCTGCAAGGAAAAAATGGACAAATCACGTTCCGTGTGTAGTAAATACCTTCCTCAACATGTTACTAGTCAAAACTACATTTTGTTTAGTCTCACCTTGATACCGAAAAATCGATTGACGGGAAAACGTCTGTCCGTTCGTCTGCCTGCCTGCCTGCCTGCCTGCCTAAAGCCTGCCCACTCCGCTCTCATTCGCATCTATCTTGCCCCCGTCTGTGGTCAATGCTCGACTAAACGATTGATACGATTTTCTCCTGAACGAATAATGCCCGATTGCTCTGGACGACCTCGCGTCCCAAGCTGCCTGCGACTTTGAACGGCTATTTACTGACCATTTCAAGCCCAACAATATTGGTCAACATTTTCAAAATTGCTTCAACTGTTTTGATTACACCCTCGATAGACAAATGATATCAAAAATGACGCAAGTTCCATTTATAGAAACGTCTGCATTTTTTGTAAACAATGTCTGCGTGAATTCTCCGCGCCTTCATGAGCTTGGAATATTACTTCAACGCCTTGTATATTTACAAATCTGTAGTTTTACAGACAAAATACACTTGATTAACGGTGGGAGAAGAGGCCATAACTATTTATGTTAATCCCAATGTACTAGTCGCAATGCTTCATAGAAACCTGTTTGCAGTTACCTAAGGAGCAATGATTGTACATAGGCGTGCACCTCTTCGTCCGAAGCAGATCGGCGGCCATAAATATCTTCAGGGCTCCAAAACTATTGAAAATCATGAGGAAATAGGATCTGAATTGTCTGAAGGAAGTGCGAGCCTATAGTGAACTTCTGCAGCGTTGGGGAAGCCAACTGGCATGTGGGTGTGTGGCCATCAGCAACAACGATGCCCCAGTGAACATTCTTTCATGCTTGCACTTGATGTCGCGCTTCTGCAAAGTTTCCAATGTATTTCATCCCACAACACATTCTGGCAGGAATATCCCCTTCTGAGCCTCTTTTGTGCTGTCAAAACCGTACTAATATAGCTGTTTCCCCTTCTCGACCACCATAGTGATGTAGGCGCACAGACCGCTGACCCCACTTCAAGCACGACCATCAGACAAACGTTCGCGAAGAAAAAATTAAGACACAAATAAAATGCACCCAACTTACGTACTCAGTTCAATTCGATTTTCTATTTCTGGTATTTCTTCAAAACAATATATATTCATTTCTTTCGCAAAATAATAAACAAGTTACATGTTTCAGGAGTGTTTATATATTTCAAGTGCACATTTTTGCATTAAATTTGGTTTTCCAACCAACTTTCAGGCTCCGACATTCGAAATTTCGAAGGAGTTTATTAGAAAAAATATGCTTAAAATTGACAAGAAATTATTTTCAAAGTTTCGTTGTTTTCTCCCTGGCAGCGCTTGGCGCGAAATTCAAACTATCCGAGTCGTCTGCCAAAGGGCTTGCATAGCGATGTTTCTTTGCGTTTTCGGTGAAACTGACGAGAGGCAAACACGCTTGCCGCGCAATTGAGTCCCATATTAAAATCAAGTTTTATGTCTACTACCCATTTAATCCATTACGTTCTAAAATCCCGTTTTTGCTCGGGAATAAATCAGAGCTCCACAGTGCGCAGATTGTAATTTCTCTTATCACATAGTTTTGGCTGGTAATTTGGTAAAATAAATGAAAATCGAACAAAATCAAACCAAGAACGCAAACTTGGGAATTGAAGGAATTTGGAAAGGACTTTGACACACTTTATCGCACGCAGCCTGTGAACGCCGGAATATTAGGCCGTTGAAACTTCAACCTGGCAATGGTCGCTGAATTTCTTTGTTGTAGCTGTTCAGAACAATGAGAATGATCTCCCTGATTCCATTATAACATTAATAATAAAGTGCTACTGCAAACTAAAATTCAAAAGCCGATTTATACGAAAGACAACGCTCGTAAGTTGCTTGAAAGTCCTTTTATATGAAGTCCACGTTGGAAGTCTAATGGTAAAGAGTTATTTATTGCCATATTACGAGAAACAAAATGAATTTCTATTTAATCTGAAAAAACACACTTCAGGCCTTCAATTCTATGAAATGTTTCTTCAGCCATTTTGTTTGGTAGTTGTTTCCATTTCACGTGCATTAAGTGGTTTCCATATCGATCCTTAGAGTATATTGAACATTACGCGGTATCAATGAATCAACCAAAAGGTACAGAATTACATGTTACATGGAACTTAGAATGTTTGAGAATGCAATTTATTATTAAAATCATAGACTTATGTTCATATTATATTAGGGACAAGAACATCTTGCCTCTATTGATTCGTTTATAACTTTAACAATTAGTTCACCCTCGCACTATTTTATGGTATTTTTCACCAAATTTCACATTTAACTAATTATCATTTTACTTGTTGAAATAAATATGTCTAATGTGGCATATCCGACCAAGAAACGTACATGAATTCCTATTGCTTACAAATTATCGATTATTTTGACTTCAATTAACTGAAACACAATTCTAATAATATTCACCATTTTAGTAAAATTATTCTCTGACTGTAAAAGTTTGGAAAACCTTCAATGCCGTTAGTTTTAAGTGGTGTCAAGTGTTGATGATATTTCTATTTTTCTTTGAACGAAAAGCTACTGGATACTACGACAAAAAAATAAATTTATGAACATATGGAAATAGGATGGGTATTGTGGATGGTGTATTGAATTTTTAATAACACTGTGTTTGGAAATGCAAAAGTTTATAACTTACAGGTTTGTGATGAAATCTGACTTAAAGATCTGCATAAGTATCTCTTTACAGTTATATCCTCTACAAAACATAAACTCTAAGAAGGCGAGAATTGCAAATGTGCCTAATGCTTGGAAACGCGTTCTTTCACAGATATAATAGTAATATGTGACAGGATATTATTTTATCTTCAAATTGCACAACTTTTATAATCATTAATTGATTACGAAATTAAATCTATTTTACTACATTTCATATTCAGATCCGCATCAGAAATGAATACTGTCAAGTCTGAATTTCATTTTGTTGTTCTGCAGGCATTTAATATTTTCTGGAAGCCTCTAATAAACCTTTATACAATTAATTCCGGACAGCGAATAGCAAACTTTTTTGTAACAAGAGCCCTTGGGCAGAGAAAATAGAGCGAGTAAACAGTGATTGTTTCTGCGAATTGAAGAAACAGAGTTAGAAACGGAACGCAATAATGAGGAACATTCTCCGTTGCCTCCGGTCAAGGGCTGGCGCTGCTTTCCTGGAGATCAAATAAGAGGCTGGCCCGGCGAGGATGATTCGCCGCAAAGACCCACAGCGGACGAGGATCCTCCTGGCACGCATTTAAGGTCGAGCAACCGCCAGGACCGGCCCCTGCTTCCCACCTGCCCATCCCTGCCCATCCCCGCCTGCATCCCTGCCCATCTCCCCGCCCAGTCCGCCCACCCCGCCCAGCCCTGCCCAGCCCCTGCCCCAGCCCCGCCCAGCCCCGCCCAGCCCCGGCCCAGCCCCCGCCCAGCCGCCCCGCCCAGCCCCGCCCAGCCCCGCTCCAGCCCCGCCCAGCCCCGCCCAGCCCCGCCCAGCCCCGCCCAGCCCCGCTCCAGTCCTGCCCAGCCCCGCCCAGCCTCGGCCTGCCCCCGCCCAGCCCCGCCCAGCCCCCGCCCAGCCCCGGCCCAGCCTGCCCAGCCCCGCCGCCCAGCCCCGCCCAGCCCCGCCCAGCCCCGCCCAGCCCCGCCCAGCCCCGCCCAGCCCCCGCTCCAGCTCCCTGCCCAGCCCCGCCCAGCCCCGCTCCAGCTCCCGCCCAGCCCGCCCAGCCCCGCCCAGCCCCGCCCAGCCCCGCCCAGCCCCGC
This sequence comes from Teleogryllus oceanicus, assembly GCA_964035755.1. Classification (NCBI taxonomy): domain Eukaryota; kingdom Metazoa; phylum Arthropoda; class Insecta; order Orthoptera; family Gryllidae; genus Teleogryllus; species Teleogryllus oceanicus. The sequence goes on along the minus strand of CAXIVR010000005.1, from coordinate 92,260,418 downwards.
CCAGCCCCGCCCAGCCCCGCCCAGCCCCGCCCAGCCCCGCCCAGCCCCGCCCAGCCCCGCCCAGCCCCGCCCAGCCCTGCCCAGCCCTGCCCAGCCCTGCCTCAGCCCTGCCCAGCCCTGCCCAGCCCCGCCCCGCCCCGCGAGACTCGCTCAATTCACCCAACCACCTCTGATCTGCCTGGTCCTACCCATCTGCCCCAGCCCCCAACCCCTGTTCTATATCATTCATCCTCACCACCCCCAGCCCAGCTAACTTCAAGCACACCTGCCCAGTTCCTTCCACCCTCCATTGCGGCTCACCTGCCTAGCCTTTTAATCATCTGCTTTGCCCCACCTACTCCTGCCCCTGAACCCTTCTTAGTGCCTGCTTCACTGGGACTGGGTGCCACCTCGATCAACAATACTCTCTGAGAGAACCCCTTCTAGCCTGGGCATCCCTCCTTGCCAACTCAGCTGCCCGCCGTTTCCTGTCCCGAACTCATCTTTTGCATAATCTTGTTCCTCTTCCTGCCTTCTGCCTCCTGCACTCCTGCTTGCTGCCATTTCACACTGAATTGCCTACGTTTCTTTCCTCGTATCACGTAGCACTCCTCAATCTTCTTTTGCATATCCCAGACATACTCTTGTTTCTTCTGCCTCCTGTGCCAGAAATTTATCCTGTGCCATTTATCAAAATAGCCTTTATCGTTCATTTTCAAACATTTCATAAAAGTAAATTTTATAGAATATGGATTACATCATAAACTCGAAGTTCTGTAAAAAAAAGGCATATAACTTGTTCTAATTTAATAAAAAAATACGCAACCACCAGTTATCCTTCGCGAATACCGATGAGAACATCACATCTGGAGAGAAAATAGTAAAGCTCAATCGACAACAAACTGTACTGTTATATTTGTGGCCGGTTGTAGGTTATAGGTTGAGTTAGTTTCTTTAAAGTTTCGTCGCCGCTGTGTCTTGCAGACGCCCGACACTCGCATCGTATCGTCTCCTCTAGCAATATAGCCGTCTGTTGAGTGTTTGTAGATACCCCAGGAGCCGGATGCTCTGAACTGTAGTTTCCTATAGTTTCTTCGAATACCAGGAAAATGCCGGGAGATCTATTCAAAATGGGCATACGCTGACCGCGTATGACTTCCTTTCTTCTTCCTTTGTCCTATCCTCGTCATTACTTACACGTATATACGCACATATCATCCGGAGATCAGCCTGAGTCCTGAGTCCCAAAATGGAGCGGTAATCACTACATAAGATACCTGGTGAGCAAAATTTCGCGCGACAACGTGTGGTTGGTGGCGGACCACTATCCAAAGGAGAAACACCGCTATCTCTCTTGATAAAAACATTCTCTGATGGGAGTCATCAGTCATCCAACCGGCTTCTTCAGTCTGCCCGATCTCAGCCTGGGAAGCCAAGCCACATCCCGCATTATCGAGCCCCCATATTTCTCATGGCTTTCGTTGAACTTCTGCAAACTTCCGCTCTTCCACATGCCATACTATGTCCTCGCCCAACCCTCACCTCAGGTTGTCTTCTCTATACTGATAACATTATAATTCAATTAGTTTGCGGACACGTTATCGAATACAAATCTTTAATTTGTCACAGAAGTGACATAGTACTTAAAACTACAAGACAAAAAAACAGAGAGCAGAACATATGTTATTTTTTGGAATTTCAAGCAAAATAGAACTCCCCACCCCGCCCTACTCCAAACACTACAAGCAAAAGAAAAGCTCAACAAAACGTGCGCATAGTGAAGGTACATTTATGTACAGAAGCAAAACAAGGAGCCATCTCAGCAATTGTTCAATGGATCAAGGAAACTAAATAAAAACCTGAATGAGATGGGGGTCATTGAACTGGAAGCTGAAGGACATTATTTTTACAGGCACATTTTTTAAATTATACAATACTAATGTAAAATAGTGCATTATATGTTTTTGTTAAAATAAATATTATTTTTCTTTTTGATGATCAGTATAATCTCTAATTGTTTAGAAACAGATATGCAGCAGAAAAGATTTTACTTTTAACTGAAATTTTTCTTGCCAGAGTTCGACAATAAGTTGTTCTGGTAAAAAATCGACGCTTTCTGGCGCGCGATTACAATGCATACGAAGTAACACTAGAAAGTAATAATCTCACTGAAAGCAAAGTCTAGGTAACAATGTTCTTGAATCCGATACCTAGAAAGGGCTTTTCTTAAAGAAGAACTGAATCACTCTGACGCATAAATGAACTGGTCCTGGAACCATCTAGTATTGTGTTAGAAGAGAAGGTAGTTAAAAATAATGAAAGCAAAATGTAGAATGGGAAGAAACTCACGGAATTGTGAGCCCATATAAAATGGTCATTTCTGTCTCGCGATTACGAGGGTAAAATCGGACGGAATAGCAAAGATATTTTGAGAAGTCGAGCTCCAAACATTGTTCTGCTCCTGTGTAAGAAAAAGATAAAGAAGAAGGAAAGACGTAACCGTAGAATGGGCAGAAGGCAGCTTTGTGTCGCGCCAGGGAAATGGACCAGCAAAGGATAATATTAGAAATTAGCCGGCCTTTTCGCAACGCCGCTGGAAATTGACGGCGCAAAACAAAGCTTTTCTGCAATGACCTGAGAGCTCATTGTGCCTCTGGTTTGGCCAGCCACGGCGCGCCAGTGGTGCGGCGGCGTCGCAGGAAGCCAGATCACTCCCAAAAATTGCTTTTCCGGCATTTACCTGCGAATCAAAGATTATAGAATAATATACGCATTTCATTTATAATTGCTGGTACAAAAATAAAGTCAAACAAACGATAAAAATCTACAATTTTCTAACTAAGCAGTTTGTTTTAAAAATAAATGAACTATCAAATGTGAGCGCATTTTTTTTATTTCCCAATAACGTTTTGTGTAGTGATTTAACGAAGTTGCGTCATGAATTGCTGCGCAGAGCACTTTCCTACCGCGCGAGAATATGCTCTGTTTTTTCCGGTAACGGTGTCAGGCTGCAGCTTTCCTTGGCAATAGCAACCCCAGTCGTACTCTCACAGTTCCTTAATGGCTCAAAAAGCTTTAGTAGCTGCATCGCTGGCATACTGGGAGTGGAGGTTATTTCAAGAGAAAGGGACTTACAAGGTAAGTGGTGATGTAATGGCTGCAGTGTTCTTTCGATTGGTGTGAGAGGTGTGTCGGCGGGTGTTCAGTGTGTTGGGTTTTTTGATTACTCATTTGTCAATAATATTACAGTCGTGTCCATGTTATATGGACACGACTGTAATATCCCCTGGCTTTATGTTTTATGTGATGTTTATTTTTTGTGTTTTTGGAGACATAGGATTGGAGATTAATCAATTACTATAGCATGGAAGGCTGGGTGTATTTGTGTGTGGAGCGTGTTAGAGAGTGTTGTGTGGTGATTGTGTGACACAATCATACACAAAATTTCATATACTACAGGCACGTACATCACCATCTCTTACGTAGAACCCCTTCTCTTAAAATAGCCACCACACAGTAAATTCGGTCTCGAAACTACTTTCCACAATACTCACACATTACAGAAAACACTATCCATCACTAAAGACCCAATCCCACCTACCTCCTTATGCGTGGTCTATGCTCTCACTTTCAAACAACTGCAATGCCACATACATAGAACAAACCGGGCGTAAATTCACACAGAGGATCAAAGTACATGATCGAGCATGGAGAAACAACACTACCACAGTCTCACACTTTGCTGATCACTTAAATCTAAACAATCTCACATTCGACAAACACATTCATTTCCGTATCCTCGAAATTTACAATAGGTACTGGCGCAGTATAAAATTAGAATCCCTTCATATACATAACATCCTGCAAAACCAGAATATGACTTGTCTTAACGAGCAAATCCCTGAACTCTCGTCACCTCTCCTAAAATTAGCCCAATTTGCACACCCCTGACTCCACATGGGAGTTTTTTTGTCTTTTTTCTCCCTTTCAAAATTCAAAATTTATTGCTTATTTATGAAAATATATTTTATTACATGGGAGTATTTTTTGTTTTTTTCTCCCTTTCAAAGTTCAAAATTTATTGCTTGTTTATCCTTGAAAATAGATTTTATTACATGGGAGTTTTTTTCTCCCTTTCAAAAATTCAAAATTTAAGTAGTATATGACTTAGTGTAGGGATCACAGAATTTTGAAAAATATACACAATTCACTTTTTCCATAGCACGTCATACGCAGTTTTTAATCATTATTTGACGTAAATAAAATAAATAAATAAATAAAAATAAATGAACACCCGCCTTCGCCGGCCCGCGGCCTCCTCACGCCTGCACCGGCAGCCTCGTCTCTCGTCCCTTCCGACGCGTCCCCTCCCCCTGCCCCGCCCCCGCACACATCCGACCGACGCGCTGCTTTCTGAGGCGAGCCGCACCCTCAAAAACCCTACAGGACTTTGCTTTCGGCACAGAAGCCAGTTTGCTTACGCATCTGGATACTACATTTTGTAAATATTAATTTGTGAAAAATTCGTGTAGATTTTTAATTGTTATATTTCACCTATTCGTTGTATTATTTTTTTTCATTATACTTGTGTTTTTCTGGACCCCCTTTGTGCCCAAAACAACAAAGGACCATGGCAACTTTGACAATAAAATTAAAATCTGTATAACACACCAAGTTCTCAAGAATTTTCGGGTCCTTCACTTGTCTATATGCCTGCCTTGTGGAGTCCGCCCCCTACTATGGGAATCAATGCAATTCGACTGACCTTTTCTGCAAGAATAATTGAATTTTAAAGTTCCTACTTCATCACTTAGAAAACCACTCTTTCAGAATTGATAAATGCAATTTATCCTATACAGCAAATAACCCCTTCAACAGACTATGTACAACAATGAACAAACTCTCTCTTGATGTAAACCAAGTGTCTCCTTGCAGCTTTGCAACCAAAGCTAGAGCTGTTGATTAATGTTATTACAGAATGTGTAACTCATTTCTCTGTTAATTCACATATGTATTGTAAGTTGAGGACTATGTCTATTAATAAATAAATTTCAATATTGTGACTGATGCTTAAAGTTGGCAGAATACATTACTTTATTTTTCTTCCTTTAACAAAGCAGAGTAAGTGTAATGCGGAATTCTTACACTATACAGATTTCTACTGCTGTCTGATTTGCTGCCCAGCCACACTTGGGTTTATTCTCCATAGTTCCAATTATACAGAACAGGGATTTTTAGGTGTTTACAAAATGAACAGGCATTTTTGGTCCTATAAATGTAATTTGTAATTACAAATAAGAAATGGGTTCATAATTAATTTTGTCTTCACTAAAGGAGTAAAATATGATATTTGCCGCAAAAGTAAGTTTAGTTTTATTCTACCCAATACTATATACCACTGATTTTTTGTAATTATTGCTTTTTAATGATTTTTATAAGATTGAGGATATAATTAGACCTATGGAAATCACATGGGACGGAGAAAAATTGAAAAATTATTTTTGAGATTTTATTTTTTTCATCAGTTTACTTGTGACATCATATCTTAAAAACTCTTCAATTTATTTAGAATTAGTTTTCTTCTTTACTTTTCCCAAGATAATATACTAGCCTGTCTAGTGTTATGTTTCCCAACATAATACACAAGAGATTAGAATCAAACTAATAATTCGTTAAAATTTAATTAATTAAAATCTCTCCTTGCTCCAGGCAGTTTTTCCACAAGTATTCTAGCACAAGTTTGTATGAGGGATCATTAAACACACAAATATTACACAAAAAAACTGTATCACGAAAAAGTCAACAGAGGTAAAAAGAACAACTCTTCACCATTGTGAAAAGGAAGAATTGCTGATTTTAGAATGATGGAATAATAAGAATGCCATTTTCCATCATACAGTGAAACCCTTACTTTTAAAGCAGAGGGGAGGGGATGGGAGAGGAGAGAAGGGGATGGGAGAGGAGAGGGAGAGCGGAGCGAGCGAGAGAGAAAAAAAGCAAAATTGAAGAAATATTTTTTTGCACAAATTTTGTACAAAAACACACTATAATTCTAAAAATAAACAATACATTAAACCTTCAATTGAAAAGAAGTGTCCTTTAGAAAAACGAGTCTATATTAAACTGCACACAATCACTTCTTCACTCAGTCTAAAATTGACATTTGCTTTTTGTTTTTGCACTGTTTGACAATATAAAGTTTGTTTTCTATGACAATACACTTTCTTCTATATTAAATTGTGGAAAATATTTTCAAACAGTATCAAGTCCTCTAAGAGCTTGCATCAAGGTAACCTTTACCTGCTTGTCTTCCTCAGCAATTTCCGTCCTTTAATAGCAGATACTTGATCTTCTAGTATTTAGTTAACAGACTGAACCAAACAAGTTGTTAAATCATTGTCCAGAGTTACATAATCTTGGAAGTCACAGTCTTGCCTTCAATGAGAGCCACTCTTGCTTTTTCTATGCTGTTAAAATTGGAAGAACTTCAATGTTTTCCATTTCACCTTCAATTTTGAAACCCATGATTTGAAACAATTCTGTATTGCTTCAGGAGATACTTCTCTCCAAGCTTCTGTAACAAAATGCAATCTTGAAGGATATTTAATTTCATTTTTGAAGCTATCTACCATTGCAATGTTTCTTATTAACTGCTTCCTTAATGATACTTGATGATGCCTACATCCAGTGGCAGTAGTTGACTATAAACTACTTTTTAGTAGAGTTTGGTAGCAAAAATATAACTTACATTTCACAGCCCACTGATCAATGGAGAAGGCAATTTTGTGATTCTTGGCCCCCATCTTCCTGTCTTGTAAGATAAAGTCTTCAAAACTTCTTTCAGTCATCCAGTCTAGTCATAAGAAAGAGTTTTACTACATTGGGAATTACCAATTACTAAAGGAGGCAATTTTTCACTTCCGTCTACATTACATGCCAGTGCCATGGTGATTCTTTGTTTTGATTTAGTGCTCCCATGGCATGGATCCCCTTTAAAAGGCAATGTTTTGTTAGGCTGGAGACTAATAAAGACAAGAACAGACCAGATTCACCTGCGTTGAAAATCATTTCAAAGCCCTCAGTCAGCTGATGAATTTGCAGTTTCCAATTCGAAACAGTGGCTGGATTCACACTTGCACATTCTCCAGAGGCAGTTTTGTACATTAGATTCCGTCACCTTTTGAAGTGATCCAGCCAGCCACTGGCAGCCTTGATGTCTTCTAGTTCTAGACCAAGAGTGCTGTACAGGACACAAATCGACGGCTCTTTTATTTGTGTGTTAATTTTTCTTTGTGAACAAATATATTAACATATAATGCAAAAAATAAACAATTTACGTTTATGGAGTATTTATACGCTTCTGAAATGCACATTTCTTGCATAGAAAGAATTTTTTAAACCAAATTTTCAGTGCTTATTCAGGCTCAGCTATTTAGAATATCCAAGGAGATTATAAGACAAAATTGTCTTAAGTGCTTATTTTCAATGTTTAAATGTTTCCTTTCTGGACACCTGTATATAATTAATATTATCTCGTCTAATTTTTAAAAATATATATAAGATGGTTTCATATTTAGTTAGCAAAGAAGCAAAAATCATACAATAATGAATTTTTATGCATGTTAAATTTTATTTATTTATGTTAATTTGCAAGATTTTTTTGAGTACATAAAGAATGGTATATATGTTTATAATAATTGACAGTTAATGGTGTGTGTACTTCTGAAAGGCCAGTCACCAGCTGGTATTCTGTCACCAGACCATCCTCTCTGTCTCCTAGCTGTATCTGCACATGGCGAGCAAAGAAAGAGGTCCGCTTAAAGACCATCTGACATGAACTTATCTATAACATGTTGAATAATAGAACAATCATGGTTATAAAAAGCAGCAAAGACAAAGAAGTTGAAAGATTGCCTACTGCAAGGCTCTGGCCTCGTACTAATTCTTTTTAATTTGTATATTGCAGACTTGCCACCCACCATCCACACCTCACATAAATTTGCCTATTGCCACCCAACATTCATCCTTTGAGAAATCTGAGAAAATACAACAGACCTAGGTTTACTCTGGGAATACTATTGCAACTGACCCCAAGTACAAAGAAGGCAGCACATTCTAGCTTCCACCTATGTAATAGAATGGCCAATTGGAAACCAAAGACTTATTTCAATCACTCCCTGTTGAACTATAATAAGTAGGGAACGGACTTTATTGTAATAAAAAAAGCAAAATATGTACATATATATGTACTTATTTTTTACAAAAATATGTAATAAAAATAGGAAATATGTGAATTAACTATTTGTTATAATGTTTACAATTCCATTCTTCAAGCGTTTTCCGAGCGAAGTAGGTTGTCGATCAGAAATTTACATGAATTCAGAGAGGCTGAATGAAAGTTTTACATCTACAGAAGCAATTATTCGCTAGTTTCTTCTGAAACATAATACTTCCATATTATATACAATGTTGTTTACGAGGAGCCGGAGCTCATGTGAATAGTACCGTGTGGCCTGTGATAGAAGGGGGGGAGGGGTAAAGGGAGCATACTCCCACCCCAACTCCAGAAAAGGGATAAGACAATGATGTGATTATTTTATTGAGTTACGCATGGGGTCTATGAAACACAAGTAAGCACGAGGTTGAAGTTTCTTCTGCTTCACATACTACATCCCCCTATCATTGATCCCGATCACGCTGTTTCCAAGAAGCAATGGGGCGGGGGGAGATAAGTTTGGCAATTAATAGCAATTGTCCGGGATAATACAAGCGCTTTGCATTTTTTTTTCCCCCCCCCAAGTATTTCAGTAACTAAGTTAGTTTTCAAGTAACATATATTTCAAACATCACAAGTGAAATGTTTATTTTTGACCTATAAATATATTAAAATGTAACGAAATATGTAGCTATAGATAAAATATGTAAAATAAAAATGGCTCCAATTAGTTCAGAATGTCGTGTTAAGTGTAAAAATTATTAGTGAATGCAGGTATCTTGTCCCTGTAAAAATATGTATTTACATGAAAATCCGTTCCCTAATAATAAGACACCAACAATTTTGGGCATAACCCTGGGCCGCACCTTAACTTATAGAGCTCACTTGAAAAACCCATCTGCTGAAACTCACACTAGAAACAACATTTGCGGAAGCTGAGTGGGTGAACTTGGGGCATAGCTACTTCAGCTCTCAGACTCATGTACAGTGTAGCAGAAGATAGAGCTGCAGTATGGTCAAACAGGTCTGTTCAACTCTGTCCATCTGGTCGATATCCAACTAAATAACTCCATGCGCACCATAACTGGATGTATTAGATCTACTCTCATTTACTGGCTTCCCACCTTGAGTGACATCCCTCCTCCTGACCTGAGACAGAGAACCCTACTGGAAGAATTCGGAAGATCTCCCTATACACTACATCCAAGCAGCCTAGCTCAATAGACCAAAATCACGGAAACCATCCATTCAAACAGCCGCATAAGAGCAATATCCAAATCTAAGCAGAATGAAATACTGGAACATACCTGCTACAATCCATAATTTTCTCAACACAAGCCAAAAACCTTCAGGCTTTGATATGCTTTGCAATATATGGACAGCAGCATTTCACATACGAATTGTACACGGAAGAGGAGTGACTTCCTTCTTCAAATCGGGCGTGATACCAAGTCCAGACTCTTGAGTGTGGTGCTCCCCAGACCATGTGCCACTCAGTGGAGAGTTGTGATCTCGTAGCCTATCGTGGGAATCTGGTGGATTTCCTATACCTGACACTGACTGCGGTGGAATGGATTCAAAAGTGGATGAGCCCCTCAACTAACCTTTTATGTACCCCTCTGAAGGCTGTTTTATTGTTGTGATGTCACATTGTGATGTATTGAGCTGTTTCTGTTGTATTCTGGCCCATGTGCGCTTGCCATAAGATAACAAAAAAAAAAAAATTACGTCATCTGCCATTTAGAAAATAAGTTAACCATGGGCATCACAAATCCTCATATCTTGTTTTATCTTAAGGATATAACAATACAAAGCTCCTTTATGTCACAAAAGTTGAATGATATATATTTCAACTGTGCATTTTGTTCATTAATTAAAATAATGGGAGGATATTGAGGGAATGAAGAACAAAAAGATTCTTAAGGATTTAAAAAAATAATTTGATTTAAATCATTGTCATCCAATGACTCCTAAAAAATTATATATGAAGACCAATAACAAATTGAATCCAGTATGGTAATTTCAGAAATACAAATAGCATTTAAATGTGGCCAATTCTGTCACCTCCATAATGAAGAACCACTTATTCTTAATTACTTTTCATACATGTTCTGTTGAATAGTTACTCATTTGAATTCGAACAACGGCAGAATTAAATTATTTCTATGCAAAAAAAAAAGTCAGGGTCTGGTATGTCAAATGCAAATGGTGGTTTTGGGCATAGTTTTGTTGCTTATCATATACAGGTTGGGAATATTAAGATAATAAAACAACAACCATGGATTTTTACTCTTTTTTCAATTTACAAATAAAAAATACAATAATATATTAATTCCAACTAGTTATTTCTAGGCTTAGGTCTTTTGTGTTTTATGTTTGACATTACTTTATTTTTTGTTCTAAATTTGTCACTTTTCTTTTTTCCTCTAAACTGGTCTGATTTCTCAGCATTCTCACTTTTTTCTTTCTTCAATTTTTTTCTCTTCATCATTGGTGTCAAGAAGGGCTTCTTTCGTTTTATGCTTCCACTTGCATTTGTGGTAAACAATTCTGAAACATTTTTACAGAGAAAAATTGGCCAAAAAATAATTCATATGATTATCATTTAATTATAAAACCAAAAATCCAGCAGGACTTATAGTAATAACTTGTGAGAATTGTTCCACTCAGTTTTTAACATCGTCCAGGAGGGAAACTTGCTCCCTCATGATTATAGTGTATTAGTATGTTAATATGCTAAAGAATAATGTCAGATAACATTTAGAAGTCTATTCACGCACGTACGCGCACCCCCCACACGCACGCACAGATATATACTATACATAAAATAACTTTGTCCAATCAGTGTCAGATCAGATGTCAGCAGTCTTTATACAATTTTTGCTGAACGCATACATGTAACACTGAGACATGCAGAGTTCTGGGTATCACACCACTCACAAAATATCTTTAACACATGAAAAACACTATGATCCAGAAATGTGAAAGAAATTTATTGACAGTAATTCAGTTAGGGAACCACTGAATGTATTGCTGACCAGCACACCACTATCATTGCGAAAGTTATACACATCGTTAAAAAAGAATACTTCATTTGTAATGATGGGCAGCAGTTTGTCAACATTACTTCAATGTAAATAAACATGATTGTCAATTGACATTTCCAAAATGGAATGCTTCAGAATGTAGTGTAGTACAGCAGGAGGAAAGGACAATGCCAAAATATTGTTCAGTCAACTAGCTTTATCATGGAAGCCCTTCAGAATATTTCATTTGCTCATAAAACCTTTTTTGCACACATTCAACATTCTTTGCTTAAATGCCAACATGCTTGCTTGTTACATTTATTCTTTGCTTACATCAACATTCTGACCTGCCAAAATACTGTTGTTTCCTTCCAGCAATGTAACAATATCACAATCGCCTAAGTTTAAAATGCAAAAGTAAGATGACCCTGAATTTTTCGAATGAGGCATTAAAGAAAAAACCTAGTCTTTTATTCAGATAAATACAATAATTTTAGTTGCAGTTTATAGTTTATGACGAACAATTCCCCTTGGGATATCAACATTACCTTAGACATAGAAATCTATCTAACACTCCAATTAACATTACACTCCGTTCTTGGCATTGTAATCAGATTAATTGACTAAAGATTCCAACCACATCAACTTACAAACATTAGTTCCATTGGAGCAGTGAATATTTTTTATCCTGGAAGATGGCAGTGTTCCGTCCCTACTGGATTGTGAGATCAATAACAACCTACATGTCTGGGACAAGCTCAGAGCTCCTAACTGGTCTCCTGACATGCAGCATAGTGTAGTGCGTGTGTGAGTAAGAAGAAATAAAAGAAGTCATCTTCGTCAACATATCAGCTTTATTAAGATAACCGGCTTTGTCAGCTGACAAAGGGAACACGGTCGTCATACTTAACACCCAAGACTACAATGACGAAATAGATGATTTCCTGAATGATGAGAACATTGAACAAATTCCTAAGGACCCTACGAGTAAACTTCTTGTTAAGTTGAGAACAGAACTCAAGGACTCCCCCGCCCTATTCACTAAATCCAGATATTTTATTCCCTCTAATCCCGCCCCCCCTCGCCTCTACGGCCTCCCTAAAATCCACAAAGAAAACATACATATTAGGCCTGTTGTTTCCTATACCAACACTATTACCCACAGACTCGCTCACAGACTCAACAACCTCTTCATGAACACATACGTTTTAAACCCAAAACTTCAAAACACACACGCATCGCCAATGCCAAACTGATATCCTTTGACGTTACAAACTTATTCCCTAGCACCCCGACCCAAGACTGTAAATTAATTTCACAAAATATTCTGGACAAAGCTACATGCCCATACCAATACGAACAGAACTGTACAATCTAATCTCACTCTGCATGGACACTAACTACTTTATGTTTAATAACTCTGTCTACAAACAAAATTCTGGTCTTCCGATGGGATCACCACTGTCACCACTACTTGCAGACATGTTCATGGAAAATTTTGAAACACTCTTGTTTGAGACACAACATCCCCTTCTTCAAAATTTAACGTACTGGTACCGCTACGTCGATGACATCTTAGCTCTATGGACAGGTACAACAAGACAACTCGACATCTTCCTCGAGTTCCTTAACTCCACACACCCATCCATAAAATTCACTAAAGAACTAGAAAATGAAAACCAATCAATTAATTTCTTAGACCTAACCATCTCTAGGTTGGACAATAAACACATCTTCAATGTTTTTAGAAAACCCACACACACAGACACTGTCATCCATAACACATCCCAACATCCATCTGCTCACAAACACGCAGCTTTCCATGCCATGATTCACAGACTTGTTAGCCTTCCCTTATCACAAGACAATTTTAAAAGAGAAACACGCACCATTAAATACATAGCTACCGCCAATGGATACAGTACCACTCTCGTTGACACCATATTACGCTGCAAATTAAATAAGAAGAAACTGAAAACGTATACAAGCCTTACCCCATTCACCCAGAAACCATCAAAATTTATTTCTATTCCGTTCTTTGGAAAAATATCGCAGAAGGTAGCCCATATTCTTCACAAATACAATTTTCACGTTTCCTTTACCACACACAAATCCCTCAAACAGCTACTTTCACCTGCAACACCACCCCACTCATGGCGAAATCAGGAGTTTATGAACTACACTGCCACAATTGAGGCTAAATACATCGGACAAACTGGTAGAAGCTTTAATACCAGAATTAAAGAACATTTACATGCATGGAAGCACAACACAAACAAATCGCACTTTGCTACACATCTTATAAACGCAGGCCATACTTTCCACCCAGACTCAGACATCAAAATTCTTGAAATAGAAAATAAATTCTGGAACAGAAGTGCTTTAGAAATCTTTCATATATTTCAAGCCAAACAGAAATCTGAGGCCCTTCTCAATGAACAAACTAATTTCCTCTGTCCTCTGCTAATAATTTTACACACCCCGACGTCCCTAACTGACTCCCCCGCCTCCTAAGACATTTCCAAGAGAACACTAAACAGACCTCCTCCGACCCACCCACCCCGCCGGATCTCCGGAAAGCAATAAAAACCCTGTGTCACGTTCTCTCTGAGCACAGTCGCTCGACTTTTGCCGACAGCAACGAGGTAAGCAAAAAACGGCTCAACTTGCTATTCAATTATTTCCCCATCTTTGTAATAACATTGATATGAATTATTATTACTATTCCCATTTCTTATATATGTATATGTGTGAGTGTGTTATATATATATATATATATATATATATATATATATATATATATATATATATATATATATATATATATATATATATATATATATATATATATATATATATATATATAATAAATTTTGTTTTTCTTTTGAATATGAAAATATAAATTTTGTTTTTCTTTAATATGAGAATGTATATCGCTTCACAAATATTTATAATAAAAAATTTGAACTGCTTGTATAGGTATTAATTCCTCTCCCCACATGAATTAATTTTTATAATTTTATCTGCTATATGTTCCTTAATTTTTGCAATCATACAATGTGTCTTTCTGTATTGATTTTTTGTTTAATTTGAACTGCTACTAATCCTCCCGTTGCATCTTTTTTACAAACCTTTAATTTTTCCCCCTATCTTATTGTGTATTTATTTATAAATTTTTTTTTGTATCTTTCTGTAGTCTGACGATGACGGCAAAGCCGTTGAAAGCCGGCTATCTTAATAAAGCTGATATGTTGACAAAGATGACTTCTTTTATTTCTTCTTATAAGAACGTCAACAACATCCAATCAGAATTCCCACAATGCATGTGTGAATGTATATGTAAGGGAGGAGAATAAGATAAAAAAGGGGAAGGATAGATTGCGTGTGGTCAGCGGACCCATTTCTTACGGTACTGCTCTGGCATCCACCTGGTATTGATCAGAGGTACTTCAGAAACTACTGATTAGTGCAGCCAGTCACTAGAATTCTCCTCCTGTCTACACATGAAATAGGCCTAGCTAGTTTTGAAAATCTGCCAGTCTCTGGACTAAAACCCTGGCACCTCCGGGTCAGTGTAGACTTTGGTAATGCTGGCACTGAGCTCATGCAACTATTTTGCAGTCAGGTAGAAACCATTTCAATACAGCAAAGCAGTACCCACCTGGTTCTGGATCTTTTCCCACTTCCTCTCTGTACCACTGTGCATCGTCGTCATCGTCATCCTCTGCCTCATCAATGGCTGCCCCCTTCCCATCATCTTTTTTTGATTTTTCAGAATCTTTATCACCAGATTTTTCTTCATATTTAATTTTCATCCCTGCAAGAGATTTCTCTTTCATGTTTTGCCGTTCTTGTTCTTTCTTTTTAATATTTTCTTTCTGTTCCCTTTTTCTTTTCTCTTTCAACTGACTGAAATATAAATTCACACATAAAAATAAGGAAGTAAAATTTTAATTAAATTTCTAAATTAAAATACCATACCGTTTTGTTTTAAGTCTCTTTCGAATTTCTTGAACTTCTTCTTCTGTTTTTTCAATGTAACTGTGGTATAGAACCTCCCCGCCAACAAGGTCTGATTCAACTTTCAACAGCTGTCAAAAATGACAAGAAATCAGACAAAAACCAACATTAACCAGATATACTTTAAAAACGGCTACTTTCCTCTAAGTAAGATCCTACTTTTGGAAAAGATGTGAAGTAGGTGTTCCTAGAAAGCTAGAGTCTAACCATTAGCTGAACAGTGAATTAATCCACACAAAATGGTGTGTAAATTTAAATTCAGCTGAAATTAATCTGTGCCAGATAGTTGTCAACATTACCAACTTGAATTCCGATTTTCCATGCTTGTTCAGAACAGATGTTATGACTTTTTGTTTGCAATACACTTAAAAGATCCACAATTTGAGATTAAGGGAGAACTTATAAGTAAACAGAAATATTAATCAAGTTCTAAATTAAATATTCATGATCCTTTGCCTTTGAGGCCTTTTAACATTCCTGGGCTGCAGTTTTCGATACCAAACTGGAGGGAGGGGGAACAATATACTAAGGAGCTTTCTCAGTGCGTTTGTGTGTGCAGCACACTAGAATTCCAATGAACCACTTCACTGTGCAGTGAAGAAAAAATTAATTCGGAATACACAAACACTACAAACACATAAAATAGGAACATTTCATAAATACTTTTGTAATGCTATTTATTATTCTCAAAAGATATCTAGAAACTAGTGTGCTCGTTTGGGCAACATTGGAGTTTCTTTGATTTCCCCTCTCATTACATTTGAAGTTTCAAAAAATGACACTTACAAATTTTCATGGAGATTAAATTATATTAACTACATAACTGAGTTCTTGAAGATTTTTTTTGGAGAACCTACTTTTTATTTTCTTATTTTTCTCCTTGAAACAAAGACTGTATGCAAGGGAATGAGTCTTGGTGTTAATAGAGCCAATGTCTGTGTTTAGACGTTTTGATTTTTATAGGAAATGCACAATTTGAATCCCTTCCTTTCACGGAAAGAAAAGCCAAAGTTAAAAATGTAATCCTTGAATATATATACACACAGATTGCAAACTGAGAGGCAGATGTAATCTTTCCCAAGGGAGATGTGTCCCCTGCTGGAAAATTACTAATTGCTCATTGTTAGGGATACAACTAATTTCCGTAGATGCCTTGTTTACGATTTCTAGGTTTTGAAATGGAAGAAATTGGACAAGAAAGCATTCTTGAGAGCATAATTAGAATTTATTCAGTCCATATTAAGTAAGCGATGTTCTGAGTTTCACTCATCAATTCTTCCATTCCTCCCCTCCTGGAGTTTTGAATGTCCCTCTCCAGAGAATATTGTCCATTCACTCTTTGTTGTGGAGATACAATGTTGTAAAGTGAATTAGTAAAGATGTGACATGTTCAGATGCATACAGCTCTCTTTTCAGTAAAATCAGAAGGCAGTGTCTATTATTGTTAAGAAACATGTCTTCTGCACGAGTGCACCCTGAGATTATAAAATGGAAGGGCGACCTGAAATAGTAGTTTATGCATCAAGGCTGAAAAGTAACTGGTTTTTCAAACAGCAGCTTACCACACTTGGTTGAGCGCAGATGATGAACTGTTCCAGAATGGATTACAATGTTCCAAATATTACCTGTGAGGTAATAGAGATGCAATGTTTCACTTACTTTCTCAATATCTAAGTATTCTTACTGAAGAGTGAATTATTTTTAGGATAAAAAAAAAAATTGCACAACTGAGGCTATTAAAACAATTATGCTGGCTTATCTTTATGAGAAGGTAATACACATTCTTATACAGATCATGTTAATTCTGCTACCAAGAATGTTGTAACCATAAAGCTTGAAACTGTACATTCTATCTTCCACATACTAAATATTACCAAATAAGGACTTAAAATCTCTAGTATTATAGTAAAAATGTATATTTTTTGTAGAAATTAAGATATCTGTTTACATTTGATTTTCCTGATTACATTACCACTGTAATCATCTGCCAAAATCCTATCTCAACCTAGGCCAGCAAATCTAAGCTTTGGAGATAATACATATTCTGGTAAATATCACCTTCAAGGTAAGTATACCCAAATACTATTTCTTTTCTCAGTGTTCCTCTTAAAAATGGAGCAATTACATAAGACATAAATGATTAGAGAGTAGCTTATGTTTTAAAAATATACCTCAAGGGTTAATCTTGGACCTAATTCAACAACACGAATTGCTGAGGTACTGGAAGCTGTGTTACCACGTGAAGCAAGTTTTTGTGGTAACACTACATGGCTATTGGGATCATCTTCAGCTTCACTTTCAGACAATTGTGTAGGGCTGAAAAAGAACAAAACTCTAATAAACAAACAATTTTCATTTTATTAATATAAATTTTCATGATCTGATACGTACTTTGTCAAAAACTGAGATATTTCCTGGTAATGGCTGAGGTTTGGGACTTTGCTTTGCACAATTTTCTTCACACTTTTGGAAATTCCAGCAGGCACAACTTTAATAGCAAAATGTCGAAAATCAACCAAGTTTTTAGAAGCATCATAATTCAGAAGTACACAACGTCGTACTTGGCTCAGATCTACCTGAAAATCAAAACAAAATCAAAAATGTTATATTTATATAGTTAATATTTCAAATTTGATTTGATTACTTAATTTGAAATAGAGCGAGAAATAGCTGAACTGATCATAAAATGTATCCATCCATTGTAAGTGACTAATATAATTAGTCACTTAAACATAATTTCTTTAAAATTTTACATCCCCTCTACTTCAGCCAAGCAAGAATTGGGAGGTTCAATATCAAAAGAAGTGCAATTAACTTCTTTACACATTCTTTGCCACCAATTGTAGGGTTGTCTTTAAATCTTGAAGTACATAATAAATATATTACACCTATCTTGAGTTTTTGTCAATTCCACTCACAATACAAAATGGCAAAATATTTTTTCAATTACCTTAATTAAATTGATTGATGGAAACATATTTTGGAAAGTTGAGTAATAAACTTTATATGCATTCCTTCTCCCGAAAATCCATTGAGAACAACCAGAGGATGATGATCAAATTGTTTACCAAAGACATATTGTTTCTTCATTGCAGAAATGACATCTCTAGCCAAAGTATAATTATGCACTCTGAAACTTAATGTTGGACCTCGAGGAATACGAGCAATTCTTAAATATACACCCAGATCAGTGCGAGTAAATATACAGAAGTGGGTGACATGCAGAAAACCAGCAACTGCCACAAAGTCTTTAAAAGAATTCTTCTTCATAACCTGAACAGAAAAAACCGCATTCATAAATTTTTATTTTACATTCATTACAAGTTCAACAAGAAACATCACACTATGCACAAATAATACTGCTTACTTTCAAAGATGATGCTGTATACGGTTCCATAACCTTTCTAAAATCTCGTACAAGTTCCAGAACATATGGTCCAGCCAAGCCTCGATGAAATACAAATGAGTGAGGTGCCCTTTTCACTTCCTCTGGTTCAACACTATTGGGATCAGCTGTGGCCTTATTCCTTTTCCTACATCTTCCCTTTAATATACAAATTTGAATGACATGACATTCGGAAAACACACAACCCAGACAAAGTAATTTGCACTTACTTTTTTACTTCCTCGTCGCCCCATTCTGCGAAACTGATCTGCTTACTTTCTGACGCACAAATGTTGCAAAAATGATCCTATATCGAACATCCACACTCAAGCCACACGCACCACACACCTTAACCTCACACGATCATACCCTGATCATACCCATACCAAACACGTGCGCCATCGCCCAGTCTAAACAAAACACTTGCGTCGCGCAGTGCAATGCTGCCATCGGAAAGTATGCACATGGCTGCCACATCAACGAGGAAAATTTTATTCTTCCAGGCTACACCCAAAAATATTTTAGCCCAAAAGTTTTTACATGGATGAATAGATGTTTTTCTATGGTCATTAAGTATAATGTATGTTTTTCAGTACATGGATTATAGGCCATCAAAATTTGAATACCACACAAAGAATTTGCAATGATTTTCCATGAATGATTCTTATTTTCAATTCATGAAATGAAAACATGAATTATGATGACAATGATAAAAAAATTATATATCATTTTTTAGGTAATAATGTTTTAGGTTTCTATATAGATATATAGATATTTCTATATAGGTTTATTTTTATATATATATATATATATATATATATATATATGTGTGTGTGTGTGTGTGTGTGTGTGTGTGTGTGTGTGTGTGTGTGTGTGTGTGTGTGTGTGTGTGTGTGTGTGTGTGTGTGTGAGAGAGAGAGAGAGAGAGAGAGAGAGAGAGAGAGAGAGAGAGAGAGAGAGAGTTGAAGTCTATAACACGGTACAACCCAGACAGTATGGGTCACCCAATGTTAACCGACGAAGGCTTATTTCTGCAGCTTCCACCTAGCCGCCACGTTTTGGATGAAATCTACTGCCAATCGCGTGGAGACAACTGGGATTTGACAATCCTGTCCTGTTCTAATCTGTTCTGTTCTGTTCTGTTCCGTTCCGTTCCGTTCCGTTCCGCTCCGCTCTGTTCTGTTCTGTTCTCTCTCTCTCTCTCATTCTCTCTCTTTCTCTCTAGCTCTCTCTTTCGCTCTCTCTTTCTCTTTCTAGGCGGGAACTACCAACTGACGTGCTATTCGAATTGTCGTAAATACTTTGTGTTTCGTCTGGAAACGCGGCGCGTTTCTATATTATATATATATATATATATATATATATATATATATATTGTGACGTCACGGGTTATACGAACCCGTAACGCCACCATAAGCCACTAGAAAAGACCAGAGAACTAAGAAATAGGGTACGCGGCGGAGCGATGGTCCGAGAAGGCGACATCTACCCGCAGGTTTTCGCACTCCGATGTCCAAAGTTAGCGGATAATATTTTCTCGAGAGGGCGCGAAGGAGGAGAAAATTCACCCCTCCAGAAATTTTTCCCCAGGCGGAGTTGCATAAATACCGTGACGCACTTCGGTAGAGCTCTCTTACGACTTCGACAGCGACGGCGACTCAATGAAATTCTTCAGCGGTAGTAATCGGTTAGTGCAGGAGTATAATTTTACTTGCTTTAGTAAAGCTGATTTAAGAAACGCGGTAATAAGTGATAGAATTCAGAAGCAAAGTGCATGTACAGCATTTGCACTAACATTACGGGAGTAAGTAAGCGTTGTGACTGCTCGAACTTGAAATAGTTTCATCATCGAAGTAAATTCGCGCAGAAGGACTCTGAACGAAATCCAGTATTTAATTTTGTACGCCACGACCACCCACGCTCAAAGTGTGGTATGTCGACCGAGTGCTAGAAGTAGTCAATTCAAGCACGTTAGTTATTTAAAACTGGAAGCGCGAGCAACGGGTACGCGGCAGCCGGCAGAAGGACGACTCCAACACTCAAGCGTAGGCGAGAAGGACTTGGACCAATCCATGGTGTGTACGAGTCCGGGACGAGAAAGGTTTGGAATTTGACGTGGCGGCATCCGGAGATCGAGCGAAAGAAGTGGTGACCGTGGGGCATCGAACCAGTCAAGTGACGTGGCGAGGACTGCGAGCGACCGAACACTCCAAGGTTAACTGACGACGAGCGGGAAGGAAATGTCGAGGTAAAGAACTGGCAACTTCTATGCGACAATTTGTTGGGAAACTGTAGCTTTAAACACCACGCGTAGCGTTCTAAAATAGGTGAAAGTTCCAAATAGTTACTGGGGAAATATTTCGAACGCATGAGCGGCAGTTTTGATTTCATTCGCTGTACGCACCAGTAAATTCGTTGAATGCCATACCTTGTACAACTTTTCTAAAGTAAATTATAATTTTTCATGTAATGTAAAAGTAATCCTATTGAAAGTATTGTGTCCATTGTATGATGTCAGGGATACTCAGTTGCTATAAATTTGTAAAGGGTACGATTTAGTAACGTGTGTGTCACGTTTATTATTGTGTTAGAGTTAACAGCATTGTAATAAATGCGCAGCTCAAGGTTGACCTCTGTGAAGTCTATAATAGAATAATTGTAGAGAATCACTTAAAGGGCCGTGCACGGAGAAAACTTTAGATTAACCACAGTTAAATGAGGTACACGAAATAATTGAGAAGGAGGTCAAAGCAAAAGTATTGTAAATAGTGCGTATTGAAGTAATCAGGCAGTCAAGGTGACGCCTATACATTCTCTTATGGTTGTGTTATTTCTGTTCTTTGTTCCTGTTTTCTTTGCAGGACCATCTACGTAAAGTACATACTTATTGTATATTTGTGCCACTGTGTAATTTGTTTTACTGAATATATGCTCATTTTACCAGAATTTTATATAATTCATTGTGTCAAGGGTTCAGACCTTTCTCATACCCGAAAGATCCTGCTTCCTGAGAATTCAAAGCTCGCTTCACGAGCATTCATAACGACTAAACGACTAAAATACGAGATGGATTCGTAATTATATAGAACTTTTACAGTAATTCTAAAGATGAAGAATAAAAGTAAGAGATGGATTCGTAAGCGAAAGTATCGTTGAACATTTCAAAATAATTACTAATAAATTAAAAAAATATATTTATTTATTATACGTCAAAAAGATGAAGAATTTAGGTTAGTAAACAGTACAAAAAAAGTTATAAATTGTAGTCAATTGTTAAGTGGGCAGATAAATAAGTCAATAAAAATATATATATATTAAATTTAAAATAATTAAAATAAGTTAAATAATTAAAATTAAATTAATTTAAAAATAAGTTAAAAAATTATAATTAAATTAATTAAAATAATTAAATAAATTAAAAATAATTAAATTAAAATAAAATAAAAGGAAACGGCTAAAATAAAGCACATTAGGGGCGAAGGGAGTGGGAATCGGAAATGTTAGGGCAGAGGCGTTGGTGGGGACGATTTTCTGTGGTGCTGTTTTTTTTCAGGTCCCGTGGAGGCCAAACACTGGAAGGAGAATGCCTGACGCCCGCGCCAAATAAATAAATAGTCAAAAAACCGGATAGAGTAGCATGTACTCGGCTTGACGGCGGGTTTTTTCCCCCTTCGGGGTTTTTTCCCTCAGTTGACCTATGGTCTCGTTTCCGCGGTTTTGAGCGATGGAGAGACCATTGGGGTGAATACCAGAAGGCAAAAGGTTAGAACTCGGTAGAATGTAGGTTTTTAATGGCTTAAAGGGCCCTTTCGGCCTAGCCACATTGGATCAAGTTTCTAATTTGGCTGTAATAATTACCTATTAAATAAATTTTTTCTAAAAATATGTAATTTTGTAGTGTTTAGCCACAAATTATATTGATTGGCCAACATGACGACACTGATTGGCCACTCAATTATTTCTAACAGAAACAACTAGTAAAACGATATAATTAAGGCAGAGATCCCATAGTCCAGGAAACCGTGTGCAGTTTGCATCTCATCCTATAGTACAACACACAGTTTTTAACTGCTTTTTGACGTTAAATAAGTAAATAAATAATGAATTGAAGATTAAACCACAATTATTAAATCCACATAACCGATCAATAATAGATGGATTAGTGATTTCGGGCGCGTCTGCTGCCAAGATCGGTCCTGTATGTGTAATACATGTTTTTATCACTGGCGGGGGCGGTGATCTTCCCCCGCGAGATCCGGTGCAGACCTAAGGCGGGGGTTTTCCCCAACCAGGTATCTCCCATTAACGTCATACCGCCCCAGCCAGGACAAGCTAATAGCTTCCGACCGGTCTCCCGGCATATGTGGTAGTGTAGTGTTTGTAAGAAGTGTGTGGGGGGTGAGAATTTAATAAGGAAAGGGAAGGGAAAGATCGCGCGCGGTGGCCCGTTTGTTAGGATACTGCTCCGGCATTTGCTTGGTGGCGATCGGAGAAACCATGGAACTCTTCCTATCAGATCAGCCGAATTCTGCTTCAGACAGCGGCTGAACTCGATCTAGCTATGTAGATAGTGCCGAAAATTCTGCCAACCGTCGCGCCTCGAACCCTACGACCTGCCGATCAGAGGCACGTCAGTGACATCCGTTGATGCACTGAGCCACATTTTCCAGTAACTGGACAATAAACTAAATAGATCCTAGCTGATGTTAATTATGTGAGCTGAGAAATTTCAGTCACAAAGAAATAGAGATATATTGAAATTGGTAAAGCAAACAATTGAAGACAAAATTATGTAATTAATATCCAATGACAGATAATCTCAACTAAATTGTATTAAATAAACTCTTAATTTAATTTATTTAATGTATATATAAAACAATGCGCAACTAATCAATTACAATACAAAAGACCTACAGCGATAGGAAAAGCAACAAAGTACAAAAGAACTCTAAGTCATAAAATAATTTAAATAAAACAAATAAATGTAAAATTGTGGAAATAATAGCGCAAGCCAGCTAAAACAATGTTAAACGAGGACAATCCAGAAGCACAAAAGCAATTTGGGGAATCTCCGAATGTCATCTCTTTTTCGTTGCAACATAGTGTCACTAATGTATATATCTCTAATCACTTTATTAGGATATAAATCGGATAATTCAGTGAATATTAGCAACAATTGTCAACAAATAGGAAATGAAAATACTCTCTGTCGCTTTCAGTATTTATGCGTATGTGACAGTCACATTTCTCGTAAGTTACATTTTGGTTCCCATTTCAAGGCGACAGTAATAGTAATAGTATTGATTAGATGTACATGAATATTCTATTACACCGGTTTTACAACGAAATGATACATCATTTCTCCCAAACCCAAAAAATTAAGTCGATCGTAGCACTGAATGCGAGAACTGAAAACGAGCTTCAAATTATTTCAGTTTTAGACTGGTTGTTGACACACCTATTCTTTTAAGTGCGGTCTAGTTGCTTTTAAGTTCGAAAATAATTTGGCCAAAATTCCAAAATATATATTGCGGGTTGCCTACTTGCAGGCTGTATTTCATACGTCCGTTAAGCATGCAAAGCCACTTTAGCATTTAACGCGTTTCCTCTATAAACCGAATATTATGAAATTTGTCTGATTTAAAAAAAAAAACTTTTTTCTTCAACGATTTTTCCAAAATTCGATTGATTTTTTGCATTAATTTTACGCTGGCAAAGCCACAAAATTGAGCTGTTTTTGTGTTTTAAACATGTATTAGTTTTTTGCCGTTTGTATTGCTTTTTGCCTTTGTTTTTTAAGTTTCGATAAACGGCAAGAGCAAACGAAAAGTGTTTCTTTTTTTCGAAAAAGGTGAGAGCAAAATAATATTTTTTGTATAATTGAAAACACAAGAATTAAATAAAATGTTATTTTTTAAAAAAATTTCTTTTCGTAATATGAAGGAAATTCCAAAATATTACAATTTTTATTATTAATTTAAAATTAAATATTATCAAACGCTTTTTGTTTGTAAGACTAATTCAGTTTTATAAGATAATAGCATGATTAGTTTGCTTTGACACTATTAATTACATTTAATTCACACGTTTTAATACAAGTCTTGGCACTATTAATTTTAACATTTAATTTAATTTTAAAAAAAAAGTCCGAAAGTTCAATGCCACCAACCAGTATTTAGGGAGTAATGGCTTCTGCAGGACTTATTTGCTTTATTTATTTATGTGAATTTTACTTATACAACATTTATTATGTTTATTTTCCTATTTTCCTAAATTAGGAAAAGTACAAAATGGAATGGCATAAATGAACATTGGGTTGGGTAAAATTAATTAAGGTGTCAAGTTCAATGATTTAGCATTTTATTACCACCTCTTAAAGGATTTAAAGAGAGAATACAAACGAAACAGCGAGTCCTGTTTCCAACCATGTTTGGGGCCCTTTCGTAGAGACATTTATATTCCGTAGTGGGTTGTGTAACTGGAAATTCACAGGAGAAGTGAACTAGTTCAATGCTTCCAAAAACTGATGTGAATACCAAGTGCTGGGAAATGCGTAGTTTTTAATAACAGCAATCGAAACGACCAAATGTACACTCAAACCGTGCAAAAAATGGGGCCAAAATGAGCCACAGTGAAAAACCGCGTTTGACTTTGTAAAGGCCGCGTAATAACCTTGCCCTTTCGCGATCTGAACCTGTGACGCTTCCTCCCCGCCGCCGCCTCTCCCACCGCATCCCCACCCACCCCGACCCACGCGTCACCGACCCCGCGAGCGGCGCCCCGCCCGCCTCCAGGGCGCGGTCCCCCACTAACAGAATCGCCGTGCTCGGCGCCGCCCGCCGCCGCCGCCCACTAACCCGAATCGCGCGCCTAATCGCTTAGCCGGCGCGCGCGGCCATGGGGGCGCGGGCGAAGGCGCTGAATAGCATGAGCACCCGCACCCGCCCCGCCCCGCACCCGTCCGCCTGCCCCCGCCCGGGCCCCCGCACCCGGTGCCCGCCCGCCCGCCCGCCCGCCCCGCCCTGCCCGCCAAGCCTGGCGGCCCCGCCTGCAGGACGGGCGGAGGAGAGCGATGGAGAGAAGACAAGGTCGCTGAGGTGGGGGCCCAGCAGGCGGGGTGGCGGGGAAGGCTGGAGGTGCGAGGCGAAGTTGAAAGGGAATAAAGGAGACCGAATCAGCGAAAGATGGTTCCGTTTTTTACGGAAGAGGAGTAGGAGTAGGAGCCAAAACGACGTAGGCGGAAGAGGAGGCCGCAAGGAAATTGGAGAAGTGACTGATAAGACGGCGGGAAGTGAGAGGAGTCCGTGGAAAGAGCGAAGGAAGGGGGAGGAAGGGGGGTGGCAAAGAGAAGGAGGAAGGAGGGTGAGAGGAGTCCAGGGAGAGCGGATGCAGGGCGGGGTAGGTAGTTGGACTTACCAACGCCTAGAGGGGCAAAGGGTGAGCGGGGACGGG
This sequence comes from Teleogryllus oceanicus, assembly GCA_964035755.1. Taxonomy (NCBI): domain Eukaryota; kingdom Metazoa; phylum Arthropoda; class Insecta; order Orthoptera; family Gryllidae; genus Teleogryllus; species Teleogryllus oceanicus. Next base: position 92,234,341 of record CAXIVR010000005.1, on the reverse strand, counting down.
GGGGAGGTTGGCTGTAGGACATTTGGCCTCACTGATCCCCTTTCCCACCTCCGAACCCAACTAAGCACATCAAACGCTTTTCCAATGACTCTCTCCCCAAAGTCTAATTGTCAAAAACCGGTGCTTTATTTCTAATGAATGTGTGTGCCTTTAATTTGTTGAACACCTGTCGGTCCCTCCCTCGCCGCGTGGCTGTACGTCGTCACGTGCCGTCTGCGCCGCCACGTCGCTCTGACGGCTCCGTGCTGGCGAGGCACAAAGCTCCGGCGACATGCTGCTCTGCGGGGTTCCGTTGAGCTGCGCCAAAAGATATTCTGCCCTCCCCCAGATTCTGACTAAACTTGTAAATTTAATTGCGAGCAGCAATACATGTTTTCTGCATTAATATTTTTGTGTTGACCCTTCCAATACACAACATCACAAGTTCTCCCAATTTCGAATGAAGTTTTACGTCTTGGGTGGGGCAACTACTATTGACAGTCCACGATCTCTGACAGGGAGATCCTAGGATTTCAGATCCGACCTGTGGGGTTGCCATACTGGTTCATAGTTGGGTGGAACTCAATCGTATCTAGAAGATAATGCTAGCGGGCGGCGCACGATCGATGAGTTTTTAAGGTTTCCTTTTCCGAATTTAGGACTCACAGTACGTCGAAAAAACGGCACTTTTTCCCTGCAGCTCACATCTTACATTTTCAACGAAATACAAAAATGATAAAGTTAAATACATTCAACAACAAATAAGGCTTATGTTGCTGTCTTTCTAGATTCCATCATCGTAAAAAGTTGCTAAATTAAACAAAACCATTTTTTTACGTCTCTATTTAAAGAAACGGGGGTGTTACTGGGAGGAAACGGAGGATACACGTGCGCACACTGCGGCAGACAAGTGAACTGGTGGGAAACGATAGAGCATAAAATGTATTTTTAAAAATATGATATTCAAAATACACATCCATGTAATTTAAAACATTATATCTGCGATATTATCGAATACGCGCACCAAAGCTTAAATGGCGAGCGAAAAGCAATCCAAGCCTCTGTTCCAGGTGCGCTGTGCAGCCGATCTCTCAAAGGACCGCGTCAGGGGTCGTGTTCGGGTCGTGCTCTGCCACCACAACGCAATTACTATGGTAAAGCGGACAAGACGATACACGGCATAATCAGTGCGACGGGCGACCGGCTATCAATTGATAGCCACCAGGCCATGCCAGGCTACGCCACGCCACGCCACGCAACGCAACGCAACGCTACACAACGCCCATGCGGCTAGGTCGAGTTTTTTTAGGAAGAGGGGAACGGGGGTATCAAATGATCTGTTGCTACAGGCATTTAAACAAAATTAATTCAAATTTGGCGTTGCACTTGGAATTCAATCATTTATAGCAATTCTTTGGAGCTAATTAACACCAAAGTGTGTACATTTCAAACATCCCGCCTTAGACTTAGTATTTTTCAATAAAAACTGCGGGCGGGCTTCCAGAGAGAAAGGCAATACATTTTCGTATGAAACTCTTTGGAACGGCTGAATTGCTTTAAAATTTTGAATTACTTTCTAAGAATGGCGTTAGAGCGCGCCACGGGGAGGACACCAAGTCACGACTATGACTAGATTAACGTGTCCACCTCATAATTCTATTTCTCTTACGAAAAAAAAAAGATTATTGTTGGTAGCCCACGTGGCAATGTCTGTGTGAGCAACTCGCCTGTGGGTGAGCGCCAGGGATTCCTTCAAGCGCCATCACTCGCGTTGGCGCGTCCGTCGACGCAGCAGCTTCTCAAGTGAGCTTTCGTTCTTCATCCACCCATAGAAAGACGTAATTTATTCTTTATTTATTTAACATCAAAAAACAATTATCTTTCGCTGCGTTATTTAAAACCAGTACGAGTTTGAAATAATTAACGTTTCTCTATATTTTGGTGATTTAATAATGAAGTCTCATTCAAAAAACCCGACACATTAAGATTTCCGATATTTCCTGTTTAGTCGTTTTAAGCAATACTGTATCATTTGAAGGGTGATTCTGTGCGAAATTTCCCATTTTTTTGTATAAAAAGCAGGCAGGCTTTCCGATGAAATATATATTCGACTAGGAAGACCGTCTATTATTACTTGAAAAGATTCTGGGATTTTTTTTATCTTTAGGTGGGATAAATGTTTGTCTGCAGAAACTTAGAATGTGATAAGTTTGGTTGATTAAAGCCTGTACGGACAATCTACATTGTAGAATCTGTTCTTGCAAGCGATAACAGTTTTTCTTCGAAAACATAATGTGGAATTCTAAGGCATTACAAAGGATTATTCTTTTATTTATGAGGTGATTGATCTTTCAGGGAAAGCCTGGTCTGAAACGTCCCCGTTTCTTTACTTTATTCTCTAGAAATAAATATAATCGCAGATAAAGTAATCATTAGATATTTACAAGGAAACAAAATTAATATCGACGTACATTTAGTACTTAACACTAAAATTAAAAAAGAGCAATTTTGTTCAAATTCATAATTGCCAGGCTGACTCACTCAACAGCTGTTCTGAGCTGGTGATAAAGTTACATTCACTTTATGCAACACTAGGCGACAGTGACAGGGGAACAATTTGTCGCAGTCCAAATTTCTGGATGTTCCGAGCACCGCTTCTAACAATTTGGTGTCCCCAGCGCAATGCGGAACCTTGTTTGCATGGATTTCCCCGGCCCAGCACCAATCCCGGGGCAAACCCCTTTGCCTCCGCACCGGCCCGCCCTACTCTTCCCGGTCCAACGCCCCTGCCCCTCCCGCTACCACCTCCCGGCCCCCGCCGGCCCCCGCCGGCCCCGCCGTCCCCGCCTGGCCCCCCCCGGCCCCTGCCTGGCCCCTGCCCGGCTCCCTGCCTGGCCCCTGCCCGGCCCCTGCCTGCCCCGCCCGGCCCCCGCCTGGCCCCGCCCGGCCTCCGCCTGGCCCCGCCGGCCCCTGCCTGGCCCCCCTCGCCCTCACCACCGCCACCTCAAATGTAAAAAACTGGGCATGTAGGTACTGCACTCCTACCCCAGCACAAAATCTTTTTGGTGCCCCTCCCTGAGAAAAGTACTCCAGCCTTACTAAAAGAAAGTCAGTTATATGAGATTAACTTTTTAGTAGATAGACTAAAAAATTTAATTATATGAGATTAATAATTATTTTACAGATAAGAAAATACTAAAAACATATTTTATGACATTTTTTCAAATATTTTATATTTTTGTTCCAGGCTTGTCATGGACAGAGCCCCTACACAAATGCGTATCTTGATTGTTGGCAAATCCGGCCCAGTTCATCTAGTAGGTGTAGAGTATTACATAAAGTAAGAGATAGTAATTTCTCCAAATTAAGTTCTAAAACCGGTTGAAATGTGTGCTTTGTGGAGGCTGTTGAAGTAGATGTGCCGCGAGGGAGATTGCGCCCGGCTAGCGCGCCGCGCCTCAAGGGTCGCTGGCCGATTAGGCGAAAAACTCCAAACTCATACTTCCCCATCACCAGGCTACCTATCTTCTTCACTAGATTGAATGAGGCGTCTGCATCATACCACTTTTAAAACTGAAAAATATAACATCTCAAATCGAAATCACTGCAAGTAGTCTTTGACTTGCTGTAAACTGAATAGAACAAGTCATGAAGTTATTCTCTTTTATCAAATGAATGAAAGAAAGAGAAGGGGATGCATGATGGTAAATCATTTAATATTACAGAAATTTTATATTTTCTTTCTTTCATTTGTTAAGAAGTTAATTCTATTTTTATTTTCTTTAATGAAATGAATTTGATAATGTAATTGCAATCTATTAATCCTTAACGGAACGATTTAACCTGTTTATATTTTCTTGTTACACGAAATTGATAATGATAATGGCTAAGCCATCAAAAGCTACTTTTCATTAAATAATACTAGTGATAACCCGTCAAAATTTGACGGTGAGATCTGAGATAAATGTAAAATACTGTGCCCAGCCTAATGTTCACAATATGTTACATTGTTTGGAACTTCAGGGTAGCGAAGATATTCAGCAGACATCAAGCAGCGCCACCATGAAGTAGTGTGAACTCGCATCTATCGTTTCATGTAATCGATTTTTTAAACAGCCACCTTTGAAGAAAACAATTGACTATTGATAAGCGTATATTAAAGAATGTTTTAATTTAAATTTAATTTAACCGTAAATGTTGGGGAATAAAACAAAAATATCTGATAAACATCTTAGGGATCAATCTTCATTTAAAGGAAAAGTATTAAATCGGTCAGTAGGTAAACGAGCCTAGAGAATACCTTATTTTTTTAAATATATAGATAGATTGTTGAAAGAACGCATTTTATAATTTCATAAAAATTATTTCGTTTTAAACGCCAACGACAAATCAACGCTATACCAATAACACGAAAATGTAACTTTCCTTTCTACACAATGTTAATGCTGTACGTGATACTGAATGTAATTCAGCAAGGGAACCACCAACGATCCCCACTTAGTGGATATTCATACAATTTTTATCACACGTTTCCCTTTGAAGTCTTCGAAAAATTATTACTTAAATATTTTGGTTTAAAACCGTCCTTCAGGATGAAAAAATTTTAAGTTCTTATCTAACGCTATTTACCTTTCGAATATCAATAATTTCCTTTATGCTCTGCAATCGAACTCTACTAATAATTTAATAATATTAGCAATTTTGTTATTCATTTCAACATGTTTGTAATTGAAGTCAGCTCTCCCTCTCTTCCTGTTCTTATCAAAGTAGTCTACAACGAGTTCATTTGAAGTTCGGTGATGACAAGCCGTCCTTTTCAATGGAACACGTTGCCAGCGCACACAGTCGATCTTCTTTCGTTGTGTTTCGAATGATGTCTTACTTTTTTCAGGTAAGCGGCGATTCTGCCCTCACCAGTGGTCATCAGATGGTGCTATTATCTTAAGGAGCTTGACTTACATTTTGGAAGGGTTTGTTAAAATTGTTCTCATAAATAAAGTTAAGCAAAATTAACGCTCAAGTACCCCTACAAAATCTGCTCGACTCATACAATACTTACAATTCATTGGCGTAAATCAGTAAAGTTGAAATGATACAAATGATACAGCAGTTTTAAATTCTTTTCTAAAATGCGCTGGATTGTAGAAATGATTCAAACCCCATTTGCGTCATTATGATGTGCAAACTTCTTTCACACACTTTTTTCTTGGCTCTGTAAAACGCACGCGTTTTGCCGATGTTCTTCTTGTCTCAGAATTCAATGTAAAGTGAAACTCTAATTTCTTTTTTGGAAGAAACAAAACCAGAAACATACTTCAGCGTTTCCTGAATCTATATTATTCTTCTGAAGTTCATTAAATAAAATCTCATAATACTATCATGACTTTGTTAAACTGTAGCCAGAAAAAGTAAATCGTCCTGCAGAAAAATTTAATCCCCATAGCCTTATTAATTGTCTTGTAGTCATACTTTCACATTCCAATAATTGTGTTTAAACACACTAAATTTCTTCTCTGTATTTGTATACAGTGGTAAAATACCACCAACTAAAATTCTACCTGACTGGGATTAATCAGGAATGCGTTTCTTCACCACTCCGTCAAGGTCTGCAGTTAGTTTAGGAGACTGAGAAAAAAATGTTGAGACTCCTTCTAGGTTTCTAAAATAATTTGTCTCCTGTAATTCATGTCTAATAAGGTTCAAGCAAACCGTAGATGGAATTCAGCTATTCATTTGAATAGTTTTATAGATACCTAAGAATACACGTTTATCAGTTTTTTTCTCTATATGCGTCATTATCAGACACTATCCAGTTCAGCCATGGCTCGCTCATGGCACATAGCAAATTTGCTATATGCGGACTGGGGTTTTCACCTGTATCCGGGAATGAAGATCAAATTGTTACCCACGTATATTGTTCATTAGAATTCATCTTTAAAACAAATCACATAACTCAATAAAATCCACAAAACTACCCAATAACACAAATGAAGCAAGCGCAGCTACAGAATATCACACTATGACTTAGGCTGCGTTTATATTCAGACAGCGATAAACGATGAAGGCGAAGAGAGTAGGTATTTGCGAAATCCGCAGCGCTGATGTAATTTCATGTCGGAGCAGAGCCAGAAGCAGTGCCACTCCGAATCACCAGAGACATCTACAGGACATTCAATTGAAACTAACGTCAATTCAATACCAACCTTACGTATTAAATCACCCGCCATATTTACTTAAATTGGCTTAGGAACTTTGGTTACCGTTTAAGTTGAAGTGCAGTAGGAGTCAACCTCAACGTCATTCCCTATGCAATGGAAGCATTACATAAGTATTTTCTTGGCTGGATTGGCATGCTTGGTGAGAGATGTGTGTCAATTTCTCTCGACTCACAACATGCAACAAACAGCGTGCAGCCATAGCGAAAGTTAGTCCTAGAGCGTACGTATTTCAGGATTTTATACTGCGAGCAGCGAATTCAATAGTGATTTGTTTTGGAAATGTATTGTTATTTCATATTGTTCTTGGCGTTTCATCGATGCGTCGTCATTTGACGAAAAACTCTTCAATGAATGTGATGAAGAATTTTAGAAAGTCAGACACATAAAATTGTCTAAAGAGTGATAGCCTGCCTGAAGTTACGATGATTATAGAAATTGGCTACCATGGCTACAATAATAGTGTTAATGCACATTGAGTGTTTATGGAAAATTAAGTGTCATACATATAAACATATTTACATTGCCTGTTAAAGAGAAACAGATGTATATTTCCAGCTGAGGTTATAATTATAGTATACCATTTAGTATTGAGGTTGGTGATTGATTTCATTTTGAGGAACTCAATGACCTTTCCTTTTACAGAGAGAAGATGCCTAGTCCTTGAAGAAATTTGGTTGTATGTGAGATGAATGTTTGAGAAAAAATTATGGAATTGTGAATAACTCTAAGGAGGAAGAGAGTATGTTGTGTACTATATGCCTATGTGAATCACAAACATAACAGTATTTATGCCAGGTTATGAAAATAAAACAGTGAACAAGTGTGAATTGTGCTTGAAAAGTGACTATGTACAAGAAAATTTCAAATGTGTGCAGTGCTCTCCCATTCTGCCAATTTCCGTATTCATAGTCTTTCTAATATTTTATTAGTCTGTCAAAGTTTCATTTATAAAACAGTTTTCAGTTTGGTACATTTTCAGTATTTAAAAGGAGATAATAATTAATTTGAAGTAGTATTTTTTTATGGTTGTTTATTCTGTAATATAAGAAAAATATCTGTTGTGTAATATATATCATGGAGTAAATAAGAAAAATTAAAACATCTTCAAATTCATTGTTATTGTCTTGAAATGAAAGGATTCTTCTCATTTAATATTGTCTAAGACAAAAAATTTTGCTGTTAGTTCTCAATCTTAATTGAATTCTCAGTATTTGTTTCCTGTGTCTGTAAGAGCATATATGTGGTGGTTTGTCTGTGTTTAATTTAACTGAATGTAAAGTCTGAAGATTACATGTACAATAAACCATCTAGTGTTAAAAACATTTCCATATGATTAATATTTTAGGTGTCCTCTGTTCATGTTGACTGAATAACGTATCACTCTCTCCCAAAATTTTGTAAGTTTTTCATGAAATATTATCCAAATTATTACAAAGGATATCTTCTAAAATGATGAGTTTTGCTAAGACCAATGTAAATAAATGATGTTGTATTCTGAGTAAAACCTCTGAATTCCAAGGAAAATATATTATAAGGGAAGTGATAAAAGGTAAATGGCATGTTTTATTTAAAATTGTTTCTTAACTCTTAAACTATAACCTTGGAAGGCTGACAGCTTTGTAGTGTAACATCTCAATATTTTGCCAAATTGTGGCTGGGACTAGCCAGTTCTAATCACTTCAATTTTGAATTAATTTCAAACATTCAATTTTCATCCCACTTTGAAATGATGTTCTAGGAAATGAGATACATGTATATCAAAAGCAATAATTTAGATAAATCTTTTTCAGTACCTAGTTTAAAAATAAAAAAATATTCTGTTTCTGGCATTTCATTTTATTCCATATTGTTCTTAAAACCTCCCAATCGTTTAATTAAAACTAATAATATTAAAAATAAGTTCATTTTGTTTCATTTAAAATTTCTGTATAAATTATAACTTCCTTGAATTACTGTCGTGTGCCATGGGCAACAAGCACATAAGATTAATCATCTCAATCATTCTGAGTCCAATATCTCACAACTACGACAGAATTCTTTTCTATAGTTTTTCAAGGTGGATGCAATTTAAATTCATTAACAGATGAAATGGTGAATTATGGCAAACAAAGTGAACAAAACTTCTGAGGGTTTGCAATACAAAAAAATGATTCAGAATAAAACATTATCACTGGCAGATGATTATGTCCTTTATCTAAGTTAACAATTAGTTTTGCACAACACAATATAACAATAAAATGGCAGTTATCCGTAATTATTTGTACTTGTCATTAGTGAAAACGAATGCCATGCCTCTAAAACTTACGTGTTGTACTCATTTCTGCAGTACAATTTTGTCTAAAACGAAGCTATTGCGGCGGTTGTGTCCCTTTTTATTACAAAATTGACTCTAACAATAAAACAAGTGATCAATTTCTCAGCATTCCTTATTGACCGACATGCAAAACACCTGAAGTGTGCCAGCTGTAGAACTGGAACAGCGCGATACTAGCAACGAAAACCTACCAAGGGTTTTCTTCGCTCTTATCGCGGTCGCAGCATGATCCGTGATCAGCGCGCTGTCAACATGAACACTTCCATCTGTTTACATGTGAACGTTCTCGTTGCTTCGATCGTAGCGCTGCTCTCATCGTTTGTCGCTGCTCCAACATAAACGCACCCTTACGCACAAATCACCTTCACCGCTAACAAGACAACAGACAACCACTAAACTTTTGTATCATTCACAAACTGCTCTGTGGTTCGTACCTAACGGCACTTCAGAAAGCAGGGGGTGTCGCTTTTCCTACCAGTTCATGAAGTTTATTCGGGGGCAGTACTAGATTTTCATATATGAGGACAGTAGGGGGACCTGTTCTTTCACAGAGTTTTATCTACGTTTTTCATGAGGACTTGGCTTTTAGAGAATGTATTTCTATATACATTCCGATAAGGAAGCAGCGCTCTTACCGCGCATTTGAACAACTAGTTAATGGCCAGTGCTTCTCACTGAGCTGCATAGTATTGCCAGGCCGCAGCCTTCGTCCGCCCGTAAGCCTGTGCAGTGAATGCATGACGTCACGCCCTCCTCGTTTTACACAGGGGCTGTTCGGGCCCACACGCAAAAGCAGAAAGGGACGTATAAAACGCTTCCTACGCTCTAAGCGGCAACACCGGAAGCGCGGCATGGGAAGTTCCATGAGCCGACCGGCACCACCGCGCCGCGTGACCCAAACCTTCTAAACCGCTCTAAAACCTTTTCAAATTCTAGCAGTTGCCTATTGGACTGTTTAAATTCCCCCCACCCCTCGCCATGCAACCGCTGGAAAAACGGTCGCTAATTAGCCAGTTCGTCAGTTCAAATCCCCTCTTCGCGTGCCCGATAGAACTCGCAAACCAGACAGAAATCAGTCGCTGAGTAGCACCGCTTGCTAGAAGCATGTCTCAGGCTCCGTGTTAAAAGATCACGAAATTTCTTATATAAATAATATTCTGTGCTTATGTTGTGGCCAGTGAAAAGCATTATTTCAATTGTTGTAGTTCAGCATTGTGCTCAAATCAGTCGCTGAGAAGCATGGTGAGAAGTATATCTCAGGATCAGTGTTAAAAACATCACGTAAATTCTTATGCAGAAGTATTCTGTGCTTATGTTGTGTGGTAAACCACATTGCTTCAATTTAATTATAGTTCAGTATTGTGTATGTATTGAACTAATTAATGTGTTAATGATTCAAGATGGAAGAATTCCTGTATTCTCCTTACTGAGAACAATAACTTAGTGTAATTTATTGTAAAGAACAAAGTGCGATAACTCAAAGGTAATTAAACATATTCTGCAAGGTGAAAGTGTGTTTCTATGATGATCACATTATACAAAATTCTAACAGCGTCGAAAGGGACTGGGTGGATTGCCTACCTACTTTCAACAACCAATATTACAGTCTACAAGCAGGTAACCCACTGCGTCCATGGTCGCCCCGAGCTTCGGATATCAGACGCTAGTGACCGGTGGAAAGCAACCCGCTCCGTCCATGGTCTTCAGGCTCGGATGTCAGACCAGTGACCTGAAAGCAACCCGCTCCGTCCAGGGGCTTATGGCAGAATGAAGTGGGAGCTTAACTCTTTTCTCTTTCCTGTTAACAGCTTGAAATACGTTACGAACCAGCGTTGTAGCACTGTCATATACATTTTTTTATGGTTGTTCGATAATACAACTCACAAATCCATTATTAATAAATAAATATATTTATAAATGTTGTTTACATTCTTTTGGGTGGCGATTTTTGTAGGGGAGCTTCGCCCTTTTAGCCTTTAATGACGAGCAGCGCCTGGTACAATTACTTACTCTCCTTATCCAGATGTGTTGCTATGCTTTGCCACACATTTTCAATAAATATCTTGTCTTGTTTGGGGTCTTTTTTGTCCACAAAGCAAGTGTTGTCTGCCACCAGTTGAATTAAACAATTTTCGAATTCGGCTTTCATGGCCATGGTTAATAAATAAATAAAAAGGAAAGGAACAACGGGATATAAACTAAGATAATGAAACAATAAAAACAGAAACAAGATAAAAGTTGAAGGAATAACAAAGAATATTATAAATTAAATAACAATAATAGAATAGAAACACAATAGAAAATAGAAACTAATACAGAAAACAAAAGTGAATACAAAATTAACAATAATGAATGAAAAAAGTGGAGAACAGAGATAGAACACAGCAGGGGAATGAAACAAAAAGGATTTTATGTTAAGAAAATCAACGGAACGAAGACGATATGATAAATAGGCGAAAGAATATGAAAGAATATGAAAAACGAGGGAAAGGCGAAAGAATTAAAAGAAAAGAAAAATAAAACGGGAAAACACCACGAAAACACAGAAAGAAACGCAATGGGCAGCACACAAGCAAAACCAGGGCCAAAAACAACCAGGCGAACACAAGCTAGATGGCAAATCAAAGAGTGAGCAGAGTAACGTAGCTATAGACGTTCTTTAGTTTTGGCAACTGTTTCTTGAAGTTCTCTTTTTTGCCGCTGCACGTTTATAGCGCTATTCGTCCTTCCGTTGACGTGGATTGTGAAGCGCACGTACCTCGCGTTCCCGTCCCCGTGCTATTGTGGAGCGGCCTTAAAGGCGTCTATCCCCAGCTCATGATGGCGCTACCTGACGCGTTGGGCGGCGGCGGGGGCCGTGAAGGAGGCGCAGCGGGCGATGGCGGCCGGCGAGCGGGGGCTTGCTTGGGCGTGCGCATGCGCGTGCGCGCGGGCGGGGTGACGCGGTTGGGCGCGCTCTGGGAGGGGGGCGGCCGCCACGGCAGCGCCGCAGCACGACGCCGTGCGCGGGAGGGCGGCGGCGCAGCGCCACGCGAGGGTGGCGGCGGCGGCCACGGCACCTGCGCACACCCCATTCCTCCGACTCTCTTTCTGCCTCTCTCTCTCTCTCCCTCTGCCTCTCTCCATCTCTCCCTCACGCGCAGCACCTGCATTTCTTCATTCGTCTTTCACCCGCACCCTGCCTCTCTCTCTCTCACGCACACCCCTGCTATTCTGCGCACCCACCTCTTGCGCGCCTGCCTCTCACCATCTCTTTTATGCGCACCCCTTTGACACTTTTCATCTCCCTCACGCCCACCCTTGCCTATCTTTCTCTCTCACGCACACCACCTGCCTCTCCTCTCTTACGCCCATCTTCTGCCCTTCTCCATTTCTCTCTCTCTTTCTCTGTCTCTCTCTCTCTCTCTCTCTCTCTCTCTCAAAAGCGTCCCATTCTCTCCACCTTTCTCTCACGCGCACCTCTGCATATCACCATCAGTCACTAATACACACTACCTGCATCCAATCATCTCTCTCTCTCACGCATACCCCTGGTCTCTCTCTCTCTCTCTCTCTCTCACGCGTACCCCCTGTATTTCTCAATCTCTCTCTCTCTCTCTCTCTCTCTCTCTCTCTCTCTCTCTCTCACGTGCACTTCGTACATCTCCAACTCTTTCTCCTCTCTCCCATGCGCAGCCCATGCCTCTCACTCCCGCTCTCTATATCGCGCGCACCTTCTGCCTTCTCCACATCGATCTTTCTCTTTCTCTGAACCACTCAACCTACCTCTTTCCGTTTCATCTGTCTTTCCAACGATCACTTACTCTTATTCACTCATCTTATCTTATAAGTATCTTTAAAGATGAAAGTAACAGCACAGAATACTATGCAACTACTCTATATCACTGCGTCCTAAATGAATCTTAAACGGAAAAGGAACAGCCACTACCAAAGGTAATAGCCACGAGTCAATGAGGCCACGGTGTGTAAGCGTACTTTATCACAAACAAAAAATTAAGAAAAGATTTGTATATGACTCCTTCCTTTACTGAACTTTATTCATTAGGAAGAGTTCAGGCTCTCGTCAACTCAAACTTCACCAAAATGGCGAAAGAATTCGTTTTCCTGTTGTTTGTTTAAACTCTAATCCATTTTGCATTTGTACTCATTGGAATTAAAAAAAAATTAATTAAGCATTCTAAGTTCATTCACATTTATAAGTGTATTTTATCTATTCTCTCAAAAAACGCAAGGAAAAAAATTGGAGCAATTTTTGAGAAAATTTTGAAAATGTCGCCGGGGCATCATATTAAATACCCCCCAATTTTAAAGAACGATTTTTAAAATCGCAAAGCTTCGACTTGAGATCGACCGGGAAATGTCCATTTTCGAAAAAATCCTATGTATGGTTTAGGCGCCAGAAGACACAGACGGACGGGCGCTTAAAAATCACTTTCTCGGTATCAAGGGACCCCAAAACATGTATTTCCGTTGAAATCTCGAAACGGGGTTTCCGCAACTTTACATAACTTTCTCTACACTACGTATATTACGTCGTATATACGTACATATACTAGAAAGTAACTAGTGATACTACAAACATTCTCGTACTAGTTTTCTAATGACGTTGGTCTGGGCTACCTTTTCGGTGTCCTCATCCTTTTGCCAGCTGTCATCTGTCGCCACCCAAAATTATTTTTTGAAGTTTTCTTAATTTTTGAGTTTCCAAAGGTTGAAACCAAAATATTACTTTAAGATTATTAACGAATTTCATCCTATAAGGAAATTTTTGTTGGAAACTTTAGACGCGAAAATGACGTTTAAGCGTTATTGTTTATGCGGAAATTTGTTTAACATTTCAGAGGAATATCTTGAGTTTCCGAAACTCATTTAAAGAATGTTTACTCACACATGCAATAATGTTTACAAATCGCTGGAAATGTGCATATTAACGGAGTGATACATGTTTCAAAAAATGTACTTGTTTAATGAAGTAAATATAGCTACCGGGGAGGCTAGGTAAAAAAATTTAAATTAAAAAAAATAGAGCAAAATGGCATTATGCCATGTCACAAACTACATTGATGATTCCTACCAAAAGTTTAGGCTGTAGAAATAACTTTAGACCGTTTTTGAGAAAATCGTGTTTTTTGTTATTTTTACTTTCTCGTATACGTACCTGTTTTTCTGTTTTTTGTTTAAATTCTGTTGTATTTTGCATTTATGCTCATTGGTCTTTAAACAAATTTAATTTAACGTTCTAAATCTTTGGGGTGTCAAAAGCTGGAAATTAAAGCTTATAGACGAGCTCCTGGGCTTCCGCGGCCGGAGCTAGTAGCTGCTTCGATATCCCCCGACCTAGGCATAGATAGGTACCAACGTTTCGGCCGCCATCCTACGGCCTTCCTCAGAGCGTATTTCGCCCTGAGCAAGATAGCAGAGTGCCTGCCGAAACGCTGGCACATCTGCCTAGGACGCGGCGTCTCCCGGACAGCCAAGCAAGTACTAAAACTTAATGACGATTTTCTAAGATTCGCAGTTTCCTGAATCAAAAATGTACTAAACAAACATTTTTTTGTTTTGAAGCGACGTTTTCTATCCATCATGCAAACATACAAAAATTATGGTATTTCAATAAACGGCTTGAGAAATTTAACTAGAGATGCAACAGAATGGCACAAACTTTCTTGTAGTGAAGTCTTCTAATTTTCTTGGTTTGATGGGGCTTCTGCAATTTGGAAAAGATCGTACATGTGGTTTCGGCGATAGTAGTGTTCCAAGGCAGGCGGACGGACGGACTGACGAACGTTTTGAAAAATAAAAAGACTTTTTCGGTATCAGGGAACCCCAAAACGTGTATCGAAATCGATTTTCCGCAGCATTACATAACTTTCTCCATACTACCTATATTTCTCCCGTATACGTATGTATACGAGAAAGTAAAAATCCTCTAACACGAGGTGTAGTCATAATTCCTATTTTGTGAGTTCATGATGCCGAAAAACCAATTGAGAGCAAAACGTCCATCTGTCCATCCGTCTGTGCTTAAGCCAGTCCTACGATATTTTCCAAATTTAAGTAACCCCTGTCGATCTCGCTCTAATTGAAGCTTTGAAATTTTGAAAGCATTCATTGATATTTGGGTGTACTTTACATAAAGCCCACCAGACATTTTCAAAATTTCAAAAAACGGCTCCAATTTTTTTCTTTCATTTTCTTGAAAGAATGGAGTAAAATGCACTTATAAAGATAGCATGTCCGAATTTCACAGTTGACTCTGAAATTTCGAAAATTGTAAATGTATCAATTTCTTTCGGCATCTTCCTATAACTAAAAAATTGTCCATAATTAGTTCTTTCATTAGCGTCATGTAGATTTTTTTGAAAATTTTAGTAGTTTCCGTGCAACTGAACATGAAATATTTGCAATTTTTTAAAAAATAACATAAACCATATTTTCTCAAAAACGGCTCAATAGTTTTTTGTTGTTTTTTTTTGGTTTGGTTAGTGCCAAACGAACCCTATTCCAGGACATAAACACCATATTGCTGGATTCTTTTGTTTTTTCAAAAATTACAAAAAAATATTTTTTTGCTTGTCTCAAGTCGGTAATACTTACTTTAGAGGCGATAAGTATTATATTTATAAGAATTTCAATAATGACATTGTTTGACTTGTCTCTCTCGTCAGTAAAATTTACTTAAGATGCGATTTTTTTAGATCATTATATTTATGAGTACATTAGCTTTAAATAATGTCAAATGCAGTTCCCTAAACCTCAACAGTTTTCTGTGAAAATGAGCTCCAATTTCCGCATTTTGAGATACGCTTAAACGCCATTTTCTCAAAAATGGCTCCAAATTTTTCCTTAGAACATTTCAAATTAATATTGTTAATTGATTTCCATTTGTAATGTTTAATTTCGTGTATTCTTTAGTTTTTGCAAAAATTATACAAATGAAATTTCTTTTAAAGATCTCTGACGTTATTAATATGCATATTTTCAAAAATTTGTGTACGATATTGAATTTATGAATGGAAGTTCTTTAAACCACGAGAAATGAAGGTTTTCGAAAACTCAATAAATTCCTCTTGAAAAGAGCTTCAAATTCCGCATTTACCGCAACGCTTAATGCCATTTTCTTAAAAACGTCTCCTAATTTTACGAGGAGCTTTTAGCCTTCTTTAATATTTTTCGTATTAATATTTCTCGTATACGCATTATACACGGAGTAATATATGAAGTACAGAGAAAGTTATGTAATGCAGGGCGAAAAGAAGGCGGATTTTCGGCACAAAATAATTCATTGCCGGGCACTGACAACGAAAAAAAGGATAAATCCATTTGCTAAACTAATAACAAAAAAATCCCCTAAAGCGCGGTGTAGCCAGAATCCCTGTTTTGTGGATCCTTGATGCCAAAAAACCAATTGGAAGCAAAACGTCCGTCCGTCCGTCCGCCTGTCTGTCTGTCTATCCGCCTGTGAACATTACTAGCGCGTAAACGGTGCGTAGGATTTTTTCGAAATTGATGAAACCTCTGTATATCTGGCTCTAGTTGGAGCTTTGACATTTTGAAAATCATTCTTTAGAATTTGGAGGTAGTTTACAAGAAGCGCCCTGGTCGTTTTCATTTTTTTGCTCAAAAGCGGCTCCAAATTTCTTCTTTAAATGTCTTGTAAGAATAGAGTATAATACACATATAAAGGCGGCATAGGTCCTAATTTTTGAGACTAACTCTGAATTTTCGAAAATGCAAAAGTTCAGTTTTTTCGGCATTATCCTACCACTATAAAATTGAAAATATAGTTTTCCTTCAAATGAAATTTGTTGCCCTTAAATAATTATTTCATTAAGGTAATGTAAATTTTTTAAAACTTTTAGTACTTCTCGAGCAATAGCACATGCAATATTTGCAATTTTAAAAAGATTTAGTGCTAAATCTTTATCTGGAGTTCGGACAGGACAATCTATTGGACAGTTGGGTTTGGTTATAAGGTGGATTGGTTTGTCTTCAAGTCTTAAATTTCTTTTACATTTACCTTATATTTATAGTCCACTATTTTATCAATATCTCCTCTAAGTTCTCAATATATTCATAAGTATTTCTAGCAAGCTCATTATTTTCAAAGTACTCACTTTCCTTTCTAAATCAATCATTACTCTTCAAAGTTTTCCTACGGATAGTGGTAATGGCACTGTTAATTATGACGTAAAGTTTATTTTGGTGTATTATTTTGTTTTTTCAAAAACTATACAATCTGTTTTTAAATATCTCTCACGGCGTTAATATGCACTTTTTCAACAATTTGTAAACACTGTTGCATTTGTCAGTTGAAGTGCTTCAAATGACGTTTTTGAAAACTCAATAGATTTTTGTGAAAAGCAGCTTCAAATTTTACACTTACAGGAATGCTTAATCGCCATTTTCTTCAAAACGGCTTCACATTTTTCAATGATAATTTCTATTTAGGACGAGGTTTTACTCTTCTTTAGTATTGTTAAAGTAATATTTCGGTTCTACTGTTAGGAAACCGACAAGTTGACAAAATGTCAAAATATGTACTTTCAGCGGCGATAGATGGCAGCAGGCAAGAAAATGACTGTAAAGGGAAGGTAAAGAGGTTAGACTGTAAAGCCAGCGCTCAGCATGGAAAATAGAAAACTCTTCTACGAGAAAGTCTGTGCCATCCTTTCATACCTCCTGTTACCTTCTCGAATACGAGGGGCATTCAGTAATTAAAGAGATAAATTTGTCTGGAGAAGTAAATGTTTATTTTTTCAAAACAGGCTTTTCCTACTTTTCAATATAATTTTCACCAAAGTGTATGTGCTTGTTCCATCAGGTTACCAGCTTTTTTATACCCGCTACAAAGAACTTTTTATCTTGGTGTTTGAACCAATTCCTCACAAATCTTTTCACATCCTCGATATCCTGGAACTTCTTGGTTTCAAGTGTTTGTTGAGCAGTATGGGGACGTGTGTCTTGCTGGAGTATCGCACCTCTCCTCTGAGAACCACGACGTCTCTCACTCATGGCTGACTTAATCTTGTTTAAAAGCATATTTGAGTAGTAATGGCTATTCTTCGAGATACGCTGTTCTTCGAGATTCAAAAAAACGCACCTAAAGCGTCCCAAAATACCCTTTGTTTTTTCTCGCTGATGCGGCCAGAACGATGTTCTTCAGTCACTGAGTCTTGACCACTTTTGAACTGTTTTACCCACTACCCATTCCCGCGGTTCATACAACTTTCATCGTATACTTTAGACATTATAGAGTCATATCAGATATTTTTGCACCTGCAGCACATTAAAAAAAGAATAACAGAACGTTATTAAAACATTGTGGATTTTTCCCACCATCGTTCAATTTAATTTTGAAATAATGAACACAACAATAATGATGCTTCAGGTGATCAGCGCTCATTCCAGTGATGCCAACAAAGTCCTAAAATTACCAAACTTGTCCTACCAAGGATTTTTTCTCCAGACCAATTTGTCTCTTTATTTATTGAATGACCTACGTACAGTGTATGCGGAGTAATAGACGTAGTATAGAGAAAGTTACGTAATGCTGCGAAAAATCGATTTCGAGATTTGAACGGAAATACATGTTTTGGGGTCCCTTGATACCAAAAAAGCGTTTTTTTAAACGTCCGTCTGTCCGTCCATCTGTGAACTGTACTAGTGCCTAAACCTACGATCTTTTCCAAATTGAAGTATCCCCTATCGACTTGGCTCTAATTCATGCTTGAGATTTTGAAAAACGTTCTTTAAAATTTGGGGATACTTTACGTGGAGCCCCCGGGACATTTCCAAAATTTTCTCATTTTTGGTAGGGATGGGAACATGTATACCCTTTACGATGGTATAAACGCCATAATTTCTTTTGATTTTCAAAAAGGTCTATTCTTTGTTTTCAAAAATTACGATTTATTCTCATTTTTATATTTATAAGTATATCGGCTTTAAATAATGTCACATAAAGTTTCTCGATAACTGAACAGTTTTCTGTTAAAATGGGCGAAAAATTCCGCATCAGAAACGCTCAAACGCTTTTTTTCAAAAATTACTTCAATTTTTTTCTCCAAACATTTTCAAAGGATAGTGCTAATTTCAAAGGATAGTGATAGTTCAATATGATGTAAACTTTATTTTGGTATACCTTTTTTTAATTACACAAATGAATTTTTTTAATATCTCTCACGCCATTAATACGCACATTTCGAACAATTTGCATACATTATTGCATTTGTGAGTGGAAGTGCTTCAAATAACGTTTACATTATTTCAGTAGTATTGATGGAATTTGCGCACACGGAACCGATCTTGATAAATGAGGTCTCTAACAAAAGAGAATTTCACAGAGACGTGATGATTTGCGCTTTGACTTAAAATACATGAAGGATTTATTGAAAAAATGCGTCTAAATATTTATGTCAAATGCAACACGCAATACTCGGGCAGCGTTTCTAAAATCTATTTAGTTGAATAACTCCTAGACTAGCGTTTTAGAGCCTTAAAATCTGGAATCTGGAGGCCGACAGCCACAAAGAAACGTTCCTTGCACCGTAATCTATTCTATTGGACGAGAACTTCTTGTATATTATACTACATTTTCCTGGTCCGGCGCTTCTCGATCCAACCACACCTGCAGAATCTGAAACAGTATGTGAAATGAAACTAATTACTTGATATTCTGGTCTATTACTCCGCACGGGTGTATCTCTCAGTTCGGTAATAAAGTTAAATAATATTCCAAAGAGTAGGGCCCTACTAATTGTGTTTTGGCATGCTTGCTGTATTTTTGCATGGACAATTTAAGTAGCTTTCTCGAGAGTAAAAGTATTTTCTAATACTTTTGTGACTATCAAGACAAGCGAAAAGATATCTACCAAGGAATATTGTAAAATTACTTCAAATGTTCTTTTTATAGAAGTATTGTGAATTGGTTGAAGATCATACCTAAAATACTGAATAAACCATTACTCAAAATTTGTTTCAAAAATCAATTTAATTCTTCTTTATTTGTATTTTAAATTATATAAGTGCATTGGAAGTTACCATTTTTATTTAGTTAATCAAATAAACACATTTCTTTATCAACTTACTCTCTTTATATGGAAAAGGAAAGATAGAGAAAGGGTGGAATTTAAAATGCACAAGTTCTCGCACGGGTACGCTAGTCCTTTACGTATTAAAACTAATCTATGCTGTTGTGTTGCTTGTCAGTTGCTCCCAATGAATGAATTCATCCATTTTTGCTGTAAACAAGGCAAACATTAATTTATCTAAAAATATGTATATCTAAGCGAATAAAACATTCTAGAAGTCCTTGGTTTCAATTATTCACATTTCAAAGATCCTTAGTTCACGAATTATTCACATTCCAAAGATCCACACTTCAGATCAAATAATGAAGCTTGTTTCGTTAAGTGGTTCCGTACATAAAATGTATGTACTGAAATGTACATGTAATGTACGCATAATGTGCATGTTGGTGGATTAGTGATTAGATGGATTCTTATGTTGCAATAATATGGTGAATTGATTTACTAACGTAAAAAAATTTTATGCTACATGCACATTTTATACAAATAAGTTTTATACTACATGTTACTAGCACATTGGACTTCAAAGATATATATTTCTGTCGTCTTCAAAATAATTATAACTAGAGGTGCTAAAGAGTGACCCAGACTTTCCCGTAGAACATTATTTCTAATTTCCTTGATGTGGTCTGGCTTTAGGGTCTTGGTCCATTCTCTGGCCGCTGCCATCTATCGTGGCCCAAAGTGTGTGTTTGTGTGTGTGTGTGTGTGTTTGTGTGTGTTTTCTCAACTTTTTGCTTTCCAAGTAGTACAAACGAATTATGAATGAATATTAAAGAAGAGTAAAACCTCGTCCTAAATAGAAAATTTCATTGAAAAATTTGAAGTCGTTTTTAAGAAAATGATGTTTAAGCGTTACTGTAAATGCGAAATTTGAAGCTCTTTTCCACAGCAATCTATTGAGTTTTTAAAAAGCTTCATTTGAAGTCTTATGAGCACATTCACTCACAATTGTAATAATGTATACAAATCGATGGAAATGTGCACATTAATGGCGTGAGAGATATTTAAAAAATTATATTTGTTTAATTTTTGGAAAAATAAAATGAATACACCAAAATGAACTTTACGTCACAAACAATACAATTAGCGATATCCATTGGAAAAGTTAGAAGGAAAAAATGGGGAGCCATTTTTGAGAAAATGGCGTTTGAACGTTATCGACGTGAGAGACAAGTAAACAAAAATACACTTTTGTAATTTTTGAAAAAGCAAAAGAATAGAGCAATATGGCGTTTATGTCATCGTATAGGGTTTTTTTGTCACTAACTATACCACAAATCTAAAGAAAAAATTTGGAGCCGTTTTTGAGAAAATCTTGTTTTTGTAATTTTTTTAAATTGCAAATCTTGCACCTACTATTGCGCGAAAGCTACTAAAATTTTCAAAAATGCTATATGACCGTAATGAAAGAACTATTTATGGACAACAAATTTCATTTGAAGCAAAAATATTTATATTCAATTTTGTATTTGCATGAGCACGCCGAAAAATATTCATACTTTTGTAATTTTCGAAACTTCAGGGTTAACCGTGAAAATGTGAACTATGCCTATACCTTTATAATGGTATTTACTCTATTTCTTACGAGAAATTTATATAAAAAAATTGGAGCCGCTTTTCAGAAAAGTTTTAAAATGTCCGTGGGATCCATGTAAAGGATCCCCAAATTTAAAAAAATGTTTTTTCAAATTTCAAAGTTTCAACTAGATTCAGATTCAGACGGGATTCTTCAATTTGGAGAAAATCGTATGAATGGTTTAGGCGCTAGGAGTGTTCACAGAATGACGGACAGACGGACTGATGGACGGACGGACGTTTTGCTTCCATTCTAAAAAGAAGGACTCACAAAACAGGGATTCTGGTTACCTCATGTGTTAGAGGCTTTTTTCTCTTAATTTACCAACTGGTTTTATACACTTTTTCGTCACTAGAGCCCGGCAATGAATTTTTCCCGCCAAAAATCCGCCGTTTTTTCGCGCAGCGTTACACAACTTCCTTTATACTACGTATATACGTATGTATACGAGAAGGTAAAACCCGGCAATTACGTTTCAGCTTAAATATTTTTATATACTTATTTTTATGTATTTGTTTACTTTTATGATTATCATTCATCAATTACGTTATGACATCTACATTTATTACTCCAGATCTATGTACTAACGTAATCGTACGGGAACTCATTCAACTTATACTGTTAAAACTGAAAGTCCTTTTAAAGTCACGAGTTGGCAGGTGATAGATTTTTAAACCTTCCTCTCTCAATGCGATAGAAGAAATAAACGAGTGGTGCTACAGAACGGCACAGACGTTCTCGTAGTAAAGTTTTCTAATTCCCTTGTTGTGGACTGGATTTACGATCTTGCCCCATCCTTTTGCCAGCTGCAATCTGCCATCGCCCAAAGTACATTTTTTTTTTACAATCTCTCAACTTTTCGGTTTCCTAATAGTAGAAACGCTATATTCCTTCAAGAACACTAAAGAACTGTAAAACCTCGTCCTACAGACATTTTCACTGAAAAATTTGATGCCATTTTAAGAAAATGGGGATTAAGCATGTAATTACTGTGAATTGCTGTAAATGCGAAATTTGAAGCTCTTTTTGACAGGAATCTACTGAGTTTTCGAAAAACTTCATTTGAAGCCCTTTAACTCCCAAAACCAATAGGTTTTTTCAAATTGCTGTAAATATGCGTATTATAAGCGTGAGATATATTTTAAAAAATTACATTTGTGCTTTTCGAAAAAACAATACATCATATTAAGCAGTGCAATTGGCATTATCACTTGGAAAAGATTAAAGGAAGATTTGTAGGCATTTTTTAGAAAATGGTGTTTCTGAAATTTCGGAATTTGAGATCATTTAACAGAAAATTGTTCAGTTTTCGAGAAACTTTATATGACATTATTTAAAGCACATGTATACATAAATACAATAATGTAGTCATAAATACAATAATGTGATCCAATTGTCGCTAATTTACATATTAACGGCGTGAGAGACATGTTAATAAAGTAACATTTTGAAAAAACAAAAACGTTGAGCAATATCTCGTTTCTGTCATGTAATATTTTTGTCGACGTATACAGATCGTTTGGCACTAACTATTCCAAATATTTGAAGAAAGAATTTGGAGTCGTTTTTGACAAAATCTTCTTTTTGTTATTTTTTAAAAATGTAAATGTTGCACGCACTATTGCACCAAAACTATTAATTTTTTTTTAAAAATCTGCATGACCTTCGTGAAATGGAAATAAAAATGGACCTTAATTTATGGAAAACAAATTTTATTTGGAGGAAACATCTCTGTCTTCAATTTTGTAACTGTAGGAAGACGCCGAAAAAATTCAAACTTTGACAAGTTTCGAAAATTCTGAGGAAACCACGAAAATAGGTCCTACACCACCTTTGTAAGTATATTTTACCCTATTCTTACAAACACATTTAAGAAAAATTTGGAGCTGTGTTTAATAAAATTTTTATGGGGGCTTCATGTAACGTACCTACAAATTTTAAAGAATGTTTTTGAACATTTGAATGCTTGAACTATAGCCAGATTGACAGAGGTTTCTTAAATTTTGAAAAACTCTTACGTATGGTTTAGGTGCTAGTAGTGTTTACAGACGGACGGACAAATGGACAGACGGACGGATAGACAGATGGACAGACGGACGGACGAGCGTTTTGAAAAAATAAAACACGTTTCCGGTATCAGTGGCCCCCTTTAACCTGCATTTCTATTGCAATATCGAAATCGCTTTTCCGCAGCATTACTTTCTGTATACTACATATTCGTACTCTACCTACTCCTACGTACTCCACTTATACGTATGTTTACGAGAAAGCAAGAGGTGTTACAGAATGGCACGGACTTTCCCATAGCATTTTTTTCTAATTTCCTTGGTGTGGTCTGGCTTTACTCTGGTTTCCATGTTTTCATATATTATTTGTGTGTGTGTGTGTGTATATATATATATATATATATATATATATATATATATATATATATATATATATACACATATATATATATAGATTACATTACAACGAAATTTATTTCCACAACTGGACAATGAGAACACGCGGGATGTTGGGATGTTTCCATAATGAAAGTTCCTGGGCGAGGCCGACAGGGCAAGTTTAGGAATCCCGTCGTGTCATAGAAGTCATTTTCGCAGTATGTTGTAGAATATTTTACTCGAAAATTCAATTTTATTACAATTTGTCCAGGTGATATTCAAATTTAATTTATAATCACAAGAACGTATTAGGTTTTCGTTCTTTAGAAGGACTGGTGGTACGTGTTTTGTTTTCTAATTGTTGTACATTCTGCACTAGTTCTGAAAGTACTTTCGGCATGTGTCCACGTTGACGGTGGAAAAAGTGAACCTTTCAAGTCTGAATATTGTCTAATTAGCGTCCATTTTTTTAAACGGCCACGAATAAGAAATGCTAATTGACCAATTTTATCGCAGTCTGTATGTGACCGGAACTTTTTAAGATTCGGAGAGCTGTCTCCGGAGGTCACTAACGGCATTTGCGAACACAGAGTAGTGCCTCCCAATTCTGGCGACCGGCTATCGGGCAAATGTTCTGACGTCCTAACGACAGGGGAGACCGTATGGCGTGCGTTACAGGGCTGTCGTAACATACACTTCAATTCTGTCGATAAACAAATTTTCGTTTTTGTCGTTGTGAAAAGGTAGATACTATACTTTGACATTACATGTAAATTTTTTCGACTCAATTTAAGCACTAGATTCTAGAAAAGAAATTTACTGCGGATTAATGAAGTGTTTCTCAACAAAATATCATCGGAAACATTTTTTCATAAAAAAAGTTGTTTTTTTGTTCTCCCATCGGAAGTCATTAACCTGAAAACAGTTTGATTTGGTGTTGTACGACCTCGCCCCTCAACCCTCAGAGAAAAGATCGGTCTACCGCACCGTGTAAGCGGCGGGCGCGGTGCCTGGCGGCGCGTTGGGGACGGCGGCTGCGGAGGGAGTGGCGGGGGCGGAGGGCGGTCCAAAGAGACAGGCGCGCTTCTCCAGCACGTTCATGGAGCGGTGGAGCGCATGCACGATCTGCCCCTGCACCTGCACATCCACATCCACATCCACGCCATTCGGCATCATAATAAAACTAATGGTGCTACAACAGCAACTTACCCAGTAAAGGTTGCATAATATTATAATACTGTAAATCATAAAACATATCGTAAAACGTACAACTAATTATTTTCAAGATAATGTACCACAAATTAGATGACTGAAACTCCGTTTTATACAGCTATAATATGTCCCAACAATAAGAAGGAATTCTCAGAATATCCAACTGCCGCGGAATGTTATTGTCGTATTCCAATCTATTTCATGAATGGCAGCAAATGGAGGGAAAAATTCGAATTTGCAAATTACAAAATTTGCAAAATTACACTAAACTAATAATATGTTTTAAACTATATAACCATTTTAAATTTTTTTCCGGATTGATTTATTCTCAGAAAAACTCTTTAGCGGTATGTAAAGGGAGACTACTAGACCTCATTTCCTCATCGACAAAAAATTGATGTTTTT
The DNA here is from genome assembly GCA_964035755.1 of Teleogryllus oceanicus. Taxonomy (NCBI): domain Eukaryota; kingdom Metazoa; phylum Arthropoda; class Insecta; order Orthoptera; family Gryllidae; genus Teleogryllus; species Teleogryllus oceanicus. The sequence continues at coordinate 92,209,160 of CAXIVR010000005.1, read as the reverse complement.
ACAAACTTTACATTTGTATAGCTTTTTACTCCCTTTTTACATATTTATTTCATTATTGTCATTTTTACGATGATAAATATTGTTGTTATTAGGTGTTCCAATTCGTTGAAATGTTTAGACCAAAACTCAACGTAAAAACTTGTAATTTTTACTAATTTTACATTTTTTATAATATGAAGTGTTGAAATGTGTAGGTGAGATTCTTTCTCGACGTAGAAAAATTGACCGCGCGGGATCTTTCCTTCCTCTGCCTTCTCTGTCGTCACTCTTACTTGTCCCTATTCTATTACCATACATGTCGGGAGAACAGTCAAGAGTTTAGAGCTTGTTTCGGCTGAGCTGGTGCCACGGTGGTGGGACACACCTGGTTAGGGAAAACACCCCCAAGCCGACGTTGGTCGGCGTCGGATCTCGTTAAGCAGCGGGAGCAGCGTTTATATAACTCTTACTTCTCTTAACTTACTTAAATGTCGCGCAAGTTGCTCTGGAAGTAGTGCCCGCGAACTCTATGAAGCTTGTCCGCAACTTGGTCTACCCCATGCCGGGAGTAGCCCAAGGCGAGCTAGGGAAACTAACGAAAATTCGTTGTGCCTGCGTAAGTATTCTGTCTCATTCGGTATCCTGTATTCTTTATTAGTCGAAATGTAATTTTCATTTGTGCCGCAGGCCATCGAAAATCTGGAAAGTTACGATTTTGTGACAGTTTTAATTGATTAGTGAATCTGGGCGCGTTAACTAGTACGGTCATTAGTCCCGTAAGAGCAGTGAATGTTTTTTATAAAGGCTGGCTTGCGAGGTGCGGCGCCGACCTAGGCCGACTTGCGAGGATTTTTCCCAAGCAGATACCCGCCACCAGCGTGCCCCAGCCCCACCTGGGGCAAGGTACAAGCTCCCGACCGGCCTCCTGATAAGTGTAATAGTGAAGTTCATGTGCGAGTGTGTAAGGGGTAGGATAGGACAACGAATGGGAGAGAAAGATCCCGCGCGGCCCGTGGCCGTTTGTTAGGGTACTACTCCGACATTCGCCTGGTATTGATCGGAGAAGCCTCCCGCTGCGAGCAGCCGGCCAGCCGCTGCGGGGCCCACCTTGAGCCGCTGGGTGACCCCGCGCATGGCCTCGTGCGTCACTCTCCATCTCAGGAGTTCATGCTGCGCATCGACTTCTGCATCTCCACCACGGTGTGCGTGATGGACTCGAACACGTGCCGGTTGAAGAGGCGCTCGTCGTCGTCGTCGTCGTCGACCCCGTCTTCTTCTTCTACGCCGCCGCCGTCGCCGCTGCCTCGCTGGCCCCGCCCCGCCCCCGCCCGCGCCTCCGCCCGCGCCGCCGCGCCCCCGCCCGCGCCGGTCCGCGCCCACGCAGCTGCTGCTGCTGCTCAGATCGGAGTCCTCGCGCCCGGAGTCCGACACGGAGTCGAACAGGTCGAAGCTGGAGTCGCTCGACTCGTTGAAGCTCCTGCGGCAGCGCGCGTAGCGACGCCGGCGGCAATAGTGGTATGAATAAGTTGAATGGAATTGTTTGGGTCAATTGGATGAATTATGTAAATTGGGTGTTTGGTGTCAGTTGGGTGAAATGTCTTAATGGTGTCAATTAGATTAATAAGTTCATAGGGTTGAATGGGGTCAACTGATTAGAGTCATTTGGGAGCATTGTGGTCACATGGGTCAATAAGAACAATTGAGTGAATGGAGTCATTCACGAGGTCGATCCTGAAAGATTGCGCTCGAGCACCAGGTATCTCCCACCAGCGGGTCACCGCCACAGCCAGGACAAACTATAAGCTCCCGACCGGTCTCCCGGCATGTGTGTTAGAGTAGTGCATGTGAGTAAAAGTGTAAGGGGTTAGGATAGGACAAGGAAAGATCGCACGCGGTCCATGGCCCGTTTGTTAGAGTACTGCTCCGACATTCGCCGGGTGTTGATCAGAGAAACCATGTAAAACTATCGATCAGAGCAGTCAGCGTCTAGAATTCTGCTCCAGACAGCGACTGAATTCGGCCTAGCTGACAAGCTAGAGTCGAAAATCCTGTCGCCGTCAGGACTCGAACCTAGGACCTCCCAGTCAGAGGCACTGCTCCGGGTCATTGCAGTGACATCAGTTGATGCACTGAGCCACCTCTCCCGGCTCGAGGTTGAGGTTCTCGAGCGAGCAAGAGGGAGGCCATGCAGATCTCTAATGTAAATTGGGCGAATGGTGTGAATTGGGTGAATGACGTCAATTGAGTTAATAGTGTCAATTGTTTGAAATGTGTGGGCTGGGACAGTTGGGTGAATTGTGTAAATTGGGCAAATTGAGCCAATTTTGCGAATGGATTCAATTGAGCAAATGGAGTCAATTGGGGAAATATTGTCAGCTGGTGACTGGTGTCAATTGGGTCAGTGGGTCAAGGGTCATTTGAGTAAATGACGCCAATTGGGTGAACGGGGCCAATTGAGTGAAGTGACAATTGAATGAAGTGTATCAATTCGGTGAATGGTGTGAATTGTGCTAATTGGACGAGTTGTATTAATTGGGTGAATTGTGTCAGTTGAGTGAATTGGGTGAAGTAGTTGGAATCAGTTGGTTACACCTTCAATTGGACGAAGGAGTACAAGAGGATGAATGATGTATATTTGGTGAAAGGAGTCAATTCGGATGATGAAATCAGCTGGGTGGAGAAGGGGAATTGGGAGAGGGGCAATGGGATGAATGAAATTAACTGTGTGAATAGATTGTATTGTGTAAATGGGGTCTATTGGATGAATAATGCAAATTGGGTAATGGTAAATAGGTAAATTGTATCACTTCAGTGAATTGTACCAATTGCGTAAAATCTATCAGTTTAATGGATGCTGAGAATAATTTTGATAAATCACACATTTCTCGTATGCAAATGACACCGATAGTGCGCATGCAACGTCGGTAGGGAATGCAAATATAAAATAAATATAAAATTACTCAAATGTTGGATACCATTCATATGCAGGAAGGTTTGTTGATCAATTAATTATAATTAATTCAGATTTTGAAGGGAAATATTCTAAAATCAACTGACCATTTTCATCTCTGTTTATTGATAACTGAGCTAACCAAATCTGTTAACTGTGTGATAACTGAAAAAATATAAATACCGGATTCGTGACATTTATTCTTTAGTGCAATCAATTCTTTCACACATAAAATTATTATTGTTGGCTTAATTTGTCTGCGATTCGAAAAAAGAATGATACATAGGAGGGACAAATGAATGTGTCACATCCCCTAAGGTTTTACTAATCTTTGAAAACCTTTCTGTTAAGTATATTTTTACTTTATCTTACATGTACGTACACACGAAGTAATATACATAGTATAGACAAAGTTATGTAATGCTTCGCGAAAAAACGGCGGATCTTCGGCGAAAAAATTCATTGACGGGTTCTGGCGGCGAAAAAGTGCATTAAACCAGTTGCTAAATTAACAGACAAAAATCCATCAACACGTGGTGTAGTGTTTTGTGGGTCCTTGATGCCGAAAAACCAATTGGAAGCAAAACGTCCGTCCGTCCGTCTGTCGGCTGTCTCTCTCTCTCCGACCGTCTGTGACCACTACTAGCGCCTAAACCACACGTACGATCTTTTTCACCATATGTTGATCTGACTCGAGTTGAAGCTTTGAAATTTTGAGAAACATTCTTTAAAATTTGGGGATACTTTACATGAAGCCCCCTGGACATTTTCAAATGTTCTCAAAAACGGCTCCAATTTTTGTCTTTAAATTTCTTGTAAGAATGGAGTAAAATACACTTATAAAGGTGGCACTGGTCATATTTTCACGGTTAATCTGAATTTTCAAAAATCGCAAAAGTTTTTTTTTTTTTTTGCGGCGTCTTCCCATAACAAAATTGAAGACAAATTTTTTCTTCAAATGCAATTTCTTGTGCATCAATATTTTTTTAATACGATCATGTACATTGTTTCGGATATGTTAGTAGTTTTCGTGCAATAGTGTTTGCAAAATTTGAAATTTTAAAAATTTACTCTATTATTCTGGTTTTCAAAGATTTTAAATAAGAAATTTTTTTGACTTGTCTCTCACATTGGGAATTAAGGCAATTTCTTTACATTATTATGTTTATGAGTACATGTGCTTTGAATTATGTCAAATAAACTTTCTCGAAAACTCAACCGTTTTCTGTACAAATGAGCTCAAAATTTCCCATTTTCAGAAACGCTCAAACGCTATTATCCCAAAAATAGCTCCACATTTTTCTTCAAATTTTTCTAATAGGTACTGCTATGTGCGCTGTTTAATATGACGTGTTCATTTCGGTATATTCATTTGTTTGTCCAAAAATTACACAAATGTGTCTCTCAATCCGTTAATATGGACATTTTCATCGATTTGTATGTATTATTACAATTGTGTGTGCAAATTCTTCAAATTATTTTGAATGAAGTTTCTCGGAAACTCAATAGATTCCTCATGATCCTCCTTTAAACACATTTTAAACCCATTAAAAGAGCTTCAAATTTCGCATTTACAGTAATGCTTATTCGCCATTTTCTTAAAAACTGCTTCAAATTTTTCAATGCAAAATTCTATTTAGGAGGAGAACTCTTCTTTAATATTCTTGAAGTAATATTTCGGTTGTACCACTAGGAAAGCAAAAAGAGAAGATGCAGAAAAAGAATGTATTTTGGCGACGATAGATGGTAGCTGTCTAGACAATGGTGCAAAACTTTGAAGGCAGACCACACCAAAGAAATTAGAAAACTTTACTACGAGAAAGTCTGTGCCATTCTGTAGCACCTCTAGTTTATTTATCTTTAGTGTACCTCTCTCCATTCGTATCTTTCCTTATATCCGTGCACTTTTCGATGCTCGTTTGCCCTGTCTCAGGATGTGACAGCCGAGGATCTTCTTTCGTTATCGAGGTCACTGAACTCACGCCCATGCACTACGTGCAATATGAGTGATTTTGGCCGACGGTGGCTGTCGCATCGTGGTCTTCTAGCTGGCGCTTTTGTATCCTCTCTCACATAGCTTCTCTTTGTAGCCTAATTTTTCACAGGTGTTGTAAGTTGTTGAAAAAGTCCTGAGTTTTTCTTGAAACTGCATTCAACAGTGTAATACGTTCTTCCGCAAAGTAAATCATAGTTTCTAAACTGTAATACATTATTCAGACCTCAACAATTTTCGTTTTGCGACATGGTGAACATATCGTTTGAGGCAGTGGACGAGTTGGGGTGGAGGAAGTTGGAAAGAAATCGTGAGTAGAAAGTTTCATTGTACTACAGTAATGTTCTTAAATAACTCAATTTACTTCTCATGTACGTCACATAACAGCGGTGAGTTGAGATTAAATCCTTTTTTTTTTCACCCATTTCCATTTTAAACCCATTTCATTGCGAAAACGCAACAGAATTTTTACTATTTTATTTCAACAACATGATGTGTTAAAAGTATTTGAACTTTTTATTCAGTACATTCAATCCATTATTACTTTTTCTACTCCATTGCATAATTCTGTCATTTGATGGCTCCAACCTGTTGCATAATGATACTCGTTACGATACAGATTTCATTATGATACAAGCTCTTGACCAATCACAGAGAAGCTTACAACCCAAGTACTGAGATTTCATTAATTTTTAGAATCGTTCTAGTAAATGGTTTATTCGATTGCGTACATTAATATTGCATTTAATCTTATACTATGTTTATCATTTTTTATTTTTGTTTTATTAACAGTAATTTGTATTTGGAATATTATATAAAATAAATGGGATCGTAATTTCGCTTTGAGCCTATTTGACTAGCGCAGTGGTAGTGGTGGAGGGAACATTTGACTGACGTTAAGATCAGAACGCAAGCTCTTGTGGGTTATATGTTGCTGCCGTGTGTTTGTCTTTTAAATTCGGCCAATGCTTTAGTTTGAAATGTCTAGCGAATCAGAGAAGGAGTTGGCACCTTCAGAAACGAGAGAAAAAGCGAAAATGGTCACCTCAAAGCTATTGAAAGAGCAACTTTTGAATTATCTGGCACTGGTAAACCAAAGCCACCTGCGGCAGATGGGATAGCTGTCCGCTAGGTGGCCAAGGGTGAATCCTGCACGTCAACTGCCACGAAACGATTCAATGTAAAAGTTTAACTTATAAAAGTCGTAGAAAAAGTACCGTATGAAACTCGATGTAATGGATATTAATACACTCGTGTGAAATTTAGGATACCCACTCGTATCTCGCTCGAATCATAATATCATACTAGTGTATCATACCCATCGTTACATCATCGTTTCATAATGTACTATTATTCTATAAATATCTTATAAGATCACGATTTTTACTTTCTTGCTTATTCTTTTTACTTACTTATGTAGAATAGAGAAAGTATTGTAATGCGGCGAAAAAAATTGAGAATTTTCCACAGAAAACTCTTATTCCGGGCCATGAAAACGAAAAAGTGGATAAATCTTATCCCTATATGCAAGGTGTTACGTAACTTTAGCACCTTTTGTATTTTTGTACGATTGAAGTTATTGTAATGCAATTTTCACGGAAGTGCATGAGGGAATGGGGCTAATTGATATATGTATTTGTTTCCATTTTATTATTTGTATTTTATGGGATATTGAGAGAACTTTGTTCTTTTTCAAATGGAACTGTATGTACATTTTTTGCCTATCATGACGAGCGTAAAAAGACTAACCCAATGATATACATGTTGTCACATGTCAGTAAGCATTTTTTGAGTAATTTTGTTTTTTCTCCGACACATATTTACCGGATATTTTGAATGTAACAGTCCACCACCCAAGGTGCACAGTGCTCTCCCTGCTAATGCGCGTTCGGGGCGTTACAAGATAAAAAAAAATATTCCTCAGTATCTCGAAAAATACAAATACTAAAATGCAAATGAATACAAGTATCAATTGGCCCCATTCCCTCATACATTTCCGTGAAAGCTCCGTTGCGTTAACTTCAACCGTTGAAAAACTAAGGGGGTGCTAAAGTTAGTGACTCGCACTATATAGTAAATTACGTCCTCTAATACATGGTGTAGTCGGAATCAATGTTTTGTAAGTCCTTGATAACGAAAATTTGATTGACAGCAAAATGTCTACTTTGCCGAATGTTTGTCTGTCTATTCGTCTGTAGTCAGAGCTAGCGCCAAAACTGTTTTTAGGGGAGTATTCAATTTAGAAAAAATCCTATGCATAATGTACGCGCTAGTGTTATTCTCAGACGACAGACGAACATACGAAAACTAATGGCATAGACTTTCTCGTAGTAAAGTTTTCTAATTTCCTTGGACTGGACTGGTTTTACAGTCTTCCCCTATCCTCTTGCCTGCTGCCATATATCGTCGCCCATAGTACATTTTTTGACATTTTCTCAACTTTTTGTTTTCCTAATAGTACAACCGAAATATTACTTCAAGAATATTAAAGAAGAGTAAAACCTCGTCCTCATTAGCAATTTTCATTGAAAAATTTGAAGCCGTTTTTATGAAAATGGGAATTAAGCATTACTGTAAATGCGAAATTTGAAGCCCTTTTTCACAGACATCTATTGAGTTTTCGAAAAACTTCAATTAAACTCATTTGAAGCACTTCCACTCATAAATGCAATAATGTCAAACTTTTTCAATTTTCAAAAATTCGGAGTTAACTGAAAATACGACCTATGCCACCCTCATAAGTGTATTTTACTCTATTCTTACAAGAAATTTTAAAAAAAATTGGAGCCGTTGTTGAGAAAATTTTGAAAATATCTGTGGGGGGGGTCATGAAAAGTACTCCCCGTTAAAATTTTGAAATCGATTTTCCACCTTATTACATAACTTTTTCAATACTACGTATATTACTCCGTATATACATATGTATGCGAGAAAATATATTCTAAAAGTACATTTTTTCGCCATCAGGGTTCCCCAAAATATGTATTTTCGTTGAAATCCCCAAATCGATTTTCTGCAGCCTTATATATTTCTCTATGCTACGTAATTTCTCCGTACATGCGTACGTATACTTGAAATAAATATTTTTTTTTAAAACTCCATATTTATGAAATAAACTATTTCATTGCTTTGGAAGCAATGGGCTAATGGAAACTTAGGTAAATGCATTTTTATTGCTCATTTTTCTCGCGTGTTTTTTAACTTAATTATTGTGAGCCAACAATTCAAAATTGGCTATTCTCAAAGAATTTGCATGAATTTCCGACAGGTGATTGCATGCGCCACTGAAAATGAACAATACTCAATTAACTGATGTTAAAATAACAAACTTTCTGGGCCTTTTCATTCAATGAAACCTCTTAAGGAATATTCTTATAAATAAATAATGACTACATGTTTTATCATATTTTTGTGTGACAGCTTGGGAGTTGTGGCGAAGGCAGCATCTTAGTGCTTTTCCAACAGACCCTGCCACGCTCGCGTTTCGTAATGATCGATTGATTAGTGATGTCGGGAATGTTAACTGCTAAGATCATTAACCCCGTAAGTGTACTTTAACCGAATTACTTAACTTTGACCCGTGAAGTCACAGAAGTTATGTAATTCGAAACTCCGCGGATTCCTAGTCGGGTGACCGTCTGGTAACTCCGATTACTAACGTCGCGCCAACCCCTGGTGGGAAAGGCACTGACTGACTGCGACGTGACGAGTCAAAAATTTAAAGAAAAATATTCACCATGCGCACAATATGCCACCAAAAAACTACTCCTACATTAACAAGAGCTTGGAGACGCGTTGCGTCGAGGAAGACGCATCAAAAGTAGTGCTTGTTAATCACGGTGGGTGGCGGTGTTTTTCTCCCGCTGGACGCCGAGATCCAGCGTCGACCTATCAGCTAGCGGAATTTTCTTCAACAAAGTATTCCCCAACAGCGAGGCACCACCCCCTCCGGGACAAGTTCTAAACTCCCGACCGGTCTCCCTGCACGTGCGGTAGTGTATTCCATGTAAGTGTAAGAGTGTGTAAGTAAGGGGTGAGGATAAGTCATGGAAGAGGAAGCAAATATCGTGCGCGGTTCTTGACCCGTTTGTTAGGGTACTGCTCCATCATTCGCCTGATGTTGATCGGAGAAATCACAGAAACCTACCTATCAGAGCAGCCGGCTACTAGAATTATCCTCGGCGGCAGGATTTTCGACACTAGCTTTTCAGCTAGGACGAATTAAGTCGCTGTCTGGAGGAGAATTCTAGCGGCCGGCTGCTCTGATCGGTAGTTTTTCGTGCTTTCTCCGATCAACACCAGGCGAATGCCGGAGCAGAACCTTAACAAACCGGTCACGGACCGCGCGTAATCTGTCCTTCTTCCTTGTCCTATCCTCTCCTCTTACATACACACTTACACTAACATGCACTACACTACCACACATTCCGGGAGACATGTCGGGAGCTTAGAGCTTGCCGCAGCTAGGGCGGTGCCCCGCTGGCAGGAGAGTCCTGGTTAGGGGGAAACCCCAGTAGCCGACGGAAGGTCGGCGCCAGATCTCGCCAACCAGCGGGGGAAGATCATCACCATCTCCCGAGAAAAAACATGCACTACACTAACGGGACTAATGACCAAAGCAGTTGACGCGCCCGGTAACACGAAAAAATCAATCAATCAATCAATCAATAGAATTATCCTCCAGACAGCGACTAAATTCGACCAATTCTGTACTTTCTGTATATTCCAATTTCGTGATTTGTCATATTAGGGGCCACAAATGGGTGGAAGAAGCGCTCATCTTCTGGCTCTTTTCTGAGGAAGCTCATCGTTTAGTACTTTTAGTGTTCAGAAAATATGTAAAAATAATTAGCGAAGGCCATCCACATAATTTCTGCAGTTCTGATCTGCAGTTCTGATTTCTGCATTTTCTCTTCATTGACCATGGTAACTTACCATTGCCTAGTCTATTTATTTACGGATCTGTATCTTTTGTCAAAACTGACTTATTTAAGCAAGGGACATATGTTCATGCAATACAGATATTTTTTGTACATCAGCATTAACATCGACCTTTTCTATTACAAGAAATTGTTCATAAATGGGCGTTAGAATGGACAAAATAAATAAATAAATTTAAAAAGTAAATTTATTTTGTCAATTAAACCTGACGATAGAAACAACTACTTTCCGAAACGTTGCGCTGTATGTACCATGTAATATATATTAATATAAAGCAGTTATAATGAAAAATGTTCTGTCTTTAAAATCAACGACCAACAACATTCTAATATATTAAAATATAATCTGTAGTTAGTTCATCATACCAAAATGTAGTTTCATTACCTTTTGATTTCATATTGATGGTAGTTAAAATATAATTGTAGCATACCTGTGGCGAATCATTTCAAACGTATCCTCATCCGTTGTCATCTTTCTGGATAATTTAAACAATAAATATTTAGGAATCAAACGACACTTCTAGCATCTTCAGCATCTCACATTTGTTTTCTGCATGATAATAATGTCTTCTGAATATTATTCTGAATATAAATATTTATAAACATGCACTAATCACCCATTCTATGACCCACTTCTCACTTTAGGTTCACTTAAAATATCACTTTAACCAACGCGTGACATAATCTGTGAACTAGCCTATTTCATGAATCGAGCAAAAAGATTCTCATTTCGTGAAATGGGCAATAACGATGCCAATTTCACGAAATGAGCCTTTTTATTGCCGAATTCATGAAACGGGAAAATGTGTAAATATCGAATAGGCCACTGGTGCTTCATTGTCCCGATCGATATGTCAATCGACCGGAAGTGTTATTCATAACTGAAGGCCAAGGCCCACTATCTAACTAGAAAAGCAGATCCTGTCAGAGAAACTACAATATAAACCGTTTACTCATGAATGAAATTGTGAGCAAGGGACTGCTTTATTATGAATTTAAATTTGTCGAGAAGAGGTTTTTAGTTGGCTTCAAAACTATAATTGCAAATGAACGTATAGTGTTGGGTTGCAAGAAAACAACTAGTAGGTCTTGATATTTTTTTATTTACAAGTCCTACGTACTTTGCAATTCAGGATTTAAATTCTTGTCCAGATAATAGGTGAGTAATTTTATCTGCTCGCTTTCATTAAAACTTGGACGCTTGTATTCCTGTACCCAAATTAAATCAACAATATATGTGGAAAACTACTCTTTCCTCTTGGACTGCAGAAATCTCTTAGGATTTCTTTATATTCAATTCATTAAAATATGTCTAAGGCATAAAAGGAAACGTATTGTTAAGTTGTTTCCTTTTGAGTAAGTATATGAGCATATTTATTTATATTGTATAATTTTGGAGTGTCAATTATTAATTTTCTTGTGTGTTATTATGCAATCCTCTACCTAGCTGCTGGCAGACTTCCGAAGATTCCACAAAGTATGAGCACACTGTATTAAATAATCTTAGTAAACGTCTGCGTATAAAATAATTCAACCATACAGCATATCGTCAGAAAGTATAAGTAAGGACCTTGAAACTGAAGGATTAGATGTCTAAATGATCTATAAAAACAACTGCAATCGTCGAAGAATGGAAGCCTCAGTGTGAATACGTCTACTTTGCTAATTTTGGCTCCAGCTCCAGATTCAGTGCTGTAATACACTGTTGTACACAAGATACCTTTCCTTTGTTTCTGATGTAATGTACTTTGATGTTTTGTGTTTGAACAATTATTATCTGATGGTTTCAATTAAACATTATTTGATATTTTCAAACAGTTTACCGTAAGTTTTGATCTTTCTAAGTGATTATCCTGAAAATCATGACATTATTACATGTACGAAACTCAAGCTGTAAGTTAACAAACTTGAAGAATTTTTCTCCACACTTTTGAAAATCTAAAACTTTTATGAAATATCTGAATGTAAGAATCACTGTATATTTGAAGGAATCAACGACTCGTGGACATCGAACTTTCTCTCCATGAAAAGAAATGAGATTACCTTGTCGCAGAGAATCAGGTCAAATTCAGGTCGAATTTCATCCAATATGGTCGTCTACACGGATACTTTCTCAGATTTTCTTAGCTATTTTTGAGTGAAAATATGAACGTTCTTAATTGAATAGTCTTTAATTCTTATGATAAAAACATAATTGTTTCTTTAATTTTAATTAGGTATTATTGTAGGTTTTTTTTTTTCAGTTTTCAATTTTCAAACAGAAAAAGTGATTTCTCTACTAATTTCCATAAAATGTTTGTTTTACTGTTATTCTTCTAAACTATACACACCCGGATAATTCTATCACGATTAAAACTGTTAATTCTTATTTTCTCAAAAAGTAATTCTAAAAATCTCATTTTAAAAATTGTTGCTGTATTTCACAAAAAAGGTATATTGCGATGAAACTTTCATTACTATCCTTCTAGAAGTGAGAGAGAAAATTTAAACAGAAGGTATAGACAAAATCCGATTTCTTTATATTTCCCATATTATTGAGCCCAGCTTATAGGGTGTTTCTTGGTCAGATCGATGAAGTTCGTTTAGATATTACAATAACATATTCTTCAAATTCATGATTTTTCTTCATTATTCAGACAAATATTCTTTCGTTCAAGTTATTCAGTGGCATATTGACAGCACTTTTACGAATGTTCTGTGAATATATCATTTGTACCATGAGATAACTGTTGTTTAATCACCGCTAAATACTATTTTATACTTTATTACAGCTTCGGCCACGCAATTCGTCGCGCATTGTCCGTCTGACTCGTCGCTTGGCGCTGTGTGTCGATTAGATGCGTCGAGAGAAGCCCCCACCGCCGCAGCCGCCCTCGAGCACCCCTGTGGCGGCAGCCGCGGGCGCGTGTTTTCGGAGGAGGCGGGCTGGATCATCCACTCGGCGCCCGCGAGCGCTGCGAGCGCTGCCAGCGACACTCTACGCGCCAAAACCACGGTAGCCGCCAACTGATCAATTGAGTAACGGGCAACTGATATACCCACTAGTCCCGTTGGTGTAGTGAATGATTGTATTCCGGGCGGTGGCGCTGTTCCTCTAACGCTACATAGTGATATTTGTCGCCAACTAACATGTTCGATATCGGGGGATATTCTCATCTACATCTCTCCAAAGTGCGGTACCGCCTCAGTCGGGACAAGCTCTGACCTACACACGGGCCCCCGACAGGTGTGGGAGGGTAGAGCATGTAAGTGTAATTGTGTGCAAGCGGAGAGTGCACGACAAGACTGAGGTCGGAAAGATCGCGCACAGTCCTTGACCCATTGCTAGAGTGCTACTCCGACATTCGTCTAGTATTGATACGTGAAACCACGGAAAACTAGTGATCAGCCGAACATTAGAATTGTTCTTTAGACACAGGATAAATTCGACATAACTACTATAAAGATATGTCAGAAGAAATGTAAACATTTTTAAGAGCACAGGTAAGTAAACACAGGTATTAAGAGCGAAAAAAACCTTAAAATTCTCATTTACAGTAATGCTTAATCGCCATTTTCTTAAAAACGACTACGACTTTTTCAATGAAAACTTCTATTTAAGATGAGCTTTTTCTCTTCTTTAATATTCTTGAAGTAATAATTCAGTTGTACTACTAGGAAAGCAAAGTTGAGAAATTGTCAAAACATTTACTTTGGGCGACGATAGATGGCCAGAGAATGGAGCACGACCTTAAAGCCTGACCACACCAAAGAAATTAGAAAAATTTGGTACGAGAAAGTCTGAACCATTCTGTAGTACATCTAGTTACTTTCCCGTATACGTACGAATATACGGAGTAATATATGCAGTATAGAGAAAGTTATGTAATGCTGAACAAAAACCGGCGAATTTTCCGCAGAAAAAATTTCATTGCCGGGCTCTGGTGACAAAAAAGTATATAAGACGTTTCTAAATTAAGAGAAAAAATGACCATGTTTTCTGGGTTCTTGATGCCCAAAAACCAATTGAAAGCAAAACGTCCGTCCATCCGTCCGTGAACACTGGTAGCGCCTAAATCACACATGCGATTTTTTCCCAATTGAAGAATCCCCTATCGATCTGGCTGTAGTTGAAGCTTTGAAATTTTGAAAAACATTTTTTTTAAAATTTGGGGGTGCTTTATATAAAGTCCCCGGACATTATCAAAAGTTTCCCAAAAACGACTCCAAATTTTTTCTTTAAATTTCTTGTAAGAATGGAGTAAAGGTGGCATGGATCACATTTTCACGGTAAATCTGAATTTTCAAAAATTGCAAAAGTTTGAATTTTTTCGGCGTCTTCAATATTGAAGACAGGGATTTTTTCTATAAATGAAATTTCTTCTCCATACTTACTTCTTTCAATAGGTCATATACATTAAATAAAACTTTAATTCTTTTCGTGCAATAGTGCGTGCTATATTTGTAATTTTAATAAAATTACAAAAACAAGGTTTTCCCAAAAACGGTTCATATTTTTCTGTACATTTTTGGTAAGATTAGTGTCCAACCAACCCACCCTAAGACATAAACGCCATATTGCTCTATTCTTTTGTTTTTTTTAATTACTAAACGAAATTTTTTGACTTGTCCCTCACGTTGGTAATATTTACATTAGAGACAACTTCGTCACATTATTACATTAGTGAATACATGTGTTTTAAATAATGTCAAATAAAGTTTCTCGAGAGCTCAACTGTTTTTCTGTAAACATGGCTCTAAATGTTGCATTATCAGAAACGATCAAACGCCATTTTCTTAAAAATGACTAGAAATTTTTTCTTCAATTTCTTTCAACAGATAGTGCTAATTGCACTGTTAAATATGACGTAAATTTATGCTGTATTCTTTCGTTTTTTCAAAAATTATTTAAATGTAATTTTTTAAAATTATCTCTCTGGCCATTAATACGCACATTTTCATCGATTTGTATACATTATTGCATTTGCCAGTGGAAGTGTTTGATACGACTTAAAATTTTGAAAATGTATCAAAACTCAATAGATTCCCCTGAAAAAGAGCTTCAAATTTCGCATTTACAGTAATACTTAATCATTTTATTGAAAACGGCTTCAAATTTTTCAATGAAAATTACTGTTTAGGACGACGTTATAGCCTTCGTTAATATAATTACAATATAATTTTGGTTCTACTATTTGTAAACCGGAAAGTTGCGAAAATTTCAAAATAATTTTCTTTGGGCCACAATAGTTGGGAAAGAGGGACAAGACTACACAGGACGCAGGCAAGGAGGGACAAGACTGTGCAGTACCAATCCACACCAACGAAATTAGAAAACTTTACTACGAGGAAGTCTGTGCCATTCTGTAGCACCTCTTGTTTACTTTCTCAATAAAGTTATGTAATGATATCTGTGAACACGCGCCGAAACCATGCGTACGATCTTTTCCAAATTGCAGAAACACTTGTGCATCTGGCTCGAGTCAAAGCTTTTTGAGTTTGTGAAAATCATTCTTCAAAATTTGGGGATATCCCCGACATTTTCAAAATTTTGTCAAAAACTGCACCAAATGTTTTCTTTTAAATATTTTGTAGGAAGTTTGTATTTTTTCGGCGTCTTCCTACAATTTCAAAACTGAATATAGAAATATATCTTTCAAGTAAAATTTACTGTCCATTTTTAGTTCTTTCATTATGGTGTAGTTCATTTTTTGAAAATATTAGAACTAAAAAAATAACAAAACAAGATTTTCTAAAAAATTCTCGAAATTTTTCCTCTACACTTTTGGTAGGGATAGGTCGAAATTCTCTCTATATGATGACACAAACGCTGTATTTATCTATTCTTTTGTTTCAAAATTCAGAATGTATTTTTTTCACTCGTTTCTCACGTGGTTAATATTTATGTTAGTGGCGATTTCTTCACTTTATTGCATTTGGTAGTACATGTGTTTTAAATAATGTCATATAATGTTTCTTAAAATCTCAGTAGTATGAACGAGCTCAAAATTCCGCCTTTTAAGATACGCTCAAAAGTCATTTTCTCGAAATCGGCTCCAAATTGTTTGTTGAAATTTTTTGGATGCATAATGCAAATTCCACTGTTTAAGATGAAAAAATTAATTTTGCCGTATTCTTTGTTGTTGTTTTTTCTCAAAAATTACACAAATGTAATGTTTGTTTAAATATCTGACGTCGTCAATGTGCACATTTCCCAGGATTCGTATACACTATTGTATTTTGGAGTACATGTGTTTCAAATGACGTCCAATAAAATTTTAAAAGATATCTGTGAAAAAGAGTTTCAAATTTCGCATTTACACTAGAGCTGAAACTATTTAAAAAAACGGTTCTAGATTTTTCAACGAAATTTTCCATCTATGACGAGGTTTTACTCTTCAATAATATTCTTAAAGTAATATTTCGGTTCTACTATTAGGAAACCGAAAAATTGAAGGGGAAAATCTTAGGGCGGCGATAGATGACAGCTGGCTAGAGAATGGGGAAAATCTGCATAGCTAGCTCAGACCAAAGAAATTAGAAAACTAGTTAATACAAGGTCTCTGCCATTCTGTAGCACCACAAGTTCCAAAATATGAGTAGTTTTCGCGTAATTTTGCATTTGGCAATTTTTAAACAATTATTATCTCAAAATCTGCTCGAAATTTTTCTTTAAATTTCCTCCTCATATCTTTCAAAAACAGTAAAAAATTGTTCTCATAGCTTCAGTCTCACTTCTGACGAACTCTTCGTATTTTTTTCTGAAAGTGTGAACTTTTAACATTGACATGCCCGGACGACTGCTGGGCTTTGCGTTTACATTTTCTGTGGCAATATTTCATAATGGTTCCTCTTTAATAGTTCATTATATTTTTTGTATTTAAAAGTAGCACTCTTAGCACTGAAGAAAACTTGCTATAAGCCTAACTCTCACGTGATTTCTTGAAGA
The DNA here is from genome assembly GCA_964035755.1 of Teleogryllus oceanicus. NCBI lineage: Eukaryota > Metazoa > Arthropoda > Insecta > Orthoptera > Gryllidae > Teleogryllus > Teleogryllus oceanicus. The sequence continues at coordinate 92,192,370 of CAXIVR010000005.1, read as the reverse complement.
GCAAATGTCGAATGCTTTGAATATATCTACGTTGATCGTACTACTACGTATCTACTTTGAATATACGCTACGAATATATCTACTAATATAACAAATGACGTCAGAAAGCGTGCATACTGTTAATTTTGTGAGTGAGTGCAATTTCTGCTTTTCGAGAGAAAAAGCATTATTTTAAAAGAAAAAATTGCTTAAAAAAAAAAGAAACTCAAATACTTTAATGATGTCCAGAAGAATACAATTAGATGTTCGTCTTAACGTATTTACCAATTTTCAAATTAAAGGTTCTTAATCTAACAGTTTGCGTGACAAATATACCTCTTTATCCACCCACATTATTCTACACACATTAATCGGTTTTTGAGTACACAATTGCATATGTCTCCTCTCCCCCTCTTTGGAACACCACTAACAGACTTTACTGCTAACGTGTGTGCTAAGGTACAACTAAAAACTTCAACAAAGATTTGACGACCTATATCCGATATCTTATAGTTGAGGTGTTCCTAATAATTTTTCTCTCTGTATTATAATGCAGACCTGGACAACTTGTAACTCAGATGAATACTTCTTTTATAAATAAAGACTAAGCTGATCGACCACTGCTCATTTGAATGTTAATATGAGGGGGTTTTACAAAACAAATTAACCCTGTTGAAAAAAATACTATTTATTTACCCAAATCTGCGTAATAATAACAACAAAATGAACTCGTAAATTTTCTAATTATATCTGTGTCTCTGTTTAAAATGCACCAAAATCTTATAAGATGTATCATTAGTAAGAGCGTATTATGAAAGAGGTCGACACAAAATACACTGCGATTGACCCGTCGATCGCGGTCTACTTGTTATCCATGCCTGATGCAATTAAATCAAATTTTATTATTTGGAAGTTTTTGTTTTAGGCACTAGCAACATCAGCAGAACCAGAAGGAGTTTCTTTAGAAGCAACGCTGACAAAAATGAGGGCTAAACGCAATGTGCGGCGAACGAAAAGACGAAATAGTGGTTCAAGCAGCAAGGGGCTGGTTCGCCTTTACGCCAAGCAGATGTGCATCGAAGGCGCGAAGCAGGGAGGTAAGGTTGTGTAAGTTAGTTGGACCTGTATGAACTAATATGTATCTTATTTATTACAATAAATTCCGTTCCCTTTTTATAATAATGCAGAAGATCAGTCACTATGTCCGATAATTTTTTTGTTTTATGGTTTCCAAGAAAATTGCAATATAAATTTTTGAAAGACTGCTAAACTGCTTTTCCCAGTGGATTTAACGGTTCAAAATGTTCATCAACCATTAATGAATGCATTTGTGGTTCTAAAAGCTCCCTTCTTGCAATTTAGCAAATTTTCAAAAGCAACACTTACTTTGGGAAATTTTGACTTCAAGTTCGAGAATCCGTCTCAAGGTTTATCCATAGCTTTTAGGACATTTTTCATTCCTCCTAATTTAAAATGCAATAGAGGTACGTATACTTTTCAGTATTCACTACGTGCACATATGACTCATTTTTCTGGTCAGGGATTCCTTTAGTATTTGTCAAACAGAAATAACAATCACTTAGATGATCCTTGGGCTCCCTCCAAATCATACGAATTGCAAATGACATATGATGTGTACCGTTTTTAACAAGACTGTTTACTGACTGACTATTTACTGACAAGACATTTTTGGTAGAGTTGAATTTCACCTCTGAGTCTTTCAAGTCAGCTCACCTTATATACAGCAGAAATTATCTGCCTGATTTACACACATTCTTATCATGATGTCCAATACACAGCTTACACAGTACACTTCTAAACACAAAGGAAGGAAATATATTACTAGTGATATTCGTGCTTACAAGCTCATAGACACCTCAATACTGACACATCACAGTGCTTGATTAACTAGTCTGAGCATGTCAAAACAGAAATTAACCTGTGCAGGTGCACAGTGCAACCTGCACATTATCTGTTGGTGTTTCAGCATGATATTATATATAATTTCCTAAAATACAGTTTGAATGAAATCGCTACATATAAGGTAAGAGTAAGTATGATAGGTCAAAGGGAATGTTAAAATCAGATTTTAAAAAGTAACTGTCACAGGAAAACTGTGCCTGATAGAAAAATTCTGAATTCATATCTTAATTCAGAATTTGTGTTTTATTTGTGTTTGCGTGAACCAGAGAACCAGAAATTTCAATGTTACTTAATTTTTGAAACATATTTTATTATTATTATTATTATTATTATTATTATTATTATTATTATTATTATTATTACTATTACTATTACTATTAATATTTATCATGATAAGGAAAATTCCCGAATCCCCAATAAAAACATAAATATTTCTTACGTAGTTAGTATTTCTGTTCGTAACCGAAAATCTGATCTTGTCAAACCTACAAGCCAATTTTATCAGGACGGATCGAATATCGAAGAATAATGTTGGAATAATGATAATAAAAATAATTGCCGAGTAGTGCGAGGAAAATCCACCGCAATATGCAAAAACTCATATATCTCCTCCGATCCTCCCATATGTTAGAAGTATGTTACATTTCTGTGAGTGAACCTGCAGTTACATGTTATGGATATTTGAAAGCAACACTAGTCAAAGGAAGTCTCCAGTTTATCATAAATGTTTATATTTTGATTTTCTTTAAAGTGTATCTTTACCCAACTCCGAGATGGACTAATTTTTCGGAGCACGTCAACTTCTGTGGTCGATAGTCCATTGGTCTAGAGAATATTTCAATCCGGGAGGTGGTGGTGATTCATTAATGGCGAGATCCGGTGCCAAACTACACGACGGCATGCCAAAGGATTTCCCTTCAGGTAGTTCCCCATGCGGGTCACCGCCCCAGTCGGGACAAGATTCCGACTCTTGAAATGTGTGAGTGTATTGCTTGTAAGGATAAGAGTGAAAGTGAAAGTAAGGGGTGAGGAAAGAGCATGGCAGAGGTAAGAAAGATCGCACCCGGTCCATGACCCGTTTTTCAAGAGTACTGTTCTGATATTCACCTGGAAATGATCGGTGATAGTATGGAAAAATACCGATCAGAGTAGCCGGCCAATAAAATTATCCTCCAGACAGTGATTAAATTCGACCTAGGTATGAAGCTGGTTGCGAAAATCCACCACCGTAAGTACTCAAACCCTAGGACCTCCCCCCCCCCAGAGCGAACGGCAATGCTGACTTTGAGGTTAATTCTTATAGAACTCTCCCAAGATCATCATTTCATGAACCAAACAGGTGTAGTAAGAAGATAAGACACACTGACTAAGACCTGATTGAGTGACTTGCGAAGAGCGAACAAACATTCTTGTGGCTGGTGAACTTCAATTGTCTTCTTTTCTCGTATTTGTTGGCGCAGGACGCGATGCACCCGCTCTGGACGACGTTCCGTGGCTGGAAGACGAGCCGGACGAACTGCTGTTGCTCCAGCTGAAGAGCGTGCTGCGGAGCCTGGAGGTGCACATGGCGACGTCGTCATCAGTGGTGTCGGGGGCGGGGGCTGCGAGCGGGGATCGCACCCCGTCCTGCACCCTCTCCGCCACGCCCAAGGCCTCGTCCACGATGGTCGTGTCGTCTGTCTCGTCTGTCTCGTGTACGTCGTCCCGCAGCGCGGCCTCCGACCCCCGCCGCCCCCCCGTCGCCCCCGCCGCCCCGAGTGCCCTGCGCAGGGCGGCGCGGCCGCCCCCGCCCGCCCACGGGGCCAAGCCCAAGGTGCGCTTCACCACCACCCACTTTCGCGTGCTTTCAGCTACACAATATTACAATATTGTGACTTTTATCCTTCTCACACTTCACTCACCACTCGAAAACGCTAATTGGCAGTTTAACAGCACCCACTTTTACATTTAATCGGTTATGGAATATTACAGTATTGTGACTTTTATCCTTCTCACACTTCACTCACCACTCGAAAACTAGTGGCAGTTTAACAGCACCCACTTTTACATTTAATCGGTTATGGAATATTACAATATTGTGACTTTTATCCTTCTCACACTTCACTCACCACTCGAAAACTAGTGGCAGTTTAACAGCACCCACTTTTACATTTAATCGGTTATGGAATATTACAATATTGTGACTTCTATCCTTCTCACACATCAGTTACCACTCAAAACCTAGTGGCAGTTCAACAGCATTTGACGTGTTATTGAAAGCAGTCACTGCCACTTATTTACTACGATTCTGCAATTTATTTACTACTAACCCCTCAGTTACCACTTGAGAAATATGGGGGTATTTCAACCATTTCAGTTACTACTTTTATACTAGTTGTGCTGCAGCACTACATACATTTTCGATTTATAGGGAAAGTTTACGTAATACTGGAATATTGCAACTTCTATCCTACTAACTCTTCAGCCATTACTTGAAAAAAGTCCAAGCCATCTCAAAGAATGTGCCGGGGTGCAAATCTGTGATATTATTTAGGCAGCTAGGAATCGTAGAAATATAATTTATATTGGTCTTCCCAATTATTGCTACTTACTGCGCGTATCACTTTCTCGTTTTTCAGAAGAAGGAAGGCCAATCATGGCGTCTATAGACAAGATCTACCCGTTCTTTAGATACTTGCGAAGTATTACGAAAAGTTTTCCTGTATATGGGTATAATGATATTTTGAAGGGAATGTTACCGGGAGCGGTGGCGCAGTGCATCAAGTGATGTTACTGCAGTACCTCTGACTGGGAGTTCCTAGGTTCGTGATTGTACTGTACTGTATTGTCGATACGTGATTGGGGAAACTCCCACTAGTCGAGGGCAGGTCGGCGACGAATATCGTCATCCAGTTGGGGAAGATCACCGCCACCGCTTGATGAAAAGCATGTACTACACTTACGGGACTAATCCCCTCAGTAGTTGACGCGCCCGGAATTATCAATCAATCAACGGGAATGTGTGGAGGCTCGCTTCACCAGGCACCGACACGTTTCAACTAGATGTTTTTAGAACCACTGTTGCTCATATACCAGTCCTCTGGGGTTAGTACAGTGCTGATGCGTTTAATTTAATGTAAATGCATATTTTATGTATGCTTTAGATTATATTATAAATGTGTTCGATGCCTCTGATATGTTTCTTTTGATTTTGCCCTAAACGGTTCAAAATGGTGCAGTTTCCGTACTGCCAACCTCATCATAATGAAATTGGATAGTGGGGTCACCTGGCATATTTAAATGTATGTAATGTAAATAAGATTAGTAGTAGTTAAATTAGTGATAAAATCTTAACGATAGTAACCAGCATTAGAAGTAGGTCACCTGAAGTGTAATGTGTGCTAACTCTATGTTAAATCAGGAGGTCTTTGCTCGACAGGAATTCGTGTTCACTTTGTTGTTCTTGTTGTTATTATTATTATTATTATTATTAATAATAATAATAATAATAATAATAATAATAGAAGCCAAATCAGCAAATATCAGTGTAAAGTTATAGTAGGCTTCATATAGGATGAAGGAATTAAATTGTTAATTTTGTAATGAGTTATAAAACACGGATGCCTACAATAATAAAGAAATTACAATATTATTCGCCGGTCCAGAGAGCCGAGGTCGCTAAGTGTTTAAGGCTAAACAGCCGTAGCAGTTTCGTGCCTGGATGGACGCGGGTTTGATACCCGCCCGGGGCATGGAAGTTTGTATGTGTCTGTATGGTTATGATCTTCGTTCATTCATCAACATCATCTTCTTTTCATACGTCATTCCCCCAGGGCTACCAACCTTGAGGTTAAAAATGGATTCAGCTTGAAAATGCTAATCGCCAAAAAAGTAAGAAGTCACGTGAACTGGGAGAACTATGACTGGGCCTCGATTGATACAATTGCACGTTCGTCCCAAGATGACTTACTCCCGGGGTCGAAGGGCTAAATACAAATTGTATGTCTGTAACTTCTCTGCAGCTTTCCAAAATTTCAACCTTTTATCTTATAATTTGCACCCGATAGCTCAATATAAATAAAATACTCATTTAATAGTTTTTTAATTCGGTTTTGTTTTATTAATTTTTGTAGTTTTTGTTTATTTTTTATTATTTGTTAAATTCTTAATTAGTTCCTATTTTAATTACAGTAGGTTGTTATAATATTATTGTTACAATTTTGTTTTTCATTATTTATCTTTCCTAATCAATATAAAACAAAACACTTTTTTCTTCATCTTTCTCACGAAGTACTCTGGGTAAATGTGTTTAAATCCTGCGAAAAACTTTTTACACTTCAATTGTTTCTTTCAAAATGAAACATTTTTATTCTCGGAAGCGGTTTTCCTACTGCTGTAATCCGCTGCCCCTTTTGTTTTTGTCGTGAGTCGTTCACATCGCTCCCCATTCGTGGTGCCTCAAAGATGACTAGGTCTCCAACTACTTTAAAACCACAAAACACACACAAATCAGAGAACAGAAACATTTGACATTGATTTCTCTTCGTTCATGGGAAATTTGGAAGCAAGTTCTGTCTTAAAAATATTTTTTACGTGGATGTCTTGGTTTCGGTGTAGTGATAACCAAGCATGTAGAATTTGTAGTCTGAGACAAAATATATTATTTCCCCTTCACAGACGAGGAATAACGCGAAGATTAACAAATGTCGACAGCAGAGTCAACTATGTCCCGTGAATCGTTCCGGCCTACACTGAATGGAGTATTTGGTTTCATGTTGCTAGTGTTTATTCTTGTTAGATTTTTTTAATGTGTCATCTGTGGGTAGTATCTCCAAGATGGAATTCGGCATAACATTTTGTGTCTTTCTTGGCCCTGCCGCAAGATTAGTATTAAGCAGTGCTGCAGATCAAGCGACTCTAGCGGCTGGTCTGAGAATGACGCAAAATGTCCCGAATTCCATTTTGGAGATGCTGTCCTGATCCACTCTTTAGGAACGATTTAATTCCCAAGCTTAGTGAACCCCACCTTCCCCTGGCGGATCATCCGCCATTCATAACTGAATGCTTCTGAGGTGGTCAACGCACAAGGCCTACCTATTACACTCTAAATAATTAAGGAAGGAAAAATAGGAAAGACTCTAGGGAGTAGATGTATAGCAATGACTCTAGCCCTCGAAACCTAATAGCGTTGGGGTCAGAAGCAAACGAGAGTTGGCCATGGGAGGTCGATAGAATAGATAAAAGCATTGTGGCACAAGTAAGTTAAAGATGTTACAATGGTAGATGATAGGAACATAACGACATGAACATGACGTTACGGGAGGACAAAATAGATAGGAAAGAATGAGTGATTATGATTGGGATGGATATCTATAGGACGTGGTAGGACACAACTTAGTCTAGTCCCTCAGTTTTGGCCTGTCCGGCAGGGGTGACCCTACCAGTAATGATGCATACAAAAAAGCATGCTACCGCCGGGTAAGCCCTCCACCTCATTGGAGCACGCAAACCTCCTCGCCCGCACGTACAATGCTTCTTCAAGACGGTATCCTCAGGGGAGTGTGTGTGTGTGTGTGTGTGCTAGTTCATCAATACGCTAATATATTTTAATATTACCTCATGTTTAACTTGTTTAACTAAATTGCAAAGGTTGTAACAACAAACATAAGAAGAAGGAAAAGAAGAAGATGGCAAAAAACAAACAAAAGGCAATGCACGGCAAATTTCCTAACGCTATCCATAAACTTCATGTTGAAACACCATCCTCGCTGTAATGGCTATCAGACGGCTATCAATATCGAGAAACTGAGGGATTTATAATGGCAATTCAAGATAGAGTATGCCGAACCAGAAACTATGAAAAGCATTGCATGAACATGCCTGTGGTGGACAAATGCAGGAAATGCGGTACCAGTGGTGAAACAAAACAATGGCTGGATGTTCCGCACTTCTCCGATAGTATGTACTTGGGGAGACACAACCAACTAGCTAAGATTGTCCATGAACATCTGGCTCTCAAACATGGAATGTTAAATAGTGGAGCTCTATCGTATTTATAATACAACCCAGCACCTGTTATAGAAGCAAATAATACCATTTATTGGGACAGACTCATAATAACAGATAAAACTGTGGCTTTCAATAGACCAGTGTATAGTTTTGATTGACAAGAACCAGAAAGAAGCTATGCTTGTTGATATTGCCGTATCGTTGACACACATTCAAAGAAAACAGGCCGAGAAAGTTACTAAGTATGAATATCTTGCTCTAAAAATATAACAAATGTAACTACAGATCCACTTGTTATTTCGGTTGAAGATGTAGTAACACAAAATTTGAGGAAAAATCTAAAAAGAAAATGGGATTACCTCAACGAATCCTAAATTAGGGACAGAAAACAGTGATCCTGTAAACATGTCATATAGTTCGCAAGTTTTGAACTAACACAAATGATAATATCCCATATCGGTCCTTCTCAGTGCATCAACTGATGTCACTGCAGCGCCTCTAACCGGGAGGTCCTAGGTTCGAGTCCTGACGGTGGCGGATATTCGACACTCAGCTAGAGAGCTAGTTGGAATGCAGCTGCTGTCTGGAGAATAAATTCCTGCCCGACTGCTCTGTCGGTAGTTTTCCGTAGCTTCTCCGATCAACTCCAGGCGAATGCCGGAGAGTACCCTAATAAACCCGCACTACGGACCGCACGCGTTCTTTACTTCCTCTTCCTTGTCCTATACTCACCCTTTACACACCGCGCACGCTAACACTGCACTGCACTGCCATGACTGCCAGGAGACCGGTCAGGAGCTGAGAGCTTGTCCCGACTGGGGCGGTGCCCCGCTAGTGGGAGAGTCCTGGTTAGGGGGAAACCTCACTAGCCGACGGTAGGTCGGCGCCGGATCTCGCCATCCAGCGGGAGAAGATCACCGCCATCTCCGAGAAAAGCATGCACTACACTAACGGGACTAATGACCAAAGCAGTTGATGCGCCAGGAAACACGAAAAAACCTAACCAAACCAAACCATATCGGTCTTCGTGGTCAGAGTGAAATCTCTCTCCTCAGTGACCGAGCTCTTTCCTAATCGTGGCAGGAATGAGCAAAATGAAACCAACACAAGCTGCTGAGAATCGCAGGAGAATAATAATAATAATAATAACAATAATAATAATAATAATAATAGTACACGTTACAATAAATGATGCAGAAAATAGAAAAGGATTCAGGAACACTATCAAAAAACATACATTTGACACCGAAAGCAGGAAGAGGCCAGGATGTAAATGGACAGCAGAGCGGAAGCAACAACACAATGAACACACGAAGAAAATATGTGCCCAGAGAAAACAAACAATCATCATAAAGGAATTCAAGTTTAAACGCTCTCTTTAAATGGGAATAATCGTGAATAATAATAATAATAATAATAATAATAATAATAATAATAATAATAATAATCAACCTCCAGAAAGCTGTGATCATCAATACGTGCTCTTTGATCAGAAAATTCATGGGGTGAAAACGTGTAGAAATTATGTTAAGATTGATATGGCGAAATACAGTAGTGTAATAATTTGTATACTTAATACGTAATGTATTAATTGTTTAACCATTAACCAAACCTGTGTTGGGCTGCCGAATAATGATTATCTCTCGTTGGGCTGTCAACGTGGGAGATATCAACTCTCTCTCTTCTCCTCTATATTTTATCTAACTATCACTCTCTCTAATATCACATCCTTGCCAAATAAATATGGGCGCCTACTAACAACACATATCTTTGCACCTGTTGGACTTCCAGCCTTGCCCACCTGCTAGCCAATTAACACTCTGATTCCCTACTGGCGTGAATCTGTGGTTGTATATACAAACGACAGCATAGGTACCTGTGTATTATGTGCGTGCGGGTCAGCATCCTGTCTACTAAATTCTCTTACATTGTTTCAGAATTTTTACTGACAACACTAACTATGTCTTCATTTATTTTAATCCAAAATTATTTCTCCCTCTTTCCTTTCAAGCATTGAATAGCTAACATATAACCATCATCATTACCCTCCAAAAAACACAGGTACACAATCAATACCCTTTACGTAAAACAACAATCGCTAAAATAAAACAAAACAAAAGAAAACAACATATTATTCACTAGACTTAAAATCAGCAAAATCATTTCATACTGAATGCGCATTCTGTATACTCTTTATGAATTTACTTATATGCTAATTAACAGCACTTGATCTTCACCAGAATGCGTCACCGTTATTCAAAATAATCCATGCAATTCACATCCCCTTTTACTGGATCGTCGCCGCGACAGACAGCGTAATTCACGATTCGTGGTCGATCTCCAGAAAATCGCACCTCCATCAGTTGCAATCGCCACTACGTATCACTTGGCACCATCTTCAGCAGCCACTATTCAAGTTTATGCCGCGATCTGAGTACAAATTACGTCTTACTTTGCCACCGTTCAATAAAACGCGCGTCATTATATTTTAATTCATTACGCTTTAAATGCCACACTAACACAACTCATTAAAAATATCTTAAAATTTATTAAGTTCAAAAAGTATTTAAAATTGTGACGACGGCTGGCGTGAACTCCGCGTCAGTCAAGCGCAGCCTCCCTTCTTTTGCTCATTGTTGCCCAGCGTTTTATATTCTTTGCTCGAACAAAAGTGCATCCATCTTCTCGCTGCCGTGAATAATTCGACTATAAATATTTATTTACGTTTTTGTTACTGTAATATGGCCCATTGCTGGTTCCATTGTATCTTAAAGTTTCCTGATCATTGTGACACAGTCTAAATATTTTCTAACACTTATTTCATTAAATATCGCTAATTTATACTTCATCACCTTCTTGTGACGTCATCGCCAGCTATCACTTGTTTTCATAATCTTTATATTAAAATGTTTAATGTTAAATATTCAATTCACTTCCAATCCACCTTCCGGCATGCGATCAGTTCAAACGTTCCCCAATTTTCCCTTAGTACTTTTATCAGGTCTCAACCTGATCCTTTCAGGCGTTCATTTATATTTAAAAAATGTTATTTGTCTTTGATTTTTGCATGCCAATAGCGCTCATGCTTACTTCTTCATCATTGCGGAACTGTATGATTGAATATTTCACAAATTAACTGAACCTCAGGCTCGATTTTGACGATTTTTGTTCCAAATTATTCCTAAAATTGCACTTTGTAATTGTTTATGTCGGTTTGCTTTTCTTTCTCTGATTTAATTAATTTAAGAGATTGTTCGGTGCGCGGTACTGCCATCTGTTTCTGGAATTTTATTATCTAATGAAAAAAAAACTTTAATTACCAAGATACCGGTGATTTGTTCACTATTAGTAAAATCATTATATATATATATATATATATATATATATATATATATATATATATATATATATGTAAGTCATTAAGAAACCAAAAAACATGATAGTGCTTGAACCTTCAGTATATATGATTATACAATGCAGGACACATTAGACAAAGAGAATATTATTATAATTCTCTTTATTCACAGTGTTGTCATAATAATAATAATAATAATAATAATAATAATAATAATAATAATAATAAAAATTCCATCTTGGTAGTATACGACCTTGCAGTTGGTGGTGGAGCTTGATTACGCCCATGAGCCTGAGAGCTATGTGGGCGGTAGCCTAACTTCCGGTGGGGCCTCCCTTGCTGAATAGGCTGAGGAGAGTTTAGACGAAGAAGTACTGCAGAGGGGAGCCTCAACGGCATTTTCGAAGACGTCCATGGACGATACAGGGGAGGAACTGGGTTGGCACACCAGGCCACTGATTAGAGTGGAGGCCCGAACCTTGCATTAGCCCGAAAAGGAAGCTGCCTTCAGCAGTCAGTGAAAATCTCTTACGGTTCAGAAATGCCGACTAGGCCCTGCGGAGGGATGTCCCGAGGCCATAGTGGGGGGCAGGAATGACAGGAAATAACCCCAAGGGTAAGTGTGATCTATCAAATTTGCTTCTCGCGAAACTTCCCTAAAAATCAATGAGCAAATTATGCAATGTATTTGGCGTTTTGGGTCGGTACTCCGACTTCGCCGACCAGCTACCAGTGTCCCCTTTGCCTAGATCTAGTTAACTTCCCATGCTTGGGGGTAAGAGCAACACGAGGCGAACCTGACTATTCTCTTCACTGTAACTAGCAAGATCCACCTGCTTGAGCTTTTCTTCATCACACAGCTACAGAAACTGGGACGATTTTAAAGGAAGCTACAACTATAGTTTGGCCTCTACCGGGAATCGATCCCGGAGACCCCTGCACAGGAAGCTAGAACGCTGTCCATGAGCCATTCCAGAGGCTGAGCAAAATATATAGAACAAAAAATGTAATGAATCTTAAGGTGCCTTGTTCTACCAATGTCTTCCACCTGCGGAGAAACCAAGATAATGCCATATTGCCGATGTCTGGCCATCATGCTATCAGACCCAGAGACCCAAAGCGAATAGTTATTTACGGAATAAGCTTCACAAAATGTAACAATACGAATATTGTACGTTTAGTCCAGTTTATAAAAATTCCTACGTGCTATAATTTTCGAATAAATTCAATTATCATCCTAAGAAAGGTGACAGCCTAATGTTGACAGTGGTATTGTACACATAATTATTACATTAGTTTGCTTATGTTCTAGCTTTAAACTTAAGGCTCCATAAACCTACATTGCTTAATGCTATTGTTATTATTTCCCCTATATATGCACTATTTACACTTGCGCCTTACACCGTGATTAAAACTACTATTTACACTTGCCGCTTTTCACTCGCACGTTCTCATCACTTTCATTCAGGGCGCCTCTGTCGCAGCACTCCAGATTCACGCCTTTTACGTCACTGTCTTGCCACTATCACGTTTACAGGCCTGCACACTGTCACTTGTGTTTTTCGCCTCTCCCGGCTTTTCCGCTTCATCACAATAAGGATGTATTCTCTGGTGTTCCCCTCCCCACTCGTCAAGTGCCAGGTTTCATGGCAGGGTGCAGATAGGGTCAGCGTTGTAATTGATTTCAGCCCGCCTGTATACAATGGGGATGAAGACGATTCTAACAGGTCGCGCTCCCCGCAGTGGCCCCGTTGCGATTTCGTAGCGCACGCGCCTCGTCGCCGGAGGCGAACGTGCGAGCACTCGCCTCGCGCCGCACGGCGGTCTGCACGCAAAGGATGCTCAGTTCAATGACTATTTATTTAGAGAATTTACATCTATTGAAACATGTTCTACGTGTAAAATAATAATTTTTATACTTAATTCATATTTTTTTATTTATGCCGAAAAACACTAATCTTTATCTGATAATATTGAAGATGAATAAAAGCTTAAATTATTTGCACAAAAGTAAAGAAAAGGTTATTATAAGCATTTATTCCATGATTCAACGGGAAATGTGTTAGAAACTAAGTGGAGATAGTGTTTGAAAAGTTTTTAACAATAGTTTTTAAAAGTAGAAAAGCCCTAAAAATCTTCTTCAAGTAGTAAAAGAAATATATAAAATATAATAGTAGTAGTGACTTACACGGTAAAAATTGTACTATTCGTTTGCCATTTATAATGTCAAATAATAATTAATCGTTTTATATTATTTCACTATTATGCTACTTAACCTGTCAGAGGTGGCGAATGGAAGCTTAGGATCAAAAATCATAAAGTGATGTGTTTCATGATATGGAAATGCCAGAGACCTGGCCGCTTCACTTGGCTCCCTGTGCGACTGTTATCTTCATGTCAATTGAGCCTCATGTTTAGCAGGCGCGGATACGCATGTGCCAGAGGTCATTTCCTGTCCGGATCATTTCACCCTGCGCGCCACCTCGGACATGACATCCAGCGCTGACGCTTCGACTGTTTTGTTGTTTCCCCTCCACAGTAACCCTGAGAAGGCGGGAATTTATTTTACTATGGCAATACAATTTGCGCTGCTGCCTTGCGGCTTAAGCAGCTAAGAGGAGGTAAAAAAGCTAGCCATGAAACTAAAAGCTAACTTAATTCTAGCTTAAATCTAATTTAATAATTTGTAGTAGCACTTTTGCATACTTAACTTACACTAGAAATATTTTTTTTCTGTAATTCTAACTAATGTTTTGTATGGTTTATACTTGATTCTTTTTTTAAATTTATTTTTCATTCACGCATCATTCATTCATTCGTTATATACATGACCATTCATTCTTTATATACATAACCATTCATTCCCACAGCACTGCACTAGTTCCTGCTTCGACTGCTGACTGCGCGTCCACAGAGAGAGGCAATTCGGGGCAGCGAAAAAATATTTACGATTGTTCATATCATATCATATATTAATTTCACGGAAATGTCTCTACGTATTTTTTTTTTTTTTTTTAATAATGGCCCGTCAATGACCACTTAGTTAATAGAAATGGCACTTTCTTTCAAAGCTCGTCAAGTAAAGTTTAAACGTTCGCCATTTTCAAAAAGCAGGCCGAGGCGACTTTCATTAACGAAAAAATATTACAAATTCCCGTTAATAACATTTATTAATTTAATGGAAGTGTTTTTCGTTGTTTTTGAGTAATTGCCCGTCAAAAATCACTTACTTTTGGTAAGGCTTTCTTGCAATCCTCGTCATGTAAACTTTAAACGGTTGCCATTTTAAGAGGCAGGCTGAGGCTGCTGTTGTTATGGAAAAAACATCAACAAATATCCAATTAATAATAGTTATTAATTTTACAGAAATGTTTTTAATCGTTACCGTGTAATTGTTCGTCAAATATATATAAACGTTTTTCAAAAATTAAAATTGGTTGCTTGTGCACGCGTTTCGGCCCTCTTCAGACCACCGTGCGCCGTTCCCCCAGGTCGCCCCGCGTAGCGGAGGAAGTCCACTTCTCGGAAGATCCCGGCGGCCACGAGGGTGGTAGCGAAGCTGCTAGCATAGTGCCTTCTCGGCGTGTCGCTCTTCTAACAGCAACTTCCAAGTAGCAGTAACCCTCAGAGAATACTAACTTGCAGAATTTAATTTAGAATAAGCGACAGGCAAATTCCGCAGGGATAATCGTTGGAATGAAAGTGCAACGAAAATAAAATATCTTTACGATTTTCGTATACAAGTATTGTACTTTCAAATTGAAGAGAGCTTCCATCACACCCATGCTACCTGGTACTTCGATATTAATGAAAAACTGTTTTCTTGTCCCAAGGCCCTGAACGGGAGGTCCTATCGTTCGAGTCCCGATAATGTCAGGATTTTCAACAACAGTTTCATAGCTAGCCCGAATTCAGCCGCTGTATGGAGGAGAATTCCAGCGGTTCTGTTCGGGAGTATTCCGGGGTGTCTCCTATCAACACCTGGCGAATACCAGAACAGCACCCTAACAAACGGGCCACTACGGACGCGATCTTTCCTTCGTCTTCCTCGTTCTGCTCTCACTCCTTACATACACTAACATGCACTACACTCGGACACAGGTAGACCAGGCGGGAACTTCGAGCTTATCTCGGCTGAGGCGGTGCCCCGCTAGTGGAAGCTAACTAAATAGGGACCCCCCGCAAACCCACGTGTAGGTCGGCGCCGAATCACACAATCCGGTTGAGAAATAACTCCACCATTTCCCGTAACATATGCACTACACATTACTTATTAAACTATACGGGATTAATGCCCTTAGAAGGTGACGTCCGAAAGCACGAAATAATCGAGTAATGAATTGTCCCAAGGCATCGCCTGGCAACCTGGCGGCGGCGGCGCAAGCGAAAGGGCTCCACGACGGCAGCGAAGACGCGCTGGCGAAGCACAAGCAGCGCTACACCTGCCCCCTCTGCCAGCGCAGCTTCCTCTGGCTGGGCCACCTCAAGCGGCATCTGCGGACGCACGAGGGCAAGAAGTTCTACAAGTGCAGGGAGTGCCACTTCACCACCACCCGGAAGTGCACGCTGGCAAAGCACTCCGTCATGCACATGAAGCAAGCGCCGTTCAAGTGCCCGGACTGTCCTGAGGAGGAGTTCGCGACGAGAGCGTTGGTCAAGCATATCAACGCGGCCCACTGCGACTCGAAGCAACAGCAGCAACAGCAAAACAAGAAAAAAAAGAAGAAGCACAATATGGTTGGGAAGACTCTGTATCAGTGTCCGGAGTGCACTTACGCATCGAGGCAGCGCAAAGAGTTCGTGAAACATTTGCTCACGCACATGCAGAAACAGCGCTATGGCCGGCGGTGCTGTGTCGTGAAGTTTCCGGAGAGAAAAGACGACTTACAAGCGATTCCAAGGTCGCACTTTGTCCAGAAAAAGGATCTGTCGTTGATGAAACCACCCTCAATACCTAAAGTTCCATAAATGTCTACGAATCAACTGGCTTTCAGTCCACGATTCTAAGAGCGCACTTTGTCCAGAAAAAGGATCTGTTGTTGATGAAACCACCCTCAATACCTAAAGTTCCATAAATGTCTACGAATCAACTGGCTTTCAGTCCACGATTCCAAGGTCGCACTTTGTCCAGAAAAAGGATCTGTTGTTGATGAAGTCACCCTCAATACCTAAAGTTCGCCAAATGTGAAGGATGCAAGTGGCATTCAGTTCACGATTCCATGGGTTTGCACTTTGACTAGAATATGTGTCGTTGTTTCAATACCCCTATCCCTCAATGTCCCAATGTACCCACACTCAATACCCAAAATTCCCTCAATGTCAAGGAAGGATCTGGCGTACGTCAAATTATCATGAAAATACGAACGATGACAAGGATCATCCTAACCCACAGTGTCCCTTCAATCTTTTTGTTTTGCTATCTAGATGTACTCGATGAAAAAATACAAGATCTGTAGAATTGTAAGGAGGTACAAATATATTATACAGCTTGAAAATAGTAGTTGTTTCAATCTATGAATAAATATTGTGTAATGATTACTTACTAGCTCTTTTAATAGCACCTCTTACCTAGCATTTTAATAGGAAATGCAAAAAATCTGTATCGGTTGGCACACCCAAGAATGGAAGTTGCAGCTCCATTGAATGTCGGGAATGTAATTTCCAAAATTCAAAACACTAACACGTAATAAGACGTAAGCAACAAATGTAAATGTATGAAAGCTAAGTTTAATAAAAGTCTGTATTCAAACACTACTTACATAATTTTATGCGCAGAATGCTCATGTTTCTGGCGTTGATTTCCAAAGGATTCTTGAGTTTTTGTATTAGTTCTCTCTGAGACAAATTCACGTAATAGAATTCCTAGAAAATCAAACTAGTGATGCCACAACAGCAAAACTTTCTCGCATTGTTTCAACTGCTCCGCTATGTTCTACTACTTCATGAACCTGCAAAAGTGTTTTCAAACAGCAAAATATTTTTCCGCGCCGAGACTAGAAATCAGGTCTAACCAAGTTAACTCGTCGTGCGCCTTACCTCTACGCCAAGAAAATTGAATGGCTTACAAGCTCGGGCCAACGCTTAAAAATGTAATTATTTGAACCCAATATTTAAAACACTTCATTTTCTAAAATGCTAAGAAATCAACGAAAATGATACCAGCGCCACGCTTATGCGATCCTTGTTTTATACATATAAAGTGTCAAATGCTTTTAAAAAGTGGTAAAACTAACAATGGAGTCAGAAAAAGCTTAAAAATTGTAATCCTACAACAACACATACTTTGCCGCATTATTTATAACTTGTATAATTTTCAAAACGTCAGAGTGTTCCACGATAATACGATCTGGGCCATTCTTTTAAGCGTCCTATATCCACAGTAAATTCCAAAGAAAAATTGGAACAGTTTTTGAAAAAATGTTCGTTTTATACTTTGCGTTAATTTGAACTAGAAATTATGAGGAACTACTTGTGTTTTTAAAGAAGCTTTTACATGACCTTTCTAAAGGCCTGATTTTTTACAATCGACTTTGATTAAAGGAAAAATTCCTATGTTTAATTTTGTAATTTTAAAATGTTAAGTTTTAGAAATTTTCGAAAATAAAGAGAGTTCCCTGAAAATGAGACTAGCACCATATTTTTCACTGAAATTTGATAGACAATATTTAAAAAAAAATGTGGAGCGGTTTAAGAACAAAGAAAGTGTATAAAAAATTAACTAGAAGGCACAGACTCTCTCGTATTAGTTTCCTATTTTCATTGGTCTGAACTAGCTATTCAGACTTGTCACAATTCTTGCCAGCTGCCATCTATCGCCGCCCAAAGTATATTCTTTTACTTTTTTTTTCAATGTTTCGGTTTCCTAATACTCCACCCGAAATATTACTTTAAGAATATTAATGTATAATTACTAATTAATGTATAATTAGGAAAACGAAAAAGTCACGAGCCGCAACGTCCTCCTCTTCGGAAGACCGACCCGCCGCCTCGTCCACTCCACGCCAATCTGTGCTGACGGACTTTGCCCAGATACAACGCTCGACGCAAACAACGATTGTCGAAGCATCCCAAGCTACCGCCCTCCTGGCCGCGCTTCAGCGCCTGCTGCAAACGCCACAGCCCACGCCCCGCTTTGACCTCGAGCGGGCGTGGGACTTTGTGGCAGCACAGGCCGACAACCCGGGCATAGGGAAGCGCGACCAGGTGGAGTGTAGATACCTGGCACTGCTGCGCCCCATCCTCCCGCATGTGGAAGACAGCGACAAACAGCGGCGGCGATGGTGTAGCGGTTAGCGTATCGGACTGCTATACCCAAGTTAGCGGGTTCAAACCCGATCGAAGCCGTGGATTTTTCAGGGCGAAAAAATTCTTCGTACGCCCGCTTCCTTCGGAGGAAGTAAAAGCCAACTGTCCCATGTTAGTACATTTTACCATGTAAAGATTCTCAAGCCTAAATGGTACCTCTGAGCTCAATTCAAATCGCCTGTTTCGTCACCGAAGTAATACCTTCTTTCTCCCCTAGTTGGTGAAAGGAGTGTAACAGAATTTGCGTGGTCAGACGGAAGAGCAGGCCTCATGACCTGAGTCTCGCCACGTAAAATAAGGCAAATTCAATTCAGTTCAATTCAAACAGTTTATCACGGACAGGGTCCGGATAATGACGATCGCTCTCAAGAAGGGGTGGCGAACGGCGGTCCACAACACGCAAGAGGCCGACCTCTTTGGCCTCCAGATCGCGGAACCGCCTCCGCCACCCCCAACCACACGCCGCACCTACAAGCAGGAGCCCCAGCGTTTTCCGCGGGGCCGCGGCCGCGGGCGCGGGGCGGCGGGCGCGGCGACGACCACCACGACGCCGTCGGCGTAGGTACGCCGCCGCGTCGACAGAGGTTGCGGCAGCCCCGGTGCCACTGTACACCGCCCCCGCCGCCTGCCCCGCGCCTGCGGCCGGGGCGCCTCTGGACAACCCCGACTGGGATGCGGAAGACTTCCTCATCCTGTTCGATCAGCTCCTGGACGTTGTGCAGCCGCCGGAACCCCCCCCCCGGACGAACCAGTCCCGATCGACTGGGCTTTCTGGCGGCCCATCATCCAGGAGCTGAGCGAGCAACGCCAGGACGACACCCAGCCGGACCAGGACGAGGGTACGCAGCAGTCCGATACCTTATCGGAACCCTCGCAAGATGCCAGCGTGCTTCCCCAAGCACCACGCCCACGCATCCTCCCGCGCCTTGTTCCACCCTTGGAATTCACAACGCGCCGCACCCCAACGGTCTTCAGAGAAGGGGTACATCACGTGCCCCCCGCCGCGGTGCCCATGCGCCGCCGGCCAACCTCCCGCTGGCTCGCCCGCACGCTTCAAAACATGGCCCAAGCAGGCATCCTGGAAGAAGTGCAAGAACCTCCGGACAACTCCTTCACGTGCTTCCTGGTGCCTAAGGGGGACGGCCGTCATCGACTCATATGTGATGTATGTACACGCGCGCGACCCAACTTTATGTATCATGGCCCATGTGGCATTTAATTTTTGTAAATACATTATGTACTATCTGCTGAGAATAAAGCTGATGCGCCATCTCATCTGCTTCCGGCGGATCTGCGGGCCCCTGACCAATCAGAGGCCGCCGTTGCGCGTCCCCACGCAACGGTGGTCCCTTGATCGGTTGGGGGCTCCGTCAGGCGCCGGCCGGAGCCCAGTGAGAGTGGTAGCACCAGAAGAGACAGTGAGAGTAACAACATCCTTATCAATAATTCATATAAATCATTCATTTCCTTTGGAGTGGCTTTTCAGATATAATATTTCTCCATTAAAGTTGTTGACAAAGTGCTTCATACCTTTCCGACCACCATAATCGAAAGCATGTCGTGAAAACAATATTACACAGAACGCCGTCAATCGAAACACGAGTGCAACTAAGTTGTTTAATTTGATTTTGCATAAATTCTTCATTTTCAATTAGCTGAACTGTTTCTATTTCTAAAATGTTTCTGTCTATATTTGGTACATGAAGCTTAATTGATCTGCAATAACAAATTTATGTAGGTTGAGGATTTTTTGTTTCTTGTGAAGTGACAAAGTTAAATCGTTACAAAACAGGCAACAAACATGTCTGTATCAATGAAATAATCTCCTGTTTGTACTCATTGTGCCCAGTGCTGCCATCAATACCTCTCATACTTATCAAACTTCAGCTGGGCAACGAAAGAAATTTGGTGCGCGAAATTATTGAAAAGGCAGTGTGGTGGAGTAGACTGCAGATTTACTTGTGTGGCACTTCTTTAAAGTGAAGTGAACATCGTTTTTTAGCAGCCCCTACTTTGTTATGTGTGGAGAACAGTAAGTTTCCCCTTTCCTTGAAACAATCTCGGGCAACCTGGAATTGGTGTTCATTGAGCTGTGCGTTGACCATGAAAGGATACTCATGAGCAGCAGACTGAATTGAACCTCTGTTCTTTGACTATCACACGCACCTTATTTTCGTGTCCCAGGTTAGAATTCTCAAAGCTTCCTTCATCAGTCAAACTTTGCCCTTTGCCCTTTCGGGGCGCAGACGCATTTGGGCGGTGTAGATCAGCAGAGATGTAGAATGGGTCTCACGAAGGGTTTTTCTTTCCCTTCTTTTGCTCCTTTCACTATTTGCTTCATGTAAAGTCAATGGGCGCCCCAGGTTTGAAACATCTTTGGGATCTTGTGGTGTAGGAATTTCATGTGGTAAAATAAATCTTTCATTCAACTAAGCAAAATTTTTCTTTTACAAACTTATCACTTTTTCTATTGCATTTGTCCCAACTGGAAAACACTTTATTACAAACAGTATAGTTTGCTATTGTCTTGTAAATAGCTCATTTTATATTTTCTCAGCGTCAGTAAATTGAAAAAGACGACTCATTGGGGTATTTTGACGTCGTGACGACGGCGACGACGGTTCCAACAGCATTTCACATACCTCATTTTTCAGCATTTTGTAGAAATTCGTCTAAAAAGTGTTTGTAATAAAAATAGTTTTACAATTCTTTAAAATGTTATTTTCTCTTTTAACATATACCAGGAAGTGACTTTTGCGAAGAAGATACAATACGCAGTACCTAGTGCAAGCTACGCAGAAAAAATTCAAACACGTGTATCTCATAAAACGCTGAAATGTGCTGTGATCTTTTAACTCGATCATTTTCCCCAAACTTTCTTTTTCTTATAACAATTTGTCCAATTGAAAAATGATTTTAAATTCTCCACACCCAATCAAATAAGCATTTTAGTCTACTTTACCTTTTAAAAAAAAAATTTTAAAATAATATTGAGCACAAACTAATTTACAAAGAATTATTATATCTAAAACAACATTAATTGTTCCCAAAAAATGTTCTCAAAACAATGAAATGACCATACGATAGTTGAAACCATAAGTTCCTGTTGCTCACAGAAAATAACATTTGAAATGAAAAAGTAACCTGGGCTTGGTATAGATTTATTAAATTGAAAATTAATGTGTCATGATATTCTAATAATTTTTTCATTAAAAATATTACTTATTAATTCTAATAAAAATATAACTCAATAATTCTAATAAATAATTTAATGTGTTATGAAAAGAAAAACATAACAAAAAGATTAAGATTCTTTAGCTTAGCTCATTCTACTAAACCCACTGTACATCACTAGCACTGTAAGTTGTAAACCTGGGCTGAGATGAAGAAAAATAATAATGGTTCTAAATATTAAAGTGATAAAAATCCCAATATTTGATAAAATCGAGCATATAAATAAACATTTTTTCCAAGAAAAGAATTAGTAAGTTCTCTTGTGCTTTTTCACAAAAAGACACCCTTGGGAAATAAACACATTTACAAATTCCATTGCATGAATGAGTACCAAGTTATCTTAACTTAATATCCTACCTCTTCCATACTTCCAAGTTATCTATATGTAAAACAATTCACATCAAAATTAAGGGTTTCTAACCTTCTCAAAAGTTAGGTGTCGCCTAATTTAAAACGAGATGGTTATAACTTTTAATGAACTACAATCAAAACATTAAACGAAATCTCCGAGGCTAACCCTGAGACTATCTAATGGGCATGACATTTCTTACAAACATATTTCAATGTCAACTACCTGTTTCTGATCACAGTCTGTGTCTCGAAAGACTCGGGGCTATTCCATGTTTTCAATCAAAACCCTACACATTTCACAAAGTATATTAATTCTACAAACTTTTGAGTAACACACATAACCGTACAAATCTTTAGTAAGCTGGGCCTATAACTTGTCACTGAATGAAGTTATGGAAGTATAAATTACCCACAGTCCTCAGTGCCACTGCAATATAATGTCCGATCGAAATCTTATATTAACCCAGAACTCTACAATTTAACAGAAGGTTCCAATTTTCACCATTAGAAAACGTTTCATCACCTAGATTGTAGGAATTCAATACTCATTCTCGGAAAACCACAAGCCTTTGCGATGTATGTGCCAAATGGCGACTGGACAGGTTTTAGTGACTGTGGGAACAACAAAATTTGACCTATTTATATCCACTGTTTGCAGTGCTGAAGTATCGCGCGTAAGTGAGCTAGAATAGTGGCCCTCGAGCACTTACAATTTGCTTGTTTTATCCAGAATACCGGCACTAGCATTGGTTACTTTGTGTCTTCTGCATACGTCGTCGGTCGCGTAGAGTTACACAGAATAGCCATGTGATTGTCACCCTGAATCGCCTCTCGGTGGGTGGCGCCTGGCTACACCAAATGCACCTTGAAGCAAACCAAAACGTAGGACCGTGCTGCACACGTCACTGACACATTATATACAGATAACTCAGAACAAGAATGTTGACAGTACACGAGACAATCGAAAACAACTGAAAATATTACAAAACAACGAATCTAACAAAGAATCGTTGTACTCTACTGTACAAGATAGCACACTCAGTACATGTCTGTTCCTAATTATCTCATTAGGTGAATTTTGACATTACTCCGAATTTTGCACCGTACTTCGTAATTGTAAATGTGTATTGCATATCAAAGTGTAATGTGCTCCCAATATATACAATCGTGTTGAATATTGAAGTCGCGAATGAAAAGACTTATCGGAGAGAAAAATGTAAAAGATGATTTTGAAAGTGTTTTTTATTTGAGCATGCTTTGTGACTTCTGTGGGGTAGGAAGATCTATAGTCTAAACAAATACTGTATAGTATTCTGGTGTAAAGAGCTTCTCTCTAAGCTTCGTTTTTCTACAAATTGAGTTTCAGGGTTAGAATTAATATCTCGCGGTACTCGAGCGACCGTAGGGGCGGATCCAGCCTATCATTTTGGAAGGTGCCATCATACATTTTGTTAAATAATATACATACTTGTTATATTGTATATTATTTGTGTAGTGTATAAACGATACTGCACAATTTTATCTTTTTAAATAATTCTTACAGAAATATTTCAATCAATTTTGCCAAATACAAGAACGAAAACTAGGCCTTTTCGGGGGGGGGGGGCGCATGGCCCCCTTCTGGATCCGCCAACGAGCGACAAGTTGGAACAGATGTGTACGTACATGGGTAAAATGGAAAGGTGAACGCCAAGTCGAAATAGTTTATTAAACCTCAGGCACAAAAACAACCCTTCACAACAGAATGAAGTGCTCTTGAGAATTATCATTTATATTTTCCGGCAATAAATTAAAAATGTAAGAAAATAGTTTCCTGTTCATTATTGCATACAATCTGAATGGTAGGATAGTTCCACTCTGAATGAAGTGTCATTAAAAAAAGCGTGGGCACCTAATCTATTAGGTTATGGAAGATCCCTCTAAAATTTTGTCCACTGCATTTTATTTTCTTAGGCACTTTGATTCTTCCGTTTGTATTACGTTGTAAAATGTCCATCATTAATAACACTCTGTTTCAGATTTTGAAGCGACGAGGGTATACGAAATTACTTCTGCAGATTGGGAATGGAAACATTCCAGATATAGGATGTATTGAAGGCTTAGAAGTGGAATATTTTCGATTTAAAGATTCGATAATTCAAGATATTCAAGACTCGTCACTGGTATTAAGTCATGCTGGAGCAGGAAGTTGTCTCGAAGTTCTTGGAGCTAGAAAACCTTTAGTTGTAGTAGTAAATGAAATGCTTATGAACAACCATCAGATAGAACTGGCAAAGCAACTTTTCGCTAAGAAACATGCTTATTACTGCACTAGCAGTGAGTTGAAAGAAACTCTGGATCACATGAATGTGAATTCCTTAAAGCCTTTCCAAGGAAAACCAGAAAATTTTGCCAATTTTCTGAATGAAATTTTTGGTTTTAATGATACATTTGGAATTTCCTAATATGCTATAAGTAATAAACAACTTATTGTAATGTTTTTTTTTTCAATTTATTTCATCCTAACCTCAAATAAATCCCAATTAAAATTAACATGCCATATTATAAATAAACCACAGACAGCACTGAATAAATACCATATGCTATTGCTTATATTTGGGTTTTTCTGTCGTTGCAGCTGAGGGTATTATTTTCAAGATGAAATATGGCACAACTTTTGCGTCTTTCTCGGTCGTGCCGCTAGAGTCACTTGATCTGCGGCTCTGCTGATTCGGTCGCGATCATGCATCAGGACAGAGAAAGAAAAAGTCGAGCCATATTTCATCTTAACGATAATAACCTCAGCTGCCACGTTAGAAAAACAAGATTAGATACTCAGTATATGTTTCACGATAGAAGAGCAGAGTGTAGACTACGAAAAAATTAAATCTTGTTTATTACGTGAATTCCAGTACGTAACCTAGGCAACATCAAATCAGAAGCTTCAACATTTGCACATGTTGTCATATTGATGACTAAGATAATTATGTGGTCATCTCTTCGAGGTAGATAAGTTTATAATTTTTAAAGTTTCCCTTACGACCCCAAATTATAGAACTAATTAATTGCATGGCTCAAAAGTCGCAATCTGCAGAGCATCATTGTTCGGGGTGAGGTTAATTGTATTGCTTTGCGTAAGAAGGAATATATGTAGCGTGTGTTGTTATTTTTGTTAATGTTTATTGGATATTATAGCGTGGTAACTACATCGTAACGTGATGGAGCGCGTGATATGGAATTTGTCCCCCCACCGTTATTCATCCATACCTCCAGCCAAACTATACATCAATTTATTCGCGTGTCCTTGACGTTCATCAGCTGTTATGGTATCGTCCAATCGGCGCTTGAACGTCACCGTAGTGACGTCAGTCGTAACGTTTACACCGATTGGATGACACCGTAACACCTGATGATCTGTCAAAGGACCTTTTAAATAAATCAAGTATACCAACCTCTTTATTTTATTCTGACCTGGGAAATATGGAAGGAGACTCAACTCCAAAAGTATACTATCATGTCGCAGGCTTCCCCGCTGGCGAAATGTCGGCCGCCCAGCCCATTCACGGCGCACCGGACAGTCGAAGTCATCAACTCCGTTTTGGGAACCGGGGTGGCTCAGTGCATGGTGGAAATACATGGGTGAGTTCTCCGGCGCACCGATTTTGCTCATTCTGCGCACCACAAGTTTGCGTCACGAACCACGTGACCACAGCCCGGGCACTTCGTTTGAAAAGCCAGTCCAGACGCGGGACCGCCATGTTGCATGGAGAGCGAGTAGTTTTAAAGAAACATTTTGAAAGTGGTACAAAATTACAATTTCAACCTAACCAACCAGAAATAATGCGATGATGGTGTACAAGATGCAATATTCAAAAGATATGCTTCATAAATGTTTCTATGTCTTGTAACGATGTGATAATTTTGGAACCAGGCTGCATTTCAAATTGCGAAGCAAACTGGTGTCTAAGCTCATTGGCTGAAGACTGATACCATGCGCAAGAGCCCTCCCCATCGATTTTATGTAATGTTTTTGTAGTGAACTGTTGACAATGTCACCTGACGAATATGATTACTATACTTGCGTTTTCGTAACGTGGCGCCTAGAGTTTGCCTTCACAATGGAATATGACACGGCTTTTCCTGTCTTTCTCTGTCGCTAGATGTCGCTTGGTCTGCAGCACTGCTTGATACAGTCGCGATCATGCGACATCGGGTCACGATCGAGAAAGACGCAAAAGCCGTCATATTCCATCGTGAATAGGTACCACGTTACGGAAACCCAAGTATACGTCGAGTGTAATAGTTATTAGTATACTTACTTACTGACTAGTATAGACATTGATATTTACTGAAAATATATTCCACCTTCAATAATAAGTCATTTTGGACATAAAACACTAATTCGCAAGTCAAGAGACCAACTAATGGTAAAATATCTAGATTAAACGAGGTTTACAAGAATCACGGGATTGGAATTCGCTTATAATTCGTACAATTCTTTTTATACTCTAAAGTCTGGGAGCTAGAAGATTATTTTCCAGAATATTATGTCACATCTCAGGCGGGAATGAACATTCGCGAAATACACGCAACGAGAAGTATGTAGGCTGACTGAATGTAAAAGAATTCTGAACGCGTAGCATATTGAACTTAATTTTGTGTTCAATACTGTGAGCTTTTGCCCTGTCCAATGTGGGCTGGCTGCTTGCCCGGCTGCCAGTGGTAGTGAGAACTCACCTGCGTAGCCACTTATAGTATCTGGCAGAGGATTCGGAGACATGCATGACTGGATTCTGGTTTTCTATCATTAAGTGATCTGATTATATAAGAATTATGGCTTTTAATTATAATAGTACCCACCCAAAACAAACACTTATGCCCCATACATCGTTATCAGTGCTACATCACAATTGACGCCTATTGCGCTCTTACTATCTACTCTCGCGTCACTCTCTCTCTCTCTCTCTCTGTCTTTCTCTCCATCTTTTAAATGTTTGTGGCGGTTGCCCCATTTGGCGATCTCACCCGGAAATGCCCGTGACCGGCGCTGGTAGGTGGTGGTCTCCGGTGGCAGCGAGGCTCAGTCAGTTCCAGTCGACGCCGGGTCTCCCTCGTAACTCGCTGAAGTGGCGGTGTGGCGAGAGCGATGCCTCAGGGAAGGCGCCCTCCGTCTTCCGTTCCTTCTCCTGGCACCCGCACATGTGGGGCAGACACGCTTGCGTGCGTACACACGGTAACGTCCACGCTTGTACCAGTCTTCGGCGGCTAACGTCTCAGCGTGGTCGCGGCACTCGGCAGCCATACGGGGACGCGACACTTAGAGAAGCCGAACCAGAAGCGAGAAAGTTCCGACTAGCTCAGAAATAGCAGAAGCTCGCTCACCGAAGAATTTTCAAATAAGAAGCTAGCTCACCGAAGAATTTTTAAATAAGAAGACTGGGGAAGCTCCTATCTCCCTATTTATGGCACGCGCCATTCCCCCTCCCGTCATGATGATGCGGTGGCTCCCCGCCAATCACGCATCGGGTTGTGCGTCACGTGACCTGTCTCATCTTGGCGTACGAACCGTCACCTAGCGCCCCCTTGCAGCTAACCTATTAACCGCCCTGTGACGTAGGCCTTCGCGCCCTTTCACTAGACGAGACGCGCCCTTTCCCATGACGTCAGAGTTTTTCCTTGGCGTGGGTTTGACAAGCAGTTGGGCATTTCCGTCTCTTTGTTCGATTTCCTGTGGCCGAGAGGCTTATGGGCGAAAATACCTCGTGGTGTTCTGTGCAGTTACAATACATTTAAATGGACGTTCCATTTGAGGTTGACTGTTGCAATAAATCGGAAAGGTTTTATATGTATAATGTTCCGTCATTCCAGATCGGTATTTCTCTCTAAGATCATTGTTTGAAGTACGAACGTAACCAATCTATGGCAATACCACGAATTCCATTCAGCAAAACTTGTTGGTAAAATGTTTGATCAATGACGTCAAAAGTTTTGAAATATCTAAAATATTCCAATAGAGTTTCAATTTGATCAGTGAATGAAGCGACATCTTAAAAAAAAGAAAATATGACTCAGTAGTTTTTGACCTTTTAAATCCATGTTGAAGCTGAAAAATTGGCATGTTGCAAATTAAAATCAATTTTTTAGGGTTTAAAGGCTAAGAATTTAAATTAAGAAAACGTGTACAGAATACCTTTTTTCCGGATGGATCAGTAAATCATCCGTAGCATCACACAGTTTTAACTGTTTTTGACGTAAAATAAATATGTTAAAAATGAACACGCTTGTGTTTACTAGAAATATTTCCATTCATAAGTAAAAAGTCTAAGTTTTTTGCCACTTGCGTTTAACGGATATTTTGAACGAACAAAGTCCGTCACCAGGTCACGCAGACTACCCGCTAACGCGTGCTCGGGGAAAAAAATCTGAGTATAAAGAATCAAAATGACAAAAATGCTTATCTTATGTCATGATAGACAAGAAAGATGTATAATACTATTTGAAAAAAGTTACCTCAATATCTTGTAAAATACAGGTGGTAAAAATTGAAATTAATAGTGTATTATTTTCGCCATTTCTCATGCACTTCCCTGACGCATTTCAATAACTCTATGCTGTTCCAACTGCAGGAGGTGCTAAGTTAAGTGACTCACTCTGTAAATTGCAGCAATATTCATGTTTATGAAACCATTTTGAAATTAAAGAACGTCCAACGGCGCTCACCAGCGACTGGTGCTCTCCCCCAAACAGTACACCATGGATTCTTGGTCTATAACTGCCTTTTAGTTTTCTGTTTGGCTCTATGCTTAACATGGGACATTTCGTTGTTTTGCATGGGGAAACCCCTCACCAGCTGAGAGCGCAGAAGATGGGGTTCTGGTCGCCGAGCGCCGTGTAGCGTCCGTGGGAATACCAATTTTTACCCCTCGTAGACATACTTGTATCGGAGATATGCGTAGTAAAAAATTGTAATGCTGCGAAAATCTATTTCGAGATTTCAATGAAATACACGTCTTAGGGCCCGTCCGTTCGTCTGTCCGTTTGTGCGTCTATGCGTCTATCCGTCTGACCGTCTGTCTGTCAGTCTGTGAACACTACTAGTGCCTAAACCTTCGTAGGATCTTTTCCCAATTGAAGAATCTCCTATCGATCTGTCTCTAGTTGAAGCTTTGAGATTTTGAAAACATTTTTTAAAATTTGGGGTTCTTTCATAAAGCCCCGAGACGTTTTCAAAATATTCTCCCAAACGACAGCAATTTTTCTTTAAATTCCTTTTTAAAAATAAGT